>CM060439.1:51732062-52982062 GCA_030545235.1 Helianthus tuberosus | reverse complement strand
GCTTTTCGATGGGCAATACCTTCGGTTACACGAGGTATATACTGGGATGATATTGGGATTTGAATCGAGGTATGAATGACGAGTCGGTAGATGCCACCGAGTTTACCAATATGGAGACACCATTGGAGGATGCTGAGGGTACTTGTGAAGATGATGAGGTAGAGATGGAAAAAGAGGAGTCGAGAAAGAAGAGGTTGAAGAGGATCCTACCAGTGATCCAGAGTTGTCAAATATAGAATTGGAGACTATAGTGGACGAACCAGTCCCACCTCCAGTTCAACAGGACGTGAAACCCGATTGGTGTTCCACGCCATGGTATTACGGTCCTAAACCCATTGATGATGACGTCTGGAGTGAAGATGATGAGGGAGTGGTGGAAGAGATGGAATTAGAGATGCCTGACTACACCATGTTCCCTAGAGATGAAGAAGCTAGTGAGCCACTAGACAAGATGGAGGATGAGAATGGGGAGCATGTACCATCTTGGGAGGAAGAATTTGGTGATGGGTTGGTAGGTTTGCCAACTCTTAAAAATGAAGAATTTGACCCAGTTGGTGATCTCACCTATCTAGAGACATTACTTGTAGAGACGCCGACCATAGAGATCAAATATGCACTAAACGTAGAAGAAGAGATAGTGGCTGAGGAGTTTGATAGCCGACCTGTGGAGAAGTTAGAAGATGGAGTGCCACCACGATCAAGAACACGGGAGAGTGCGAGAAGGAGCTTGGATCAACACCTTCTGAGGATTCGAGGATGGTATCGAAGGAAGAAGAAGGATGAATCGCCAAAGTTTACACAACATCATCCTTCTCATTACAAGCCACGAATCAGGTTTGGTCCAGGTAAGTTCAAGTATTGGTGGCCTGACCCGTTTGGAAATGATAAAAGGTTTATAAATTCCACCATTAAAATTTTAATTAATAATAAGGAACGGGTGGAATTGAACGGGTTAGATAGGGGTTGGATAAAGGAGAAACCTCCTGATTAAGTTCAAGTGTGGGGAGGTTTTGTAGAGTTTTGTAATTTTATCTATTCGTTGGATTTTTGGTAGTTTGTAAAATTTGTATATTGAGTCATTAATTTTGTACCATGAGTCTAAGTTAGTAGTTTTTGAGTTAGCTTTTGTTTAGAGTCGGTACTACTTTGGTTTTTGCTTGTTTTTGTTTATGCAGATTTGAATATGTACCACCCGTACTCAATCTCCATTCGGGTGATTTTGGAGCTGCTTTTCGAATATCAAGCCTTTACCAAGTGTACTAGTTAGAGTCAAAGCCGATCGCGACCGAAATGCTATACGATCGAGCTGGATTGGACGAGAGTTATGGAGCATACGCATTATAAAACCAACTAAGTCCTTTCCAATTTTGCCCTTAGTCTTTTATTTCTTATTAAATTTTATTTTTTTTTAGTCGGTTTCCATCCTACATTGAGGGCAATGTAGAGTTTAAGTGTGGGGATGGGAAACTATCGTTTAGGTCTTAGTTTTTGAGACATAAAAATTTTAAAAAAATAAAAAAAAATCAAAATAAAATAAAAAAAATCGAAAAATTAAAAAGAAAAAAAAAGTAAGTTTGTTGCGAGTCCCAGTCCTTTAGCGCATAGAAAACAAAAACCTTTTCAAAACGTCAGTCGAAAGCGGTTTAATTGTCGAATTTACGAGTCGAGAGCACATGTTTCTTTAAGTTGCGGGATAGTAAGGTTGACTGAATCGGTTTTTGGGAGTAAAAGGTTTTGGGATGCCTAGGATAGTGGATGGAGTCGGAGGGTTAATTGGTTGTGCATTGTCGATATCGGTAGCCCTATTTACCACATGATAGTGAGATTTGAGCCTTTACATGTCTCATATTTATATGTTCACTAATTTCGTTTCATGTGTGTTTACCGACTTTGTTGCATTACTTTAGAACTTGTGCATTTTGATACAGTTTGAGACCTTTGGTTAGGATTTGGCATGGATATGATAGAGGCATTAGGATCACCCTATTTGTGTAACCTTCGTGTTTGACCCGTTTCACCATTACCCTTAGATACCCACTTTGAGCCTAAAACCATTCGTTTGTCACCCATTTGTGATTTGATAACCGGATCGTGTTATGTTATTATATTTACAAAAAAAATGAAAAATGAAAAAAAAAAAAGAAAAAAAAAGAAGAGCAAAAGAAAAAAGAAAAAAAATGAAAAAAAATGAGCAAAAGATGAGAAAAAGAAAAAAATAGAATAAAGTTTTGGGTCAAAAGGATCAATATGTTGGTATTTATTTCATGCTTATCCGGTTTAATGTGTGATTACGTGTTTAGCCACTTCTTCCCAAATAAAAATAACCTACCTTTAACCCTTACCTACCCATTAAAGCCCTCTTGATCCGTGTCGAATTTTAACATTTAGATGGAGATCTGATTGACGTACAAGCATATGATAGTATGCTTCATAGTTTGGTTTCGAGAGTTCACTCAAAATTACATATTTATTAGCCGAGAGATGAGTGATATTGTGAGGGGTGTTGACAGTGCATAATTGATTGCTTGAAGGTATGAAAAACTTGATTAGGTAGGCCCGTTTTCATTTAAATATTATGATTCGTCAAACTTTTGAACGTTGTAAGTCTTGCAAAACCGCTGTGTTTAATGATTTCGTAGTTCGCGTTATAATTGGTTTGAAACTTGCGTTATTGTTAAGTGTTTAAGTTGGACATGTTGCTTAGGATTTTGCTTAGGGACAAGCAAAAGGTATAGTGTGGGGATATTTGATGTGTTGAAAAAAACCGTCATTGGTGTGTTGCTAGGTGTGATATATTTTTATCTATATTTTCGCCCTTTTTTAACATGTTAATCAAGTTTTAAATTTATAAAGCACGATATTCTACTAACACTTAAGCACACACATGAGCAAGTGCACCCATCGTGAGCGTAGTATAGTGTTGGTAAGATACCGAGGTCGTCCAAGGACACAAGAGCTTTTAGTACCGGTTTATCCTCAACGTCTAATCAAATCAAAAGTTTGGAAAAAGGGTTTTAAATATGAAAAATAAAACTAACTAAAAATGCTGAAAATAAAAATAAAAATAAAAAAACAGATAGACAAGATGAATCACTTGGATCCGACTTGCCTTTAGTGTAACCTTTGATGAATTTCGCACTTTTGCACTTTTTAAGAGATTATCTTGGTTATAGTAGTAGGCCCCTATTTTGAAGGTGACGTTACCCTCAACCCAGTAGTTTGAGTCAGCAAGGATACAATCCTAAAGGGTTGGATTATTGCAAGATAATTAATTAAGTTATTAATGCGTAATGTGGTAGGCCCCTCTTTTGAAGGTGACGTTACCCTCGGCTAAGTGGTTTGAGTCAGCAGGGATACAATCCCAAGTAGCCGGGTTAATGTAATAATAGTAGTTTACATATGAGGGGATCAAGCTATTCGCACCCCCGCCATCCAATACCAGTGGGTATTGAAGGAGGTCCTAGTAAGCTTGACCCAGGTCCTTGCAGGATCTATACACTGAACAAGGCAAGAGCCTTACCAAACCATTCCCTTAACCCCCGACCAGGTAGCCAACATATCTCTATAAAGACCGTAGAGATATGAATGGTGTAAATCTTTTATTTTATATAGACAGTAAAATAACGCCAAGACAGCACAGACAAATGATAAGGAAGTTTCACCTTCAACATAAGAAACTAGTTATTAATGTCATTAATACAAAACCAAATAAAAAGTGTGAAAAGATTAAAAGACAAAAGTATTACACTAAATTCTTGTCTTCACCAAGTGATGTAAGAGACTTAGGCAAACATGGCCTTTGATTGTCAAGAACTCTTACTATCAATCTTGGATCCTGAGACTACTACACACACTCTATGATGGATGATGGTGGTGGATGTGGGTTGTGATGGTGGTGGAGGGTGGGTGAAGTGTGAGAGAGGTGGTTTGTCAAGGGATGATTTGCAAGTGAGCCAAGCACCCCTCTTTATAGCCTGCACAGAAGCCCGGACACGGCCCCGTGTCCATTGGGCACGGCCCCGTGTCCATCCATCTTCTCTTTCTTAATTAATTGCAGTTTGTCTGCATTAGTTGACCACACCCCCATGTCCGCTGGGCACGGCCCCGTGTGCAGAAGCGTATCTGTACTATCAAGATTTGCTCATATTCTGCGAATCTTTGTGTTGACCACGGCCCCGTGTCCGCTGGACACGCCCCCGTGTTGGGAAATAGAAGCTTCTACAACTTTGTCTTTTCTGCAGACACTTGGGCACGCCCCCGTGCTCACTGAGCACGGGGCGTGTTCAGTCTTCTGCCGTCTTGTTTTTGCTTGGGAAGATGTTGTCGAGGGGTCGGGCATGCCACGTTTATTCCTTTTCTTGTATTCATGTTAGATTTAGCTGTATTTTTGCTTCTTTTCTTCATTTGAGCTCATTTAATCCTGAAAATACAAAAGGAAGACAAAAGCACACTTTTTCCAACATTACTACTAAAAAAGGGTTAGTTTTATGCCTTAATTGATGTAATTTATATGTTGCATTTTACACACATCAAATACCCCCACACTTGAATCTTTGCTTGTCCTCAAGCAAAACTCTTTATTTTGTGGCTTACACACCCAAATGGAATGGGTAGAAGAGAAGGTTTTGGGCTTGTCATAGAGTGTCGGGATTCCAAGATTCTTTATTAGGTTTTATTTTTATTTTATTTACAATTCTATTCGTTATGATTTATTTAGAACACTATATAAGAGAAATTACTTATTTAGGCATAACATGCCTCTTTAAAATTCCATTTATATACAAGTTCACATTCCTGACGGGAGATCACTCAACACTCGGCCGAAAATGTATTTTTGTGAAACACTCGAGAGCGGCATGGAACTTACTTCTACCATATGCTTGCCAAGCAATCAATCATCCTCCTTTTTAACTATAAACCTTTGTAAATATCAAGAGGACTTTTGGGGTAGGGTTAGGCTTGGGTTAAAGGTAGGTGGTTTTGGGTTAGTGGTTAGTAGAAAAAGGGCGAAAATGAGTAAAAAGCGTCGGTTTTCGTAAAAGTTTTTGTGACTATTTATTTCAATGAAGCATTTTTCAAACAAAGTTTCTTCTTGATGAGCTTGTTTGTTTATTGCTAACTTCATTTTTCTTTTATTCTTTATCTCTCTTTTTTTTTTATAAGGGAGTTACAAGAAAACCGAGCTTTGTTACTAAAATAAAGGTTTTAAAATGAAAAAGGTTTTGGTGGGTAAAAGGTGTTTGTTTTAGGAAAAGAAATGAAAAGGTTTAGGCTCAAAGGGGTTAACTAGGGGGATTTTGGGTAGGTGGTAAAAAAAAAGAAAAAAGAAAAATAATGGTGTTGAAAGAAAAAGGGTTAGTCCTAATGCCTCTGTCATTTACTTACTCGGGTTTAAGTTGGTAAGGACCGGGAATGCATTGTCATGGCAAGTTCTAGAGTCTTAAGAAACCAAGCAGCTATTCACACAAGAAACGAAAGATGAGCATTTAATTTAAAGATGTGTATTTGTATGCTCAATAAAGGATCAAAACTCACTTTTTGTGAGAATGGGTTTTTAGTGTGATCAAGTATATATAATCAAATTTTAACTAGATTTGTCATGCCGTTTCATAATTTCCTTATGTTGGTTCTTTTTATCACGACGCTATCGGTTGTAAATTAGTAAAAATATAACCTTTTTAGAACTTGTTATTCCCAAATTAAACCAAGACAAGTAAAAAAATGAAATAGTTTTTGAAAAAATTTGGGGGTGATTAGCAGTTCCAATAGAGTTTTGTGTAAGGCTTGTAATTAGGACTTGAAAAATTCAAGGCTTTAGCACCCCCCCCCCCCCCACACTTAAATTACACATTGTCCTCAATGTGTCCCAAAAATAAGTTTTTAGGTTGATTGAATGTGTAAAAAGGTGTGTTAAAACAAAATTTTATGTTACTGGGCAACTGGACACGGCCCCGTGGTGTCCGGGCACGGCCCCGTGTTCAGGTTGCCAGTAACACAAAGCTATAAAAAGTAACAGAAGGCTGGGCACGGGGGCGTGTTCAGTGAACACGCCCCGTGTCAAGGTACCTGAACTGGGCATTTTTCTGTAGATCCTTGAGCACAGGCCGTGTTGGCTAGGCACGGCCCCGTGTCGAACTTGCTGTAATGAAGAAAAATTGTCGGGAGGCTCTGTTTTTGTGCATGGGGCGTTGGTGCAAGCTTCCCTTAATATCCTTCACCATCCAGAGTGTGTTTTATTCCTGAAATTTAAAACTAAACTACAAAGCATAAAAGTTAATTTAAATTAAAAGTAAGGATAGTTCTGCGGAATGCCTCCGTGGTGCGCCACGTTTATAAGGGTCCTTGGCTAGACCCAAAGCTAGTCATATGTCACCCAAGTGGGATGGGTTGAATTCCATGTTGCACCGTCGGAGAGCATCATCCAAACTTTAGTCTATGACTTTCATGTAATTGACGGGTCATCGTCTTCTACTCTTTTCCAACTGCGAACTTAATTTCCTTGTTCCCAACTCTCAATGTTAGAGTCCCACCATTCATGTCTACCACTGCGTGGGCCGTAGGTAGGAATGGCCTCCCCAAGATGAGTGGTATTTCAGTGTCTTCCTCCATATCTAGTATGACAAAGTCGGCCGGGAAGACAAAGTCTCCGACTTTAACTAATAGATTTTCGACGACACCTTGTGGGTATTTAATGGAACTATCGGTGAGTTGTATGCTCATTTTTGTAGGTCTTGTTTTTCCTAGGCCGAGTCGGTCGAACATTGATGCGGGCATAAGGTTGATGCTAGCCCCAAGATCGGCTAGTGCATTGCGTATGGGAGATTCCCCAATTGAACAAGGAATGGTGAAGCTTCCGGGATCGATCTTCTTTTGCGGGAGCTTTTTGAGTAGCAAGGTAAAGCATTCTTCGCTTAAGTTAACTAATTGCAATGATTCGATTTTCCTTTTGTGAGTGGGGAAGTCCCTCATAAATTTTGAATATTTAGGCATTTGAGTTAGGACTTCGACAAATGGAATATTGACATGCAATTGTTTTAGTAAATTTACGAATTGTGAGAATTGCTCATCGGTCTTTTGGCGAAGTAACCGACCGGGGTACGGTACCGGAGGATTCTTGGTGGTTTCTTGATCTGATGGAGGAGCCGTCACTTGTTGGGGCGTCGGCGAAGCTACGGTTTGGCTAGATCGGCTCTTTTCAGTGGTGGGTAGCGGAGCCTCCTCGGGACCTATGGTACGGTTTCTCAACGTGATGAGATGCACTTGCGCCTTTGGGTTGGTTTCGGTATTGCTTGGTAACGCGCCTTGAGGTCTCTCGGAGAAATTTTGAGCTAGTTGATTTATTTGTTTTTCAATATTTTGAATACTAGCTTGTTGATTTCTAAAGTTTGATTCCAACTATTGAATCGATCCGAGTTTTTCTTTTCGGTGTCGGAGATGAGGCGAGAAACGGTATCCTCAAGCCTCTCTCGTCCCCCTTGTTGTTGTGGAGAGAAATTTTACGACTCGTTTCTTGGTTGTTGAAAGTTAGTTCGTTGGTTTAGATTTTGTTGGTTACTACTATTGCCGGGTTCTCTCCAACCAAGGTTAGGGTGGTTACGCCATCCTTGGTTGTAGGTACCCGTTGGAGGACCCGACGGCCTAGGTCTGTTATCAATGTAGTTTACCGTTTCCGTTTGATTATCCATTTCTTTCATACAACTCCAATTTTCATGTGGCCCACCACACCCTTCACAAGCTATAACCAAGGCCGTTTTTGCTATTTCTAACTCTTTGATTTTTGAAGAAAGGGCCTCGATTTGGGCTTGCAAGGAGGTGCTTTCATAAACCTTATGGGTGCCCGGGGCAATAGATTTTGTGCCTCGGGGAGTGTGCCACTGAAAATTGGTTTGAGCAATTTCCTCAATTTGATTATAGATTTCATTCGGGCGACGATTACCTAAAAGTCCCCCGGAGCTAGAATCAAGTGTTTGTCTTGTGTGTGGCAACAACCCATTATAGAAAGTGGAGACTTGTTGCCATACTGCAAGACCATGATGGGGACACTTTCTTAGTAGCTCCTTGAACCTTTCCCAAGTCTCATATAAGGATTTCCCGTCCTCTTGTGAGTATGTATTAATTTCAGTCATTAATTTAGCCGTTTTAGCAGGAGGGAAATACTTATACAAAAACTTTTGGGCTAGTTCATCCCAGGTGTTTACCGAACCAACTGGGAGTGCGTTAAGCCAAGCCTTAGCTCGGTCTTTTAGAGAAAATGGAAACATTCGAAGGCGGATGGCATTGTTTGATGCTCCGTTGACCCGAAAAGTATCACATATTTCCAAAAAGTTGGTAATATGTAAATGGGGGTCTTCGTCCGCAAGCCCATGGAAAGTTGCAGAATTTTGGAGCATTTGGATCAAGTACGGCGGAAGTTCGAAGTTGTTGGCATCGACATTCGGCGCATTGATAGCGGCGCCAAGATTACCTAGAGTGGGTCGTAGGTAATCCATGAGAGTACGTTGATCCGCCATTTTAAGTGAGTCCCCCGAAACTCTCTCTTGATTTTTAGCTTTAAGTCTTTTTCTTAAAAAGCGTTCGGGTTCGGTTAGAGGTTCTTTTATGTCTCTATTGGAGCTGGAGCTCATACACTGCGTGGAAAGTTCAGGTGCGGCGCCTGGGTTCCATGTCCTGAAAGAAAAACAAAAAGAACGTTGGTCAGAAGTTTCACCACGGCCCCGTGTTCAGGTGAACACGGCCCGTGGTCGGAGATACAGTGATTGTTTTCCGAATCCCTGTTACTGGAGAGCTCGACACGGTCCCGTGCTGCACCAACACGGCCCCGTGTTCAGCCCTCTGTAACTGGGAAAATAAAAACTGCCAGTAACAACGCTGGGAACGGCCCGTGTCCGACCAGGCACGGCCCCGTGCGGAGCTCTGCAGAAACAGAAAATTTAAGATAATACCTAAAAACCAGAAAAATAAGAAAAAAGATTAGGCCGTTGATTTTAAGCTTTCATAAAATCCTTGTGTCCTCGGCAACGGCGCCAAAAACTTGGTGTGTTGCTAGGTGTGATATATTTTTATCTATATTTTCGCCCTTTTTAACACGTTAATCAAGTTTTAAATTTATAAAACACGATATTCTACTAACATTTAAGCACACACATGGGCAAGTGCACTCATCGTGAGCGTAGTATAGTGTTGGTAAGATACCGAGGTCATCCAAGGACACAAGAGCTTTTAGTACCGGTTTATCCTCAACGTCTAATCAAATCAAAAGTTTGGAAAAAGGGTTTTAAATATGAACAATAAAACTAACTAAAAATAAAAATAAAAATAAAAACAGATAGACAAGATGAATAACTTGGATCCGACTCGCCTTTAGTGTAACCTTTGATGAATTTCGCACTTTTGCACTTTTTAAGAGATTATCTTAGTTATAGTAGTCGGCCCCCTCTTTTGAAGATGACGTTACCCTCAACCCAGTAGTTTGAGTCAGCAAGGATATAATCCTAAAGGGTTGGATTATTGGAAGATAATTAATTAAGTTATTAATGCGTAATGTGGTAGGCCCCTCTTTTGAAGGTGACGTTACCCTCGGCTAAGTTGTTTGAGTCAGCAGGGATACAATCCCAAGTAGCCGGGTTAATGTAATAATAGTAGTTTACATATGAGGGGTTCAAGCTATTCGCACCCCCGCCATCCAATACCAGTGGGTATTGAAGGAGGTCCTAGTAAGCTTGACCTAGGTCCTTGCAGGATCTATACACTGAACAAGGCAAGAACCTTACCAAACCATTCCCTTAACCCCCGACCAGGTAGCCAACATATCTCTATATAGACCGTAGAGATATGAATGGTGTAAATCTTTTATCTTATATAGACAGTAAAATAACGCCAAGACACCACGGACAAATGATAAGAAAGTTTCACCTTCAACATAAGAAAATAGTTATTAATGTCATTAATACAAAACCAAATAAAAAGTGCGGAAAGATTGAAAGACAAAAGTATTACACTAAATGCTTGTCTTCACTAAGTGATTTAAGAGACTTAGGCAAACATGGCCTTTGATTGTCAAGAACTCTTACTATCAATCTTGGATCTCGAGACTACTACACACACTCTATAATGGATGATGGATGATGGTGGTGGATGTGGGTTGTGATGGTGGTGGAGGGTGGGTGAAGTGTGAGAGAGGTGGTTTGTCAAGGGATGATTTGAAAGTGAGCCAAGCACCCCTATTCATAGCCTGCACAAAAGCCCGGACACGGCCTCGTGTCCATTAGGCACGGCCCCGTGTCCATCCATCTTCTCTTTCTTCATTAATTGCAGTTTATCTGCATTAGTTAACCACGCCCCCGTGTCCGCTGGGCACGACCCCGTGTGCAGAAGCGTATCTGTACTATCAAGATTTGCTCAGATTCTGCGAATCCTTGCGTTGACCACGGCCCCGTGTCCGCTGGACATGCCCCCGTGTTGGGAAATAGAAGCTTCTATAACTTTGTCTTTTCTGCAGACACTTGGGCACGACCCCGTGCTCACTGAGCACGGGGCGTGTTCAGTCTTCTGTTGTCTTGTTTTTGCTTGGGAAGATGCTGTCGAGGGGTCGGGCATGCCACGTTTATTCCTTTTCTTATATTCATGTTAGACTTAGTTGTATTTTTGCTTCTTTTGTTCATTTGAGCTCATTTAATCCTGAAAATACAAAAGGAAGACAAAAGCACACTTTTTCAAACATTAGTACTAAAAAAGGGTTAGTTTTATGCCTCAATTGATGTAATTTATATGCTGCATTTTACACACATCAGTCATTTACCCTTGTATTTTGTATTTTATTTTTATAGTTTTTGAGTCATTTTTAGTCTTTATACAGATGTATTTTATTATTTTTTGTTTTTGCAGGTCTTGGTGCAAATGGAGCGAAAACGAGTAAAATGGAAATAATCAGTGTCACACCCCGACCACGTAAAACAACAAAATGTGGCGAAAAGCGTCGGGGAGTGTTGTAACAGAATCATTGTTTCATTACACATGGAAATTTAAATATTGTTTTATTGATTAAAATTGTTACAATGTCTTGACAATCAAAGAAATGCAACATAATTAACTAGTCTAGCATCTTTTATTGTCACTAAAGCCCAAGTCCGCCTAAGTGCATCTTGATCAATCCTATGCATCATCTCCTGAAACACATGTGAAAATAGGTACGTAGCATAAAAATGCCTGTGAGATACATAGGTTTTGTGAAAATAAGATTCATGACTTATGTTTAAGAAAATGTTTAGTCATGAACCTTGTAAATTGATTTGTTTTGTAAATCGTTTGTAAAACAATAAGTTCAGATGATATGTATAAATAAGAGAATAATGTATGGTTAAGTGAATAACCATGTGAAATGAGTTTGTATAAATTAAGTTGTTTGTAAAACAATGTATTGTGAAAAGTATGTTATTTTTATAAAATGTTATATGTCCAAACTTAAATGATTCAAATAACGCTACGATATGTAATACCATACAATCACTTATATATAGGAAGTACCAGCGGCATATCCACCATGCTTGTATCATATTACACACGCCTCGTTACTTAAATCACTTACTCAATCCAAACCAACAATGTAAGATGTCTATATTTAAACCAATTGCCAAACGTATTGAATAATATGTCAAATGTTTATGTCAAGATGTAAGTCATGTAATGTATAACCAATGTCAATAATGTTTATGTGTCAAAATGTAAATCATGTAATGTGTAACTAAAATGATATGTATGGCTAGTGAAATGTATCAACTAAACCATATGCACAAAAACATAGTATTGAAGTAAAACATGGTTTAAATCAAAATTATATTCTGTGGAAATGCATGCTATACTGATACAAATATCTATGCGGTATTGTGAGAATGCATACATCCAAGCCTTGAGACTGTGGCGATAAACCCTTAAACAAATTAAAGGTCTATCTTGTTGTAAATGTATATCGAATTCGGTCATTCCTTCCAATCCAAACCAACCCAGGATTTCAGGAACGGGTGTTGTCAATTCCTATGGTACCACTACCTACTAACGAACGGCGTGATCGGTGTTAATGAATGTATATTGATCCATCAAAACAAACCAAATATCATATCAAAATGTAAGAATGTGATGAAAACAAATGTACTAAGTATGCAATAAATGAACATACATAGCATGTGATGTGATGTGAAACGATGTACTAAGTATGAACTAAATGGACATACATAGCATAAAATGTAATGTAAAACGATGTACTAAGTATGAACTAAATGGACATACATAGCATAAAATGTAATGTAAAATGATGTACTAAGTAGGCCACAAAGGACATACATAGCAAAAACACAATGAAATCATGTACTATAAGTGTACTAATGAACATAACAAGCATATGATATGAAAACATGGAAAGCACGAAAGTAACAAGTAGGCACATGTGTTCCACCTCAAAACGTTTGGAAAAAAGTAAAAGAGGGGTCTATGTACTCACTTGAGATTGCTCAGAAGTCCTAAGATAACCACCAAACAATGCTAGAGATCGCGGATATCAAACGGCACCTAATATAGGTAACTACATTAATAAACCGGACTTATAATCGGAAGATCGGGTAGCATGAGGGTTTGTAAACCAAATGAGTGTAGGAACTCATGTAACATGGTTTAACAAAGCCTACATACTAAATGAAACCTAACATAAGTGCTTACGACCCATTACGACCCGTTTAGGTAGCTTATGCTACTTTAACGCGTCGTTCACGTGAAACGTGTTCGGACCGCCTAACTAGTCCTATGACAAGTAACATATGCCTTAACATGTCTAATATTGTTGTCAAATCAGTTTAGATGTCAAAAGTTATGTTACATATGCTTAAAATAAATTTTGGCGTTAAAAGGGCATTTTGGTAATTTACCTAAGGCATATATACTACCTATCATACAACTACTCAAACGATGTGACCATAAGGTATAACCTCGGAAGGTTATTCCCTATATACTATGGTCACCTAACGTGTTTGGTCGGATCCTAATGATCGACCAAACGGGTCGGGTTCGAAAGTATAAGCGATTGTTTAGATCGCTTACCTTACGACCCTATATAAGCACTAAACTAAAAGTGACGAGCTAAGCATGTTAAAACATGCTTAACTAAGTTTAGAAAGCAGGTTTGATATCAAAACAAACGGTTTTGATACCTAAAAGTAGTTTGGTTACAAAACACGCGTAAAGGCGCATTTTGGCCGAAACTACGACTCGTCACTGAGCCTAGATAACGTGGAAATCAGTAGGTATAGTCACTAGGGACTATAACCATCGTGATTACGCTCACGTTATGAAGTTCAAATGAACTTCTTATTGACCATAAACTCGTCAATGCCGAAAGTCAAACATAGTTTGACTTTTGGACTCGAAAAGCGATAAAAGAACGAAGGAACACTTACAAAGGGTCCCCGAAAGCTCTTGATCCGATTTTCCTTCAGGTATGAAGTATAAACTTCAACTTAGAAGGCATAAATCAGATTCAAGTGTTAGGAAGAAGTGAAATCTTGGTGGGTATTTATAGGAATACTAGCACCGTTAGGATCGTTTCTTGGAAAAGGGGGAATGATCTAGCCCGTACACTTGTCGTAATGTTGTGGTAACTGAATTTGGCCACCACAAGAGATTAACATGTGGCACTTGACCTTTGGAAGGTGTTTAAGGCTGATAACAGCAGTCAAAAAATGATTTTCTGCATCTGACCATTGCTTGCGCACTGCAACACTGAGAGTGTTGAGGTGCGCAAGGCACCTGCAGACCAGATGTTTCATAAATGGCAAAAATGGTCCCTGCAGCCCTTTTAAGCTTTTTTCGATGCGTTTGAACCCCGTTAACCTCATTTCAAAGCTCTAAAATGAAGTTAAAGTATAGAGAACTCAAAATATGCTCAAAAATATCTCGGATGTCGGTTCGTTTGGTCGTACGATCGCGATGTTCGCTTAATTACTACGGAATGCGCATAAGCGCGAAAAACGATCCAAATGACGCGACAAAGGGATTTTTCTCAAGCCAAACACTAAAATAAAATATTTTAGTGCTTACATAAATTTTTGGATGTCCGTATGTATTCAGAACGTAAGTTATGCACGAAAATGAAAACTTGTGCACTTTTTGACACCTTTAGTCCCTGAATGAGCCAAAAGTTTATTTTAGCACACCGAACCCCTCAAAGCCTATTTCTAAGCTATATAAAGGATATTTAAGGTGTGTTTAACTTATGGTCATGTTCCGGAATGTCTGTTACAGTTCAAATTGGCATACTTTCGCAGTTTGTCAAATTTAGTCCTTGTAAGCGAATTAGCTTGATTTCGGCATACCAAACCTTCCAAAACTTATTTCTAAGTTATGTAAAGGTTATTTAAGGTATGTTAAGCTTATGTCACTATTCTAGAGTGTTTGTTGCATTAAACTGGTTATATTTACGCATCGGTGCGCGTATAACCTTCCAGAAAGCGATTTAGAGTTTGGAATTGAACAAAAATTGATATGTGCAAATGATACACATATTTATACAAATCCCAAGTATGAAATACAATATTTCATTAGTTTGGTATTTGTTTGATGGTCGCAGTGATCCAGGTGTCACAGTCTCCCCTACTTTAGGAAATTTCGTCCCGAAATTTAATCAGAGGAAACTTGTGAGAGCTTGAAAACATGAAGTTGAAAAGATCGAACAACACTGGTTGGAGTTCTTGAACTTCTAGTAACTTTAAATAATATCATGCTTACAATGTAAGAGGGATACTTATATACAAGTATATGAAGCGTCATTGGTGCGTCCACCGTACCTCCATTACATCGTTCTCATTACGTTATTGTTGTCACTATTGGTTCTTACACATAATAAATCCTACTGTGATTAATGTGCATTGAATCTCATAATTATGTACGCGTCCATAATCAGACAATTCCTTGCACAGTTCACACAGTCTATTTTATAATGTGTAGGGGAAATCCAAATGAACAATCCTGTGATGAGTGTGACTAGACCGCCATAGAGTCCTTTTAATTAAATCAATAAATGATCTAAATAGACTATCAAGGAGTCTGTTCAGCTACATCACTAGATGTCGTTCTTTCACCAAATTGTGGATCAATCTTTTTGACTAGACCACTAAAAGGGTCTCTTATGAATCATGGAGTGGTACTATATAATCCAAGGGTCTTAACTCTTACATAGAAGCCCATTAAGGATTTAAGTTAGTACCTTTTGACTACCCTGCTACGAATCCCTCACATGGAGATATGAAAGATCCTGCGAGGATTTGGATAACGAATATCCAGAGTATAAAAACACAAAATGCATAAAAGAAAACATAAGATGAATAAACACATAGTCGTATAACCACAAAGATTGTTTATTTGTTAATTTGTTTTGTTGACAGAGCACATGTATTTAAAGTACAATAGGAATCCATCTCGTGGATTTCATTTGGTACTTTAAACATTTACAAGAATCTAACTATAAAGATAGAAAGATTTTTAAAAGAGAAATTCGATTTCGATTATAAGGAACCGAAATGTTCGAATTCAGGTACATAAGGAATCCAATTAAGGACTCTGATTTGAATGATGATCATCCACAAGGGTCTAAATGTGAGGATAAAAAGATCCCATATGGATTTTAGAAGTTGAAGATGTTTTGAAACCTTGCACTGGACGTGCTTATGTCAAAACATGAAGTAAAAATGCTTATGAAGTTGAGATGCTAGATATGCCAACGCAACATATGAAGCAGAATTTGAAGGTTAAGTAAATGTATGAGGAAAATATATTTGGAAAACTATGCATGGGGTTCTAAAAATGTTTTTGAAACCTTATATATAATACTTTTGAAATCATAAAGTAGGTTTTTTTTAGATAAGTATATTTATAAAAATGTTTTAAAATCATGCGAAATGAATTAAATTATGTATAAGGTTTTTGGAAAACATGAATGATGCTTTTGAAATCATGCACTTGATAAGAAAATATATTGTATTAATATTGTTTTCAGGCTATATGAGACATTTTGAAATCATGAAGGTTGTTTTTGAAAATACAGACAAAGCTTTGTGCATTTGTTATGTTTAAGTAAATACACTATATTAAAAATGTTTTCGAACTATGTATAGGATGTTTTGAAATCATGTAGGTTGTTTTTGAAAAACTTATGTTATGCATGTTGAAAAAAAAATCGGAACATAATGGGTATGAGATTGAAAATATCCTTAGTTATCTAACCAAGGATTTAATGGCACAGATGTGTAAAAAGCACGATTACTCATAATTTCACTTTATTTCATGTACTTCGTTTCTTAGAATGAAACGAGTACTTAAAATTTTTGGGGGAATCATGAGCGATCATTTGAAAGGGAGAATCACAAGAGTAGTTTGTAAGGAACATAGTTCCTTGATGTAGGTATCATAGGAAAAGTCATACACACAGGTAACTACACTCGCATATCAGAATTGTGAACAACAATTTATTTATAATCAAAACAGATTGTTTCACATTACAAGAAATGGAAGAAACAAAAGCATAAGACAGCAACATCTTCTGGTCAGCCGACTGCTCATCCATGGGTTGGATTTGCATTAGCAAGCTTTGGGCATTTGTTCCTGAAATGGCTCGTATCGCCACAGTTGTAGCACGATCCAGGCGGAAAGCGAGCTTGAGCAGGATTGGCTTGTGGTTGATTTGGACCACCTTGATTCGGGTTACATCGACAAGCACTTGCCAGGTGACCAATTCGCCCACATGATACACACAGACGACATTGTAAGTGAGCTTGGTGATGCCCATTACATTTGTCGCATATTGGTGCCGTTCCCTTGTATTGTTTCTTAGTAGGTGGTGTTGCCACCCGAATGGGTCCTGTTTGATTTAGTACTGCTACTCGACAAACTTTTGCTGTATGACCTTTAAGTCCACAAATTTGGCATTTGCGGCACTTCACACTAGCGTGATGATAAAGGCTACATTGGTTGAACAAGGGTGCAGTCCCGTTGTATGGCTTCCTAGCAGGGGGTTGAGCTGGTTGGTTGGGGACGGCTTTACCATTGTGAGCGACCATGGCGAAGTTCTGAGAAGCCTTTCGCTTCTTTGACTTCTTAGGGGATCGTTCATCCATGGTCTTTGATTCCTCGGTTGGTTTCTTGGCTGGTGGTGCTGGCTTGACTTCTGCTTCCTTTGGTGACTCTTGAGTGGCTTCATTGTTGAGACGAGAGGCTTCATTGTTGAGACGAGAGGCTTCATTGTTGAGACGAGAGGCTTCATTGTTGAGAAGAGAGGCTTCATTGTTAAGATGAGCCATGGCAATGCCTAAATCCACAGTCTTCAGAATCACTTCGCCTATTTGCTGGGCAAATTTGGCTGTTCGCTCGGACATTTGACCGTTGCTGAGAGGAAGAGACATTCTAGAAGGAAATGAAAGACATAGGAAGAAACAAGTGAAACGTCATCGGATAAACAATACAGAATGGTAATGCATAAGAATTGTGATCATTTGTTTGTTACCTAAGGCAAACAAATGAGACGGTGACAAATCAAAGTAAACGGATCATATTAATGTATCACTGAAGACATGCTCGCCTATAAGTGGACACTCACCCCAAGAGTTCCCAGGTAAGAGTGACTGGTCAGATTATGTGGATTTGTACGAACACTCTAGCCTTAGACAGAAAACTCAGGGTACAGGCATTCACTCTTCCAGTTTGCACGTGTTCACATTATGCGACCCAATCTTTGACGAGATTTTGAAAACTCAAAGGGGTTCAAAACCATATAACAGAGAGTTCAAAACCTTACAACAAAGGGTTCAAAACCTAGTAATCAATCATCCTAGAACAGATGATTAGTTTTCAAAGTGGTTTTGAAATTTGTGTTCTTGTTGAGGTCGTCGCCTAAGGATAGGTGACGGTATTGTTTTGTGACTAAACGCAAGTAAACTCGCGTTAGGGTCCTAGGAAGGTTATAGACTAGGTCAAAGCATTACTAATAACCTAATTCCCTATAACCAGGAGCTCTGATACCAACTTTTCTGTCACACCCCGACCACGTAAAACAACAAAATGTGGCGGAAAGCGTCGGGGAGTGTTGTAACAGAATCATTGTTTCATAACACATGGAAATTTAAATATTGTTTTATTGATTAAAATTGTTACAATGTCTTGACAATCAAAGAAATGCAACATAATTAACTAGTCTAGCATCTTTTATTGTCACTAAAGCCCAAGTCCGCCTAAGTGCATCTTGATCAATCCTATGCATCATCTCCTGAAACACATGTGAAAATAGGTACGTCAGCATAAAAATGTCTGTGAGATACATAGGTTTTGTGAAAATAAGATTCATGACTTATGTTTAAGAAAATGTTTAGTCATGAACCTTGTAAATTGATTTGTTTTGTAAATCGTTTGTAAAACAATAAGTTCAGATGATATGTATAAATAAGAGAATAATGTATGGTTAAGTGAATAACCATGTGAAATGAGTTTGTATAAATTAAGTTGTTTGTAAAACAATGTATTGTGAAAAGTATGTTATTTGTATAAAATGTTATATGTCCAAATTTAAATGATTCAAATAACGCTACGATATGTAATACCATACAATCACTTATATATAGGAAGTACCAGCGGCGTATCCACCATGCTTGTATCATATTACACACGCCTCGTTACTTAAATCACTTACTCAAACCAAACCAACAATGTAAGATGTCTATATTTAAACCAATTGCCAAACGTATTGAATAATATGTCAAGATGTAAGTCATGTAATGTATAACTAATGTCAATAATGTTTATGTGTCAAAATGTAAATCATGTAATGTGTAACCAAAATGATATGTATGGCTAGTGAAATGTATCAACTAAACCATATGCACAAAAACATAGTATTGAAGTAAAACATGGTTTAAATCAAAATTATGTTCTGTGGAAATGCATGCTATACTGATACAAATATCTATGCGGTATTGTGAGAATGCATACATCCAAGCCTTGAGACAGTGGCGATAAACCCTTAAACAAATTAAAGGTCTATCTTGTTGTAAATGTATATCGAATTCGGTTATTCCTTCCAATCCAAACCAACCCAGGATTTCAGGAACCGGAGTTGTCAATTCCTATGGTACCACTACCTACTAACGAACGCCGTGATCGGTGTTAATGAATGTATATTGATCCATCAAAACAAACCAAATATCATATCAAAATGTAAGCATGTGATGAAAACAAATGTACTAAGTATGCAATAAATGAACATACATAGTCCTATGACAAGTAACATATGCCTTAACATGTCTAATATTGTTGTCAAATCAGTTTAGATGTCAAAAGTTATGTTACATATGCTTAAAATAAATTTTGGCGTTAAAAGGGCATTTTGGTAATTTACCTAAGGCATATATACTACCTATCATACAACTACTCAAACGATGTGACCATAAGGTATAACCTCGGAAGGTTATTCCCTATATACTATGGTCACCTAACGTGTTTGGTTGGATCCTAATGATCGACCAAACGGGTCGGGTTCGAAAGTATAAGCGATTGTTTAGATCGCTTACCTTACGACCCTATATAAGCACTAAACTAAAAGTGACGAGCTAAGCATGTTAAAACATGCTTACCTAAGTTTAGAAAACAGGTTTGATATCAAAACAAACGGTTTTGATACCTAAAAGTAGTTTGGTTAAAAAATACGCGTAAAGGCGCATTTTGGCCGAAACTACGACTCGTCACTGAGCCTAGATAACGTGGAAATCAGTAGGTATAGTCACTAGGGACTATAACCATCGTGATTACGCTCACGTTATGAAGTTCAAACGAACTTCTTATTGACCATAAACTGGTCAATGCCGAAAGTCAAACATAGTTTGACTTTTGGACTCGAAAAGCGATAAAAGAACGAAGGAACACTTACAAAGGGTCCCCGAAAGCTCTTGATCCGATTTTCCTTCAGGTATGAAGTATAAACTTCAACTTAGAAGGCATAAATCAGATTCAAGTGTGAGGAAGAAGTGAAATCTTGGTGGGTATTTATAGGAATACTAGCACTGTTAGGATCATTTCTTGGAAAAGGGGGAATGATCTAGCCCGTACACTTGTCGTAATGTTGTGGTAACTGAATTTGGCCACCACAAGAGATTAACATGTAGCACTTGACCATTGGAAGTTGTTTAAGGCTGATAACAGCAGTCAAAAAACGATTTTCTGCATCTGACCGTTGCTTGCGCACCGCAACACTGAGAGTGTTGAGGTGCGCAAGGCACCTGCAGACTAGATGTTTCATAAATGGCAAAAATGGTCCCTGCAGACCTTTTAAGCTATTTTCGATGCGTTTGAACCCCGTTAACCTCATTTCAAAGCTATAAAATGAAGTTAAAGTATAGAGAACTCAAAATATGCTCAAAAATATCTCGTATGTCGATTCGTTTGGTCGTACGATCGCGATGTTCGCTTATTTACGACGGAATGCGCATAAGCGCGAAAAACGATCCAAATGACGCGACGAATGGATTTTTCTCAAGCCAAAAACTAAAATAAAATATTTTAGTGCTTACATAAATTTTTGGATGTCCGTATGTATTCAGAACGTAAGTTATGCGCGAAAATGCAAACTTGTGCACTTTTTGACACCTTTAGTCCCTGAATGAGCCAAAAGTTTATTTTAGCACACCGAACCCCTCAAAGCCTATTTCTAAGCTATATAAAGGATATTTAAGGTGTGTTTAACTTATGGTCATGTTCCGGAATGTCTGTTACAGTTCAAATTGGCATACTTTCGCAGTTTGTCAAATTTAGTCCCTGTAAGCGAATTAGCTTGATTTCGGCATACCAAACCTTCCAAAACTTATTTCTAAGTTATGCGAAGGTTATTTAAGGTATTTTAAGCTTATGTCACTATTCCAGAGTGTTTTTTTGCATTAAACTGCTTATATTTACGCATCGGTGCGCGTATAACCTTCCAGAAAGCGATTTAGAGTTTGGAATTGAACAAAAATTGATATGTGCAAATGATACACATATTTATACAAATCCCAAGTATGAAATACAATATTTCATTGGTTTGGTATTTGTTTGATGGTCGTAGTGATCCAGGTGTTACAATCAGCCAGTTGGGCAGAGTGAGGTGCCAGTGACAGAAGTAAAAATTGCCGCTATCATTCTCGATTGGACCGGGCCTACTCTCTCTACATTATTAAAGTTGAAGGCCATATATAAAAATAATCATTTTGAGAAGTGAATTATGAAATTGAAAAGGCTGCTTATATTTGAGAAGAGGACATCTGGGATACGGATCAAAAGAAAAATGGCTTCTAATTCTCATATGACATTTATTAAGGAAGAGCTATATATTATTAGCGAAAGGAATTGTGGGCCGCCCAAAATAAAACAACTCTAGCCATGCATGTTTACGTAACAGTGGGGGTGTTCTTTTGTATTTTATTGGGCTTGCAAACATGTGTTTTGTGGATCAAATAGAAAAAAACCCTAAACGGGGTGCCTATAAATTGCTTACGAAGACAATAGAGAGGAGGGATTTTTTTTCGAAAAATCTAAGTGAGGAGGCAGTGAACGGCAATAAGGAGTTGACGGCAGAAGGTTGACATCGAACGAACTCTGACTTGGGAGGCGCAAGCAACCCAAGAGACAAATTTTTTTAGGAGCTGCGACTAACAAGGAGAAGGAAAGAAAAGGGTTGGATCAAGATTCAAGGCCGTGATTCAAGATTCGGGTTTTGTTCGCAATTATTTATTTTTTAGTTTTGTTAGAATTTGTGTTTTACAAACTATTAAACATGATTTGCTTATCGTTGGAAACTTGTTTCTTTTTAGTGGTTATGATATTGGCTAAACTTTTCGTGCTACCTAGGTTTAGATAAGCTATGACTTAATGTTTTGACTATTCGGTTTTGATTAGTGATTAAATTGTGATGATTTACATATTCCTGTTTTGTGATTGTTTATGAATTTGTGTGCTTGTCTTGGTTGTGATTGGTTGTTTGGTTAGGTGATCTTGTTAGTCTGGTCTGGAACTATTTGGATCATTCTAGGTTCGTTAATCTATTAGGTTTTCGGTCTAGAGCTTGAGATTAGAGATAATTCAAGTTTAACTAAATTAATTAAAATCAACTAGGTATAATGTGTATCCTTTTCTGGCAACTCTAGGGACGAGTCTGGATTGCTAGGTTATTAGCTAGGTGTTGTTTGGCAGTTTGGGTGACTAATAGCTCGGATCTAGTTGCTTATTCGCGTTTAGAGTTTCCTAGGTGTTCAGTTATTTAGCAGGTTTAGCTTCATGACATGAGGATTTTAGCATCATAGTTGTTTTTAATCAGATAGTCGTGGGATTCGGTATTGATAGCTCGAGTCGTTTCCAATTTAGCACTTCATCACTCTGTTCCATCTTCTATTTCGGTTGATCATCCTTAGCAGGAGGTTTTCTGGGTAGATTCGGAGCTTTAGCCATTGGTCAGGACTAGAGGTAATAGGTTGGTCATAGGGATTCGAAGCCTGGGTAGTTCTTTCTCATCGTTGTCTGCTTCCCGTCACTTCACCATCTTGCTTGCTTGCCCTATTATCTTAGTTAATTCCTATAGTTTAATTAGTTAAAACCTCAAAATCCAATCAAATTAATCCAATTAAGTATTCAGTTTAGTCGGAGTCTAGTTTAGCGTCGCTTGTGTCTCGTGGGTTCGATACTCGGACTTCATTAGGCTTTACTACGTACGATAGGTACACTTGCCTGTCAGTGGTCTAGCATTTAGAGAGTCTTAGTTTATATATTTAAAACTTGGGTATCTAGATTAGGTTAGCAGTTTTTTATTAGACCATAATTTGCACATCAAATTTAAAACTTTGAGTTTTTTTTAGTCGGTTTCCATATAAAAAACTGCTAACCTAATCTAGACACCCTAGTTTTAAATTTATAAACTAAGACTCTCTAAATGCTAGACCACTGATAGGCAAGTGTACCTATCGTACGTAGTAAATCCTAATGAAGTCCGAGTATCGAACCCACGAGACACTAGCGACGCTAAACTAGACTCCGACTAAACTAAATACTTAATTGGATTAATTTGATTGGATTTTGGGGTTTTAACTAATTAAACTATAGGAATTAACTAAGATAACAGGGCAAGCAAGCAAGATGGTGAAGTGACGGGAAGCAGACAACGATGAGAAAGAACTACCCAGGCTTCGAATCCCTATGACCAACCTATGACCTCTAGTCCTGACCAATGGCTAAAGCTCCGAATCTACCCAGAAAACCTCCCGCTAAGGATGATCAACCAAAATAAAAGATGGAACAGAGTGATGAAGTGCTAAATTGGAAACGACTCGAGCTATCGATACCGAATCCCCCGACTATCAGATTAAAAACAACTATGATGCTAAAATCCTCAAGTCATGAAGCTAAACCTGCTAAATAACTGAAAACCTAGGAAACTCTAAACGCGAATAAGCAACTGGATCCGAGCTATCGGTCACCAAACTGCCAAACAACGCCTAGCTAATAACCTAGCAATCCTGACTCGTCCCTAGAGTTGCCAGAAAAGGATGCACACTATACCTAGTTGATTTTAATTAATTTAGTCAAACTTGAATTATCTCTAATCTCAAGCTCTAAACCGAAAACCTAATAGATTAACGAACCTAGAATGATCTAAAAGTTCCATACCAGACTAACAAGATCACCTAACCAAACAACTAATCACAACCAAGACAAGCACACAAATTCATAAACAATCACAAAACAGGAATATGTAAATCATCACAATTTAATCACTAATTAAAACCGAGTAGTCAAAACATTAAGTCATAGTTCATCTAAAGCTAGGTAGCATGAAAAGTTTAGCCAATAATCATAACCACTAAAAAGAAACAAGTTTCCAACGATAAGCAAATCATGTTTAATAGTTTGTAAAACATAAAGTCTAACAAAACTAAAAAATAAATATTTGCGAACCAAAGCCGAATCTTGAATCGCGGCCTTGAATCTTGATCCAACCCTTTTCTTTCCTTCTCCTTGTTAGTCGCAGCTCCTAAAAAAATTCGTCTCTAGTGTTGCTTGCGCCTCCCAAGTCTGAGTTCGTTCGATGTCAACCTTCTGCCGTCAACTCCTTATTGCCGTTCGCTGCCTCCTCACTTAGATTTTTCGAAAAAAAATCCCCCCTCTCTATTGTCTTCGTAAACAATTTATAGGCACCCCCTTTAGGGTTTTTTCTATTTGATCCATAAAACACATGTTTACAAGCTCAATAAAATACAAAAGAACACCCCCACTGTTATGTAAACATGCATGGCTAGAGTTGTTTTATTTTGGGCGGCCCACAATTCCTTTCGCTAATAATATATAGTTCTTCCTTAATAAATATCATGTGAGAATTAGAAGCCACTTTTTCTTTTGATTCGTATCCCAGATGTCCTCTCCTCAAATATATGCAGCCTTTTCAATTTCATAATTCACTTCTCAAAATGATTATTTTTATATATGGCCTTCAACTTTAATAATGTAGAGAGAGTAGGCACGGTCTAATCGAGAAAGATAGCGGCAATTTTTACTTCTGTCAATGGCACCTCACTCTGCCCAACTGGCTGATTATTTCCATTTTGCTCCATTTGCACCAAGACCTGCAAAAACACAAAATAATAAAATACATCTGTATAAAGACTAAAAATGACCCAAAAACTATAAAATAAAAATACAAAATACACGGGTAAATGACGGTGTTTTTCAACACATCAGCTCTCATCACTATCCAATCATCCGGAATCACCAAACCCGGTTTCAACACTAATGCTTCAGTATTGGTAAAATGGACCGAGTGACCCTTGTCGCAGACTTATGACACGCTAATCAGATTGTGCTTAAGCTGCTCAAGATAGTTCACTTTGTCTAGCGTGATCTTCCCATTGGTCACTTTTCCTCGACATGTAATCCTACCACCTTTAGCACCAGCAAAGTTCACATGTCCTCCATCATAATTTTCAAACTCTGTTAACAATCTCGTATCCCCCGTCATGTGCCTGGAGCAGCCACTATCAACATACAATAAGTTGATAATCCTCCTGAGCAGCTCCTGCACACACCAACCATGAAATTAGTTAGATTGGGGGACCCAAGCCTGAATGGTCTTGGGTAGTCCAAATGCACCAACCACTGGAACATCCATCCAATATCCATTACTCCTAACAGGAGTCTTGGATCTTAGACCTGTTGATGGATATGGGTTTTGATTTCCATGAGGTCTCTGGTCCTGAGGGTTCCTATATGTGTTTGGACTATTTGACCTTTGAAAATTTTGATTTTGGTATCTTGAGGTTTGATTCCAAGAAGCTTGATTGTTTTAATTTCTAAAGTCATTATTATAAAAAGTTCGACCACCATTATTTTGGTATCAATTTTGATATTGACCTTGACTTCTGAAATTACTTGAATTTCCATTAAATTTGTTCATTCTAGGCGAACTACTTCTAGGTCTCTCATATCTGCCTGATGTAGATTCAGGCTGAAATCGTAGTTGATTTCTTTGAAAATGAGGAACTTGTGGAGTTCCTTTTTCAGCCTTATCTACACCAACAACAACTTCCTCTTGTTGCTTAGGAGCATATTTCTTTGGAGAATTAGACACTTTCTCCTCATTATCACCACACTTTACTGGTGTCTTCCCTCTCTGTTTTTCACTCACTTGTGCTTCATTGTTTTTGTTAGGACAGCAGCTAGCTACATGTCCCTTTGTGTGACACTTAAAGCACGATCGCTTTTTCGAAGACTTCTTTATAGAAGCCTTAGAAGTAGATCCCTCATTAAATGATGATGCCTTAGAATGATTTTGTTCAATTTGCTTAGATTCAGATTTTTCTTTGTTTTTATTTTTAGCAAACTCAACATTTGATTCATTTTCAATAACAATTGTCTCATTTTTCATGTCACTACCATGAACAAAATTAACCTTTTTAACAAAAGTTTGGTGTTTGTTTTTAGGAGGTGAATTATTTTTTTTCAAGACATGTTCACTATTATTTTCCTTCTTAACACTAGCATCATCACTTTCAGACTAATCACCTTGACGTGACGTGAAACTACTTGGCGATGTTGACACAAAGTCTATGAGCTCATTTTCATCAAGCAAGAAAGAATAGTCATGACTAAGAGGAGGTGAGACTTCATTAAAGCCCTTGAAGCCCACACTGGTCTTGTCATTATTTTTCTTTAACCCACCCATCATGTGTTTCATTACAAAAGTAGAATCTCTGAATTGACTCATTTTTTTTCAAGTTCAACAATTTTGAGTTGTGCATCTGACAACTCTTTGGACTTTTAAAAAATCTCTTTTGTTTTATCACTCATCATATCATGAGCTAAGTCTATGATTTGATGTTTTTCGTTTAATTTACAGGTTAAAGCTTCAATTTCACTTTCATAACCTTTTATCTTCTTGAAATATAAAGACTCGTTTCTTTTATGTTAGACATCTCGTTTACCTGACTTTGGTTTTGTGTTGATAACCTGTCAACCTCACCCTGTAATTCACGGCATTTTAAACACACGGAATTAGAACGTACCTCTCTTGTTGGTTTGTCAAAGTTGGCCATGAGAGCAGCAAGTTGAGCTTCCATTCTTTTATATTTAGCATCCTTCTCTTCAGCTTCCTTTTCATAGTCAGACTTTAGCCATTCTTCTTCAGCTTCAGTTGTCTGATCAGCCTTAACTTCTTCAGCATCACTCTCTTTCTCTACATCAGCATCCACTTTTGCTTTAGCATCTTCCACAGTAGCTTCAACATCATCAACTGGCATAATCTCTGCCATGAATGCCTGAGTGGCATTCTTATTATCTTCCAGATGAACACTCCAATCATATGAACCTTCTCGTGCTGTAGAGATCAAAGCTTTTGAGCCAGAGTTGTTTGATGCATTTCTGTTATTTGAACTTTCACCCGAAGACTCCGTCTTTGGTCTTTGACATTCTCTAGCAAAGTGTCCATAACTTTGACAGTTGAAACACCGAACCTTGGTCTTGTCAAAACCAACAGCCTTCCCCACGAACTTTCTTCCTGTTCTATTCATAAACCTCTTCACTCTCCTAGAAATCATGGCCATTTGTCACTGTAGATCCATCTCTTCTAAGTCATCAGGGTCAACCTCATCATAATCTTCATCAAAAGTAGCTTGATCAGATATCTTCCCCTGAATGTAATTCTTGTAAGAGGCAATGAATGAGGCGAGCAATGCTAGATGTTCTTCAGCAGCCTTCACACTCATAGGCATAGACTTCGTACTGCTGCTCTGATTTGTAGTTGATATTCTCTTAGCACCTGTAGATCCTCCTGAAGCAGCTACGAAACACACATCACCATCTTCATTCACAGTAACCTGCTCATTCTCACATGACAGGAACGCAGTAGCAGAGTCACTAGAAGCGTTGTGAGACGAAGAAGATGGAAGTCCATTGTAAATCCCTGGATCTTAAACCTGATCATATCCTGTCTCCTTCTTCTTCATGTTGAGCTCGTATGCTCTCAGCTTACCAACAACCTCTTCAAGCTCTTTTGTATTATAATATGCTTCCCCTTTGATCATGAGAGTATAGATATCCCACTTCGCATGTAATGCATCAAGCAGCTTGTCATTGATCTCAACGTCAGTATAGCTATCTATGTCATAGTTGTCCATTTATGACATTAGATGGTAGTATCTCGTGATTAGATCTTCAATTGACTCATTTCTCATACACTTGAAGATAGCAAATTACTTCTTCAGTTGATCCACTTTGTTCTTTTTGACATCTTCATTTCCTTGATACCTCTTTTCCAGTGTATCCCACATTTCCTTAGAAGTAGTGTACTTCTTGAAGGTATGTTTGATTCCATCTGGTAAAGACATATTGATAGTAGCTAAGGCTCTCTTATCAGCCTCATACATTTTCTTATCAGCATCTTCCATGTTCATATAGGCGGTGACACGTTATCTGCCTTCAAAATCGTGTGTTGGTAATGTGTACCCATCTTTAATACAAAGCCACATGCTTGTGTCCTGGTATTCAATGAAATACTGAAACCTGTCTTTCCATGTTAGGTAGTTCTCCACCTTCATCATCTTTGGCGGTTTGTTTGTGGTACCAACCTCATGCTCCATCATCAAAAGTTCGTTCAAATTTGCCATGTTCGACATTTTAACGTAACAGACTGGTAAAACCGTACGAAAAGTGTCCGAAAAATGTGATTACCAAATTACACCGTAATAATAGTCTAAAAAAATGAATCCAATGATATATAATGTCAAACACCAAATTCGGGATTTTCCAGAGTCTATTTGTCCTAAAAATCCAACGAATCCAACCGTGCAAACGGTTTGTCGAGATGAGCTGTGGATTGTTTTTTATTTGCGAAACAGTGAGTTATCAAAGTCGCCTGTGGATTTTAATTTCGCCGGTCAGTCAATTTCGCAGGTCCAGACTACGAAATTGTTAAATACGCCAGTAAATTTGGAAATTCAATCTGTTCAAAATTTGTAAAGATCCTATCTCTTTTCAAAAAAAATCCTACAAAATCAAACAACCTAATCAACACAATATTTTCGAAAATATGAAGAACACAAAGAACAGTCTTTGAATCTTCAAATCTTTCCAGCCAAAAATTCATCAAAAATCAACCAAAACTATCCCGAAAACCTATAAATCAGCAAAATCAAACACGCAGATTGATCAAAACACAAACAAAAACGCACAAATATATCATAAAATCAAGAATTTCGAAAACCCTAGTTTTCAGGTTTCAAAAATTTTCGAAAATCTTCCTATTTCTGTAGAAAACAATTATGTACCAAGCCTCTTCAAGAGCCTAACGCTCTGATGCCAATTGTAGGTCCCCTGGTTCGTACGGACCGTCACATAATTATCAATTCAACCTAGAGTGCGGAATCCTCATGATTAGATTAGCACAGAAACGAGTAAAAACAACAATTCTCAATTAAACCCGATCTTTATTGATTATCAATCTTACGAATTACAATCAATCAAGATCACAAATTCGTCTAAAGCTATAATGCCCTTTACGAATTCTCACAAACACTGTTTTGGCTGATTAACCTAAATCGTAATGCAAAGCCTTGTTTATATAACACAAGGTTGCAACTTGGGCTAGGGTTTCCTACATGGGCAAAGCCCAATTCATCCCTCCTTAACCCAATCTAGGATTGGTTAGCCCAAACATTACAATTTAACTAATACAAAGCTTAACACGCTAACCGTTTATCCTTTAACTAATTACAAGATATCCAAAGACCAAATCTAAGCTGTTGTGACAAATATGCACCAACAGGTTTGTTTGGTTGTATGGTTACATTTTTTGCTTAATTACGACGAAAGTTGTAACGAACGTGAAAACGACCCAAATTGCGAAACGAAAGGTATTTTTGCATTCCCATCACTAAAATACAATATTTTAATAATTACAAAAATTTTTAGATGTACGGATATGGCTAGAATGCAGAATATACGCGAATTGGCATACTTTCGCAGTTTTGATGCTTTTAGTCCCTATGATCAAATAAGCATATTTTAAGATACCTAACCCCTCGAAACTTATTTCTAAGTTATGTAAAGGGTATATAGGGTATGCTTACCTTATGTCATTGTTCTAGAGTGTACGTCGCATTAAACTGATTACGTTTACGTAACAATTTACGTATAGCTTTCAAGAAATTGTTTAAGAGCTTGAAATTAAACAAGGATTGAAAACGTGCAAATGTCATATGAAGTTACAAAAATCTTGAAATCAAAACAAATGTTTTATTGATAACAAAGTTGTTCGAAGTTGTACAATGATTACACAAGCACAGATGTCACAGTCCCCCTACTTTAAGAAATTTCATCCCGAAATTTATTTAGATGAAACTTGTTAGAATAGATGTGGATATTTCGCCTTCATTTGATCCTCTCATTCCCAAGTAAATTCTGGCCATGTTTGGATTCCCAGTGAACTTTGACTGTCGGTATGCGCTTGTTTTTGAGCTTTTTTACTTCACGGTCCATAATTTCCACAGTTTTCTCAACGAACTGCACCGTGTTATCAACACGAATTTCATCAAGTGGTATGTGGAGGTTTTCATCAGCCAAACACTTTTTAAGATTGGACACATGGAAGGTTGGATGAACATTTCCAAGTTCAGGAGGTAGCTCAAGTTTGTAGGCCACTTTTCCGATTCTTTCAACGATCTTGAATGGTCCAACATATCGTGGTGCAAGTTGTCCTTTCTTTCCAAATATGATTACACCTTTCCAAGGGGATACCTTGTGAAGGACGTGATCACTGACTTGAAATTCCAAGGGCTTGCGTCGTCTATCCGCGTAACTCTTTTGACGGCTTCTACCTATCAGAAGGTTATCGGGAATTTTCTTGACTTTGTCTGTAGTCTCTAGAATGAGTTCAGGTCCATTAAGCTAAGCTTCACCTATCTCATTCCAGCAGACTGGTGAACAACATTTTTGACCGTATAAAGCTCCGAAAGGAGCCATGTTGATGCTGAAGTGAAAACTATTGTTGTAGGATAATTCGATCAATGGTAGATGTGAATCCCAACTACCACCAAGATCGATCACACAAGCTCTAAGCATATCCTCCAGTGTCTGGATTGTTCTTTTAGATTGTCTATCCGTTTGACGATGATAAACTATGCCCAAATTGAGTTGGGTTCCCATGGCAGATTGCATGGTTCTCCAAAAGTGAGACGAGAGTCTAGCATCTCTATCAGATATGATGTTCAAAGGAATACCATGTCGGGATACAATCTAATCTACATAAATCTTGGCAAGTTTGTCAGCAGAGAAATCCTAACGGATCGGCAAGAAATGTGTTGACTATGTTAGACGATCAACGACTACCCAAATGGCATCATTACCTCTATTCGTGTGTGGTAGCTTGGTAATGAGATCCATAGCAATGTTTTCCCATTTCCAAACCAGTATCTCTAGTTGCTCCAATAATCCAGAGGGATGTTGATGTTCCGCCTTAACCTTAAGACAAGTAAGGCATTTGGATACGTACAAGGCAATGTCTTTCTTCATACCCGGCCACCAAAACTGGGTTCGAAGATCCTTATACTTTTTGTGTGAACCAGGGTGGATTGAATAACGAGACTTGTGAGACTCATACATTAGTAGGGTTCGAAGATTGTCTTGACTTGGGACCCACAAACGATCCATGAAATAATATAACTCATTGTCCTTGGTTTCGAGTTGAAGCTCAAGATGTGGTAATTCCTTACCCATCAAGTCTTGTGTAACACAAGCACGTTGAGCTTGGGAGATGCATGTTTGAATGTCAGATCGAACTCGAACACAATGAAGCTTGACGCGTTCTTTACGACTCAATGCATCGGCCACAACATTCGCCTTACCAGGATTGTAGCGAATTTCGCAGTCATAGTCGTTTAGAAGTTCAACCCAACGTCGTTGCCTCATGTTTAGTTCTTTCGGATTGAAAATGTGTTGGATACTTTTTTGGTTAGTATAACCCACACATTTTGTACCGTACAGGTAGTGTCTCCAAATCTTGAGAGCAAACACTACAGCGCCTAATTCAAGATCATGAGTTATGCAGTTCTTCTCGTGTATCTTCACCTGTCTCGATGCATGGGCTATGTCTTTGTTTCTTTGCATGAGAACACAGCTAAGGCCTAAGTTTGATGCGTCACAATATATGACACAGTCGTCATTGCCCTCAGGTAAAGATAAGATAGGTGCATCACAGAGTTTCTGTTTCAAGGTCTGAAAAGCTTCTTCTTGTTTAGGCCCCCACTCAAAAGTTTTATTCTTTTGAGTTAAAGCAGTGAGAGGAACCGCAATCTTGGAGAAGTTTGCAATGAAACGGCGGTAGTAATCCGTGTGACCAAGAAATGAACGAACCTCGGTAGGAGTAGTAGGTGTATCTCAATCCTTAATCGCACTGATTTTGGCGGGATCTTCATGTATACCTTTTTCGTTGACAACGTGTCCCAAAAATTGAACTTCCTTAAGCCAAAATTCTTACTTGGAGAACTTGGCGAAGAGTTGTTCTTTCTTTAGGAGTTCCATTATAAGACAGAGATGTTGTTCATGATCAGCTCGTGTCTTTGAATAGATCAAAATATCATCAATGAAAACAATGATGAACTTGTCCAAATAAGTCTTACAAACCCTATTCATCAAGTCCATGAAAACAGCAGGAGCATTAGTTAAACCAAAGGGCATAACAGTAAATTCATGGTGACCATATCTTATGCGAAATGCAGGCTTGGGAATATCTTCTTCGAGTACACGAAGCTGATGATACCTAGAATGTAGATCTATCTTTGAAAAGCAAGTAGCACCCTGTAGTTGATCAAAGAGATCATCAATGCAAGGTAGGGTATATTGATTCTTGATGGTGAGTTTGTTGAGCTCACGGTAATCGATACACATTCGGAAAGATCCATCTTTCTTTTTCAAAAATAGGACATGAGCGCCCCAAAGTGAGAAGCTTGGACGGATGAATCCTTTGTTAGATAACTCCTGAAGCTGTTTAGATAACTCTTGCATCTCAGACGGTGCAAGTCGATATGGAGATCTAGCAATAGGATTTACACTAGGTACAAGATCAATACGAAACTCAACTTCTCGTGCTGGGGGTAAACCAGGTAATTCTTCAGGAAATACCTCAGGATAATCCAGAACAACAGGGATGTCTTCAATACTCTTACCATTGCCTTTCTCCTCTACAATATGTGCCAAGAAAGCCACATAGTTCTTTCATAGGTATTTTTGGGCTTAGGTACATGTCATGAGTTTGAGGCCACTAGCGGGTTTCTCACCACGAACTTCTAAGATTTCACCAGTTGAAAGCAATAATATAAACAATCTTTTCAAAACAAACAACCTCTACATGGTATTTGGCTAACCAATCCATTCCTACTATAATGGCGAAGCTTCCAATTTGCATTGGCGTGATGTTAATAGGAAAAAAGATGGTTATTAAGGTTCAACTGGAAATTTCGGATGACAGAGTCGAGTAAAACGGGTTCAACACTAGCTACTTCTACTGTCAAGGGCTTTCCTAGTTTTGTTCTAGGCATGGAACGCAAAGGCTCAAAAGCTAAGGTTACAAAACTTTTATCGGCACCGAATCAAAAAGAAAAGAAGCAGGCTGATTGTTAACAAAGAACGTACCATTCACCACTTCATTGTCTGCATGTGCCTCATTTGCATTCCTGTTGAAGACTCGTCCACGAGCCTGGTTTGCATTTGCCAACTTCGGGTAATTGTTTCTATAGTGGGTCAGATCCCCATAGTTGTAACAAGACCTAGGCGGATAGTGAGGTCGAGCAGGTTGTTGAGTAGGGTTTTTAGCTTCTTGATTTTGTGTAGGACCAAAACGACAAGCGTTGGCCAAATGGCCAGATTTCCCACAGTTGGTACAAATACGGAACAGTAATGGGGTTGATGGTGACTGTTACACTTGTTGCACAAAGGTGTAGTGCTGGCATACTACTTCTTAGCTGGTGGTTGAGCTTGTTGGTTAGGAGCCACCTGGTTTGGTGCAGCTTGATTTGTTTGCGCTGTAACAGCAAAGTTCTTGGAAGCCTTACGCTTCCTAGACTTCCTTGAAGACTCAGATTTCTTACCCTTTTGTTTCTCAATCTTGTCAGATGGTTTCTTGTCACCATTCCGATGGAGTTTACCTTTCTTGACTTGAGAGTCAGTCAAGGTAGCAGCAAGCTCAATGGCCTGTCAGACGGTAGTAGGGTTGCTGCCAGTGACGATATCCTGAACAGGATCTGGCAAACCATCGATGTACTTTTCAATCGCCTTGTCCAAAGGCGTGACCATCGTTGGGCATAACAAGCTTAACTCCTCATATCTGTCGGTATAAGCACGGTGTTCTCCACTGTCTTGCATAAGGTCATGGAACTCATTTTCCAGCGCCCTCTGTTCGTGACAAGGGCAGAACTCTTTCATCATTAGAGCCCTGAGTTCCTCCCATGTCTGACACATAGCAATATCAACACCTCAGTCTCTCACCACTCTGTTCCACCACGTGAGCACCCTCTTTTGAAATACACTTGAAGCAAACTCGACTTTACGATTGTTTGGAAACTAAACATGGTGAAAAGTACTCTCAAGACTCTCGAACCACTGTAGGAGCCCAGTTGCTCCTTTAGAACCACTAAACTTGAGCAGCTTAGCCGAATTAAACTGTTTAAAATTGCACGGAGTAGGTGCATTGTTATTGTTGGCCTGGTTAATTTTTGTAATGAGATTGGGTAGTACAACAGCCATCTGCTGAGCTATGATAGCCGCCAATTCGGCGTCCGGCTGTGCATTTCATCGAGGAGGCATTCTAAAAGAGGAAAACATGAGAGTAAACGAGTGAGATGAATTGTTGGATAATAAAAAATGAGATGTTATAAATATCGAAGAAAAGTAAGGATGGTGGTCATTCATTTGTTACTCAAAACAAACAAACGACACACAGTGACTAATCAAAGTAAATGGATCTTTATAATGTATCGAGAAGACATGCTTTAGCCTATAAGTGGACACTCACGCCAAGAGTTCCCAGGTAAGAGTGACAGGTCCGATAATGCGGATTTGTACGAACACTCTAGCCTTAGATAGAAAACTCAGGGTATGGGCACCCACCCTTCCAGATTGCATGTGTTCACATTAATAAGACCCAAAAATTTGACGAGGTTTTGAAAACTTTGGAAGGGCTTAAAGATTGATGATTTGTTTTAGACTTTGTGCCTTCAATTATGTTTTGTTTTTGGTAATCACCTAAGGATAGGTGATGATATTGTTTTAAGATCAAAACACAAGATAACTTGTGTTAGGGTCCTAGAACGGTTATAGTCTAGGTCAAAGCATTACTAATAACCTAATTCCCTGTAACCATGTGCTCTAATACCAACTCTTCTGTCACAACCCGACCGCATAAAACAACAAACCACGGTGGAAACGTCAGGGAGTCGAGTAACAGAATTATTGTTTCATAACACATGGAAATAAAAGTTTGGTTTTATTAGATAACATGATTACTTTGTCTTGAAATTAAACGGAAATATAACATAAATTAAATTGTCTTTCTTGGTTTTAAGTCACTATGGCCCAAGTCTACCTAAGTGTAGCATGATCAACCTCAAACATTAGCTCCTGAAACACATGTGAAAATAGGTACATCAGCATAAAAAGGCCTGTGAGATACATAGGTTTTGTTGATGAGGATTCATGACATGATAGTTAAAAGAAGTGCTTAACGAAAAAGTAGCCATAAACCTTGTAAAATGTTTTCTTTTATAAAATCATGTGAAAAACATTATGAAACTCAAATGATATAAAAGAAATGATGCACGGTTAAATAAATAACCAATGAAAATGAATTATATAAAATATGTCTTGTCTTGAAATAAAACATCATGTCTTGTGTAAAAGATGTCGTGCATTGTATCAAAATGTTATGTCTTGTCTTTGTCGAAGTGGTTTTGATAATGCCACGATATGTAATATAATAAAAGCACTTATATATAGGAAGTACCAGCGGCGTATCCACCATGCTTTTATCATATTACACACGTCGCGTTATTTAAATCACTTACCAATAAACCATCAAATAATGTCTTATTTAAACCAATGTCAATGTAATGTATAAACAATGTCTTGTGTAACAATGTCAAGTAATAACCAATGTCTTATATGGTAAGTAAAAAGTCTTTACTTAAACCATAGGTAATAATGTCACGTATCTTGTGTAACCAAATGTCGTGTACAAAACAATGTCTTTGAATAAACAAAAGTTTAAGTTAAAGGTTACGTTTTGAAAACCAATGTTTTTATTGATATGAACATTTATGTGGTTTGTTATCCGAATACACTCAAGCCTTGTGACTGTCAGATAAACCCTTATCAAGTAAAAGGTTTATCAAAAATATAATCGGATTCTGTCGTTCCCTAAAATTTCACTTCCAAACAAACCTAGGAAGCGGGAAAGGGATTTGTCAAACCCTTATCTGTAACACCTCAAATTTCGTATGTTATATTATAATAATATGTTCGTGATGTTTAAGTAATAGAAAATGGTAAGTATGGGTTAGTACCGTAAGAAAATAATGGTAAGTTTAAAATATAGTTATGAAACTAAGTTAATCAAAAGAGAAGTGACCAAGTTAGTATGGGAAATAACAAAATGAACACACTTTAAAAGACAAAGGGCTGAATGTGTAAATGTGTAATAAAGTTAAATAAAAAAAATGGTCAGTGCTTGGTTCTTGGTTATGTACGATCGAGAGAGGGAGAGAGCTAGGAATAACCAAACCCTATCAACATAGAATCCATCAAATTGAAAGGGAAATTGAAGGTTAATCGAATGCATGAACTAGGAATGTCGATCACTTAAGTATCTCCAACATCAAGTAATTCAAAATTGGTGTTTTAGTGATGTTTGATTTAATGGATCTTTTGATAATTCGTGAATGTATGTAAGAATTTTGATTGTAGAAAGTTACAATTAGTCCATAAGACTTTAATGAAGTATGAAATTCAGATTATATTGATGGTTTTCATGTAAACCCATTATGTATAAACCCACATGAAATTTATGATGGTTTTGAAGTAATGATAGATGTAGTATGATATATGAACTTGAATTATGCTTATTGATGTTAAAGAAATCTGAATATTCAAAGAATTTATGTGTTTATGATGTGTTGCCATGATTTTAGAAAGACTTGATAGGAATGTGCTTAATATGCTTATACATTGTGCTAGTTAAGTAGTACGCACATAAGGTGTTCTATGAAATGCTTTAGTTGAATTGGTTATGTATGAACATGAGAAATTGAAGTATTGATGATCTAATGATGGTATGACAAATAACTATGAGTAATGAACGTTATGGTAAATGATGTAAATGTGCGTAAGTGATGTATAACGCGAAAGCTAAATGCCTATGTGATGCACCCTATAGGGTCGAAGAAAGGAGGGGAATCAAACCAAGAAAAGGCAATAGGAGCGCACGACTCCAGTAAGTTCATATGAACTTCGCTTATGTAGAATGTAGATTTTGTGTTAGTTCTCATGTAAATAATTGTTCGATGTTTTATGCGGAAATAAATAGTAAAATGTCTTAATGTGAGTTGTTAGTAGAAAAAGGGAAAAGTCTATTGACGATCCGTACAAATGGGTCTAAAGTATGAGAATGAGGTGTTCTTGATGATGTATTGACCCGTAGTTAAACGGGTCAAGTAAGATGAAATTGTCATGAAGTTAAGATAGCTAGTGAAGTACAAAAAGAAATTGATAAGTAGGATTAAGTATGATCTGTGAGAACGGGTCGGATAAAATAGGATGATTGATGATGATGGAAACTAAGATGGCACTATGTCTGTTAAACGGAATTGTCATATGAGAAGTTCGAATGAAAAGATGTAAAGATATAATGACCCGGTAACGGGTCAAATAATGATGAAAAGCAAATCGTATTAGTAATATGTTTTAACCGAACTAATATGTAAGTTTGTGTTATGAAAGTATGTAAACTCACTTTTGATGATGGCGAGCTTGGATCGAACACACTACATCGCCCTGTTTGCGCTTCAGGTTAATGTCGTCTTTGTAAATGGGTCAAAACACTTTAAAAAATGTAAATGTTAAACTTATGTCTAGGATGTTTCGTAAGTAAGTTAGGATTTTAAATCTTATTTTGGTAGTTCGGACATAACACTTGTGATGGAATCTTGTATGGTTACAACTTTTGTGACTTTTGAAACATGTCGCAGAATTTAGTTTGATTAATGATTGTTAAAAGCAGGGACTCGCTCATAGTACGAATGGGTCATGCCCAATTTTTGTTAAAATTAGTAGGTTATTATTCTTATTTTCAAATGTGAAATAAGGGCGTTACATGATCGGCGTAATCAATGTTAATGAATTTATCGTGTCTCGTTAAACATACCAAATGTCATAGTCAATGTAAGCATGTCATGTAAAATGTCTTTAAAACCATGTACTATGTATGCTAAGTCAAAATACAAAGTAAAATGTCCTTGAAATCAATGTGCTAGGCATGCTAAGTCAACATACGAAGCAAAATGCAATGCAAATCAATGTGCTAGATATGCTAAGTCAACATATGTAGCAAAAGTATCCTTGAAATCAATGTGCTAAGCATGCTAAGTCAACATACAAAGCAAAACATAATTGAAATCAGGTACTAAATGTTTACTAGATGAACATAACATGAATATGTCATGAAAAGTATGAAAGTAACAATAGGTACAAGTGTTTCACCCCAAAATATTTGCAAAAGTAAAAGAGGGGACAATGTACTCACTTGGGATTTGCGTAATAGTCTTGAAATAAAGATAAAATAAAGCTTGAAGGAACACGGAATCAAGTGCACCTAGTATCGATAACTATGTTAATAAATCGGGACACTATTCGGGGGAAAGGATAGAATGAAGTTCTATAAATCAAATGAGTATTGGAACTTATATGGTATGATTTAATAGACCTAACATTCTGATTAGAAAGTGGTCCTAAGTGCTTTTGACCCGTTTCGACTCGTTAAGGTAGTTTACGCTATTTTAACGTGTCGTTTGCGTTAACAGGCTTTCGGAGGGTTAGATATTAGTTATGATAATTCTTATATGCCCAATTATGTTTAAAAATGTTATTACATCAGTTTATATATCAAAAGTTTGATTACATAAGTTAAAAACGGATTTATGCACAAAAAGGGCATTTTGGTCATTCTTAAAGGGCATATAAACAACTTATCATATAACTAAACAAACGAAGTGACCATAAGGTATAACATCAGTAGGTTATTCCCTATACAACTATGGTCACAAATATGTGTTTGGTCAGATTCCAAGATCGACCAAATGGGTCAGATTCGAAAGTCAAAGAGGTGGTCAAGACCGCTCGACTTACGACCCCAAATAAGCACTAAACTAGAAGTGACGAGTTAAACATGTTAAAACATGTTTAACTAAGTTGAAAAACTGATTTGGTATCAAAACAAAGTGTTTTGATACCCGAAAATAGTTACGTCATAAAATGCACATAAACGTGCATTTTGACCGAAACTTTGACTCATCACTTCGACTAGTAAACATGGTAATCAGTAGGCATAATCGCAAGGGATTATAACCATCATGATTACGATCACGTTGCAAAGTTCAATTGAACTTTGTCTTGACCAATTCATGGTCTAAACCGAAAGTCAAACACTATTTGAATTTTAGCTTAAAATAGCTAAAATAAATAAACAAGACAAGTAAGAACACTCACTTGTGTTCGAGGAAGAAAAAAACTCAGGTGGGAGGCCTCCAACAAGTGGTAGCAACTCCTCTAGAGCAGATGTGATGAGAAAGAAAAGAATTGAGCAAGTTGGAAGTGAAATGAGGCAAGGTATTTATAGTGTTCTTGGATTAACAAGATCATGACATGTGTTTATGTGTTGCCCAAGGAAGAATCTTAGCCCTATAAGTGTTTCGACCAGCTTCAAAGCCTTGGAGGATACACAAATAGCCAACAAGATCACAAAACAATGGAAGGAAAACAAGTTACAACAGCTGGGAAGCTGTTTGGAAGGTTCTGCTGTTGCTGGTGTCACACCCCAACCGATGGCGGAAAAATCGGGGCACGACACTAAGCGTTCAGATTGCTCATGAGATTCCATAACACTATTATTTCAATATAGATTAATCACAATTTCATAAACACTTCTAAAATGTCAAACATGTTCCATAACTAACAAGAAGTGTCGAAATAACATCATGATCCAAATATCGTTCAAAATTGTCAAAATTATCTAAGATGAGTTTCTAAGCATCATCCTAGCTTGATTTTCTTGATTTCCATTGCCTATCAACCTGCAACATGTATTAAAGTAAAATCAACAAAAATATTGGCGAGTATACAAGTTTGATACATAGCATAATAGTTTCAAGTTTAAACTTATATCCGACATGATAAACATATAAATAGTTTCAGCCATGCTAGTTCACGCAGTCCAAGTGATTGCCATAGTTTACCAACGCGTTAACTTTGCCTGTCCCAAGAGTCTACAGGAGGTTAAATGTCCCATCCTAACAATACCCCTCGACTACAAATGGGGAGGTGCGTTACCCCTATAGTGCTACTATTGTTAAGGAGGAACTACACATAAGGATTAAACGTTCACATAGCATAAAATAGTCTAAATAGTTTCAGTAGTTCCAATAGTTTCATGTTTCATGTCTAACAAGGATATAGTATGTTTTGAATATGTTTAAAGTGTCAAGTGTCTTGATATAGAATACATGTTGCATCCTAAAAATGTTTAAAGCAAAAAGGGATCGAGTATACTCACAGTGGGTGCTTAAACCAAACACTGCTATTGGATCGAAGGGAGCGCTAGATTAGCCTGAGTATAGTATGATAGTGTCAGCGTTGAATAGTGTGCTTACAGCGTGTCGAATGAGTTAAGTGTCGAATGGGGAGTCGAACGAACGGGAATAACCCATTCGATCGGATGGTCATTTGGACGGATGGTCATCCGATCGGATGACCATTCGATTGAGATGTGAGTGTTTGTAAATTGTTTAAGAACTTTTGAAGTGATTGTTGTAGTATAATAACAAGTCATCCGGTCGGATGGTCATCCGAACGGATGGCTATTCGATCAAAGTTTAATATTTGTAAAGGGAACTGATCACCTGGTCGGATGGTCATTCGATCAGATGGTTATCCGATCGGATGGCCATTCGATTGGCAATCTGTTGTTTTGAAAGCTTTGTAAAATTTGCTAAGTTTAAGTTTCAAATTGTAACGGAGATGACATGATGACGTGTTCAAACAACGAAAACCACAGCAAGTCCAGCTCAGTCAATCAGATGGGAATCACCCCATTCGATCGGACTAACTTTCCTCGTCGAAGCTTCATGCTTAACCTGTGAATCGGTCATCTCTCTGGTGGAAATCCGTTTTCAAGTCGGTTCCCGACTACGGAACAAGCAGAGAGTCGGTATGATCTCGGGTTCCATCGGTTTTAAGTAGATGAGTGTAAAAGAATTAAAAGAAATAGATTAAAAGCATGAATTCTTGAAATGTTTAGTTGAAAAGTTGTGGAAATCTGTAACCCCCCAAAAACAGATTTGTTAATTATACTAAATTAACCAAAAATAAATGGGTAAAATACCGTTAGTGGCAAAGATTAACCAGGTAAATTATTAGGTTTTAAATAAATAAGCCTAATAAAAAAATAAGAAGGAGAACAAATGCCTTGGAGAAAATAAAATGTATAAAAGGCCAGAGTTAACGGGACTTAAAATAAAACAGGTTATAACTTACCGAACCCATTAAGTTAACTAGTTGAATTAACCTAGTTAGTATTGGGTAATGAAATGATAAACTATGGGTTATAGTTTCATTTATAAATTCTTCAAACTATAGGTACCAATATTGCCAAGTAGCAAACTAGTTTTATTAAAAATAAGAAAAAAAAACACAACACACACACAGTTTGAAGATTTTTGTTGAGCTAGGGTTTAGCTCCTTGGAGCCTCATGATCGTACGCACACACACACACACACAAACACTTATTTTTAATAAAACTAGTTTGCTACTTGGCAATTAGTGATGAATACTTGCTTAGGAACAAAACCCCAAGTGAAAAGTCTACATAGGTTGCTATGATTTGAATAATTCGATGATTTGCCACACTTAGACAAGTGGGTTTTGATTATGTAGTGAAGATGATGATATACACATGTTTAAAATCATCATATTGGATAGTAGAAGCAAAGTACTTAAACAAATTATAAGTTGAGCGTATGCTCATACAAGAATTGAAATGGGTTTTTAAATGTTCTGATGAAATCAGTAATTTCATCCATGTAAATATATGTATGTAATTGTGTTATACACTAGTTCATAAGAAGAACTTGATTAGATAAGGTGTTCGAATGAATGCTAGTGGTATAATGAAACGGGTCTCGCTTATAGAAGAGAACCCTTAGTTCTTGCAAAAATAAATAAATAAGTTAGATATAATAATTGCTTGAACTAGTTGAGATATTGGAAATATAATGAACCGGGTAAATAATTTATTAGACGGTGGCTTAAAAGAACGCCTACCGGGTGATTAGAGAAAATGCCTAAACTAGTTGATAAACTTGAATGTGCATTTTATATATTCATGGACATTTGACTTTTTAAAAGTCAAAACGACCTACAATACGATGAACGATAATTTTTATATGAAATACGTAAGGTGGAATAATCAAAATTGATGATGACTGTAGATGCACTATGTCTGTAGCTTCCGTCTGTACTGTGTCTATGTTTTGTCCTGATTGTGTCATTGTATAGTTTTGTTTGTAGTTTATATTATAACTGGGAGAAAACGGAACGAGATAGTGTAAAACCCATACGATCGGATGACATATTTTCTCCCAGCTAGCCCGCCTATAAATAGGAGACTTGGGTCTCAGTTGTAAGTAGTTGCTTGTTTTGTCTCTGAGGCAGAGCTCTGTTCATTTCTCACCAGAACTTTGTATTTTGCAAATCTTTGAATGAGAATGAAGTCTTTAAAGGTTACTATCGTTGTTGATCTTACTTCTACACCATGTATGGATTCCGCATTCACACGCTGATCGCAGATCCGACCTGAGTTGTTCAATCTAGAGCCGAACTACCGATCCTCACAAGTGGTATCAGAGCTTGGAGGTCGGATTCAGAGTGGATCTACAGCGATTTGACAGAGATTGGACAAATTTCAACCGATTTCAACCGTTTTCAGATGATTACAGCCGATTTTACCAGAGATTTCATCTGATTCTTCATCTATTTCTCTGATTTCATCTCTATTTTTCTTATTTTCAGACTTTCTACATTTGAAACACCGAAAAATCCAAAATTGACTAAGATTTCACGGTTAAAATGGCCTAAAATTCACATAATCTGTGTGAAATCTATCAATTAACAATCCTACAAAGTTTCATAGGTAAAATTCGAACAAAATCACATCAAAATCGATCAAAAACCATGATTTTTGGGATGAACAGTGCTGACATCACTCATTCGATCGGATAGTCATCCAACCGGATTGCATTTTTACTGAGTTCTTGTTTGTTGCTGACATCATTACTCATCCGATCGGATAGTCATCCGACCGGATAAGTATTTTGATTGTTTGAAAAGCACAAGTGTTAAGACTATCGACTGACCATCCGATCGGATAGCCATCCGACCGGATAGTCATCCGACACTTAACAACTTTGAGTATTATTCAGGTGATCATTTCATCCGGATAGCCATCCGGACGACTGATTATCTGATCAACTGTTTGTGTTTTCAAGTTTGAACTATTTGACTTTTTCAGGAATGAGCAATCGTGGGTGACGAGTTTCTAAACCCGTTTGGTGATTTCTTTGCCTACAACACTGGAGAAGCATCTACCAATGTGAATCCTAAAACTGCTACAAAGTCAATCTCAGACTCGCTGAGCATGGATAACGCCTATGGCACTTATAGCAAACCACCGAAACTTATGGCCATCAAGGATTATAACAGATGGGCAAAGCGGTTTGATGGATGGTTGAGAGCTTTTGGGTGTGACAGTTGGAAATGTATGAAAAATGGATACACTTCTCCAAGAAATGATATTGAGAATCTACGAGATGCTGAGCAGGATGATTTTGTTGCTGAACAAAAATGCATTGCACTCCTGCATCAATCCGTACGAGACGATATTATATCCTTGATTGATTACCAAAATTCAAAAGATCTGTGGGGTAAATTGGAGAAGAAGTGGACTGGTGGAGAGGAGATTGTTAAAAACAAGAAGTCACTTTTGAAAAAAGAATTCGATTTACTTGCTTGCATGTAAAATGAAGGTGTACGTCAAATGATAGAAAGATTCTGCCATTTGAAAGTAGAATTAGAAAGATTTGGCATTAATAAGGATAAAGAAGAGTTAGTTGATAAGTTGTTTGAGGCATTACCGAACGAACAGGATTGGCAATATTTTGGTTTGGTGTTAAAGAACACGAAGAAGATGGAAGATATTACACTTGACTGGTTGATTGAAAAACTGGAGGGGCAAGAATTAGAAATCAAGAAGTTAAACAAGGTGAACAATACACAATATAAACAAAATGTTGATTTGTATTACCGAGGTAGCATGATTCCAAAATCCTCATCACCAAAGACTGCGTTCAGTACTGAAAGCTCAAATACTACAGCAAAGGAAAATTCTAGCGGTGGATCTTCATCAGGTTACGGATATCATGGTACCGGTTCAAGTTCGCAAGGATCGTCTGCATCTTACACACAGCAATCACAAAATGCTCCAAACGCCAACGTCTTTCAATGCAACTTTGTAGTTAATCTCAACAACGCCCAGAACTTCAATGAAGAAACAGCCAAACAACAAATGATGTTTCTTGCATCTATTTTGGAATCTTATGAGAGCCTCATGGCCAGGAAGATTGGAAATACAAACCTCACAAAGGAGGACTATGATCAAATAGACCCGATGGAGATGGAGCTCATAAAGATCCGATGGTGCATGGCTAGCGTCATTCGAAGGGCACAACGTTTCATGGAGATCACAGGGCTGCAATCGATTGGAGAACCTTCTACAAAGTTGGGTTTTGACAAGTCGAAGGTGATTTATTTTAAATGCAAACAAAAGGGTTACTTCAAAAGGGAATGCCGAAATTCAGAAGCTAATGAAACTGCGAATCCTTTTCATGATGACTACTACAGAAAGGTAGTTTATCATAGGAATCGTGAAGAGCCACAAAAAATGAAGCAAATTGAAGACAGTTCAAAGGAAAAATCTAGGGCTCTTGCAGTGATTCAAGACAATGAAGGGTTTCTTCCAGAGGAGGATGCTATTGGTTATGCATTCATGGCAGAAGTCAAAACTGAATCAACATACAATAGAGAGAGAAGTTTGGAAACAATAAAATATCAAAAAATGTATGAAGCTTTCAAAGAAGTCAGGAAAGCAAGAAGGTGGGATCCAGACAGAGAATGCTACTTGGATCGAAAAGGAAATATCTGTATGGATCCGAAAACACTTGATTTCGAAGCACTTGTAAAGTCAATTCCTTCAGTTGAAGAGCAGATAAAACTCGATGCCGAGTACAGAGCAGAGAAGGAGAGATTGAGCCAGGAGAGATATGAAGAATATCTGAGGTCAAAGGAGCCAAAGAAGGTGAATGAAGAGATTATTGATGTTAAAGCTGAGTTAACAGCCAAAAATTTGACAAAGATGGCAGACCAAGTTATAATGGCAAAGGCATTAGAGGTATATTCCAAATCCGCATATGAGTCTGAGTCATCAGAAATAGTCAGTTCTAGTGGTTCAGATGATGAACGAGGCAAGGGTGAAATGGGAAAATCTGAAAGTGATTGCAGAAATTGCATGGAAGAATGCAAAGTCTGTAATACACACGAGTATCTCTCTCAATCGAAAATCCAGGAGCTGACAAATAAAATCAACATTCTAAGTAGAGATGTGATTAATCAAGATAAATTGATAAAAGGTTCAACTAACAGAATAAATGAGTTAACTGAAAAAATTAAAACTGATGAAAAAGATGTTGAAAGATTTCGAAATGAAAATGAAAAGTTGATACTTGAGAACTGAGAAATTTCTGAAATTTTTGACAAATTGAAAAGAACGATTAAAGACTCGGATGAACGTAATTCTAAAACCTATAAAGAAAACGTACATATGACAGACATTCTTCGAGCAAAAGAGGAATTAATAAATGAGCAACTGGATGAGCTTGCGAATCTCAAACTTCAATATCAGGAAGCTAAAATTGAGAATGAGAGAATCAATTTGAAGCATAGAGGTTACACTTCTGCCAGCTTTGTTCTTCATCATATAGTTCAAAAACCAATCGGGAAGAACAAAGAAGGTGAAGATATATATTCTGATGGAACCGGGGTTGCGTATCACAAGGTTCCACCACCCATGGACAATAAGTTCACTAAAAAACAATCTGGGTTGGCTAATGAATCAGAGTTAAATAAGAAAAGTGATGTTGAAAAGCTACCAGATAACATTGATGTCACTTTTACCTTACAATCCGATAAAGATAGCATAGAATCTGAGGTTGTGAAGGAAGTTGTTGAAAAAGTGTTAAAATCTGACAGTGATTCTACAATTGAAGATGATGATTGTTTCTTGAACAATTACATCCCAAAATCTAAGTCCCAGAACAACTTAGACGACAAACCGACTCTTGCCATGTACAAGATGAATGGTTCAGATAAGTTGTACTCGGATAAAGAGTTTCCGATTGAAAATGTTAATGTGGATAAGCTGAAAAAGGTTTTCAAGTTAGTTGAGATTGATGTTTCTGAGGTCAATGGCTTGTCAAGTTTGAAAAGGTTTTTGAATTTCCAACGAGATAAATCTTACTACAACAAACCTAACATGCCACCACGTTTTCACAACAATAACCAAAACAGAGGGTTTGGTGGGCATCAGGGTGGTAAGAATTATCAATGAAGAAATTTTCGGAAATCAAAGTTTGTTAAAAGAACTACATTTGTGAAGAGCTCAAGTTCAATGACTGAACAAGAATCTAAAATTTTTAAAAAACAAACGAAGAGTTTTATGCAAAGAAAGCATCACAAACACTGAATGATGGTCAAAATCGGGTTGTTGACACCCGAACATGCTTCAAATGCAATCAGATTAGACACATTGCACGAAAGTGCACCAATCAACGACCTAAAACTGTGATTGTTGAAAATCCAAAGAAGCCAAACGATGCTAAAGTCAAGGCGCCTATGTTTGTTGAGAAGAAAATTACGAATACTGAAAATGTCAAAATCAATTCAAAACCAATTAAACAACCAATCAAGAAAATTGGTGAATCTTCCAAACAAACATGGATGACAAAATATCAAGTCAAGGCGTTGACTGAAACAAAACCAAAGGTCACTGAAAAACAAACTGTCTCAACCAAACCGGTTGCAAAGTCTGTACCTTTGGATTTGAATCAAAAGAAAGAGAAACAAACTTCAGTGGCTATACCAGTCATGAAGTATGTTTCGAAAAAGACTGTTCAAAATGAAATCAAGAAGGAACAAACTTCCACATCTGCACACTTCGATAAGTTTGATCCAAAAATATATGTTCCTCCAACAAATGTGTCAAAAATTGAAATCAAAGAGGAAACTGAAAGTGAATTGGAAGTGAACGATAAGAACTTCCCAGTACTAAACGCTAAGCTTCCTAAGTCATCAAAGACTCAGGTTGCTTCATCTAACTAATTCATTTGTTGAAAAGTGTAGGAGTTCCCAAGATCTATTTCAAAGTAGATTATGGATAGCAGAGCATCCCGGCACATGAAAGGGCGGAAGACCCTACTGTATGACGTTAGAGGATTTAATGGTGGTTATGTGGGTTTCGCAGGAAAACAAGGTTGTCAAATTATCGGGGAGGGCATGTTATCTAACGGTGTCGTTTCTTTTGAACGAGTCAACTACATACCAGAACTGGAGAACAACTTACTGAGCATCTCTCAAATTTGTGACAGAATGTACACAACGCACTTTACCGACAAGGAATGTTTGATTCTGAAGCCAGGGTTTGTTATTCCTGAAGAATGGATCATTATGCGAGCGCCGAGGGAAAATGACTTGTACGTGCTAGACATGAGTGTTGCTACAACTACTACGGGTCATCCTCAGTGTTTTGTATCGAAAGCTACCGAGAAGGAGTCAGTGTTGTGGCATCAAAAAATGTGCCACATCTACCTACGAATGATGAATCACCTGGTACATAATGATCTAGTCAAAGGTGTGAATCTAAAGAGTTTCCATTTGGAGGGAGAGTGTATAAGTTGTGAAAAGGAAAACAACACAAGAAGTCTCATCCAAGGAAATTGGAGAACTCGATCTTGAGGCCACTTAAAAGACTTCACGTGGATCTCTTTGGTCCTGTGAATGTAAAAAGCATTACTGGTGATCAATACTGCCTAGTGGTTACTGATGATTACTCAAGATTTTCGTGGGTGATGTTCTTGAAGTCAAAGGATGAAACATGCGAGAGTTTGCTGAAACTGTTCAGAAAAATAGAAAACTTGTACCAGACCCGCATATGTCGATTACGAAGTGATAATGGTACCGAGTTTAAAAACAATAAGATGGAAGAATTCTGTGACAGAAGAGGTATACTGCAAGAATTCAGTGCACCGTACACTCCACATCAGAATGGAGTAGTAGAAAGGAAAAACCGGACACCGATAGAAACGGCACGAACGATGTTGGCTGACGCAAAGCTTCCTATAAACTTTTGGGGAGAAGCCGTATCTGCCGCTTGCTATACTCTCAACCGGGTTCTAACTGTGAAGAAGCATAACAAGACATGTTTCGAGCTGATCAACAAACGAAAGCCTAACTTGGAATATCTGGAGCCGTTTGGGTCACCCTGCACGGTTTTGGATCCCGATGGAAAGTTTGGTGCTAAGAGTTTGGAAGAAATCTTTGTGGGTTATTCTACTCCACTTAGACGGGTTTTCTGTTGGATCGTTCTTGTGACCCTAAATAGTCAGTAAAGGCAATTCATCATCATTTACTAAGGCGGAATCAAAGTAAACAACGTCACAACAGCTTGTTCCTTTTAACTTTCTTTCTATTACTGATTTCTGAGTCTTTACAATGATTTCTGATGAAAATTCAGCAGCACCTCGACTCACACACAATGACCAGGTTCGCTTCAAATGACACAACACACAGGTATTTATAGACTTTGAGATTTCGCTTGAAGATGTCATGTCTGGTTCAAGCGAAATTACTTGTCATGATTTCGCTTGAACTGGTTCATGTCACATTCAAGCGGAATCACTCACTTTAACACATACAAACCCTAAATTCAATCCTGTTGAATGCTCGATCATCATATCTAGACATAAGACTCGATTAATACGAAGTTAACAGACACTAGGTGCACCAACAGACTCCCCCTTGGATGTTGACGAAGTCTTCGGCGTCAAGTCTTTAGTCTTTGTCTCTTTCCAAATTGTCTTGACATTGTAAAAGCTTCGTTCAATCTTTGTCTACAAACTTTAATCTTCAGTCTCCCCTTTGAATGTTGATCTAGAATTCTGACTCCCCCTTTCACAGACTCCCCCTCTCGATTAGCTGGGACTTGAATTCTAGTTCAAACTTTAAAATTTACTTTGCCATGGAGATTCCTATACAATCTCTGCCCAAATATAAGATATATGATAATTACAGTTTCAATCCAAAATTTATCATTCAAACTCATTCAATGATCTTGTCAGAATTAGAAATCCACTTAAGTATTCAGGTCCAAGTTAATGACCCTGATTACTCAATTAATCTACCAAGTCCAACTTAATGACCTTGGTTGATCTGAGACAATTCACACTGACATTTTGTTCAAACATTTTCTGAAAATTTACAAGTTTCAAATTAATGAACTTGCTTTAACTTTCCAACTTTCACAAACTTATCATGTTTTAGCTCCAAACTCATCATCCAGCTCAGAAAACTTCCTGCATCTGCTTTGATTCGAATCTGAAGATCCACTTTCCACTTTGGCTTGTCGGAAAATAAAGCAGAAACGTAAAATCTTTTTGGATTTTTAATAAAGTTTCTAAACTAGAAATGAAATACAGAAATGAAATGCAGTAAAAGTAAACTATTTACAAACATATTTATGGTGAGCGTGTTAGGGAATCATATCAGCTATTCGACAAGTTACAAGTACCGTTAAGCTTTGATTACATACTCAGAATTAAACAATTCACTTAGATTGTCGATATACTGATCCACTTAAATTCTCACACAAATTTCAATCTGTCCAGGATACGAATTTAATGTTTTAGAGACTTAAACTTATACATGTATCCCACCTCTTGAATATACTCCCGTATCCAAATCCCAATATTCAGTCTTACAGGTGAGTATACCACAGATGATATCTGTAAGGGGTTAAATTGCGAGGGTCGTGAGAGCGCAGGTCAGAACTTCCGTTCAGCAGAGAGATGACGGCTTCGACTTTTGGTGTGTCCCCTTTAGAGGATCTTTTCTTCAACAGCCATGATTAGCATTTTTCAATGTTTCATCATTTTTTAGCTGGGGGAGATGCTATTTTTCAAGCAAGCGTAAAGTATTATACGGGGACTAGGCCATTGCTTCCGCATTATCAGAAGTCCCAGGATAATACCCCAGATATCACTGAGTATGAAGACCTAGTATCTCAGAAAAAGGGATCTTTCAAACGAGATTTCAGGGGTTACCTATATATCCAAGTAGTGTTCCCCACGAAATAAGTAAGTAAAGATTTAGGTTTATATCCCGAATAAACCTACTAAATGTGCAAAAACCTATCGGTACATCATCAGCGAGACTGTTTAACCTTTTAAACTTTACATTTCTTTAGCATACTGTAACTGTCAAGCCGATGTACTATCATTTTCCCTTTTTACACAAGCTCTTTTCCAATTTTCTATTGTTTTTGGATTTTGAAAATATCTCATGTTTTTGGATTTTTGAAATTTTTTACTGTTTTTGTATTTTCTGAAAAATATTTACTCCCCCTAAATACCAAAACAAGTAAAAAATCGACAAACCATTGCAGATTGCTTCTCAACATCATCATCTACAATGTCTCCTTCATCAACGCCAAGAATTCCTTCCAACACCGATAAAAGCTTCATACCATTCAATTTTAAAAGATATTGAAAACGAGTTTTATCAAACGCTTTGGTATGTAAATCAGCCTTTTGTTCGTCAGTGTGGATTTTCTCAATTCGTATCAACTTCTTCTCGAAACAATCGCGAATGAAGTGATGACGAATTTCTATGTGTTTTGTTTTAGCGTGATGAACAGGATTTTTCGTAATGTTAATCGCTGCCTCATTATCAACAAAGATAGGGGTGTTTAGAAATTGCAAACCGTAGTCACGCATTTGTTGCTTGATCCACAAGATCTGAGAGCAGCAGCTGCTAGCAGATACATACTCCGCTTCACATGTGGATAAAGCCACAGAGGTCTGCTTTTTGCATTGCCAGGTGACCAATCGTGATCCAAAGAACTGGCACCCCGCTGTTGTTGATTTAGCGTTAACTTTGCAGCATCCGAAATCTGAATCGGAATACCCTTCGAGCATAAAATCGCCTTCTCTTGGATACCACAACCCCAATGATGGAGTTCCTTTCAGGTAGCGTAATATCCTTTTCACAATCACCATGTGCGAAGCTCTCGGGTTAGATTGAAATCTTACTGCGAGGCAGGTTGGATACATAATATCGGGTCTTGAAGCTGTCAAATATATCAGCGATCCTATCACGGAACGATATAACATTTCATCTACCTTCTCTCCGGTGAGATCAGGGTTTATCCCATGGTTTGTCGCTAATGGGGTGGAAGCTGGAGTAGAACTTGACATCCCAAATTTCTCTAAGATATCATGAACGTACTTCGTTTGATGTATGAAAATTCCCTTAGGCAGTTGATCAACCTGTAATCCCAAGAAGAATTTCATCTCACCCATCGATGACATTTCGAATTTCTGCTTCATAACTCTTTCGAAATCTTTGCACAAATTTTCATTTGTTGACCCGAATATGATGTCATCCACATATATCTGAACAATCAGAAGATGTCTGTCGACTTCTTTGGTGAAGAGAGTGGCATCCACTTTTCCACGAATGAAGCTGTTGGCTAGCAGGTGTTGAGACAATGTCTCGTACCAAGCTCTCGGGGCCTGGTGTAAACCATACAGCGCTTTGTCTAGCAAGTAGACCTTGTCTTTGTGGATTGGGTCGGTGAAGGCCGGTGGCTGTCCGACATATACCTCCTCTTTTACCTTCCTGATATGTGCAAAATGCAACATATAAATTACATCAATTGTGGCATAAAACTAACCATTTTTTAGTACTAATGTTGGAAAAAGTATGCTTTTGTCTTCCTTTTGTATTTTCAGGATTAAATGAGCTCAAATTAATAAAAGAAGCAAAAAGGCAGCTAAATCTAACATAAATACAAGAAAAGGAACAAACGTGGCATATCCGACCTCCCCGACAGCATCTTCCCAAGCAAAACAAGAGATCAGAAGGCTGAACAAGCCCCGTGCTTAGTGAACACGGGGGCGTGCCCAAGTGCCAGCATAAAAGACAAATCTATAGAAGCTTCTATCGCCCACCAAGGGCCGTGCTTAGCGGACACGGGGCCGTGGCCAACTCAAGATTCGCAGAATCCAGGCAAATCTTGATAGTACAGATACGCTTCTGCACACGGGGGCGTGCCCAGTGAACACGGGGGTGTGGTCAACTAATGCAGACAAACTACAATTAATGAAGACAGAGAAGGATGTGGACACGGGGCCGTGCCCAGCGGACACGGGGCCGTGCCCGAGCTTCTGTTCAGCCTATAAATAGGAGTGCTTGGCTCAAGCTCAAACCATCCCTTGGCACACCACCTCTCTCACACTTCATCCACCACCCACCACCATCACAACACCATCATCCACCACCATCATCCATTGTCCATCATAGAGTGTGTGAGTCGTCTCGGGATCCAAGATTGATCGTAAGAGTTCTTGACAATGAAGGCCATGTTTGCCTAAGTCTCTTACATCACTTGGTGAAGACAAGTGTCTAGTGTAATACTTTTTATTTTTAATCTTTTCGCACTTTTTACTTGGTTTTGTATTAATGACTTTAATAACTAGTTTCTTATGTTGAAGGTGATTCTTCCTTATCGTTTGTCCGTGGTGTCTTGACATTATTTTACTGTCTATATAAAATAAAAGATTTTCACCATTCATATCTCCACGGTCTATATAGAGGTATGTTGGCTACCTGGTCGGGGGTTAAGGGACGGTTTGGTAAGAGTCTTGCCTTGTTCAGTGTATAGATCCTGCAAGGACCTGGGTTAAATTTAGTAGGACCTCCTTCAATACTTAACGGTATTGGATGGCGGGGGTCCAAACTCTTTGATCCCCTCATATGTAAGCTACTATTAATACTTTAATCCGGCTACTTAGGATTGTATCCTTGCTGACTCAAACTACTGGGTTGAGGGTAACGTCACCTTCAAAAGAGGGGCCTACTACAATAACTAAGATAATCTCTTAAATAAGTGCAAAAGTGCGGAAATAATCAAAGGTTACACTAAACACGAGTCGGAGCCAAGTGATTCATCTTGTCTATCTGTTTTATTTTTATTTTTCAGCATTTTAGTTAGTTTTTATTTTTCTTGTTTAAAACCTTTTTCTAAACTTTTGATTTGATTAGACGTTGAGGATAAACCAGTACTAAAAGCTCTTGTGTCCTTGGACGACCTCGGTATCTTACCAACACTATACTACGGTCACGATGGGTGCACTTGCCCATATGTGTGTTTAGTGTTAGTAAATATCGTGTTTTATAAATTTAAAACTTGACTAAAAAGTGTTAAAGGGCTTAAAATATACATTAAATCTATATAACACTTCACACGCATCAAGTTTTTGGCGCCGTTGCCGGGGACACAAGGATTTTAAAAAAAGTTAGGAATCAACGGCCTAATCGTTTGTCTTTATTTTTCATTTTTTTAGGATTTTTCTTAATTTTTCAGTTTCTGCAGAGCTCAGCACGGGCCGTGCCCAGCGTTGTTACTGGCAGTTTTTATTTTCCGAGTTACAGAGAGCTGAGCACGGGGCGTGTCGGTGCAACACGGGGCCGTGTCCAACTCCCCAATAACAGGGATCCGGAAAACAATCACTGTATCTCCGACCACGGGCCGTGTTCACTGAGCACGTGGCCGTGGTGAACTTTCTGACCAGCATTCTTTTCTGTTTTGTCGCAGGACTTGGAACCCAGGCACCACATCAGAACTTCCTACGTAGTGTACGAGCTCCAGTTCTAGTAGAGACATAAAAGAACCTCTAGAAGAACCCGAACGCTTTCTCAGAAAAAGACTTAAAGCTAAAAACCAAGAGAAAGTTTCGGGGGACCCACTTCCAATGGCGGACCAACGTACCCTCATGGATTACCTACGCCCCACCATAGGTAATCTCGACGCCGCTATCAATGCACCGAATGTCGAAGCCAACAACTTCGAACTTCGGCCACATTTGATACAAATGCTTCAATACTCCGCAACCTTCCATGGGCTTGCGGACGAGGATCCCCATCTACATATTACTAATTTCTTAGAAATATGTGATACCTTTCGGATCAATGGAGCATCAAACGACGCCATCCGCCTTCGAATGTTTCCATTTTCACTAAAAGACCGAGCTAAGGCTTGGCTTAACACCCTCCCAGTTGGCTCGGTAAACACCTGGGATGAACTAGCCCAAAAGTTTCTATATAAGTATTTCCCTCCTGCTAAAACGGCTAAATTGATGACTGAAATTAATACATATTCACAAGAGGATGGGGAATCCTTATATGAAACTTGGGAAAGGTTCAAGGACCTACTAAGAAAGTGTCCTCATCATGGTCTTGGGGTATGGCAACAAGTATCCACTTTCTACAATGGGTTGTTGCCACACACAAGACAAACACTTGATTCTAGCTCCGGGGGACTTCTAGGTAATCGTCGCCCAAACGAAATATATAATCAAATTGAGGAAATTGCTCAAACCAATTTTCAGTGGCACACTCCCCGAGGTAAGAAATCTATTGCCCCGGGCGCCCATAAGGTTGATGAAAGCACTTCTTTACAAGCCCAAATCGAGGCCCTTTCTTCAAAAATCAAAAAGCTGGAAATGGCAAAAACGGCCTCGGTTATGGCTTGTGAAGGGTGTGGTGGACCACATGAAAATTGGAGTTGTATGAAAGAAGTAGATGATCAAACAGAAACGGTAAACTACATTGATAATAGACCTAGGCCGTCGGGTCCACCAACGGGTACCTACAACCAAGGATGGCGTAACCACCCTAACCTTGGTTGGAGAGATCCCGGCAATGGTAGTAACCAACAAAACCAACGAACTAACTTTCAACAACCACAAAATTTCTCCCAACAACAAAGTGGACGAGAAAGGCTTGAAGATACTGTATCTTGCCTCATCTCCGACACCGTAAAGAAAAACTCGGATCGATTTCAGCAATTGGAATCGAATTTTAGAAATCAACAAGCTAGCATTCAAAACGTTGAAAAACAATTAAATCAAATAGCTCAAAATTTCTCTGAGAGACCACAAGGCGCGTTACCAAGTAATACCGAGACCAACCCAAAGGCGCAAGTACATCTCATAACATTGAGAAACCGTACCGTGGGTCCCGAGGAGGCTCCACTACCGACGGCTGAACAAAGCCAATCCGGCAAAACCACGACTCCACCCGCGCTCCAACCAGAGGAGGCTTATCCATCAAATCAAGAGCCCACCAAGACTCCTCCGGTTCCATACCCCGGACGGTTAATTCGTCAAAAGACCGATGAGCAATTCGCAAAATTCGAAAATTTACTAAAACAATTGCATGTTAATATTCCTTTTATCGAGGTCCTAACCCAAATGCCTAAATATGCAAAATTTATGAGGGACTTCCTCACTCACAAAAGGAAAATTGAATCATTGCAATTAGTTAACTTAGGCGAAGAATGCTCCGCCTTAGTACTCAACAAACTCCCACAAAAGAAAATTGATCCCGGAAGCTTCACGATTCCTTGCTCGATTGGGGAGTCCCTCATTCGTAATGCACTAGCCGATCTTGGGGCTAGCATTAACCTCATGCCCGCATCAATGTTCAAACGACTCGGCCTAGGAACAACGAGCCCTACAAAGATGAGCATACAACTCGCCGACAGATCCGTCAAATTTCCACAAGGTGTCGCTGAAAATCTATTAGTCAAAGTTGACAATTTCGTTTTCCCGGCTGACTTTGTCATCCTAGACATGGAGGAAGACGCCGATGTCCCTCTCATCCTCGGGAGGTGCAGGTCCCCTATTCGTATGGATCTTTCACAGAATTGTCAATCCAATCAAGAGTGCGGAATCCTCTTAATCGGAATATCACAGAAACTAGTAGGAACAGAAACAGCAAGACACTTTCAAACCGGGTTTACTATTGATTATCAAACCAAAGTATTACAATCAATCTAAACCCTAAACTAACACTCAAATTCGTCCAAGACAAGTCTCTCACGAATTCTAATGCCTCTCAAACTGTTTTGGCTGATTAACCTAAACCCTAAAGCCTAACCTTGTTTATATAACACAAGGTTACTACTTGGGCCAAGGTTTCCAACATGGACTGCGAATTGGACAAGCCCAATTCGCCCCCATCACCCTAATTGGGTTTTGTTTAGCCCAAACTCTATTAACTCACTAATACAAAGCTAAACCCGCTAACTGTTTATCATTTAACTAATTACAAGATATCCAAAGACCAAATCTAAGCTGTTGTCACAAACATGCACCAACAAACTCCCCCTTGACAATAGCTTCATAAAATAACTTTGTCTTTAGTCATCTTGCAATCTTCAAGTAGTCTTGCACTGTCTTTGGTCTTTGGATAGCTTCAGCTTCATTAGCTCTGTCAGCAACAGACTCCCCCTAAGCTGATGCATCCAATCACCAAATCTTCAAAACTTTAGCGTTTAGCATATGTATAGCAATCTTCAAACTCTTCAACTTTATCTGCAATATAGAAAGGAGGTTCTACCATGCATCCAATCAAACTCTCATCTTCACAGCAACTCAGCAACACAGCAACTTCTCAGCAACACACTGCTTCAATCTATTTACTATAAAACAAACATCTCGAGAAACCATAAGAATTTTTCAACATAAGTTAAACAAATTATTAATATTCAAGAGACAGTTAAACTGTATCACAGATTAAGCATTTTCAATTTCATTACCAACACGCAAAACTTTTCAATCACACCCTATAACCCGCATGATTTAAAATTTTGAACTCACTTTCCAACACCGTCTCCCCCTATCAGTAACAATTCCTCCAAGAATAACAGTTTTCCGTACGTTAAGAATTTTAAACAGAAAAAGACACTATTTTTGGATTTTTTTTTTATATTTTCTGAAAGCAAATAAATAACAAAAGCAATAAACACTCTATTTTTGTGAGAATCACTGGTAAGAAGATCATATCAACAAAATCAAACTGTTTTCCACACTATTAGATAATTCTTTATTTAATTTTTCGTGAAAAGCAGTCCAAGACGATTACCAGTATGTTTATCCACTTAAACAAAATGCATGAACATTTCAAGTACCATTACCGTATGATACGTTAAGGTAATTTTAATTCTGATATATTAGTGTGTCCCACTTTAGGATATACCCCCGCGATCAAGGTATGCACAAAGATTCATCGTAGTAGGTGAGTATACTGATGTCATCCTTTAAGATATCCTAACAGTGCCTAGGTCTGCATATGATCTTTTTTATCATGTTTTGATTGCTTAAATATGAACACCCAAATAAATACTAATCAAATCCTGGAAATATAAACAACACACTCTATCATGCAAGTATCTTCCCTACCACATATTTCACAAGTCCAATCCAGATTTCTGAAATCTTAACTGGGAATAGGTTGATAAGAGAACAGAATAGATCTTTAGGAGAGATGGTATAATATACAGATCAAATGAGTTTTCTCAGTTTGATATAGGTTTATTGGGTTTCTTTTGGGCACTTGAGGGCCTCTTTCGGGTGTATTAGATCTATAGCGCGACAACGTACAGCTAGGTCAGCATGTATCTGGATGCAGCAGAAGCTGTCGTTGCCTAGCACCTCCAGGTCAGCATATATCTGGATGCAGCAGAGGAGGTACACGACTTTTTTCAGAGAAGATTTCAGAATCAGATCAAAATTGTGTGTATCGGGACAACATACAGACATTCAAATAGAAATGAGCTAATGCCAAGTGACTTTCTTTCCTGCGGTCATGTACAATTTCAGTTCTGAACAGAAAGACAGCCAAGATATCCCCAGATGAAATAACAGTATAAAGACCCAAAACTTCAGATTTTGGCAATCTATCAACGCAAGATTTAAGGTCATTAAACCATACACCACTGATGTGTTCCCCACTCATATTCAGTTCATTTATGTTTATATCACATTGGTAAGTTGATTATTTCATGCTTTTGCCTACTGGTATATCATATGATGAAGCTGCTATCACACTTAAGCAATTTAATTTCAGTGTCAGTGTGACAGTCTAACTTGCTGATGTACTATAATTTCTCCTTTTTCACACAGTGAACTCATTTTTAATTTTCTATGTTTATTTTTTTTTAATGTTTTTCAATTTTTCAATGTTTTTGTATTTTTGATTTTTAAGAAAAAACAGTAAACTATTTACAAAAATTCTTATGAAAAACCAGTTATTCAGGATTCCTCATCCCGTTGAGTTCGACTAAATGTTCAAAGCGAGCCCTGTCAAAAGCTTTAGTATAAAGATCTGCCAGGTTATCTAGTGTGTCAACTCAGCACTTTGAACTACAATTTAAATCAATCAATACACATATATCAACAATCTCACATTCCCCTTCATGTGCCTGAAGCAGCCACTATCAACATAAGTTGATAGTCCTCCTTAGCAGCTCCTGCACACACCAACTAAGAAATTAGTTAGATTGGGGGACCCAAGCCTTAATGGTCTTGGGTCGTCCAAATTCACCAACCACTGGAACATCCATCCAATATCCATTACTCCTAACAGGAGTCTTGGATCTCAGACCTGTTGATGGAATTTGATTTTGATTTCCATAAGGTCTCTGGTCCTGAGGGTTCCTATATATGTTTGGACTATTTGACCTTTGAAAATTCTGATTTTGAAACCTTGAGTTTTGATTCCAAGAAGCTTGATTGTTATAATTTCTAAAGCCATTGTTATAAAAAGTTCGACCACCATTATATGGGTATCGATTTTGATATTGACCTTGACTTCTGAAATTATTTGAATTTCCATTAAAATTGTTCATTCTAGGTGAACTGCTTCTAGGTCTCTCAAATCTGCCTGGTGGAGATCTAGGCTGAAATCTTTGTAGATTTCTTTGAAAACGAGGAACTTGTGGAGTTCCTTTTTCAGCCTTATCTACACCAACAGCAACATTTTCTGGTTGCTTAGGAGCAGATTTCTTTGGAGAATTTGAGCCTTTCTCCTCACTATCACCTCCCTTCACTGGTAATTTCCCTCTCTGTTTTTCACTAAGTTGTGCTTCACTCTTTTTGTTAGGACAGCAGCTAGCTACATGTCCCTTGATGTGACACTTGAAGCACGATCTCCTTTTCAAAGACTTCTTAGCTGGAGTCTCTAAGGTAGATCCCTTATCAGATGGTGATGATCCCTTGGATGAACCTTGTTTAGTTTGCTTGATTTCAGATTTTTCTATGTTCTTATTTTTTGCAAACTCTACATTCGATTCATTTTCAATAACAACAGTTTCGTTTTTCATATCACTACCTTGAACAAAATTAATCTTTTTAACAAAAGCTTGATTTTTATTCTTAGGCGGTGAATTTTTCTTTTTCAAAGGTTCCCTGTTATTGTTCTTCTTAGCATCATCACTCTCAGATCCATCACCTTGACTTGATGTGGATCCGAAACTACTTGGTGCAGATGCCATAACGTTTGCTAGCTCATCTTCACTAGGCAGGAATGAATAGTCATGACTAAGAGGAGGTGGAACTTCATTAAAGCCCTGGAAGCCCACACTGGTCTTGTCATTACTCTTCTTTAACCCACCCATCATGTGTTTCATAACAAAAGACGAATCTCTGAATTGACTCAATTTCTTTTCAAGTTCAACAATTTTAAGTTGTGCATCTGACAACTCATTGCATTTTTCAGAAATCTCTTTTGTTTTCTCAGCCATCATGTCATGAGCTAAGTCTATGACTTGAAGTTTTTCATTCAATTTGCAAGTTAAAGCTTCAATTTCAGCTTCATAACCTCTTATCTTCTTCAAGTATGTAGATTCATTTCTTTTAGCAAAAAAGTTTGCTTCTTTTATGTTAGACATCTCACTTACCAGACTTTGGTTTTGTGTTGTCAACCTGTCAACCGCACCCTGTAGTTCACGACATCTCAAACACACAGAAATAGATTGTACCTCTTTCTCATGAACTTCTGAGGTTTCATCAGCAACAACCTGTTCAGCTTCACTCTCCTTCTCTACTTCAGCATCCACTTTTGCTTCAGCATTCTCCACTTGAGCTTCAGCATTTTTCACTTCAGATTCAGCATCACTCACAGTAGTTTCAGCCTCATCAACTTGCACTACTTCTGCCATGAATGCCTGAGTGGCATGCTCATTATCTTCCAGATGAACACTACAATCATTTGAACCTTCTCGAGATGTAGAGCTCGCAGCTTTATTCCTTTTTACATCTTCATTTCCTTGATACTTCTTTTCTAATGCATCCCACATATCCTTTGAATTAGTGTACTTGTTGAAGGAATGCTTGATGCTATCAGGTAAAGACTTTTTAATTGCAGCCAATGCTCTCTTTTCAGCATCATACTTCCTTTTATCATCCTCTTGCATGTTCACGTAGTCTGTTCGACGTGGTCTGCCCTCAAAATCGTGTGTTGGGTTTGTGTACCCATCTTCAATACATATCCACATGCGTGCATCCTGAGATTCAATGAAGGATTTGAAGTTGTCCTTCCATGTAAGATAATTCTCCACCTTCATCATCTTAGGTGCTTTTAAATTCATCTTGTTTGACATTTTAACGTAACAGACTGTTAAAACCGTACAAAAGATCTCCGAAAACAGTGGTTACCAAATTACACCTTTAGAATCGTCTCGAAAAGACAAATCCAATTATATATAATGTCAAAAACCGAATTCGGGAATTTCCAGAGTCTATTTGTCCTAAAAATCCAACGAATTCTAAAAATACGAGGAATTCAACGGTCCAAACGGTTCTGTCTAACGAGCTACAGATCAATTTCAATTTGCAAAACACTTAAATTTTATCGACGCTTGCCAAACAAAATTCCACCACTTAATTCCTCTCTTAAATTCGCTGGATGATCACTTAATTTCGCTGGTCTGTTTAATCAATTTCGCTGGTTATCTGCTAAATTCGCTGGTCAGTTACTTGTTCAAATTCGCTGGTCAAAGTTCGCGATTACGACGACCTGTAACGTCGCCGAAAACCGTAATAATTTCGCTGTGGAAGATTATACGGTTACCAAAGTCGCCTTTGGATTTTAGGTTCGCCAGATCAAACAATTTCGCTAATTTCACTGATCAGTCAATTTCGCCAACTCAGTCTATTTCGCCAGTTCAATCAAATTCGCCAACCAGTAAATATGGAAATTCAATCTGTTTTGTATTCTGAAGATTCTCCAACACAATCTGCAAAATCAAAACAGCAAATCAACAAGCTTTATACGAAATTCTTATGAACTTAACGAAGAACACGAAGAACAGTCTTCGAATCTTCAAGTTTCTTGGCCAAAATTCTTCAAAACAATCAACCAAAAACAGTCTTGCAAACCCTAAAACCTGCAAAAACAGCAAACAAACAAAGCAGAATATCAAAACAGCCAATAAATCTCGAAATTTTTTATCAACAAACAAAAAAATTTTGAAAATTTCAAAACCCTAGTTTTCAAAAATTCGAAAAACTCCCTGTTTCTCCAAGCACAATTCTGAACCGAGCCTTCAAGAGCCTAATGCTCTGATACCAATTGTAGGTCCCCTATTCGTATGGATCTTTCACAGAATTGTCAATCCAATCAAGTGTGCGGAATCCTCTTAATCGGAATATCACAGAAACTAGTAGGAACAGAAACAGCAAGACACTTTCAAACCGGGTTTACTATTGATTATCAAACCAAAGTATTACAATCAATCTAAACCCTAAACTAACACTCAAATTCGTCCAAGACAAGTCTCTCACGAATTCTAATGCCTCTCAAACTGTTTTGGCTGATTAACCTAAACCCTAAAGCCTAATCTTGTTTATATAACACAAGGTTACTACTTGGGCCAAGGTTTCCAACATGGACTGCGAATTGGACAAGCCCAATTCGCCCCCATCACCCTAATTGGGTTTTGTTTAGCCCAAACTCTATTAACTCACTAATACAAAGCTAAACCTGCTAACTGTTTATCATTTAACTAATTACAAGATATCCAAAGACCAAATCTAAGCTGTTGTCACAAACATGCACCAACAGGAGGCCATTTCTAGGCACCGCCCAAGCGGTGGTGGATATGAAGGACGGAACACTAACATTGATGTTTGGGGACGAGGAAGTGAAGTTTGGGGTTGGGAAGAGAGTAGAAGACGAAGACCCGGTCAACTACATGAAGGTCATAGACTCAAGCTTGGATGACGCTCTCCGACGGTGTAGCATGGGATGCAAAACATCCCACTAATATATGACCAGGCTTTGGGTCTAGCCAAGGACCCTTATAAACGTGGCGCACCACGGAGGCATTCCGCGGAACTATCCTTAGTTTAGTTTAGATTAATCTTTATGTTTTCTAGTTAGTTTTAATTTTCAGGAATAAAACACACTCGGGATGGCAAAGGATAACAAGGGAAACTTGAACCAGCACCCCATGCAGGAAAACAGGGCCATCCGACAAAATTTCTTTATTAACAGTAAGTTCGGCACGGGCCGTGTCCGCCCAACACGGCCCCGTGCTGCACAGTCTGCAGAAAATGCCCAGTTCAGGTACACTGGACACGGCCCGTGTTGGACACGGGCCGTGTTCACCCAACACGGCCCCGTGCCCAGGCTTCTGTTTCTTTTGATCAACTTTTGTTACTGGCACCTGAACACGGGGCCGTGCCCGTACACCACGGGGCCGTGTCCAGACGCCCAGTAACAGAAATTTTTGCTTTTTCACACCTTTTTACACATTCAATCAACCTAGAAACTTATTTTTGGGACACATTGAGGACAATGTGTAATTTAAGTGTGGGGGGGGGGGGATGCTAAAACCTTGAATCTTGCAAGTCCTAATAACAAGCCTTACACAAAACTCTATTGGAACCGCTAAACACCCCAAAATTTTTTCAAAAACTTTTCCTTTTTTTTACTTGTCTTGGTTTAACTTGGGAATTTCAAATTCTAAAAAAGTTATATTTTTACAAATTGACAACCGATAGCGTCGTGATAAAAAGAACCAACATAAGAAAATTATGAAACGGCATGACAAGCTTAGGTAAAATCTAATTATATATACTTGATCACATAAAAACTCATTCCCACAAAAGTGAGTTTTGAGCCTTTATTGAGCATACAAATACATATCTTTAAACTAAATGCTCATTTTTCGTTTCTTGTGTGAATAGCCGCTTGGTTCTTACGACTCTAGAACTTGCCACGATGATACATTCCCGGTCCTTACCAACTTAAACCCGAGTAAGTAAATGATGGAGGCATTAGGACTAACACTTTTTCATTTCTACACCATTTTCTTTTCTTTTTTTTTTACCACCTACCCAAAATCCCCCTAGTTAACCCCTTTGAGCCTAAACCTTTTCATTTCATAACCCAAACCAAACACCCTTTCACCCACCAAAACCTTTTTTTTTATTTTTAAACCCTTTGTTTTAGTAACAAGCTCGGTTTTTCATATGACTCTCAATATATATATATATATATATATATATATATATATATATATATATATATGCGTTGATGATGAAGCAAAAGAAATAAACAAACAAGTTCATCAAAAATAACTTTGTTTGATTAGTAGCTTCATCCAAAAAAAATATATATTTTGCAAAAATAAAAAGTCTTACAAAAAACCGATGCTTTTTACAATTTTTCGCCCCTTTTCTACTAACCACTAACCCAACCACCTACCTTTAACCCAAGCCTAACCCTTCACCCAAAAGTCCTCTTGATATTTACAAAGGTATATAGTTAAAAAGGAGGAGGATTGATCGCTTGGCAAGCCTATGGTAGGAGTAAGTTCCATGCCGCTCTCGAGCGATTCACTAAAATACATCTTCGGCCGAGTGATTTGAGTGATCCCCCGTGAGGTATGTGAACTTGTATATAAATAAAATTTTAAAGAGGCATGTTATGCCCTAATAAGTAATTTATCTTATGAAAAGTTTTAAATAAATCATGACGAATAGGATTGTAAATAAATAAAAATAAAGCTTAATAAAGAATCTTGGAAATCCCGACACTCAATGACAAGCCCAAAAACCTTCTCTTCTACCCATTCCATTTGGGTGTGTAAAGCAACATTATAAAGAGTTTTGTTTGAGGACAAACAAAGATTCAAGTGTGGGGGTATTTGATATGTGCAAAATGCAACATATAAATTACATCAATTGTGGCATAAAACTTACCCTTTTTTAGTACTAATGTTGGAAAAAGTATGCTTTTGTCTTCCTTTTGTATTTTCAGGATTAAATGAGCTCAAATTAACAAAAGAAGCAAAAAGGCAGCTAAATCTAACATAAATACAAGAAAAGGAACAAACGTGGCATGCCCGACCTCCCCGACAGCATCTTCCCAAGCAAAACAAGAGATCAGAAGGCTGAACACGCCCCGTGCTCAGTGAACACGGGGGCGTGCCCAAGTGCCAGCATAAAAGACAAAACTATAGAAGCTTCTATCCCCCACCACGGACCGTGCTCAACGGACAAGGGGCCGTGGCCAACTCAAGATTCGCAGAATCCAGGCAAATCTTGATAGTACAGATACGCTTCTGCACACGGGGGCGTGCCCAGTGAACACGGGGGCGTGGTCAACTAATGCAGACAAACTGCAATTAATGAAGACAGAGAAGGATGTGGACACGGGGCCGTGCCCAGCGGATACGGGGCCGTGCCCGAGCTTCTGTTCAGCCTATAAATAGGAGTGCTTGGCTCAAGCTCAAACCATCCCTTGGCACACCACCTCTCTCACACTTCATCCACCACCCACCACCATCACAACACCATCATCCACCACCATCATCCATTGTCCATCATAGAGTGTGTAAGTCGTCTCGGGATCCAAGATTGATCATAAGAGTTCTTGACAATCAAGGCCATGTTTGCCTAAGTCTCTTACATCGCTTGGTGAAGACAAGTGTCTAGTGTAATACTTTTTATTTTTAATCTTTTCGCACTTTTTACTTGGTTTTGTATTAATGACTTTAATAACTAGTTTCTTATGTTGAAGGTGATTCTTCCTTATCGTTTGTCCGTGGTGTCTTGGCATTATTTTACTGTCTATATAAAATAAAAGATTTTCACCATTCATATCTCCACGGTCTATATGGAGGTATGTTGGCTACCTGGTCGGGGGTTAAGGGAACGGTTTGGTAAGAGTCTTGCCTTGTTCAGTGTATAGATCCTGCAAGGACCTGGGTCAAATTTAGTAGGACCTCCTTCAATACTTAACGGTATTGGATGGCGGGGGTCCAAACTCTTTGATCCCCTCATATGTAAGCTACTATTAATACTTTAATCCGGCTACTTAGGATTGTATCCTTGCTGACTCAAACTACTGGGTTGAGGGTAACGTCACCTTCAAAAGAAGGGCCTACTACAATAACTAAGATAATATCTTAAATAAGTGCAAAAGTGCGGAAATAATCAAAGGTTACACTAAACAAGAGTCGGAGCTAAGTGATTCATCTTGTCTATCTGTTTTATTTTTTTTTTCAGCATTTTAGTTAGTTTTTATTTTTCTTGTTTAAAACCTTTTTCTAAACATTTGATTTGATTAGACGTTGAGGATAAACCGGTACTAAAAGCTCTTGTGTCCTTGGACGACCTCGGTATCTTACCAACGCTATACTACGCTCACGATGGGTGCACTTGCCCATATGTGTGTTTAGTGTTAGTAAATATCGTGTTTTATAAATTTAAAACTTGACTAAAAAGTGTTAAAGGGCTTAAAATATACATTAAATCTATATAACACTTCACACGCATCACTTCCCGTAGAGAAACGCCGATTTTACATCTAACTGATAAACTTTGAAATTTTTCCAAGATGCAAATGCTAGGAAAATTCTGATCGCTTCTAGTCGAGCAACCGGAGCATACACTTCAGTGAAATCTATACCCTCCTGCTAACTAAAACCCTGGACTACGAGTCGAGCTATGTTGCGAATAATCACCCCTCGTTCATCCCTCTTGCACTTAAACACCCACTTAGTGTTTATCTTCATGTGACCATCAGGCAAATCTACCAATTTCCACACACCTAACTTCTCAAACTGACTCAACTCTTCTTGCATGGCATTGACCCAAGAATCTTCAGTTAGCGCCTCCTTATATGTTCGTGGTTCGATCTGCGAAATAAAACAACTATGTGAAAAATCAGTTTGTAAAGGAGCTACTGTAGAATAAAAACAAGTAAGGCCTTGGTCAATTTGACGTCTAGTGCGAACGCGTGATTGCAATTCTCCAATGATCAGCTCTTCTGGATGGTATGAAAGAGTTCTCGGCATCACCTCGCCTGGAACATCTACCTCGCCTTCCAAACTTGTGATATTTTGATTTGCACCTTGTTCACTGACTGGGTTTGTTTGACTTGAAATCTGGATTTGCTCCCCCTCACTATTTGAATCACCATGATCAAATACTGGCATGTTCTCAGATTCTTGATTATCATTGACTGCTGTCTTATTATCATGAGCAGCTTCATTTTGTTGAATATCATCATGTTCTCCAGCATTGCTTGGACCTGCTTCATCATCATTCGAAGCTTATCATTAACGACTGAAAGTTTCTGCTGGGAATCTTTCCTGCAATTCTTCATACTCTCTCAAAATATCCAACTCGTCAAAGAAATCCTCTTCTTCTTCCTTTTCTTCTTCCATGTCAAACGAATCCCACAAAGTATCATAATGAAAATGCCATGAGTCACCGGGATTCTGAGGCGGCATAGTATACCCCTGACACTCAACATTGTGTGCTTCAATAATCCGCTTCAAACTTGGAACAAAGACTCGTTTCAATGGACTTGAGTAACCCACAAAAATTCCTTCAATGCTCTTTGGACCAAATTTACCAAAAGGCTCTAGAACGGTACAGGAAGACCCAAACGGTTCTAAATACTTCAGGTTCGGTTTACGGTTATTGATTAGCTCGAAACACGTCTTGTTGAATTTCTTTACAGTGAGAACCCGGTTGAGTGTATAGCAAGCGGCGGATACTGCTTTTGCCCAAAAATTGACTGGTAGCTTTGAATCAGCAAGCATCGTCCTAGCCGTTTCAATTAGCGTCCTGTTCTTTCTTTCAGCTACTCCATTCTGCTGCGGAGTGTAAGGCGCGCTAAATTCATGCAATATACCTCTTTCATCACAATATTCTTCCATCTTGTTGTTCTTGAACTCAGTACCATTATCACTTCTGATTCTTTTGATACGCCTTTGGTACAAGTTTTCAATTTTCCTAAACAACGCCATCAAGCTTTCAAACGTCTCATCCTTTGTCTTCAGAAAAGATACCCATGAAAATCTTGAGTAATCATCAGTTACTACTAGACAATAGAGATCACCGATTATACTTTTAACATTCACTGGACCAAAAAGATCCATATGAAGTCTCTCTAACGGTCTTGAGACTGAGTTGACTTTCTTTCCAGGATGTGATTTCTTCTTTTGCTTGCCTTTGATGCAGCTAATGTACTCTCCTTCCAGATGAAAACCTTTCACATGAACACCAGTTACTAAGTCATTATGCACCAGGTAATTCATTTTCCTCAAGTGAATATGGCCCATCTTTCTGTGCCATAACTTTGATTCTTTCTCTGTTGCTCTTGACATAAAACAGTGCACTTGACCCGTGGTTGTAGTTGCTACACTCATGTCTAATACGTACAAATCATTCACTCTAGGTGCCCTCATGATCACCCATTCTTCGGGAACAACAAATCCTAGTTTTAAGATCAAATATTCTTTGTCTGTAAAGTGCGTTGTATACTTATGATCACAGATCTGAGATATGCTTAGAAGATTGTTTTCAAGCTCGGTGATGTAGTTTACTCTCTCAAACGTGACAATACCATTCGATAGAGTTCCTTCACCAATTATTTGACCACCTTGATTGCCTGCAAAACCCACATAGCCTCCATTAAACCCACGAACATCATACAATAGAGTCTTCTTCCCCGTCATGTGCCGAGAAGCTCCACTATCCATAATCCAACGCGAAACGGATATTGGAAGCTCCTGCACAAATCACAAGCAATTAGTTGGATTTTGAAGCCACCCAAGCCTCTTTTGACTCGGGTAACTTGACATTGAGGTGAGTTTTAGCAGTGTAAAGTGGCGGAAAATTCTTGTCATTCATTTTTAAATTCTCTGCAGACCCAATCTCAACATCCTTATATAAGAAAAATTCGTCTTTTTGAGGTTGACCTGATTATTGGTCTTTCTTCGAAACAACCTTCTTTTCAGAAGTAACTGACTCTTGTTTTGCAAGTTTTTCATAGAAATCCAAAGGTACATGCATCTTTTCAGGTGAAGATGATGATTTTGCTGTCTCAAACACCTTTGGTTTTGGAGAATTTGGTTTCTTTTCAACAACTTTTGGTTTCCATGCTTGTTGAGACGAAGCAACCCGTATATAAAACTTGTCATTTTTAGTTACCAACTTTTTAACAGGTTCAGTTTTGAGTTTTGTGTTCTCATTTTTCAAAATTTTCTCAACAACCATGGGTTGCCTTTTGTATCAGCTTTCTTTCTTGAATTCATCACAACTTCAGTCTTAGGCTTCAAGTTGGTACACTTTCATGCAATATGTCCAACTTGATTACATTTGAAGCATATTCGGGTGTCAACTACCTGACTTGTACCTTCAGGCTGATGCTGCGATGCTTTCTTCTCAAAGAACTCTTTGTTTGTTTTTGAAAAAATTTCAGATTCTTCATCAGAAAGTGAACTTGAACCGTTCACAAACACCTTTTTCTCAGCAAACCTTCTGTTTTGAACATTTTTCCTTTGATAATTCTTACTACCCTGATAACCACCCGACCATCTATTTCGATTGTTGTTATAAAAACGCGGTGGAACAACAGGTTTCTTGTAGTAAGTTTTATCTTTTTCAAAATTCATTTGCCTCTTCGTCTGATTCAAACCTTCTACTTCAGACAAATCAATTTCAACTAGTTTGAAAACATTTTTCAACTTGTTCACATTAACATTCTCCAGTGGAAAATCATGATCCGAATACAACTTATCAGATCCAGCCATCTTGTACATCACAAGACCCGGTTCATAACCTAAGTAGTTTTTGGATTTTGATTTTGGAATATGCTTGTTCAGAAAACATTCATCATCCTCCATAGTGTCACTTTCAGATTTTAAAACACTTTCAACCACACTTTTAACAACTTCAGATTGGACACTTCCTTCATCGGATGACGAAGTGAATGTGACATCGATTGTGTCAGGAAGTTTCACCTCATTTTCATCTTCATCATTAACCAACCCGGATGTTTTCTTTGAATAATTGTTTAGAACAGGCGGTGGAACCTAATGAAACCCAACCCCAGTTCCATCCGAGTAAACATCTTCGCCTGCTTTGTTTTTCCCGATGGGTTCGGGAACAATGTGTTGTAAAACAAAGCTTGCGGAGTTGTAACTGGTTAATTTCAACTGGATTCGCTCATTTTCAATTTTGGTTTCTTGAAACTGAAGCTTCAATTTAGCAATCTCATCCAGTTGTCGGTTGATTTGCTCTTCTTTATGTCTAAGAACGACAGCTAAATGCTCATTTTCTTTATTGGTTTTACCATTCCTTTCATCAGAATCCTTTACCGTTCGTTTTAATTTCTCAAAATTTTCTGAGATTTGACGATTTTCAAGAATCAATTTTTCATTTTCTTTCTTAAGTCTTTCTACTTCAATTTTATCATTTTCAATTTTCTCAGTCAAATTTTTAGTTCGATCATTTGAAGCTTTGAGAATTTTATCACGGTCTAGAATCTGATCTTCAACCTTTCTGACTTTTCTTGTTAGTTCTTCAATCTTTGCATTACTAGAGTAAGCAAATATACTACAAAACTTGCAGTTTTTCATGCAACTTTTGCAGTCACTATCACCTTTGACTTTCTTACCTGTCTCACTTGTTGAAACATTTGGACTGACCTTGCTTTTAGACTCAGATTCAGACTTAGAGTCTACCTCAAGTTCCTTTGCAGCAAGCACTTTGTCAGCCATCTTTCCAAAGTTTTTAGCAGTGAATTCTTTTGAAGTATCTATAATCCCATTATCAATCTTCTTTAACTGCAGTTCTTTTACTGTCTCTTTCTCTTTCTCATCAGATTCTCCTCCTCCCCACCATTTTCTCTGTCTGGCATCTTCTTTAGCTTTGAATTCCTTAATGAACGCTTCAATACTAAGAGTTTTCGCATCAATAGCAATGTTTCCTTGAGGATCCAGATAACATTCTCTATCAGCATCCCATCTTTTTGCTCTCTTTGCTTTGTTGAACACCCTAGATAATCTGAGCATCTTGTATTCTGCTTTCTGCTTTCTTGCTTGGTATTTTTCTTCTTCAGTTCTGGTGTCTTTAGGAACAGGAATATCATCTTCTTTTGCTACAAACGCATACCCTACTGCATCTTCCTCTGGTAGCAGTTCACTCCAATCAAAACCTTCATCATCATGAATAACAGCAAGAGCTCTTGATTTTTCTTTGGATGTATCCTCAAGCTGCTTCATTCTGAGCGGTTCTGATTTATTCTGATGATAAATCGCTCTTTTGTAGTAATCCTCACGGAATGGATTTGCAGTATCATCAGTGTAAGCATTTTTGCACTCACGCTTAAAGTGACCTTTCTGTTTACACTTGAAGCATGTGACTTTTGATTTGTCAAAGCCAAGTTTTGTGGATGGTCCACCAATTGAATGTCTGCCCATAATCTCCATAAACCTTTGGGCTCTCCGGACTGCACTGTCCATACACCACCTGATGTCAATCAGTTCCATCTCTTCAGGATCTATTTGATCATAGTCCTCCTTAGTTAGGTTGGTGTTTCCAATCTTGCCCGCCACGAGGCTCTCGTACGATTCTAACACTGATGCTAAGAACACCATTTGCTGTTTTGCTGACTCTTCACTGAAATTTTGAGCGTTCTTCAAATCCACAACAATGTTACATTGGAACATATTCTTTGATGCAGATTGGCTTGAATTTGTTGAAGAAGATCCACCATGGTAGCCACTGTGAGGAGTTTCTTGATTCTTTGTATTTGAACTCTCTGCAGAAAATGCTGTTCTTGGAGAACCAGTCTTTGGTAGATTTCCTCTGTAGTACAACTCCATATTCTGTTGATAAGATGTGTTGTTGACTTTGCTAGATTTCTTAATCTCCAACTCGTGACTCTCCAGTCTTTCGATGAGCCAATCCACTGTCAACTCTTCAGACTTGATTGTATTCTTCAGCATTAATGCAATGTACTGCCAATCTTATTCATTTGGCAGTGAGTCGAACAACTTATCTACCAGCTCTTCTTGAGTGTAAACAATTTCATGTCTAGCAAGCTCCAACTTCAGATGCCCAAATCTCTCAATCATCTTGGAAACTGACTCGTTCTTTAAACAACCAAACAAATCAAACTCTTTTCGTAACAGTTTCTTTTTGTTTTTGACTATTTCAGCACTACCTATGCATTTTACCCTTAGTTTTTCCCAAAGATCTTTTGAATTTACAAATTCAATCAATGAAATTATATCATCTCTCACTGACTGATGAATCAACGCGATGCACTTTTGCTCAGAAATATATCTTTCAACTTCATCAGGATCTGTCAAACTTTCACCAAATCTTTCTCCTCTAGTATAACCAAGCTTTAATCTTTTCCAGCTTAGATATGAAAAAGCTTAAAGCCACTCATCAAATCTTGTAGCCCACCTATTATAATCTTCTATTGCCAGTAACTTTGGAGGTTTGTTATACGTCCCATACGCACTTTCAACACTTAATGTATCCGAAAGATTCTTTCTCGCACTCGAAGTTTTCTCATTTGTGTTGTTTAACGTGTCGTTTGAAGTATCATCTCCACCATTTCCAGCAAAGGCAAAAATATCACAAAACGGATGGAAATCATCCATCTTCACGTACCTGAAAATGATCAACAAACACTTAGAAATTTCTTGGTTTTTGAAAAAATACAGATTCAAGCGGAATCTGTTCAATCGAAATCAGCTTTAAAGAGATAAGCTCTTCAAGCGAAATAGTGAAACAAGCTCAAGCGAAATAGCAAAACAACCACTCAAGCGAAATCAAGAACTTTGAAGCGAAATCTCGTATTTCGCTTGAATTTTCAAGCGGAACCCGTATTCAAGCGAAATCAGACAAATATGTGTATTCTTCAAGCGAAATCTTTCAAAACTTCCAAGCGAAATCAGTTTAAATGTTACTTTTCAAGCGAGATAACCTATGACGTCATCTTATTACGAACATTTTCAAGCGAAATCTGATTTTATATCAAGTTTTAATTCGAATTTTAGTCCAAAACTTTTAAGGATTAGTTAACAATGTGTTTCGCTTGATATGTGAGAATTTCAGGCCATTTCAACCGTGAATTATGTCCAAATCAGAAAAGAAGGAGCAGAAGTAAGAAAATCCAATGATTTCAAGCTGCAATGGTATGAACTCCTTGTCCTGAGCTCTGATACCACTTGTTGGATCGTTCTTGTGACCCTAAACAATCAGTAAAGGTAATTCATCATCATTTACTAAGGCGGAATCAAAGTAAACAACGTCACAACAGCTTGTTCCTTTTAACTTTCTTTCTATTACTGATTTCTGAGTCTTTACAATGATTTCTGATGAAAATTCAGCAGCACCTCAACTCACACACAATGACCAGGTTCGCTTCAAATGACACAACACACAGGTATTTATAGACTTTGAGAGTTCGCTTGAAGTTGTCATGTCTGGTTCAAGCGAAATTACTTGTCATGATTTCGCTTGAACTGGTTCATGTCACATTCAAGCGGAATCACTCACTTTAACACAAACAAACCCTAAATTCAACCCTGTTGAATGCTCGATCATCATATCTAGACATAAGACTCGATTAAGACGAAGTTAACAGACACTAGGTGCACCAACATTTTCATTCCAAGTCTTGGAAGGATCATTGAAGCTCAACACGTGGAATGTCAGTGATACACTATGCCTCCACAGAAACCTGCTGACTCATGGCGATTCGATTATGAGACCATTTGGAATTCATTCGATTTACCAGAAGCGCCAGAGTTCTTTGACCAGATAAGACTGTATCAGGAATATGAAGCTTTCCAGATGAACAAATTTCCAACCAAGTCTTCAAGGCATCAATAGACTACAAATGATCATGAAGCTGGTCCCAGTCACACTGGTCACAGTGATGCAGATTTGCAGCAAACGACTTCAGAACAAGAACCTGCTCTAGAAAATCAGACAGCAGTTTTTGATGATTCAGAGTCTGATTCGGATAGCCCGACCTTTGATAGAGGTGATTCAGAACCTGAGGGGGAGCACATCCAATCTTCAGATCAAACAGTTCCAATCGATGAACAAGTTGCAAATCAGAATGTTACGAATTTGGAGAGTGAGGTGAACGTTCCCAGTGAAGTTATGCCGAGGACTCTATCTTATCACCCCGAAGAATAGATCATTGGAGAGTTGCAATCTGGAGTCAGAACTCGATACCAGATCTACCAGGGCTTAACTTGCTTTTATACTAAAATTGCACCTTCACAAAATGATTTTTCAGTCAGTTGCTTTATTTCACAGATTGAACCTCGAACGTATAAAGAAGCATTGACAGAGGAGTCATGGGTTAATGTGATGCAAGAAGAACTAAGTCAGCTCGAGAAGCTTGGAGTATGGAAGCTGGTGGATCTTCCTGATGCTCACCGAAAGATAAACACCAAGTGGGTGTTCAAGTGCAAGCGAGATGATAGAGGAGTTATTGTGCACAACAAAGCTCGCCTAGTTGTTCAAGGCTTCAGTAAGCAGGAGGGTTTAGATTCCACTGAGGTGTATGCCCTAGTTGCTTATCTAGAAGCTATTCGCATCTTTCTAGCATTCGCTTCATGGAAAGGGTTTAAAGTTTACCAGCTTGATGTCAAGTCAGCATTCCTCTACGGCAAAGTGAAAGAGGAGGTCTATGTCGGTCAGCCACCGGGCTTTACCGATCCGATTCAAAAAAACAAAGTCTACCTCTTGGAAAAAGCGCTATACGGATTGCACCAGGCCCCGAGAGCCTGGTATGAGACGCTCTCTCAACATTTGCTTTCCAACGGCTTTATTCGAGGAAAGGTGGATGCCACTCTTTTCACAACGGAGGCCGCCGGACATCTGCTGATCGTTCAAATTTATGTTGATGATATAATTTTCGGGTCCACAAACGAGGAACTATGCAAAGAATTTGAAAAAGTGATGAAGCAGAAGTTCGAGATGTCATCGATGGGTGAGATGAAGTTCTTCCTCGGCCTGCAGGTCGATCAACAGCCAGAAGGGATCTTCATACATCAGACAAAGTATGTCCACGATGTTCTGGAGAAATTCGGCATGTCAGAGACTGCACCTATGTCCACCCCTTTAGCAACTAATCACGGTATCAACCCTGATCTCACCGGAGAGAAGGTCGACGAGACGCTATACCGTTCGATGATTGCTTCGCTAATGTATCTCACTGCATCTTGTCCCGATATTATGGACCCGACTTGCCTCGGGGCCCGTTACCAATGAAGTCCCAGATCGTCACATATGATCATCGTCAAGCAGATCCTACGCTACCTGAAAGGAACCCCAAGCTTAGGGTTGTGGTATCCAAAAGACGGAGATTTCAAACTCGAGGGGATATTCGGATTCTGATTTCGGATGCTGTAAATTGAATTCAAAATCTACTATAGCAGGACGCCAGTTTTTCGGACCACGTTTGGTGACTTGGCGATGTAAGAAGCAGACCACCGTTGCACTTTCAACATGTGAAGTAGAATATGTGTCAGCAAGCAGCTGCTGCTCTCAGATTCTGTGGATCCAACAGCAAATGCAGGATTACGGTTTGCAATTTCTTACTACTCCTATCTATGTAGATAATGAGGCAGCAATCAACATAACGAAAAACCTGGTACATCACGCTAAAACTAAACACATAGAAATTTGACATCACTTCATCCGTGACTGTTACGAGAAGAAGTTGATTCGAATAGAGAAAATCCACACGGACGAACAAAAGGCTGATTTACACACAAAACCGTTTGATAAAAAACGTTTTCTTTATCTGTTAAAATTAAACGGGATGAAGCTTTTGTCATCAGGGGGAGAAATAGTTGGCGTTGATGCAGAAACCAAAGCGAAGGATGTTGAGAAGCAATCTGCGCTGGTTTGTCACATTTTTAGATGTTTTGGTATTTAGGGGGAGATAGTTTACATAGAAAATCCAAAAACATTAAAAAATGTAAAAATACAAAAAACAATAGAAAATTTCAGAATTCCAAAAACAATAGAAAATCCAAAATGAGTTGGTGTGAAAAGAGGAAATGATAGTACATCAGCTTGACTGTTACGGTACGCTAAAGATTTGGAAAGTTAAAAAGCGTTAAACGGTCTCACTGATGATGTGTCGATAGGTTTTCACACATTTAGTAGATTGATTCGGGATATAAACCTAAAATCTATATGTTGCTTATTTCGTGGGGAACATCTCTCGGATATATAGGTAACCCCTGAAATCTTGTTTGAAAGATTGCTTTTTTCTGACATACTATGTCTTTATGCTTAGTGATATCTCGGGTATTATACCAGGACTTCTGATTTTGCGGGAGCAGTAGCCTAGTCCTCGTATAATATTTTATGCATGCTTGAAATATAAGCCTCCCCTCAGCATAAAAATTGATAAATTATCGAAAGATAGAAATCAAGTGTCGTTGTAAACAAGATCCCCAAGGGGGACACACCTAAAGACGAGCCATCATCTCTCTGATTAAACGGAAGTTCTAGCCTGAGCTCCCACGGTCTCGCATTACCCCTTCACATATATCATCTAGGTATATTCACCTGTAAGACTGAATATAGGAATATGGATATGAGAGTATATTCTAAGGTGGGACACGCGTATAAGTTAATTTCTTAAAACACTAATTCCTATCCTGAATTGATTGAAATTTGTGTGAGAATTTAAGTGGATCAATATATTGACAATCTAGGTGAACTGTTTAAAACTTAAAGTGAAATATAAGCTCAACGGTACTAGTGACTTGTCGACAGCTGATATGATCCTCTAACACAACTCACAAAATATGTCTGTAAATAGTTACTGTTATTTCATTTCAGCTTAAACCCAAAAACATTTTAGTGTGTTTTAGTATAAACTTTCTTTAAATTCAAAAAGATTTTATTTTTGCTTTAGTTTTGACAAAACAATGTGGAAAGCTGATCTTCAAAATCTAATATGTGATGCAGAAAAAGTTTGCTGAACGACTGGGTTGGGAGCTTATTTGAATATTGAGAATCTCAAAAGTCAAAAAAGTTCTTTAATTTGACACTTGTATTTTTTCAGAAAATTTGAAAAGTTTGTACAAAATATCAGTTTGGTTCGAATCGGGTCAACCAAGGTCATTAACTTGGACTTGGTCGACAAAATTGAGTAACCAGGGTCATTAACTTGGACCTGGATACTTGAGTGGATGTATAAAACTGATCAAAACTGGTAAAATTTAAAAAGATTTGAAAATTGAAGTTTGAGTTGATCGAATGATCATCCGATCGGATGACCATCCGAGTGGTGGTCAGTCTATATATGGCAGTCAAATGTGAGTCAATGTCATTCGAACAACTTTTCATCCGATCACTCACACCATTCTCTCTCAATTGTTCTTGATCTTTGTTCACATTCTTGCCTATCCATTCACATAGGATTGTTGGTTCACACATCACTCAATATGGGAAAGGTAAGTTTTACTGATTTCACCGTTGATTTTGATGATATTTGATGTTATTCGAGCCGATGGCACTGAAAGAGAGAAATTCTTAGATCTAGGCTAATTTTGATGTTATTTCTTGAAATTGAACTTAGATCCTTGAACATCGGCCTTAGATTTAGATGTTTACCGTCTCAATTTTGTCAAAAACTTGATAGATTTGGATCTAGGATCAAAAATAGTGCTGACAACCGACTAACATTTTGTCAAAATTATGCCCAAAATAGAGTGCTTTGATAGAAATTGAACATAGGGTTTTGCTATTCGGCGAGTTTTCTGAGAGAATTTGTGATCAATTTTGTCACAACATGTTAAAATTTTGATCTTGATGTGTTGGTATTCATAATGTTCTTCACTGTTTGTTGCTGATCAAATGATCATTCGATCGGATGACCATCCGATCAGATGGCCATCTGATCGGATGGCCATCCGATCCATATCACCATGTTTGAAAGATCTTAAATGTTTAATTGTTTGGATGATTTTTGATTGAATCTTAACTGTTTCACTCAAATGCTCATCCGATCGGATGACCATCCGAACCATTACATCATCATGATCAGTATGAGCTTTGAATGATCTATTAAGCTCTCACAATAAATGATCATCCGATCGGATGACCATCCGAGCCATGTTACAGTCTTGTCTGAATGTCATGTATTTCTTGTCACTCATCCGATCAGATGACCTCATCCGGTCGGATGGCCATTCGTCAAATCAGTACTGTATAGAGTGTAAGAGTTAGAAAATTTTTCAAAGTTAGAAATTTTTCACTATGTACTGTTTGTCTCGATAAGCGTGTACATTGTAATAATGATATCTTTAACAGGCAAGAGCTTCTGATTTTCACCCCAAGCACAACATATACTGCATTCTTGAAGAAAATTTTCTAAAAATTGAGCCTTTCAATGATGTGTTGTCATTTCTGAGAGAGAGCAGAATTTGTAAAGCGTTGACGGAGAGGCACAAGTGTTATGAGTCTCATGTTAGAACATTCTGGAGTTCTGCACAATATGATGCGAAGGATGAGACGATTTATTCTACCGTTAGAATAAAAGATGAAAAGAATAAAGATGTCGATTTAGAAGTGAAGATAACTGTGGGAGATATAAGGAGAGTGTTAAACTTGCAAGACATAGACGATGATCTGATAATTTGTAATGAGAGATTGATCAAGGGGTTTTGGCTACGCAGGGGATACACAGGCTTTATTAACGACAAAGGTTACATAAAGTCGAAATTCTCTAGGCCTTACAAGTTTCTTATCCATTGTGTGATCCATGCACTTTCACACAGAAAGGGAGCCTATAATGAACCATCTGACTATATTATGAACATAATTGCTTGCTTTGCGCTCAATAGGCCTTATAATATATCGCAAGTAATCTTCAATCACATGATTGATAACATTAAGGGTGAAAAGTATATAATGTACCCTAGGTTTGTTCAGATGTTGTTGGACGATCAATTTCCAAACTTAGTGAAAGATCCAAATGATGAGCTTCTTCTGGAACACATGGATAGCGAAACACTAAAGAGGTTATATAAGTATAGAGGTGTGAAACCAGAGGCAGAGCCGAGATACAGACAGAAGTTTGCAAAAATCAAGAAGTCTAACTATATTGCACCTGAGAGAGACAATTGGAGACATGAAGACAGTAATTCCGACAATGAGAATGAAAGGTTGGAACTGATGGTTGAGAAGAAGTTGAGATTCTAGTTTGTGAAGGGTGAAAAGAAAAGAAAGAGAACTTCCAAAGTGTCTACACCGAAAATAGTGATTAAGGGTAAACTTGAGAAGCAGGAATCAACATAGAGGTTAGTAGATATTATATTTGAATACTCTTCTAACAATGTTAATGTTTGTATTGCAGAAACAAAGAAGAAGTCGCCACCAAGGTTGGTAGATGAACCGGTGATTCCACCAACAGACTTGATCAAACAAGGTGCTGATTTGATGATTATGTCCTTTGCTGAGTTCGAAAATCTTACAAGTGCTAAAGATGTTCAAGGAGATAAAGAAGCTGAAAAGAATGCAGAGAACGTTGAAGCTGGTGGTGAGAATGTGGAAAAGACTGCTGAAAATGTTGAAACAGGTGGTGAAGGTGTTAAAGATACATTTGTTGAAGGTGTTGTCCAAAGCGATTCAAGTGAAACTGAGCCTGAAGTTGATCTGTCGAAGCTGGGTGTTGGAAAGATAAGGTTGAGGCTTCCAAAGAAAAAGAAAGCATCAGACGAAGAGGATGCTACATACGAGCCAACTCCAGTTGATAAAGAAAAGATGACAAAGAGAATTGGAAAGCGCAAAACTCGTCCAACAGGAGAGCAGAAAAAGAGAAAGAAAGTGAAGAAAGATACAACAGTTGTTCCTCAAAAAGAAACAACAATAGAAACAGAAGTTGTAAGGACTGAAAGAGCTGAAAGTCCAGAGATTGTTATTACATGAGTTAGAAAGTCCACACCTCCTTCGTCGCCTAAAACAGAATAATTCATATTTCTTGAGATGAAAAAGAAAAGAATCCAGAGAAGCAATCCAAAAGATGTTGAAGATCCAAAAGATGTTGAAAGGAATCAAGATACGTCATAGAGCTAAAGTTGGGGTATTCCAAAGATGAATCAAGAGATTCCTCATGATCTTCCTTTTGATTGTGGAGATTTGTTTAATGAAGGAAAGATCAATGTGCTGCGAAAGAAAGTTAGTGTGCTGGAGAAACGAAAAGCGAGACTTGATGCAGAACTTAAAGAAACCAAAGAAAAACTTCAAGCAGTCGAAGCTGAGAATGTTGCTTTAAGAAAAAAGATTGAAGATCATGCTGAAGTGATTGATCAGTTGGGAGAAGAGTTTGATGAGGTAACTAGCTGATACAAATCTGTTGATAGTTCTAAAAAATTGTTGCATGAAATGTTGGGTGATGTGAGTATGGCTGCTTCAAAAAAATGAAGTTCTAAGGAAAGAGATAGAAGCATTGAGGGCTGACAAAGTGATAAAAGATGAACAACTCAACATGTTGTACACTGTCGTTGAACATAAGTTGGGTATAAATGTTCAAGCTATATTCGATGAGATTGAGATTCAAAGGGTTGAAGCGCGAAGAGTTGAAAGAGAGAAACAAAAGGCCGAAGAAGCAAAAGAAAAAAGAAAAGGTTTGGTAGTTGATACTGAAGAGGTTTTGGGTTCTTCTAGCCAACCTGATCCATCTCAAGCTGTAGAGGTAAATACTTCTAACACTGAAGCTTCGAATGTTAATGATATTAAAATGCAAGAGGCAGAGGTGAATGATGAAGAGGTTAATGTGAATGTTGAAGAGGTTAATGTAAATGTTGAAGAGGTTCCAGTTAACGCTGAAGTTATTGAAGCAAATGTTGAAGATGAAGTTGGTCCAGATCAGATGTTTGTTCTTATTGGTGAGTCAACTTGGTTACCATACAACTTAAAAGAGGTTGTTCGAAGAGTTAACATTGATGAACGACGGCAAAATGCTAGAAAAGCTCGAGGAGCTGATGTTGATAATGATTTTGATAAAAAATTGTTTGGTGATGAAAATGAAGATGAAGATGATGATGTTGATAAGGTTGAAAAGAAAGACGATAAAGACGACAAAAACGATAATGATGATGATCAAGGTGGTTCAGGAGGTGCATTAATAGCAAAGTCTTCTGGTCCAAGCACTTTAGAAGATTTCTTGAATGACGAAATCAATGAACAACAAGAAGATCAACATCATGAAGCTTCTTCTTCTGGTACACAACATGCTGGTGATCAGGTATTTCTTTCTATTCCTAAAGTCATTTACTTAAATGCTGAAGTTGAGGGGGAGTTAGAAGAAAACAGAACCAGGGAGTCAATGTTAGAGGAGTTGGATTTGGAGGATGGAAAGTTGAAGTTTGACATTGCGGAAGAAATTCCACAAACTCCAGACAGGGAGTATACTTTCAAGTTCGTGAATGAAGCAGACAATTTTAATGATGTGATCATTGAAGAAGGTTCTGATGTGTCTGACGAAGATATTCCGTTCCACTATTCGGGTGCTGATGATAATTTTCCGACTTTGAATGAACTATTCAAGTCGCATAATGAAGAAGAGGTGAGAAGGAAAGTAGTAGAGAGGATCACTACAGAAGGGGTTCCTGAGACCGTTTCGAAAGAAGATCTTCCAGAGGAACATAAAAGATGGTTCAAGGTGATACCTAAAGAAAGAAAGTTCAAAAGGCCGTTACAGTACTTCACTGATCATCCAGATAAATCTCTGGGTGATATTCTCTCGTGGGGCTATTTGGAAGATGTGAAGGTATATGCTATTCGAAGGGAATTCGGAGTTCAATACTTCGAATTTCTATCTGACATAAAGACATTGCCTTGGTGGGTATAACAACCCTCCTAAATTATTTTTCTGACACCCTAATATATTTTAAAATACCCCTATATGTCTTGGAATACACCCCATACGTGAAAACCGAGCCCAAAATATGAAATATCATTAAAAATAAAATAAAAACAAAATTTTATAAGTTGTCGCGGGGCGTGTAGCCTTTGGCTACTGCCTATGCAGGCAGCAAACGAGGCCTCACCCTGTGGTGACACGTGTCAACACGTGTTGAACCTAATTCGTGACCCGGATCAGCTACGCCTAGACCCCCTACGACGAGGGCCGCGTAAGCTTATGCTTACCTTTACGCGAGCCGCGAGGGAACCAGATTTCAGCCCTATATAAGAAGGCACCGGGCCTTTAGTAAAACTCGTTCAATTCTTTTCTGTATCATGAAATTCTCACATAGTAGGCATAATCTTCGAGTATAATACCCCTAATTAGCGAGGTTCTACTCCGTTGTAAGTATTATAACCCCAGTTACATATTAGATATGCTACCCGATTGATCCAGGGTTCCGTAACGACTGTCGTGGTTCTGCCCGACGTAGTTGTTGGAATACCGTCTCGGGGAGGGTATCGTTAATATAATTAAAGGGCTTTTATACTAACATATGTACATTTGTGTAAATTATAGATTAACACCAGGAAACCATTAAACGAAGTCTAAGATAGCAATGTGAGTATTCCTCTTTTTATAATATGTTTTTACAAAACCTTAAATGTTTTACAATGTGATTAAGCGGTGATTGAGTCTTTGTAGTTCTTCAATTACTGCCAGTATGTTGGGGTTTTGTATACAAAATGTGGAACACGTTACAATTGGACAACGAGTTAGCCATTGTGTAATATGACCCACCAGTCACGATTGACAGTACTGAATGAGTAACTGTGTAGAAGTAAACATTGTGATCGCTCTCAATACTGTGTTAACTGATGAAACTTTTCTTAATTAAACTGGGATTCACTCACCAGTATTTCCCATTGACAAATGTTTTTAAAACGCGTTTCAGGCAACACAATGTGAAAGCCAAATAGGAAAAAAGCCAGCTCGAGAGCACTGATGGCTTGGAAAAAATGTGGCTATAAAAGTTACCTAAAAGTCGATGTTTTAAATTCAATAAAATAGGGTTTATCCCTATAAACATGTTGTAATAAAGAAACTTGGGTTTTACCCATGTGGTTATTAATATAAAATATAGTGGTTTTACTCTGATAAACATTTCCTAACTACGGTCCTGATGTAATTTTCGCAGCCAAATTAATAAATGATACCACCACAAAAGAATGTTCTCGGCCGCCCGTTCCCGGGACAGATAAGGGATCGGGGGCTGTGACAGAAGGTGGTATCGGAGCTAAGCCACGGATTCAGCCACAGCAGTGTTCTGCTGACATCAATAAATTATCCAAAGTGTTAGGAAATTAATACATGCATAATTGTATATGATTGTTATGTGTTATTTGACTATTTGTTAGTTTACAGTATGAGTGATGAAGGACCCTCAGACATGTATCGTCAGTTTTCCGATTCACCTAAGAGTGAAGATACTTCTTCCCAGCCTGCCCTCTCTTGGTATTCAGCTGATCAGGAAGAAGGGATGTTTGCCTTTAAAGCTCAGTCTGAAGAGCCATTTCCTCAGAAAAAGAGATGATGGTTCAGTAAGGGAGCATTTGAGCGTAGGAAAAGAATGCAAAAGTTGCAACAGCAAAGAGTCCTAGCAGCCGCTAAGCGAGAGTTAGATGCCCATACACAGGATATGCTTAATAGGAACTTAGCTAACTTCCATATCCTAGCAACAACTGCTGCCGACCCAAGTCTGGAACAACTAGTAGCCCCACAACCCTTACCTTTAATTCCTACCCAGCCGATGGAGGTAGAAATGCATGATTTCAACCCTGAGGAGATACCTAGGATACCAGTCCCTAATCCCTTAGACCCAAATTATGATCCATGGTTTGATGATCTTAGGGATTATGTGCCACGCTACCACCTAAATGACGAAACCTTGCCGAACTTAGCAGCCTATCCAGGTCTGGACCCTCTAGATCCCTACTACGACAACGATGAATACATTAGGGAAATCTTAGAGAATCCGTACCCTCAGGAGAATCCCATACCCCAGATTCCAAACCCAGTCCTAGAACCTGTTAGTGCATTACGTCTATTGACTTCGTCTTGTATCATGTTATAGAATAGTATAGGTTAGAATAACCAGTGCACGAGGTTCGAGAAACGATTGTTAGAAGTTAAGGGAGTGATTTCGCTCATATGGACATGTCCATATAAGTGAAATCAGAAACAAGTGATTCCACTCATATGTCATGATCATATAAGTGAAATCAGAAACAAGTGATTCCACTCATATGGACATGTCCATATAAGTGGAATTAGTATCAAGTGATTTCGCTTTTATAGCATGTACACATAAGTGGAATCACCTCAACTATAAATAGTGCACTTGGTCATTCATTCGGGACATGACTTCAGAACTGTAACGAAGTGCTGCCGGATCTCTGTCAAGGTTGTAATAGTTGTTAATATCAATCAAAGAGACAGATTATATAGTATCAAGCTGTGTTTGTGTCTAGTTCTCTGATTCCGCCTTTGAACTGGACTTAAAACTCTTCTGATCGACTCAATCGGGTCAAACAACGATCCAACAAGTGGTATCAGAGCTCAGGAGGAAGAGTTTAGCTCAATTACATCAGTTTTCTGTCTTCTACACCTTCTTTTTCGATCTGAACAAGTTTCCACGGTTAAAATCGACCAAATTTTTCACAGAATGTGTATTAGTGGATATTAACAAAGCCTTGAAAGTTACATGACAAAATTCGGACTAAAAATGGACCAAATCATCTTCCGAAGTGATTCCGCTTTTATGGACATTTTTTTATTTCGCTTATGTGTCATACATACAATCTGATTTCGCTTTTGTGACCATCATTAACATCTGATTTCGCTCCAAGGACCAAGTGATTTCGCTTTTGTGTCACCATAAGATCATGATTTCGCTTTTATGTCAATTGTGATTCCACTTATTCGTACATTGTGATTCCACTTATTCGTACATTGTGATTCCACTTATTCGTACATTGTGATTCCACTTATTCGTACATTGTGATTCCACTCATTCGTACATTGTGATTTCACTTATAGGAACATAGTTTGGTTAAAGACTGATTTCGCCCAAGTGTCATATTTCGCTCGAAAGTGAACATTCTCGCGTCAAAATCATTTCACGATAATCGAGTGTCAGTGTATTTCAGATTACTTGATATTGTTTAAACTGATTGAGTTTGTTTGTTTGCTTTCAGGTTATTGATTCTCAGGTGTTTAAAGATGTCAAGTAACGGTGAAGAATTTTACAACACATTCTACAAAGCGTTCACTTCCGAATCGTCAGATAGAAGATCTGAGATGAAAGAATATTCAAGAGAGATTTTAGAGAATTTGAAGTTTGAGAACATGTACGGAAGCCAACAGAAGCCACCAAAGCTAATGAAAGTGGAAGATTATCACTGGTGGAAAAACAGATTTGAGGGTTGGGTAAAAGCTTTCGCTACTGAAAGCTGGTTAAAACTGACAGATGGAGACAATAAACCAGTAAAAGAGGGAGGAGAGTTAATAGATCCAAAAGATTTTACAGAAAAGATATAAAAAATGTTGTGGCTGAATATAGAATGATAACATTGATCAAACAGTCAGTAAGAGAGGATATTATTTCATTGCTCGAACAAGAAAAGACTTCAAAGAGTTTGTGGGAAGCGTTAGAGAAAAAATGTGTAGGAAGTAATGAAATTGTTAAAAACAAAAAGAAATTGTTGCGTAAAGAGTTTGATTTATTCAATTGTATGAAAAATGAGTCTGTTTGTAAAATGATTGAGAGATTCGGACATCTGAAAATGGAGCTGATCAGACACAAAATCTTACCTTCTGAAGAGGAGCTGGTGGATAAATTGTTTGATTCATTGCCAGATGATCAAGAGTGGCAATACTTCGCTCTAATGTTGAAAAATGCAATCAAGCCTGAAGATTTAAAAGTGGATTTGCTGATTGAAAGGCTTGAAAGTCATGAGTTGGAGATAAAGAGATCTAAAGTCAACAATCCAGCTTATCAGCAGAATGTAGAGCTTTACTACAGAGGAAATGTACCGCAGGCTGGGTCTCCAAGAACAGCATTTTCTGCAGAAAGCTCAAGCTCAGTGAACAATGAAAGTTTTCACAGTGGTTTTCACAGTGGATCTTATTCAACAACTTCTGATCAATCTGCTTCAAAGAATTTGTTTCAGTGTAACATCGCAGTGGATCTGAAGAATGGGCAGAATTTCAGTGAAGAATCGGCAAAACAACAGATGGTTTTCTTGGCATCTGTACTTGAATCGTATGAAAGCCTCGTTGCAGGGAAGATTGGCAACACCAACTTGACAAAAGAAGATTATGATCAATTAGACCTCGAGGAGATGGAACTAATGGATATAAGATGGTGCATGACCAGTGCGGTTCGTCGCGCACAGCGGTTCATGGAGATCACGGGAAGAAAGTCAATTGGTGGACCATCTACCAAACTGGGATTTGATAAATCCAAGGTGACATGCTTCAAATGCAAACAAAGAGGTCACTTTAAGCGCGAGTGCAGAAATGCGTATGCTGATGTTGAGTCTGAAAACCCGTTCAAGGAAGATTATTACAAGAAAGCGATTTACCATCAGAACAAGTCTGAGCCACCAAGATTGAAACAACCTGAAGAAAAATCAAGGGCTCTTGCAGTTATATATGACGATGAAGGTTACGACTGGAGTCAAGTTTGCCCTGAAGAAGATGCAGTTGGATATGCATTTGTTGCAAATGATGATCATGATACTTGGTGGAGAAGAGACAGTGCGAGATGGGAGATTGGAAAATTGTATGAACCATTTAAGGAAGCACAAAGAGCCAAGAGATGGAATGAAGAACTAGAGTGTTACATGGATCCACAGGGTAATCCAGTAGTTGATCCATCAAAAGTGGATTTTGATGCTGTAACCAATGTGTTTCCAAGTGAGGGCACTTTCAACACAAGAAGGCTTTCTGATAAAAGCTATTTGCCAAATTTGATGAACAAGTTAAAAGAAGTTTTTGAAGCAAGTTTACCGAAGGTGGTAGAACTGAAGAAAAGAAAAGAAGAAGAATTGAAGAAGATGATTGAAGAAGTGAAGACTGTTGCAAAGCTTGCTGGAGAGGAACAGAGAGCTGAAGAAACGCAGAAGAATGAAGAAGCTCATAAAGAAGAAAAGGAGGAAGATCAGAAAGTTGAGACAGAAGAACCGGTGCTGAATGAGACTGAGGTTAGAAAATCTTCTGATCTATCGAATGTTGAATTGGTTGATGAAAAAGAAAACAAGTGCAGGAATTGCATAGAAATGTGCAAAGCCTGTACTGAAAAAGATGACATCATAAAAACAAAAGACAATGATATAGTTAAACTTGAAAATGTGTTCACAATAAAATGTAAAGAAATGATTGAAAAAGAAGAAATTTTGAAACTAAAAGTTGAAAAATTGACACAGAAATGTCAAGGTCTTGAAAAGGATAATGATGTTTATAGACAACTGTGTTCTATAAAATGTGTCGATTGTGTTGAAAAAGAATCTAAATTTCAAGATTCACAAAAACAGTACGATTCTTTAAAATGGTCGAATCAGAGAGTACAAGAAGCTTATGATACTTTGAAAAGCCAAGTCAAAAGTTTTGATCAAAGATTGTCAGAAACTTTAGTCACTAAAGAAATGTATGAAAGAAAGTTTAAAGAAAAGCAAATTGAATTGAACAAGTGTGTTGATGAAATTGCTAATCTTAAACAAGTCTTGGCTGAAAAAGAAAAGGTTGTTACAAAACTTCAAAGTTATCATAACTCTTCGTACATTCTTGAACGCATTTTCAACATCACACCAGATGACAAAGATACTGAAAATTGCAAAAAGGGTATTGGTTCAGAATTTCATCAGGTACCACCACCATTGAGAAACAATTATACTTTTTATGATGAGGAAAAGGTGGCAAAGGGTTTGAACATAGCTGACCAGTTACCTGAAAGTATCGATGTGACTTACTCCAAATCTGATGATGCTAATGATTCAGAGGTGGTAAGTAAGGTTGTTGAAAGCGTTTTGAAAGATGAGTCTACAAAAGGTAAGTCTGAATCACAGGATGAAGATGAAGGAAATTTTCATGATGGTTATCTCAAACATTCAAAATCCGAGAAAAATTTGGATGATGATTCAAAGGGATTGGTCTATACCATGATTGGATCGGACAAACTATTCTTGGATGTTGTATTCCCGATTCAGAATGTGATTTCAGAGAAGTTCGATAAAGTTTTCAAAATGGTTGAGATTGAGAAGTCGGAAATTTCAAAATTTGCTGGTAAAGGTCATAAATCTTTTCATAACAAACCTGGTTTTAAGAAGAAAAACATGAAGGCTGGTTTGGGTTATAAAAAGAAACAGAATCGAAAAAGAAATGAAATGCCAAATTTTCAGGCAAAGATGAGTTTTGTTCAAGGGAAAAGCTTGAAAGAAGAAGAAAAACTCAAATTTGGATAACAGTCTAATGAGGAGTTTGATGCTATGAAAAAGAAACAACAACAGGCCAAGGACGTTTCAAAGAAAGTGTATTTTAAATGTGATCAAATTGGACATGTTGCACGAAAGTGTCCAAATCCAAAGCCTGATGATGTTGAAAAACAGAAATCTGAGGATGTGAAATTAAGGTCAACCAGATTTGATTCAAAACAAACTTGGAGGTACAGTACAAACAAGTTTGCTTCAAATCAAAATTGGAAATCAAACCCGAACAGGTTCGATTCAAGATAGACCTGGAATTCTCACACACCCAGATTCAGAACAACACAGAGTTGGAGAACATCTGTTGATATGACAAAACCTCAAGAGTTTTGGAAACCTAAAAATGTTGTTCAAGATCAAAAGGTTCAAAAAGAGACAAATTTTTACAAAAGAGGTACTCCGAAAGGTCAAGTGTGGAGTGCTAAGAAACAAGTAACGATGGTAAAAGATGAAAAAGTTGAAGTCAAAATTGAAAACATTTTAAATGACAAAGAGTTTCCAAAATTGAATGAACATTATTGTGTTGAAATGCCTAAGGTCCAACAGACCTGGGCTAAATTGTTCAAATGATTGATAAAGTTTGAATGTGCAGGTGCTCAACAAAGCTGAAGATTGTGAGAATGGTAGTTGGGGCAGCCTGGCACAGGAAGAGGTTGCTGAACCCTGGTTTGGTTGAACAGGGAGTTTAGTTTGATTGTTTTCTGTATATAAATAAACAATATTTTCAAAACCCTAAAAATTTGAAAAATTAAAAACCAAAAATATGTTTGTTTTTCATTTTTGTTTGAATGAATGTTGATTGAATACGCCGAAACCCTCACGGCTGAACAAACATGATTACTTTCAAAAGATTGAAAAACGGTTTTCAAACTGTCGAAAATCAATGGGTTGTAAATCATGGGGGTATGTTATATTTTCTGCTTAACGTGTTATATTTTTTGCAAAACAGAGCATGAGATGCAGAAAATGGATGGCGAGACAAATCTATCAGTGTTGGTTGTCAAATTTTCTTTAAATGGTTTTGCATTTTAGGGGGAGTAATATTGTTAGAAAATCCAAAAACATTTGAAAATTTGAAAAAGTCAAAAACATGATAAAATTTAAAAAAATTGAGTTTTGCGTAAAAAGAGGAAATGATAGTACATCAGTAGACAGTTACAGTACGCTAAATAAATGGAAAGTTTAAATGTGTTAAACGATCTCACTGATGATATGTCGATAGGTTTTTATACATTTAGTAAACTTTTTCGGGATATAAACCTAAATTCAAACTTGATTATTTCGTGGGGAACACTACTTGGATATATAGGTAACCCCTGAAATCTCGTTTGAAAGGTTCCTTTTTCTGATATACTAGGCTTTATACTCAGTGATATCTGGGGTATTATTCCGGGACTTCTGCTGAATGGAAGTTCTGACCTAGTCCCCGAATAATGCTTTCTGCAAATGCTTGAAACACAGCATCACCCTCAGCATATTTGATAAGACAATAAAATTGCTTCGCAATGCTGTTGTAAAAAAGATCCTCTAAAGGGGACACACCCAAGTTGAGTCATGATCTCTCTGCTGAACGATGGTTCTGACCTGAGCTCTCATGATTCTTCATAAATTATTAACCCCTTACAGATATCATTTGTGTTATAATTACCTGTAAGACTGAATATTGGGATCTGGATACGGGAGTATATTCAAGAGGTGGGATACATGAATGAGTTTAAGTTCTTAAAATACCTAATTCGTATCCTGAATCAGTTGAAATTTGTATGAAAATTTAAGTGGATAAGTATATCGACAATCTAAGTGAATTGTTTAATTCTTAAAGTGAAATTAAGCTCAACGGTACGTGTGACTTGTCAAAAACTGATATGATCCTCTGTCGCATACTCAAAACAAAAATATTGTCTGTAAATATGTTTGTACATATTTCTTTATTACTTTATGTTTTCAGAAAATACAAAAAGATTTTGATTTCTGCTTTAGTTTCGACAACTGATGTCTGAGATGCCGAGTTTCAAAATCTAAGTAAGCTGATCGTGTTTCTGAAAATAAAACAAGTTAATTAATTTGAAACTTGAAGTTTTTAAAATCAAAATTCAAAAACAGTTTGTGATATCTCCAAGGTCATTAAATTGGACTTGGATGATTAATTGTGGGGGATTTGGATGCTTATATTGTTATAGAGCTAGTTTCCGATACAATTCGATGAAACTGCCAAATTTATGAGAAGTGATTTAGAAGGTTTGAATTGTCAGATTACGAAATCTGAAAGATTAAAATGTTGTTACTTAAAGTTGTATGAGTGATTGCAGGAAAAGTCCAGACTACGATCCCGAGAGCAGAGTCTAAGGGGGAGTCTGAAGACAAGTTTGAAGCAAAGAGGAGCTTGTAGCTGGAAAGCTAGGTGTCGATCCCTAAAAGCATGGAAGCTTGACGAAAGGGGGAGCCTGCTGATGATAAAGTTGTTGATGATAGAACCAGTGATGAGATCCTGGTGAAAGAGTCAAAGTGTGAAGCTGATCAAGAGAGTGATGGATGCTTACAATGTTACAATCTGAGTGAGGATGCATAATGATCAAGATAGAAGAGGTGTCCTGATGAAGATTAGTCACTAAAGACTTCGTCAATATCCGAGGGGGAGTCTGTTAGTGCATTACGTCTATTGACTTCGTCTTGTATCATATAATAGGATAAGATTAGATAGGATATCCAGTGCACGAGGTTCGAGAAACGATTGTTAGAAGTTAAGGGAGTGATTTCGCTTATATGTCATGTCCATATAAGTGAAATCAGAAACAAGTGATTCCACTTATATGTCATGTCCATATAAGTGAAATCAGAAACAAGTGATTCCACTCATATGGACATGTCCATATAAGTGAAATCAGTATCAAGTGATTTCGTTTTTATGGCATGTACACATAAGTGGAATCACATCTAGTATATATAGTGCACTTGTTATTCATTTGGTAACGGTTCTAAAAATTGTAACGAAGTGCTGCCAGATTTCTTTCAGGTTGTAAACGTTGTTAAATCAATAGAAGAAGCATTATAATTAGTTTGAGCATCTGTATCTGTGACAACTCGAAATTTAGAACCTTTCGTTGTATGCTTGAACGATTAGTGACTAATTGATTTGATGAATTAATGAATAATTTATGTGAACTTATATGGTTATGTTTGTGATTGTATGTATGCGAGTATGTCTATGAACCGAAACAACAAGGACCCGACTCGAGACCATGTGGTCTTGAGTAAACATCACACCACATATGGGCCGGTTGGGCCGTGCACCTCATCCGAAGCCCATTAGGGTGCACAAGGTGAAACAAGTATATATATCTTAGTGTTAGCCATGTTGCCATTTTCTTTGGATAACACACACTCTCCTACTCCCTCTCACTAAACCCTAGACACCAAACATCATATTTCTCCTCCTTCTTCTCGGATCCAAACCGGTGACACTAGGACTAGCGGATCGGCTCACACACACACACACACTCGGAAGTTTCATACTCGCCTTTGAAACTCATCAACCGGTTAGTGATTTTATGATGTTTGTTGTTGTTTAATAATGGTATGAATGATATGATTAACTAGTGTAGTTGTATGCTTGATAATGTTTGGTGAATCGGATGTATATATTGTTGATAATCGGTTAACATGTTTCGGATATATATTGCACAATGAGTTCATGATATCTTGTATTGAAATGTGATTTAAATCATTAAATGTGAATGTTCATAAAACCGGCTTGCACATGTGAATAGAAAGCATCATGTTATTCGGATTAGGATAGATTTTGGAGATGTTATGTGATGACTTGAAACCATTAAACGAGTATGATTGAATGTTTGATTTGTTGTTCATGATTATATTTGTGATTAATGTTAGAAACCGAAAATATGATGAACAAGCTTGAATGATCATGATGAACTATTTGAATATGTGAAGAACTTGATGAATGTCATATGAACATGATATGAATATTTGAAATGTATGTGTTTGATCCGTTTTTGGTTAAGGTTAGACAAATAAACATGTTTAAGTGGATAGTACAAATTGTTGCATGATAACAAAACCCCATTGGATAGTACACTGTACCGAATCAGCCTATGTCTAGTCGAAACCTTCGGTTGCGACTCGAGACCACTGCATGATGAGTCGAAATCCCTCGGTTGCGACATTGGTTGCGAGTCGCAAACACCTGGTTGCGACTCGAAACCACACTTGATCAGCACAAACCTTATGACTCGAAACCCCGGTTACGAGTCCGGTTGCGACTCGAGACCAAAACAGCACAAGCCGAGACCATGATTGCGACTCAGGTTGCGAGTCGCAAACGCCTAGTTGCGACTCGAGACTATACACAGATACACGCTGTTTGGGCTTGTACCTCAATTCGGACTTAAGTGATTGGGCCGGACTCTTGGGCCCAATGCACAGATTTTATGTGTTGATGATTGAATGCGGATATTGTGGAACTGTCATGATCAAACGTGTATACCATGAACGATACTTGAATGCATTATGCTAGGAACATACGTATACTGATTGAATACGAACCTGATTGGTATGATACAACTATGATAGGACGTGAGTAGCCACGATATTGCTTGATTGACTTTTCTGTGTATCTACCGAGCAAACCAAGGTGAGTTCACACCCTCTACAAAGCATGGGATTCCCAGGGGTCGGGAATTGGGGTTAAGGAACATGGGTTCCTCGTCCTCCTTGGGTAGGACAACAAAGGTTCAGGAATGTAATTCCTCGTCCTCACGGACAGATAACTCGTACTAGACCAAAACTCTATCACGAAGTCCCTCATTTTTATATCGACTTAATCGCCAGGCCAATGGCGAGCGGGTCATTAGTTAGATAGCGCTATTTAGGTCTGACAAACCTCACACCGTGCCGCAGAGGACGGGCGTGAACTAATGGATCTGGGGCACGTCAATGATGATAGACATTGACAGTTTCAGGGCACTTAAACATGACTACAGTCAGCAGTCGTTATGGTAACGAGTCTAGTTTATACATGGGGTAGCCCCCACGGCCGAAATGCCAGATAACTACACGGGGTAGCCCCCACGGCAGGATTGCCAGAGTAACCGGGAATAAACAAGTCACGTTTTTAACTATGGGGTAACCCCCACGGCAGGATGCCAGATAAAGGAAACTGTTTTCGAAACAACTTAAAACGAACACCCAACCGTGAACTCACTCAACTTGTTGTTGACTCGTTACTACATGCTTTGCAGGTCCTTAGGTTCTTAAGCTGGAGCTTGCATGGAGGAGGATCGTTGTGGGACATGGACGACTGTGTGCCGTGTTAAACCTTGAAACAATTAAACTTATGCTTTGTTTTTAAGACTTATGCTTCCGCTTGCAACTTAACTATGTTTTGTTTGGACACCAATTGTATTGGTTAAACTTTTACATCTTTTAACTCGCATGTTCAATATGATTGGTGGCTGGATCCTGGTCAGTCACGCCTCCAAGCGGTAGTACTCCGCAGGTGGATTTTGGGGGTGTGACAGGTTGGTATCAGAGCCATTGGTTATAGTGAACTTGGTTTTAATAAAGGGGAAAAACGTTTTTGTTAAAACCAGACTATAACCTGTACAGTGCTCAACGGTCCACAACGACGCTTCACTCCACATGCAAGGCTCGACATTCTAGGTGATATGATCTGTGTATGTATTGCCTACTTGTTAGTTACATAGTACATTGCTCATCGTATGCTTGGTTAGTATAACTACTGTTGCTTGAACACGTGCGTGCTCGCTCTATCTTATCGTCGTACTTTCGCGAACCCCTCTCACTCACGTTCTTCTTGATATGAAGATCATGTCTGGACGCGTTAACCTAACACAAGCCCAGTTGACGGCTCTGATCAACGAACGAGTTGCCGCAGCACTTGCAGCTGCACACGCAGGAGGTCAGCACGTTCAGCCGCCTGTGTGCACTTTTAAGACTTTCATGGACTGCCGACCAACCACTTTTAGCGGCACTGAAGGAGCAGTAGGCCTCCTACACTGGTTTGAGAAACTGGAATCTGTGTTCGAAATGTGTGAATGCCCTGAGGCGCGCAGGGTGAAGTATGCTACTGGTACTCTCGAGGGTTTAGCCCTCACATGGTGGAATGCTCAGGTTCAAATGCTGGGGTTGGTTGCTGCCAACGCCACCCCATGGGAAACTTTTAAGGAAATGATCAAGGAGGAATACTGCAGTCGTGATGAGATTCACAAACTAGAGGTGGAGTTCTTCAACCTCAAGATGACGGGGTCCGAAATTGAAGCTTATGTGAAAAGGTCGAACGAACTGGCAATTCTGTGCCCTACTATGGTGGATCCTCCCATCAAACGCATCGAACTGTTTCTTCAGGGCTTAGTGCCGGAAATCCAAAGTCATGTGACTTCAGCGAACCTCGCTACCTACCAGCAAACTGTTCAGTTGGCTCACCGTCTCACGGATCAGGCGGTGGAGCAGAACAAGTTACCAAAACGCATAGGTGCTGCAACTACTTCTGGTACCTCTGGTGACAACAAACGGAAATGGGATGGAACTTCAAGTAAGGGTTCGACTTCTGTTCAGTCCCAGTCTCAGCAGAGGAAGACTGATGACTACAAGAGCCCTAATCAGCAATCGTCTGGTGGTCAAGGCCATGGTGGGTACAAAGGAAATCACCCCAAATGCAATCGCTGCAGCCTGCACCACAGCGGGCCATGCACCAGGGGAAACTGTCATCGGTGCAACAAGCCTGGTCACGCTGCAAAGGATTGCAGGAGCTTATACCCCGCCAATCAGAATCGTCATCAAGCTCAACAGAACCAGCGCCAGCAACAACAACCGGGTGATAACAAAGGGTGCTTTCAGTGTGGAGCTGAGGGCCACTTCAAGAGAGACTGTCCCCAACTGAACAGGAACCAGAACAACAACAACAACAACAACAACAACAATCAAGGGAATGGTAACAATGGGAACAACAACAATGGCGCCAGGGGGCGGGTGTTTGTGATCGGCCAAGGTGAAGCAAGGAATGACCCCAATGTTGTGGCGGGTAAGTTCCTTCTCGACGACTTTTATGTTTCAGTTTTATTTGATTCGGGTGCCGATACTAGCTACGTGTCACTAGAAGTTAGTCGAATGCTTAAGCGTATTCCAACACCTTTGAACAACAAGCACACCGTAGAGCTAGCAAATGGTAAGAGTTTAGAAGCCACACACATAGTCAAGGGTTGTAAACTTATTCTCGCTAACCAGACCTTCTCTATCGACCTCATTCCTATTGTCTTGGGTAGTTTCGACGTTGTCATTGGGATGGACTGGTTATCCCAACATCGAGCAGAGATTCTTTGCAACGAGAAGGTTGTCCGTATTCCAGGTCCCGGTGGTGAACCTCTCATGATTCATGGCGAGAAGAGGAGTGCTGTGGAGAACGTCATTTCTCTCCTTAAGGCCCAAAAGTGCTTGCGAAAGGGCCACACTGCAATTCTGGTTCTCGTTACCGACACCTCAGAAAAAGAGAAGAAGATAGAAGATTTTCCAGTTGTACGTGACTATCCAGAGGTATTTCCTGAGGAATTACCTGGTCTTCCGCCTCATCGCCAAATCGAGTTCCAGATCGAGTTAGCTCCTGGAGCTGCGCCCATAGCCCGTGCACCTTATCGTTTAGCCCCATCAGAGTTGAGAGAACTCTCTACGCAACTACAAGAACTCTTGGATAAAGGTTTTATTCGTCCTAGCTCATCACCCTGGGGAGCTCCAGTATTATTTGTGAAGAAGAAGGACGGTACTTTCAGAATGTGCATCGACTACCGGGAACTCAACAAGGTGACGGTAAAGAATCGTTATCCTCTACCGCGGATTGACGACTTGTTCGACCAGCTGCAGGGATCGAGCTACTATTCTAAGATTGATTTGAGATCGGGTTATCACCAGCTGAGAGTCCGGGAAGAGGACGTCTCCAAAACAGCTTTCAGAACTCGATACGGGCACTACGAGTTTTTGGTCATGCCTTTTGGGATGACAAACGCACCTGCGGTTTTCATGGACTTGATGAACCGAGTGTGCAAGCCTTACCTGGACAAGTTCGTTATAGTCTTCATCGACGACATCCTGATCTATTCCAAGAGTCGGGAAGAACACGAGCAGCATCTGCGACTTATTCTGGAACTCCTTCGAACAGAACAGCTTTATGCAAAGTTCTCGAAATGCGACTTCTGGCTTCGAGAAGTCCATTTCCTAGGCCACGTGGTAAACAAGGATGGGATTCACGTTGATCCATCCAAGATAGACTCGATTAAGAACTGGCCTGCACCTCGTACACCAAAGGAAATTCGCCAATTCTTGGGTTTGGCGGGATACTACCGGAGATTCATAAAGGATTTTTCTAAGATTGCACAGCCTCTCACCTCATTAACGCAGAAGGGCGTTGTTTATCGCTGGGGAAACGCACAGGAGTTGGCATTTCAGCACCTAAAGGATCGACTTTGTAGCGCACCTATCCTTTCCTTGCCGGAAGGCACAGACGACTTTGTGGTTTACTGCGACGCATCAATTCAGGGTCTTGGTTGCGTGTTGATGCAACGAGATAAAGTTATAGCCTACGCCTCACGCCAACTTAAGGTTCATGAAAAGAACTACACTACGCACGACTTAGAGCTGGGAGCTGTTGTTTTTGCACTTAAGTTATGGCGGCATTATCTGTACGGTACCAAGTGCGCCATCTACACCGACCACAGGAGCCTCGAGCACATCTTCAAGCAGAAAGAACTGAACATGCGACAACGACGATGGGTCGAGCTGCTGAGTGACTACGAGTGCTCAATCAGGTATCACCCGGGCAAGGCCAATGTGGTGGCTGACGCCCTTAGTCGAAAGGACACTGCGCCTAAGCGCGTACGAGCTCTACAACTCACGATCCATTCTAGTCTTCCCTCCCAGATACGAGCTGCTCAGATAGAAGCACTGAAACCAGAAAACGTTAGGGCTGAAGCCCTACGCGGATCAAGGCAACGATTAGAACAGAAGGAAGACGGTGCTTACTACGTAACGGGACGTGTTTGGGTCCCACTCTATGGCAACCTACGAGAGCTTGTGATGGACGAAGCACACAAGTCTCGCTACTCGGTGCATCCTGGTTCGGATAAAATGTACCACGATATCAAAACTACGTACTGGTGGCCTAGCATGAAGGCCCACATGGCAACCTACGTTAGCAAGTGTTTGACTTGTGCGAGAGTCAAGTCCGAATACCAGAAACCCTCGGGCCTACTCCAACAACCCAAGATACCTCAATGGAAATGGGAACAAATTTCCATGGATTTTGTTACTGGCCTACCTAGATCCCAGCGCGGGAACGATACTATTTGGGTGATCGTGCATCGACTCACAAAATCTGCACACTTCTTGGCTATCAAGGAGACGGATAAGTTCTCCACTCTTGCAGAAATCTACATCAAAGAAATTGTTTCGAGGCACGGGGTGCCCACCTCTATCATCTCGGATCGAGATGCACGATTTACTTCAGAACTGTGGCAAGCAATGCACAAATCCTTCGGCTCACGATTAGACATGAGCATAGCGTACCATCCTCAGACGGACGGGCAGTCCGAGCGCACTATTCAAACCTTAGAGGACATGCTTCGTGCATGTGTAATCGACTTTGGCAACCGCTGGGAAAAGCATCTGCCACTTGTGGAATTCTCGTACAATAACAGCTACCACACCAGCATTAAAGCTGCTCCGTTTGAGGCATTGTACGGACGTAAATGCCGGTCACCTCTTTGCTGGGCAGAGGTGGGAGATAGTCAGATCACTGGTCCAGAATATGTGGTAGACACGACCGAGCAAATCGCTCAGATACGAAAACGCATGACGGCCGCTCGCGAACGTCAGAAAGTTTACGCCGACATGGGCAGGAAACCACTTGAGCTCCAGGTTGGGGAGCGGGTACTACTCAAAGTTTCACCCTGGAAGGGTGTGGTTCGTTTTGGTAAACGCGGTAAACTTAACCCACGATACGTTGGACCTTTCGAGGTCATTGAGAAAATAGGCAGGGTGGCCTACAGACTGAACTTACCGGCGGAACTCGGTGCAGTTCACAACGTTTTTCACGTGTCGAATCTGAAGAAGTGTCCGTCAGATGAGACCCACGTAGTTCCTTTGAAGGAACTCACTATCGACGAGCAGTTACGATTCGTCGAGGAACCAGTCGAAATCACAGACCGGGATGTTAAGGTCCTCAAGAGCGCCAGGATACCTCTCGTTCGAGTTCGTTGGAATTCACGTCGCGGCCCAGAGTTCACCTGGGAGCGCGAAGATCAGATGAAACAAAAGTATCCCCAGCTGTTCGCAAACAGTACACCCACTACTGAGGCCGAAGCTACGGAATTTCGGGACGAAATTCCAGATCAACGGGGGGTGGATGTGACACCCCGGGAAAACCAGGAAAACCATACAACTTAACTAGCTTCCTCAGTGAGTGCCTACCAAATTTCGGGACGAAATTTCTTTCAAATTGGGGATGATGTGACAACTCGAAATTTAGAACCTTTCGTTGTATGCTTGAACGATTAGTGACTAATTGATTTGATGAATTAATGAATAATTTATGTGAACTTATATGGTTATGTTTGTGATTGTATGTATGCGAGTATGTCTATGAACCGAAACAACAAGGACCCGACTCGAGACCATGTGGTCTCGAGTAAACATCACACCACATATGGGCCGGTTGGGCCGTGCACCTCATCCGAAGCCCATTAGGGTGCACAAGGTGAAACAAGTATATATATCTTAGTGTTAGCCATGTTGCCATTTTCTTTGGATAACACACACTCTCCTACTCCCTCTCACTAAACCCTAGACACCAAACATCATATTTCTCCTCCTTCTTCTCGGATCCAAACCGGTGACACTAGGACTAGCGGATCGGCTCACACACACACACACTCGGAAGTTTCATACTCGCCTTTGAAACTCATCAACCGGTTAGTGATTTTATGATGTTTGTTGTTGTTTAATAATGGTATGAATGATCTGATTAACTAGTGTAGTTGTATGCTTGATAATGTTTGGTGAATCGGATGTATATATTGTTGATAATCGGTTAACATGTTTCGGATATATATTGCACAATGAGTTCATGATATCTTGTATTGAAATGTGATTTAAATCATTAAATGTGAATGTTCATAAAACCGGCTTGCACATGTGAATAGAAAGCATCATGTTATTCGGATTAGGATAGATTTTGGAGATGTTATGTGATGACTTGAAACCATTAAACGAGTATGATTGAATGTTTGATTTGTTGTTCATGATTATATTTGTGATTAATGTTAGAAACCGAAAATATGATGAACAAGCTTGAATGATCATGATGAACTATTTGAATATGTGAAGAACTTGATGAATGTCATATGAACATGATATGAATATTTGAAATGTATGTGTTTGATCCGTTTTTGGTTAAGGTTAGACAAATAAACATGTTTAAGTGGATAGTACAAATTGTTGCATGATAACAAAACCCCATTGGATAGTACACTGTACCGAATCAGCCTATGTCTAGTCGAAACCTTCGGTTGCGACTCGAGACCACTGCATGATGAGTCGAAATCCCTCGGTTGCGACATCGGTTGCGAGTCGCAAACACCTGGTTGCGACTCAAAACCACACTTGATCAGCACAAACCTTATGACTCGAAACCCCGGTTACGAGTCCGGTTGCGACTCGAGACCAAAACAGCACAAGCCGAGACCATGATTGCGACTCAGGTTGCGAGTCGCAAACGCCTAGTTGCGACTCGAGACTATACACAGATACACGCTGTTTGGGCTTGTACCTCAATTCGGACTTAAGTGATTGGGCCGGACTCTTGGGCACAATGCACAGATTTTATGTGTTGATGATTGAATGCGGATATTGTGGAACTGCCATGATCAAACGTGTATACCATGAACGATACTTGAATGCATTATGCTAGGAACATACGTATACTGATTGAATACGAACCTGATTGGTATGATACAACTATGATAGGACGTGAGTAGCCACGATATTGCTTGATTGACTTTTCTGTGTATCTACCGAGCAAACCAAGGTGAGTTCACACCCTCTACAAAGCATGGGATTCCCAGGGGTCGAGAATTGGGGTTAAGGAACATGGGTTCCTCGTCCTCCTTGGGTAGGACAGCAAAGGTTCAGGAATGTAATTCCTCGTCCTCACGGACAGATAACTCGTACTAGACCAAAACTCTATCACGAAGTCCCTCATTTTTATATCGACTTAATCGCCGTGCCAATGGCGAGCGGGTCATTAGTTAGATAGCGCTATTTAGGTCTGACAAACCTCACACCGTGCCGCAGAGGACGGGTGTGAACTAATGGATCTGGGGCACATCAATGATGATAGACATTGACAGTTTCAGGGCACGTAAACATGACTACAGTCAGCAGTCGATATGGTAACGAGTCTAGTGTATACATGGGGTAGCCCCCACGGCCGAAATGCCAGATAACTACACGGGGTAGCCCCCACGGCAGGATTGCCAGAGTAACTGGGAATAAACAAGTCACGTTTTTAACTATGGGGTAACCCCCACGGCAGGATGCCAGATAAAGGAAACTGTTTTCGAAACAACTTAAAACGAACACCCAACCGTGAACTCACTCAACTTGTTGTTGACTCGTTACTACATGCTTTGCAGGTCCTTAGGTTCTTAAGCTGGAGCTTGCATGGAGGAGGATCGTTGTGGGACATGGACGACTGTGTGCCGTGTTAAACCTTGAAACAATTAAACTTATGCTTTGTTTTTAAGACTTATGCTTCCGCTTGCAACTTAACTATGTTTTGTTTGGACACCAATTGTATTGGTTAAACTTTTACATCTTTTAACTCGCATGTTCAATATGATTGGTGGCTGGATCCTGGTCAGTCACGCCTCCAAGCGGTAGTACTCCGCAGGTGGATTTTGGGGGTGTGACAGTATCTTTGATTCCGCCTCTGATACAGAGAAAAGACTCTTCTGATTGACTCGTTCGGGTCCAACAACGATCCTGCAGAACCTGCACCCCCAATGAGTGCAGAAAATTTGCAAGAACTCAGGACATTCGGTGAGGAGATTTTAGAGAATAGTGAGAGGATGAGACAAGTGGGAGAGCGACTCGTCTGGAAATACGACGAGCGCAATATGGATTTCTGGATGAATCCATATCCGTGAATGTGATGATGGAGTTGGTAATAATAATAATATAATAATATCTAATATGTTTGTATGAAAAAAAAATTATATAAATAAAATATATGTGTAATAATAATATTAAATCTATCGTAGTATAGACCACTGTGGTTAGTGATGCATAGTAGTATTGTAATTTTAATTCCTGTTTTAGTGTGTATTTGACGCATACTATATAGAAAGAGTAAAGTCGCAATGCTCGACGCTTTTGACCAATATGTGTATTGTGTGGTTATTGCCTAAACTATTAATTATCCTGTGATATTAATAATTGGCAAATGTTTAAAATTCAAATGGCCGATCAAGTAAATCTGGATAATAACCCGGAAAACCAGAATGATAATTTGAATAATGATAATCTGGATCATGATAACAATGGAAATCAAGTGGACAACAGTGTTATCCAACACATAGTGGCACAAGGAATAATAGATGCAATGCCATTCATTATCCAAAATGTTAGGGAAGCCGATAACAAGAGTAAACATAGTAGTAAGCGACCAACTGAACCTGAAAACAGCGTGAACAATGGACCTATACTTCAACTGCCCATTCCCAAAAGAAGAAGAACCATGCCTTATGGTTGTTCTTATAAAGAATTCTGGTCTTGTAAACCAATGGAATTCTCGGGCAATGAAGGGGCCATTGCAACTCTACGCTGGATAAAAAAGACTGAGGCAGTCTTAAGAATAAGCAAGTGCGCAGAAGAAGATAAGATACTATTTACTTCTAATTTGTTTAAGAATTCAGCACTAGAATGGTGGAACACTATTCTCCAGTTAAGGGGAAGTGATAGAACTTACAATATGGAATAGGAAGAATTTAAGGATAAGGTGGAAAGGAAATTCTGCCCACCCAATGAGAAGGAACAGATAGCAAATAAATTCCTAAATCTTAGGATGAATGGAGTGGATAGTAAGGGATAGACTAAGTTATTCTTTGAATATACTAGAATAGTGCCAACCCTTGCTTCACCTGAACCAGTTCTAATCTCCCGTTATATCTGAGGATTAATTGGAGAGATCAGACATGTAGTCAAGGCAGCTAGACCTCAAACCATAGAAGAAGCTGTAGAACTAGCCAACACCTTGACTGATGAGTTAGTCCGAACCCAAGAAGAGGATCAAAGAAGAAACCTAACCCAGAAGCTTACACAAGAATTTCGTTCTGGAAATTCTAATCGTGGGAAAAATGTAGGCTCTACCTCTGCACCCTACTGTAAGAATTGTAAAAGGAAGCATTCAGGAAGATGCTCCTATATACTGTAATTTCTGCAAAATATCGAGACACAAGGAAGAAGATTGCAGGAAAAAGAATAGCAACAGGATATGCAACAACTGCGGAGAACCAGGCCACATCAAGCCAAACTATCCAAAACTAGCTCCAGCTACAAACAACAAGAATACCAAAAATGCTAGAGCATTTGTTCTAACTGCAGAAGAAGCAAAAATGATCCCGGATGTGATCACTGGTACGTTTTTAGTTATTGATGTTTTTGCTAAAGTATTATTTGACTCTGGTGCGAACCAAAGTTTTATTAATACTTCATTTTGCAAATTACTCAATCAACCATTAACTAGAATCCCACAAGAATGTCTAGTAGAGACAGCAAATGGGGAAACCATTAAGATTTATGAAATCTTGCAGGGAGCAAGAATAGAAATTCTAAATCAGAAATTTATTGCAAACCTTTACCCCATGAATCTGGCAGGATTTGATATTGTATTAGGAATGGATTGGTTAATAGCCAATAAAGCCAGTATTTTATGTGATCAAAAGTCAATTCAAGTAAATTCACCAAGGGGTGAAAAGATCAAAATTAAAGGATATAAAACCTCTAGATCCACAAAATTCATCTATGGGATGAAAACAGCAAGTCACATAAGAAAAGGATCATTAGTGTATTTGATTTCTATAATCACTAACACTAAAGGAAAAGAAGTAAAGGATATTCCAGTAGTATCCTAATTTTCAGATGTATTCCCAGAAGAACTACCAGGGCAACCGCCAGATAGGGAAGTTAAATTCAGAATCCATTTAATACCAGGGACAGCACCAATTGCCAAAGCACCTTACCGTTTGGCAACCGCAGAAATGCAGGAATTGAAGAAATAGTTAGACGAATTATTGGAGAAAGGATTCATACAGCCAAGTTCATCACCCTGGGGAGCGCTAATCTTATTCGTTAAAAAGAAAGACGGATCAATGCGTATGTGCATTGATTACCGTGAATTGAACAAGATCACGATTAAGAATCGGTATCCATTACCAAGAATAGAAGATCTGTTTGATCAATTGCAAGGAGCACGATTTTTCTCAAAAATAAATTTAAGATCAGGATATCATCAATTAAAAGTACAGGAAGAGGACATTCCTAAAACTGCCTTTCGAACAAGGTATGGTCATTATGAATTTACTGTCATGCCATTTGGTTTAACCAATGCCCCAGCTGCATTCATGGACATGATGAACCGAATATGTAAGCCATATTTGGATCAATTCATAATTGTTTTTATAGATGATATTCTCATTTACTCTAAAAGTAAAGAGGAACATGCAAAGCATTTGCACGCACTTTTAAGTTTATTAAGAAAGGAAAAGCTTTATGCTAAGTTTTCGAAGTTTGAGTTTTGGTTAGAACAGATACAATTTCTTGGACACTTAGTCAATCATGAAGGAATTCACGTGGATCCCACTAAGATCAAGGCGATTACTAAATGGAAAACCCCTGAGTCACCAACTGAGGTTAGAAGTTTCTTAGGACTAGCTGGTTATTATAGAAGATTTATTCAAGATTTTTCTAGAATAGCTATTCCCTTAACCAAGTTAACCTGTAAATCCGTTAAGTTTGAATGGGGACCAAAACAAGAAGAAGCCTTTAGAACCCTTAAGCAAAGATTAACCCATGCACCTATACTAGCGTTACCAAAAGGAATTGAAGATTTTGTAATCTATTGTGACGCTTCTAAATTAGGTGATGGATGTGTGTTAATGCAACGCCAGACAACTTAAGAATCATGAAGAGAACTATTCAACTCATGATTTAGAATTAGGAGCAACAATTTTTGCTCTTAAGATTTGGAGTCATTACCTATACGGTAGTAAGTTTACTGTTTTCACCGATCATAAGAGTTTAAGATATATCTTTAGGCAAAAGGAATTGAATATGAGACAAAGACGCTGGATGGAGATGCTTAGTGATTATGATTGTAATATCCAGTATCATGCAGGAAAAGCAAATGTAGTTGCTGATGCTTTAAGCCGAAAGTATCATGAAAAGCCAAAAAGGATACATTCTTTTAAATTAAATCTACAAGTAGATTTAAATGAGCAGATTAGAAAAGCACAAGAATCAGTAATCAAGGATGATACTGAAAAGTTGAAAGGAATGATTAAGGAATTAGAACAAGGAACAGATGGAATATGGAGATTCCGTAAGAAGAGAATTTGGATACCTAAATTAGGAAACCTACGCCACCTTATATTAGAAGAAGCCCATAAGTCTAAGTATACAATGCATCCTGGAAGTGATAAGATGTATCAGGATTTAAGGAAAAAATTTTGGTGGATAGGAATGAAAAAAGATATAGCAGCTTATGTTGCAAAGTGTTTAACCTGTTCACAAGTCAAAGCTGAACATCAGAAACCTTCAGGTTTATTACAACAGTTAGAAATGCCAGTTTGGAAATGAGAATTGATAATAATGGATTTTCTTACTAAATTACCCAAAATAATGAAAAGGTAATGATACAATCTGGGTGATTGTAGACAGGCTAACCAAGTCAGCTCATTTCCTACTAATGAAGGAAACTTTCAGTATGGAATAATTAGCTAAGTTATATGTAAATGAAATAGTTTCATTACATGGTATTCCTTTATCAATTGTTTCTGACAGAGATAGTCGTTTTACCTCTCATTTTTGGACAAGTTTCCAAAAAGCAATGGGAACCAAGTTAAATCTAAGCACAACTTATCATCCTCAAACAGATGGACAAAGCGAAAGGACAATTCAGACAATGGATGACATGCTTAGAGCTTGTGTAATTGATTTCAGAGGTAATTGGGATGATCACTTACCATTAATAGAATTTTCTTATAATAATAGTTATCACACAAGTATCAATGCTGCACCATTTAAAGCACTTTATGGACGAAAGTGCCGAACTCCAGTCTGTTGGGCAGAAGTTGGAGAAAAGCAACTATCTGGACCTGAAATAGTACAAGAAACAACAGACAAAATCATTCAAGTCAAGGAATGACTGAAAACAGCACGTGATCGACAAAAGAGTTATGCTGATAACAGGCGAAAGCCGTTGGAATTTCAGGTAGGAGATAAGATATTATTAAAAGTCTCTCCTTGGAAAGGAGTAGTCAGATTCACCAAAAGGGGAAAGCTAAGTCCCAGGTATGTTGGACCTTTTGAAATTATTAGAAGAATAGGTTCTGTAGCCTATCAGCTACAACTGCTAGAGGAAATGGCAGGAATACATGATGTATTTCATGTATCAAATCTCAAGAAATGCTTAGCAGATGAATCATTAGTTGTGCCTCTTAAGGATATAGAGGTAAATAAACAGTTAAAATTTGTAGAAAGACCTCTACAGATTGAGGACAGGAAAGTCAAGAACCTCAAGCACAAGAGATTAGTTCTAGTCAAAGTGAAGTGGGACTCCAAAAGAGGACCAGAATACACATGGGAGCTTGAATCAGAAATGCAAAGGAAATATCCACACTTGTTTCAGTAGACCTCGAGGACGAGTTCTAAACCAAGGTGGGGAGGATATAACAACCCTCCTAAATTATTTTTCTGACACCCTAATATATTTTAAAATACCCCTATATGTCTTAGAATACACCCCATACGTGAAAACCGAGCACAAAATATGAAATATCATTAAAAATAAAATAAAAAACAAAATTTTATAAGCTGTCGTGGGGCGTGTAGCCTTTGGCTACTGCCTACTTGGGCCGCTAGCGGGCAGCAAACGAGGCCTCACCCTGTGGTGACATGTGTCAACACGTGTTGAACCTAGTTCGTGACCCGGATCAGCTACGCCTGGACCCCCCCTACGATGCGGGCCGCGTAAGCTTATGCTTACCTTTACGCGAGCCGCGAGGGAACCAGATTTCAGCCCTATATAAGAAGGCATCGGGCCTTCAGCAAAACTCGTTCAATTCTTTTCTGTATCACGAAATTCTCACATAGTAGGCATAATCTTCGAGTATAATACCCCTAATTAGCGAGGTTCTGCTCCGTTGTAAGTATTATAACCCCGGTTACATATTAGATATGCTGCCCGATTGATCCAGGGTTCCGTAACGACTGTCGTGGTTCTACCCAACGTAGTTGTTGGAATACCGTCTCGGGGAGGGTATCGTTAATATAATTAAAGGGTTATTATACTAACATATGTACATTTGTGTAAATTATAGATTAACACCAGGAAACCCTTAAACGAAGTCTAAGATAGCAATGTGAATATTCCTCTTTTTATAATATGTTTTTACAAAACCTTAAATGTTTTACAATGTGATTAAGGGGTGATTGAGTCTTTGTAGTTCTTCAATTACTGCCGGTATGTTGGGGTTTTGTATACAAAATGTAGAACACGTTACAATTGGACAACGAGTTAGCCAATGTGTAATACGACCCACCAGTCAGGATTAACAGTACTGAATGAGTAATTGTGTAGAAATAAACATTGTGATCGCTCTCAATACTGTGTTAATTGATGAAACTTTTCTTGATTAAACTGGGATTCACTCACCAGTATTTTCCACTGACAAATGTTTTTAAAACGCGTTTCAGGTAACACAATGTGAAAGCCAATTAGGAAAAAGCCAGCTCGATAGCACTGACGGCTTGGAAAAAATGTGGCTATAAAAGTTACCTAAAATACGATGTTTTAAATTCAATAAAATAAGGTTTATCCCTATAAACTTGTTGTAATAAAGAAACTTGGGTTTTACCCATGTGGTTATTAATATAAAATATGGTGGTTTTACTCTTATAAACATTTCCTAACTACGGTCCTGATGTAATTTCCGCTGCCAAATTAATAAATGATACCACCACAAAAGAATGTTCTCGGCCGCCCGTTCCCGGGACAGATAAGGGATCGGGGGCTGTGACAGTGGGACGTAGAAGAGCTGGTATAAATGAAGAATATAAAGCAATTCTACTATGGTCCTGATGTTAAATTGGGTGATCAAAAGCTGTGGAACTACATTAAGTTGCAAGCTAAAGAAAACTTTCCTGATTGGAAGCCACACAGGCCAGAACAAGTTGTGAAATTTAATCCTGTTACTGGTTACAAGGATACTACTTTGAAGATCAAACCGCCAAAATGTTTGAAGAACATGCCGCTTAGAGCCATGGAACAAGACTTTCACGAAGATTTCAAAGGAAGGCTCTACAATCAAAGTACAGTAGTAGTGGTAATCTCATTATTTGATAAGACAACTAGAGAAACTAGACGCATCAACATCTTGGATCCGATGTGGTTAGTTAAGTGCTCCAAGAAAGATATAGACTGCTTATTCTTCAACAAAATCGTCTACAATGAGCTAGATAAAGTTTAAGCACAACAGTATTAGAAGATGGTGAATATTTTCGTTGCTAAAGATATTAACTCTGGAAGATACTGGGAGACTAAATTCCGAGATCTTAAGCTTGAAGAATATCTGAAGAATGAGAAAAGAAGTGAAAGAATGAAGGCGATAAGAGAGAAAGCAGCTCAGCGTGGTAGAAGGAAGTTTGCAAGACCTAGGACCGATCAAACACCTATCGAATCTCAGGAAAATAAGATTCCTAGGTAGGAAAAATCAAAATATTGAATTCCAGAATACAGGTTTTGGTGGAAGACCACCGGAAGACCATTAAGGGAGAAAATGTTAGAACAAAAAAGAGAAAAAAGAAGGCAAAAGGCAAAGGAGAACCGACGTAACAGGAAAGCACGATGAAGACTGTGCAGGAAGGAAGACTGCAGCTACATCCAAGGGGGAGTCTATAGATGCACTATGTCTGTAGCTTCCGTCTGTATTAAGTCTATGTTTTGTACTGATTGTGTCATTGTATAGTTTTGTTTGTAGTTTATATTATAATCGGGAGAAAACGGAATGAGATAGTGTAAAACCCATCCATCCGATCGGATGACATATTTTCTCCCAGCTAGCCCGCCTATAAATAGGAGACTTGGGTCTCAGTTTTAAGTAGTTGCTTGTTTTGTCTCTGAGGCGGAGCTCTGTTCATTTCTCACCGGAACTTGGTATTTTGCATATCTTTGAATGAGAATGAAGTATTTAAACATTACTATCGTTGTTGATCTTACTTCTACACCGTGTATGGATTCGGCACTCACACAGTGATCGCAGATCCGACCTGAGTTATTCAATCTAGAGCCGAACTACTGGTCCTCACAATGACTAATCTAACCGTCTTACGAATTATGATGATAGTTTGACGCTTGACAAGCTAGGTGGAGGCTTGGAAAGGAAGCAGGTCAAACGAAACAAGTGTGAAGGAAAAGCGTGCTTCGGATGCAAGGTAAGTAAGAGCTTACACCCTTTTTATAGTATACAACAGTTGTGTGTATTGAAACTAAATAAAGAGAAATTAGTAATAGAATTATAATGTTCCGACGTAAATAATATGAGTCGGAACAAGTGAAAATGGTGTGAAACCATAAACAATGGCAAAAATGGTAAATTGGTAAATTAGTCATGTAACGATGAACTAATAAGAAATTTTGAAACATTAGGTTATGTTAAACCGGAATGGGTAAAAAGGGCGAGATGGTAACTAGATATCATCTCATAGTGGAAAATGGTCATTCGGACTATCGGGTCAAATGCCATTGGTAAAATCATTTGACAATATTAATTTATGATCGCTTGTTGAGTTTTGTGATCACAGGAAATAACATATGTTTGTGTTGCTTTAACTAGAAAGATTTAAAGCAAAAGTTATGTAAACGGGTCAATGCTATGACCCGAGCCAGGTACGCATAATAAGATTTGTAGTTAAAATGGTATTTTGGTCAAATAATTGGTGGAAGTTCTTCGTCGTAAAATGAGGGACTAAAACTGACCAAAATGCCCTTGATGGGTAAATCGGGCAAACGACTTTTAAAATTTGTTTAGAAATAAGCATTATGATCAATTGATTTCTTAGGATAAGTATAAAATGGATGATACGGAACGTTGGTGTCCAATGAATTGAAATTGGTATTTTTCCGCCAAAATGACAACCGAGTGGTAAAAACTCGAAATAAAGGGTTTTCCATGCTAATCCACCACATTTATAATGTGGTGGAAGGCAAGTTGATAATTAAAGGTGGCGATAGGATATAGACTAAGAAGAAGCGTGATTTAAGCTTAAAAGTGTTAAATACCCTTAGCAGGTCAAAACGAGTATATATGCAAAATGGGTTAAGATTGCATAAGAAACCCTTAATTTGAACCTTGAAAATTAGTAAACTGATATAACACGATGTCCATGGTATTTTAAAGGTAATAAACAAGTTGTTTGATAAAATTACGAACGGGTCAAAAATTGTCATAATTGAATTTCAAGCCAAGAGCTTGAAATCTAAAATTTTGTGAATTCAGATGTCGGGTTTTTACTCCATTAGATGGAGAATCAAATTACGAACGCGTAGGAAAAAGAATCACGAGAAATGGACATCTAGATCAAAAGTTATGCACGTTTTTGTGCATATTAAGTTAGTAAAATGGAGCTGGGCAGATGCAGCTTCAAACAAAACGACCTTCTGTCGAAATATGTCCGTCGCGCCCCGCGATGGATAAGTCAAAAGCGGCCGCGACTCGCCACGGGTTGTGGCAGCCCACGAAAAATTTATCTAAGTCTGTCGCGGCCTACGACAGACATACAGATCTGGAAAAAAATTATATTTTGTTTGTTTTGAACTCCAGACTCGTTTAAACTCGTTATTTAACTATCAAAACTAACTTTTGTGTTGGTTTTGATCATAGGTAAATGTCAAAGGTTCCCGGATGAAGATCAAGCTCAACGAAGAACCGAACACGATCAAGATACAAGCTTCCGCATGTCGTTTTGTCGTAACCTTTAAACGACAAACTCTAGTACATTACGTTGTATTATTTTAAATTGTAAAAGTTCTAATTTAACCGTATTTTCAACGTATATGTAATCATAATTACAAGTTTATTTTTGTAATCTATACGAAAACCTTTAATTAATAGAAAAGGGTGTTACAAAATCACTTAGATCTGAACCATTGTTGTTAGGATGACGTCACCAAGTGAACACCATCCTTAAACAGTCCAAATCGGGTGATTTCATGGTGAAAATTAGTGATTTTGATGAAGAAGATGATGATAAAGTGTGTAGTGATGATGATTGTACAAGATTCAAGTGGAAATACTTACCAAATGAGCTTGAATCGAGAGAAAAGTGCTCGAGAACGACTTGGGAGCGAGTTGGATCGGATAGAGTTGTCACATCAAGTGAACAGTGTGTGTACGGGTATTTATTGGCAGAGAAAGAGGTTAAGGCGGTGCAAAAGGGAGTGCAGTGATCGGATGGCCTTCCGATCGAATGGCCATCCGGTCGGATGGTCATCCGATCGGATGTCCATTTAGACAGCCGTCACTTGTTTTTGCAAGTCGTTTGATTCGCGAGCGAGTTTAAGCGTTGTGTTGCATATTATTGTGATGATTCATGGTTTCATAGTATTCGAGTATAAGATTCGAGAATAAACTCGTGTTTCGAATTTAGTTTAAACAAGTTTCTCATTCCAAACATGTTTCTCGTTCCATAGTATCAAGCATAATAAAGAGTCAAAACTTGTATCGTTCAAGGAGTCAAGACACACATCATTCAAAAGATTCGAGTTTCACATCGTTCAATAGATTAAGATTCACATCATTCAATAGATTAAGATTCACATCGTTCAATAGATTAAGATTCACATCATTCAATGAATTAAGATTCACATCGTTCACGTATCACATAGAATCATAGTTTAATATAATCATGATTAAATTAGCATCCAAAATAAAGCACCACGAGGGTAAAAGAGTCAATTGACAGGAAGTACGACGAGACTTGCTATGTATAGGTTAGCATCAAAACACAGGGCGTTACAGTCTCCCTTGCTTTAGGAGATTCCGTCCCCGAAATCTGAGAGGAAGACTAAGGGAATAGCTGTGGATACTTGGCCTTCATTTCACTCTCGAGTTCCTAAGTGAACTCGGTGCCACTCTTTCCTTCCCATCGAACCTTGACAATGGAAATTTTGCTGCGCCTTAATCGCTTGACACCTCGGTCCATGATTTGACCGGTTTCTCCACAAAATGAAGAGTTTCGTTTATCTGCAAGTCGTCGATAGGAACCTGAAGTTCCTCGTCTGCTAAGCACATCCTTAGATTAGATACGTGGAATGTCGGATGTACGTTACTAAGTTCCTAAAGTAAATCGAGTCGGTAAGCCACCTTGCCAATCCTTTCGAGTATCTTGAAAGGATCCACATAGCGAGTAGCAAGCTTTCCGTTTTTACCAAAGTGTATCACTCCCTTCCAGGGAGATACCTTGAGTAGAACGAAGGCTCCAACATTGAATTCTAGAGGCTTACGCCTTTTGTCAGCATAGCTCTTTTGTCTGCTCCAAGCCTTGAGCAAGTTGTCGCGGATTTGAAGAATCTTATCCTTCGTTTCTTGAATAATCTCATGGCCAGTAAGTTGCTTGTCACCAATCTCATGCCAACTAAGGGGAGATCGGCACTTGCGACCATACAAAGCTTCGAAAGGAGCCATCTGAATACTGGAATGATAGCTGTTGTTGTACGAGAATTCGATCTATGGTAAATGTACATCCCAGTTACCACCAAAGTTAATGATACAAGATCTGAGCATATCCTCTAGGGTTTGGATAGTATGTTCTGTCTGCCCATCCGTTTAGGGATGAAAGGTCGTACTAAGATTCAAGTGTGAACCTATAGCGGGCTGAAAGGTTTACCAAAGACGTGAAGTGAAACGACCATCACGGTCAGAGATAATGTCTAAAGGTATACCATGACGACATATGATTTCATCAGTATAAATTCGATCAAGTTTCTCCACTTTAAAATCTTCACGGATAGGAAGAAAGTGGGCTGGTTTGGTTAAGCGGTCAATGATTACCCATATACTATCATGACCAGAGGGTGCTCGAGGAAGCTTTGTTATGAAGTCCATAGCAATGCTATCCCATTTCCAAACAGGGATTTCAGGTTGTTCGAGGAGACCAGAAGGTCGTTGGTGTTCGGCTTTAACTTTCGAACAGGTAAGACACTTAGAAACATAAGCGGCGATCTCTCTCTTCATTCCTGGCCACCAATTGGATGCCCATAGATCGTGGTACATCTTATTAGCGCCAGGATGAATTGAGTACTTAGACTTGTGCGCCTCGTTCATTATGAGTTCACGAAGGCTGTCGCGATTTGGCACCCAAATGCGATCGCGACAGTATTGCAAACCATCAGGCTTCGTCATAAATTGATCTTCCGTATCCCCATATATCTCTATGGGCCATGTTCCTTCATTAACCGATGAATATTGAGCATCACGAATACGAGCATGTAGGTCGCTTGAGATACGAAAACAATGAACGCTACTAACATGAGTCTTACGACTAAGTGCATCGGCCACGACATTCGCTTTTCCAGGATGGTAGCGGATTTCGTAGTTGTAGTCGTTAAGCAGTTCCACCCATTGTCGTTGACGCATGTTTAGTTCATTTTGATTAAAGATGTGTTGCAGGCTCTTATGGTCAGTGAAAACCACACACTTAGTACCATATAGGTAGTGTCGCCAAATCTTTAATGCAAAAACAACGGCGCCAAGCTCAAGGTCGTGGGTAGTATAGTTTTTCTCCTGTATTTTAAGTTGTCACGGGGCATAAGCGATCACCTTGTCTCACTGCAAGAGAACACAGTCTAGACCACGATTCGAGGCATCGCAATATACCACAAAATCATCATTCCCATCAGGGATAGCAAATACAGGAGCATTACAGAGTAGATTCTTCAAAGTCTAAAAAGATTCCTCTTGCTCCGGACCCCAAGCAAAAGGTTTCTCTTTCTGAGCCAACAAAGTAAGAGGTACAGCGATTTTCAAAAAGTCCGAGATGAATCGACGATAATAACCCGCCAATCCTAAGAAGGAACGAATTTCAGACGCAGATTTTGGCGTACTCCAATTCTTCACTGCTTCGATTTTGGAAGGAATGACATGGATTCCTTGTTTACTAACAACGTGCTCGAGAAATTGTACCTCCTTGATCTAAAATTCGCAGTTTCGCACTTAGAAAATTTAGCGTATAAGCGTTCACCACGTAATAGTTCTAGTATCAAGCGTAAATGTCGTTCATGATCAACTTGAGTTTTAGAATAAATAAGAATATCATCGATAAAGACTATCACAAAATGGTCCAGGTAAGGTTTACAAACACGATTCATTAGATCCATAAACACTATGGGTGCGTTGGTCAAACCAAAAGGCATGACCACGAACTCATAGTGTCCATTGCGAGTGTGAAATGCGGTTTTGGGAATATCTTCCTCGAGAACACAGAGTTGATGATATCCAGATCGAAGGTCGATTTTAGAGAAATAACTTGCGCCTTGTAGTTGGTCGAATAAATCATCTATGCGAGGGAGAGGATAACGATTCTTGACGGTGAGTTTGTTAAGCTCGCGGTAGTCGATACACATTCGGAATGAACCATCTTTCTTCTTGACGAACAGTACGGGAGCACCCCAAGGTGAGGTACTTGGACGAGTAAAGCCTTTGGCGAGTAGTTCTTGGAGCTGACTAGATAACTCTTGCATCTTAGAGGGTGCAAGTCGGTAAGGAGCTTTGGCAACAGGAGTTGACCAGGTACGAGATCAATACGAAAATCGATAGGTCGAGGTGGGGGAAGACCAGGAAGATCTTCAGGAAAGACGTCAGGGAAATCACACACTACTGGAACTTCACTTATCCTCTTTCCCTTGCCCTTCTTTTCCATAATGTGGGCTAAAATGGCAAAGCACGGTTTGCGTAAGTATCTATTCGCTTAAGTCCATGACATCAACTTCAATCCTCTAGAAGGTCGGTCTTCATAGAAGTGCAAGGTATCACCGGATGGAAGAGGTAAACGAACATACTTCTCATGACAGGCGGTTTGAGCATGGTTATTATGCAACCAATCCATGCCTATGATGATATCAAAGCTTCCCAATTTCATAGGTATGAGGGCAATAGCGAAAACGTGATCGTTGAGAGTCAGGGAACAATCACGGAGGATAAAATCAACTAAGATAGACTTACCATCGGCAATCTCAACCAAGAATGACTTAGGTAGTTTAGAGCATGTACAGTTTAATAAGGACTCAAATTCTAAGGACACAAATCTTTTATCTGCACCAGTATCAAATAGGATCGAAGCGTAAAGACCATTAACGAGAAACGTACCAGTAACGACATCATTGACGTTCTGGGCTTGCCTAGCGTTGATGTTGAAGGTGCGTCCTCTCGGGGCAGGCTGCTGCGGCTGCTCTTGATTCAACTGTGGGCACTGAGGATGGATGTGATTGGGGTCGCCACACTTGTAGCAGGCACGAGCAAGCTTAGCATTCGGTTGAGCAGGTGGAGCTTGTTGAGCTGGCTAAGTTTGATTGTTCTGACGGCAGTAAGCCGTGTCATGCCCATGTCAGTTACAGGTAGTGCAAAAGCGGCAAGTAGAGGTTGTCGGGTGATGGAAGTGACAGGTGTTGCACTTAGGATGAATCCCAGTGTATCCCTTCTTTTTAGCTGGAGGAGGGTTCGGATTTACAGTAGGAGTTGGAGTCACAGCAGGCACAATGGGATTGCAGCCAGAGTTCTGAGACTTTCTTTTCTTACCCCATCCATTACTGGACTGCTGAGTGATTTAATTTGCTGGCTTAGAGGGAGCAGTAGACGTGTTGAATTGTTTATCACGAACACGATTGTTGTTTAAACTCACAGCGAGGCGATAAACATCTTCAATGTTTGCCAGTTGGGCTGCTTTAATGGAGTTGCGCATAGCAGCAGGTAAACCATGAATGTACTTCATGATCATTTGCTTGGGCGTAGACACCAGATGAGGCACAATGATGCTCAGCTGCTTGAAACGAGTTGTGTATGCCAGATTGTTGTCATCCACTTGCTTCAGATGCCAAAACTCGTCCTCGAGTTTCTGTTATTCATGAGCAACCTCAGGCCACGACAGGGCACAGGCTTCCTCATTGGATTGAATGTTCCTCTCATTCGTCCACCATTCTAGAGCTCTTCCTTGAAATACACCAGTCGCACTCCTAGTCTTTAAATGCTCTGGGCATTCACTGTTGACGAAGGTAACCTCGATGCTGTCGAACCACTCCAGCATCGCGGTCACTCCGTCACTGCCCACGAAAGGCTTAGGATTGCAGGAGACAAAGTGTTTGTAGTTGAAGTTCATAGGCTTTGGTTGAGTTGCTTTCGAGTCCACAGAGGAAGGAGGAGTGTTTGAACCCTGGATTTTAGTGATAATCTTGGGAACAATCCGCGCAATCTGATCGGCCATAAAAGACATCATCTTTTTCTGGGAGTTAGCCTTTCACTTCTTGTAAGAATGGAGATGTCGACTAGAAGACTTCTGAAGATCCAAAAACAAGGATCAGATGCGACTCGACCATAATGTTTAAGTTGACTAGTATCACAGAGTATACCATATAGCACATAAATGTTTCAATTTGTTTCACGTGTTTCCAAATAGTCTCTCAAGTTTCAAATAGTTTTGCATCTCTCAAATAGTTTACATCCCAAATAGTTTCACGTGTTTCAAATAGTTTCTCATAGTCTTACGTGTTTCAGATAGTTTCACATAGTGTATCAAGTTTCCACATTGTTTCACATAGAATAACGAAAGCATCATAAATTTAGTTTGTTCACGAGAGATTATCATAGTTTTAGATTGTGGAGACACGTGCGATGTGTGTAACGTTTTCGAATAAACAAAGCATCAAGTATAAAACCACATGTAAACTCCATGTAAATCGAGATAACATAAAAGATAGGCTCATAAACCATAGGATTGTTTCGGGTAGAGAAACGTTGACTAACCAAAGTAAATCGAACCCTTTCGAGTTAAGGCAACATGTTTTGGCCGGTTAGACAAACACGTTCATCGATGTTAGGCCTACGATATTTGTCCTTGCAGTTACTACACGTCCTTAATCGATCGGAATGTTCGAGACCTTGGAGAGATTGAAAAATCAAGGAGTGGGACTAGTTATCAAGTTGTGAGTTTCACCTCTAACTTGGTAACATCGTACCCTAATATGATCGGTACTTATCATAAGATAAGACCATTAGAATATGAGATGGAAATTTCCTTCAAGGTTTGGATGTCACTCTTAACTTGAGGGTAATTTTTTTGCAAAATACAAGTATAGCTGATTGAAAGTCCTCATCAAAGGCGGGAATCACCCCTGTTTTGATGAGTCGTTTCAATTGTGTTACAAGAATGTTTTCAAAGCATCCAATTGTGTATTGTGTTAGCCTTAGGAAAGGCATGTAAGTTTAACAAGGAAGTATTGCTAGGAAGCATTTAAGGCAGAATGCATAAGTTTTAAACAACAGACAAGAGGCATGATTTCCTAGAACTACAGACTAGGCAAAAGCATTCCTACTTTTCCCTAATTCCCTATAGTTATGGTTCTGATACCAACCTGTCACACCCCAACCGATGGCGGAAACATCGGGGCGCGGCACTAAACGTTCAGATTGCTCATGAGATTCTGTAGGTCCCGAAATCGAAAGATCGATACGAAAACCTAATCACTTGTTTATAACAAACACGGTTACGTGTGCGGAATCCACGTAACTATGCCAAATCAAACATATAGAGCAACACACACGGTATAATCAATGAAACATAATCGATTGATCAAATGGGATGAGAACCAATAACAAACTGATACAAACACAGTTTTGACAGAGTTTCTTTAAGGGTATTTTCTCATCTACCTTCAAAGTGAAAGCAGGAGGTGTTTATATAGTCCCTGGGCCCAAGTCTCGACGAAACACAAGGTGCATCGACGAAACACACATTGGGCCAGTGATTGGGCCTGAAGCAGCCCAACAGACGACGAAACAAGTCTATTTCGTCGTGACTGTCGACGAAACACAATGAATATGACATATGGCCGTTTCGTCGTGAGGTGTTCGACGAAACAACTCTGTTTCGTCGAAGGCTGCATCATGTGTGCTGTTTGCTGCAAACAGACAGCAAACACACAGAACATATAAACATTATATAATGACCATTCTACCCTTGACATGCAACATGCATTGTTCGTATTACATTACATATCAAACGAAGACAAATAAGTCAGACACAAGCGGATAGGAGGATATCCGACTTGGTCGACGGCAAATAGAGACTCGATAAGACATTAAAGACCGTACAAAATACATCGTTAAATACAAGACTAGTTACAGACATAAAAAGGCATCAACAAACTCCCCCTTGTCTGTTACTCGTCTTCGGTCTTCTAATCTTCCATCAGTGTTGTTCTGACCACGAACTGCCCGAATGTATTCCCCGGTAATAGCAAAAACAAGCTACGCGCTGAAATCGCAAGGCTTGATGTGCATCCTGATCTTCATAGAAAATGTCATGACGATATAATCTGTTTATGTCAGCCTCGGACATGTTGACGATCCACATCGGATCCAACATCCGGTAATTTGCACGATCACCTCTAAACACGATCACGGCTTCATGTGTGTCTGAGTCGTAGCACCATAATGCCATATCTTCGAGAAAATCATGTTGCATTGGCATTAATGGGATTTTATCTACGACTCTCGGTGGCTGATATACAAGCTTGTAGCGTCCCGTATTCGTTGCTGGATCAAGCATATACTTGATTTGCTGATAGATAGGGAACTGCGGCTTGTAAGATTCGTCTTTCCAGCCAGACTTCTTGTTCATCTTGATCAGTCGTTCGAATAACGTTGCACCTTCAAAGTTTGAGCGATTTATAAGATCAATCTTCGTCAATGCTGCTACATCATAAAAAGGCAAAGATAGTATGCTCAGCAACGATCGGAAGTATTGAATTCCAAACTCCCTTTTGATGGCAACGCAGTGTATTTCCTTCACAAACATCCAACATAGGATTCAACCACTCGGCTTTACTTTCTCGAATTGTAAGTAATCAACTTGAGTAGCATCTGGCACAGGTTTGGTAGCCCTGGATAGAAACTGTTGTCGCCATTTAGAGAACGCATCTGTGGCATTCTCAGAAGAATCACGGGTCCTTAAATGTTCATCTATTTCGTCAACATTCTCTTCTAACCAATCTTCATCGAAAGACGCGAATTCAGTACCATCTACTCGAACATAAGTTGATTTTCTTGTGATGCCTTCAAATACGATCTCATCAATATTTTCAACATTAGCAGTCTCAGACTCACTTGACATTTTGTCGATCTCAACATCATCAATCTCTCTCATAGCATGTAGGGCAAGCAATTGCTCATGAGTAAGATCCTCTATTATTTCTCCTTCTTCAAGTAACTCTCCCGTGACTAGATGAACAACTTGTAATGCAATATCAGCACTGCTTAGAACAGAAGATGTACCTTCGATCTGTTTAACTGTTCCAGAGGAGGTTCCTTGAGTAGATTCGATCACTGGCGGTTTAAAAACAATGACTGCAGAGGATGTAGCGGCTGGTGGCTGTTGTGATGTACCAGAAGGATCAGGATTCCCTTGATCTTCAGGGTCATCATCCTTTTTCTTCATGACTTCTTCTGGTTTACATCTTTCATTCCACATAATAGCGACGCGATTTCGAATGAATTCATAGCCGTCATTTATCCTTTTGACTCCATCCAATATAGTGGTATTGCGATTGTCATACCATTGCTTCATGAAGTCGCACCTTCCTTTAAGATCTTCTGCCAACTTCCGAAGTATAGAGTCGCTTTGCTCTTTCGCTTCTTCTGCAGCTTTCATACGCGCATTCTTAGCTTTCAGATGATCGATATCAGCTTGCTGGCGGGTGATCACAGCTTGTTGACGCTCTATCACAGTTTGTTGTTGACCAACGGTGGACTTCAACTTGTCTATTTCCACCAATTGACTGACCTGATCATTCTTCGTGATATTAATGAAGGCAGATTGTCTTTGAATACGATCAGCAGCAGCTTCAAGTTGAGAGAACAAGTAATTGTTCTTTTTGTCACGACCCCCGACCCGGTTTGACCCGTTTCAGGAGCCGCGGGACAGAAATACTGCGGTATTGATTTAATTGAGTTTAACAGCGGAAACAGGATCGTTTAAAGCTAAAAAAAAAATTTCCCCGATTATTTTATTTCACAATTCGGGATAAAACCCCGATAATTTACAATAGTATGATTTTTCTAGGAAATCGTTATGTTACAAAACTTATTTCTTTATTTTACAATGAGCCACTATTTTAAGCTTGAAATGCTCCCCTGCACTTTTCCTGAATTACAACAGATCACCTGAAACATGTTTGAAAAAGGTTTTGTCAGCGGGAAATACTGAGTGAATCATTCTATTTACTAAAATGACACATTTGTTATAATTTACAGTACTAAGAGTGATTACAATGTTTCTATTATCAAACCAACTACCCACGGTACTTGTCACTCGACCGAATCTGTGACTATGGTCATATCCCCCATTGGCTGCCCCAATGGTGACGATTATCAAGTAATGTATACAAAACCCCACATACCGGCTGTAACTTGGTGATTACAAAGACTTAATCCCCGTAATTATAACTTTGAAATAAACATGATTTTGTAAATATATTTGATAAAAAGAGAGAATGACTCACATTGCTGATTTAATATGGTCAGAGTCTAATCTATGATTTAGCCTTGTTAACCTAATATAAATAACAATGCACACAAAACTGGGTTAGTAATCAATCCAGCAATTACGATAATTTACGAGATCAAATTCTCACAATGAATGACAAAATGCAATACTTCATCCATCGAATTAACAATGATCCGTTGAATTAACAACGAACGACAAAGTATAATACATTATCCATCGAATTAACGATGATCCGTCAAATTAATGACGAACGATAAAGTATAACCCTAATGTGGGCGGCACTTAAACATTCATTGGATATATTGATCGTCGGATAAATGAATCGTAGCAGCGATTGTGCTAATACCCTGTTTTGTAGCAGAATTTCGATACCCGGGGTTGAATTTTGGAATAGCAGTTCGTAATACAGTGTAATAGTGAGAATTATTTCGACGTAAAGTGTTCAGATTACGAATGCCAATGTCTGCTATTTATAGGTGAAATTTGGGAAGCCCTACGCATCGTAGGCCAAACATACCATACGCATCGTATGGTCTCTTAAACTGGCTGCGCATCGTAGGCCAAACATACCATACGCATCGTAGGGGTTAAAAAATAGGCCTATAGACTAGCCACGACTGGGACTAGCTTTGCTGAGTTGCCACTTTAACATTTCAGTTACTTGACAACGAATTTAAGTGGATAATTATCCACTAGGGTTTACCCCCCTGAGTTTTTGGGGCCCTAATCCTGATTCTGAAAATTCTGAAAATTTTAGGGTTTGTTCAGAATCACTCGGGTGTCTCAATTAGGGTTTCCTTTTGAACTAATTAATTTAATAATTATGACTTTTGATTAGAGTTGTTACATTCTCCCCACCTTAAAAAAATCTCGTCCTCGAGATTTACTGGAATAATTGAGGATACTTTTTCTTCATTTCTGATTCCAGTTCCCAAGTGTATTCAGCTCCCCTCTTTGAGTCCCACTTTACTTTGACTAGCACTAGGCGTTTGTGCTTGAGAAACTTGATCTTTCGATCCTCAATTTGAAGAGGTTTCTCAACAAATTTCAACTTTTCGTTTACTTCTATATCTCGAAGAGGTACTACCAGAGATTCATCTGATAAGCATTTCTTGAGATTGGATACATGAAATACATTATGTACTCCAGATAATTCTTCTGGTAATTGTAAACGATAAGCTACTGGTCCTATACGTTGGATCACTGAAAATGGTCCTACGTACCTTGGACTTAGCTTTCCTTTCTTTCCAAATCTGACTACTCCTTTCCAAGGAGAAACTTTCAACAGTACTCTGTCTCCAACTTGAAATTCTAGCGGCTTGCTTCTATTGTCTGCAAAACTCTTCTGACGATCTCGAGCCGTCTTCAATCTTTCCTTGATTTGAGTAATCTTATCAGTCGTTTCTTGCACTATTTCAGGACCTGATAATTGACTTTCTCCTATTTCTGCCCAACAAACTGGAGTTCTGCACTTTCTTCCATACAGTGCCTCGAATGGAGCAGTTTCAATGCTTGAGTGATAACTATTGTTATAGGAGAATTCAATTAATGGTAAGTGATCATCCCAACTTCCACCAAAGTCTATTACACATGCTCGGAGCATGTCTTCTAGAGTTTGGATTGTCCTTTCACTTTGTCCATCTGTTTGTGGATGATATGCAGTGCTTAAATTTAGTCGAGTTCCCATAGCTTGCTGGAAACTTTTCCAGAAATGGGAAGTAAAACGACTATCTCTATCCGAAACAATGGAGAGTGGAACTCCATGTAAGGATACAACTTCATCTACATACAATTTAGCCAGTCTTTCCATGCTAAAGGTTTCTTTCATAGGTAGAAAGTGAGCTGATTTGGTTAATCGATCCACAATTACCCAAATCGCATCATTACCTTTTCTGGTTTTGGGTAACTTAGTAACAAAATCCATTGTTATAAGTTCCCATTTCCACACTGGCATCTCTAACTGTTGTAGTAATCCTGAAGGTTTCTGATGTTCTGCCTTAACTTGTGAACAAGTAAGACATTTAGAAACATAGCTGGCTATGTCCCTTTTCATTCCTATCCACCAGAAGTTCTTCCTTAGATCTTGGTACATCTTATTGTTTCCTGGGTGCATAGTGTATCTAGATTTATGAGCTTCTTCTAAAATCTTAGGTCTTAAGTCTCCCTGCTTAGGTACCCAAATTCTACTTTTATGGAATTTCCAAATTCCATCTGCTCCTTGTTCTAATTCCTTGATTCGTCCTTTCATTCCTTCAGCATCATCCTTGATTGCTGTAGTTTGAACATTTTTCAATTGTTCCATTAAATCTATTTGTAGATTTAATCTGAGAGCACGAACCCTTCTTTGTTTCTCATAATACTTACGACTTAAGGCATCTGCAACTACATTCGCCTTTCCTTCGTGATACTGAATATCACAGTCGTAGTCACTTAAGATTTCCATCCATCTCCTTTGCCTCATGTTTAACTCTTTTTGCCCAAATATGTATCTTAAACTTTTGTGGTCGGTGTAGACAGTAAATTTACTTCCGTAAAGATAGTGTCTCCAAATCTTAAGGGCAAAAATTACGGCTCCTAACTCTAAATCATGAGTCGTATAGTTCTCTTCGTGCTTTTTCAATTGCCTTGATGCATACGCAATTACCTTTTTGCGTTGCATAAGCACACATCCATATCCTAATTTTGAAGCATCACAATATACTTCAAAATCTTCAGTTCCTTCTGGTAAGGCTAAGATTGGTGCATGGGTTAATTTCTGTTTCAAAATTCTAAAGGCTTCTTCCTGTTTAGGTCCCCATTCAAACTTAGTGGCTTTACAGGTTAACTTAGTTAATGGTACGGCTATTTTGGAAAAATCCTTAATAAACCGTCTATAATACCCAGCTAAACCTATAAAACTTCTTATTTCCATTGCTGTTTGTGGAACCTTCCACTTGGTAATTGCCTCTATCTTAGCAGGATCTACATGAATACCTTCATGATTCACCATGTGTCCTAAAAATTGCACTTCTTTTAGCCAAAATTCGCATTTCGATAATTTGGCGTACAACTTTTCTTTTCTTAACAAAGTTAAGAGTGCGTGAAGATGTTCACAATGCTCTGTCTGACTTTTGGAATAAATAAGTATATCGTCTATGAAAACAATTACAAATTTATCCAAATACGGTTTACAGATCCTATTCATCATGTCCATGAATGCTGCAGGTGCATTCGTTAACCCGAAGGGCATGACTGTAAACTCGTAATGACCATACCTAGTTCCGAAAGCAGTCTTAGGTATGTCTTCTTCTTGTACCTTCAATTGATGATATCCAGAGCGTAAATCTATCTTAGAAAAATATCTAGCCCCCTGAAGTTGATCAAAAAGATCATCAATCCTAGGTAATGGATATCGATTCTTAATTGTAACCTTATTCAATTCCCTATAATCGATACACATTCTCATTGAACCATCCTTTTTCTTCACAAACAACACTGGCGCTCCCCAAGGGGGTGAGCTAGGTTGTATGAATCCTTTACTTAGTAATTCATCTAATTGCTTTTTCAATTCTAACATTTCTGTGGGTGCTAACCGATAAGGTGCCTTGGCTATCGGTGTAGTTCCTGGAATTAAATGAATCCTAAATTCTACTTCCCTATCTGGAGGTAATCCTGGTAAATCTTCTGGAAATATATCAGAGTATTCTGATACTACTGGTATTTCCTTAAGATCTTTTCCCTTAGTGCTAATGATTACTGAAATCATATACACTATTCCTTGTTTTCGTTCATAATTAGCAACTTTCATTACTGATATGAACTTCATGGGTTTCCGTGGTTTATCTCCTGTAATCCTAATCACTTCTCCGGTAGGTGATTGAATTTCTATGGAATTCTGATCACAAAGGATTCTAGCATGGTTGGCTACTAACCAATCCATTCCTAATACTACATCAAATTCAGCTAAATTCATCGGCAATAGTTTTGCAGAGAATTTATGTCCTAAAAGTTCTATGTTTCCTTCTTGCAAAACTTTATCTATTTTAACTGAATTTCCGTCTGCGGTTTCAACTGTAAAAATCTGCCTAGTATTGGTTAGAGGTAAACTAAGAGCTTGACAAAATGAAGTATTTATAAAACTTTGGTTTGCACCAGAGTCAAATAATACTTTTGCATACACGTTGTGAACTAAGAACGTACCCGCTATCACATCCGGAAGTTCTGCTTCTTGAGTGGTCAGCTGAAATGCTCTGGCATTCTTCTTAGTAGTTCCTTCGGTCGTCTTGGGTTTGTTATCTACTGGTTTGACCAATTTAGGACATTCTGTCTTATAATGCCCCGCTTCTCCACAATTAAAACAGATTACTGTTTTCTTTTTGCAGTTCTCTTCACGATGTCCTACAGCTTTGCAAAAATTGCAAGTGATATCGCATCTTCCATAATGCTTCTTTTTGCATTTCCTACAGAATGACGGAGCTGGAGATTGCCCTGTTCCTTTTCTCTTGAAACTGTTATTATTACCCACACGAAATCCTTGGGTAATTTTCTGAGCTAGTGCCTTCTTCCTATCTTCATCTCTTGTGCGCACCAATTCATCGGTTAGAGTGTTGGCTAATTCTACCGCATCATCAATAGTGCGAGGTCTCGCAGCTTTAACAATATTGCAGATTTCGCTAATTAGTCCCCAAATATAGCGAGAAATAAGTACCGGTTCTGGCGAAGCCAGTGTTGGTACCACTCTAGCATATTCAAAGAATGTCGAGGTATAACCACGACAATCCACACTCATCATCCGATGATTTAGAAACTTATTCGCCATCTGATCCTTCTCATACTCAGGACAGAATTTTCTTTCCACCAAACCCTTAAATTCTTCCCAAGTCATAGCATAAGCTATTACTCTTCCTTTTGATTGTAACACAGTGTTCCACCACTCGAGTGCTCCTTCTTTGAACAGATTGGATGAATACATGACCTGGTCATCTTTACCACATTTACTTATTGCAATGACTGCTTCGGTTTTCTCTAACCAACGCAGTGATGCAGTTGCTCCTTTATTGCCTGCAAATTCAGTGGGTTTACAAGCAAGGAATTCTTTGAAAGTGCAACCAGGCGTTGTAGTTTTCATTTTCTTGGGTAATGGAGCTTGATGTGGTTCCTTATTATGGTTATTGCCTCCATTTACACTATTACTGAAGTTATCTTCAGTAATTTGTTTACTAGGAACAATTTGTTGCGGTTCGATCGGATTCTTTATAGCAGCAACAAATGCTAGAATAGCATTGGCTATCCCTTGAGCAACAATGTTTTCGATATCTTGCCGAGTCATATATTGATCTCTTGAATGTTGTTCGGAATGATTAACTTCATTTATAGGTTCATTACCACTGTTTGCCATCTGATAATGTATATATATAAATTTTATTAGTAACTGATAAATAATAATTATATACAAACAATCAGAAAATTATATAATACAGATATAGTCAAAACAATCGATTTCTCGATTTCATTTATATATCTATCATAGTATGCATCATTACTCACAGATATCATACAGAGTTTTATTGGTTATTTACAGACTAACTTTACTAGTACAATTATACAACTACCATTTTATCATCGTACTATCTCTCGTCACTTGCTGTTTTAAAAACGCATTTCCCTTTCATCGTACTTCCAAGCAATCTGTCCCCCTATTTCCCTGATTCTAGTTCCAGCATCAAACAACTCTTCGCCAAAGTGGCGAAGTTCAGCCATGTTTTCATTGCTCATGGGTGGATTAGGTAATGGTTCTGGATCGAATTGTGGAAGAAAAAAGTAAGGATCGTTGACAATGTTTTGAAATTGCCAATCGTTCGTCCACCATTCGTCCATTCCTATGGGTTGGGAGTGGACTATTGGATCTGGAATTGCTGGTTCCCAATTCATAGGGAGTTGGTTTCCAAGAGGATAATTAAAAATATTATTATTATTATTTTTATTGACAGGCTGAATGGTTTCACAGCTTGCCAATAGAAAATCTATCTCATCTTGAAAAGTTCTCTCCTGGGTTGGATTAGAGCTCTCTCCGATTTCTCTCTGAGCTAGTATAGACCCTTGCCCAACTTCTATTACTACTTCTTTAGTAATTTCCTCCATCTGTATTTCTATCTCCTTATTCTCCTCTTTGTCTCCAGTTTCCATTTCCTGTTGTTTAGAACTCTCTCCGGTTATAATTTCTTTTCCTTTTTTCAAAGGATTGTTTATTTTGGGCAGTTTTTTAGCTGGCTTCTTCTTACGTATTTTCCTCCATCCTACATAAGTTCTTTTCTTTTGTTTTGGCTTGCTCAAAGGTGGAACCTTGAATTCTACTGGTTGTTCAACATCGGGATAGTAGCTAGTATATTCTTTGGAAGCTTCGATAGTTACGGGGTAAAGATTAAGGTTCTTAAAAGCTTCGGATATCCCACTCATGCTGATGTAGCATATATGCAAAATGCATAAAATACTAAGTTAAAATTTACAAATAACTTTGTAATTTATTACATACTGTGTACTAGTTGATTACAAAGATAACTGAAAAACACACTTAGGGTTTCAAATTTTATTTATCACACAAGGTTTCTAGATTTGTGAGGATAAGGTGCTAAACTTTAAAGATTTATATTTTCTGCTACTGTGGCTAGCATATATAAATTTGCCCATTTCTCATCTAGTTTATCTTCCCAAGTTGATTTATCAATTAATTCCTGAGTTTCCCGTTTAATCCTCTTTTCTCGGATTTTCTCTTTACTTTTCTTAATAATCATTTCCCTCCTTCGAGGAGAAAGTGATTCCTCGTATTGTGCCTTTCGCACGAATATTCCTTCTTCAGGAATTTCAGCCTAATTCGAGGATTTGGTTCGAGATGAACTTCCCTTCTCATTAGATGATCTATCTAATTTAAGATAGATGCTTGACAGCTTTTTCTTACCCATACTGTAACTAACAAATAATCAAATAATCAGTTAATAATACAAATAATCACATAATAGTAATCAGGAAAAATTAAGTATTTCTAAATACTTAATTAGCTTAACCCAGTGGCTCTGATACCACCTTTTTCTTTCACGACCCCCGACCCGGTTTGACCCGTTTCAGGAGCCGCAGGACAGAAATACTGCGGTATTGATTTAATTGAGTTTAACAGCGGAAACAGGATCGTTTAAAGCTAAAAAAAAAAATTTCCCCGATTATTTTATTTCACAATTCGGGATAAAACCCCGATAATTTACAATCGTATGATTTTTCTAGGAAATCGTTATGTTACAAAACATATTTCTTTATTTTATAATGAGCCACTATTTTAAGCTTGAAATGCTCCCCAGCACTTTTCCTGAATTACAACAGATCACCTGAAACATGTTTGAAAAAGGTTTTGTCAGCGGGAAATACTGAGTGAATCATTCTATTTACTAAAATGACACATTTGTTATAATTTACAGTATTAAGAGTGATTACAATGTTTCTATTATCAAACCAACTACCCACGGTACTTGTCACTCGACCGAATCTGTGACTATGGTCATATCCCCCATTGGCTGCCCCAATGGTGACGATTATCAAGTAATGTATACAAAACCCCACATACCGGCTGTAACTTGGTGATTACAAAGACTTAATCCCCGTAATTATAACTTTGAAATAAACATGATTTTGTAAATAGATTTGATAAAAAGAGAGAATGACTCACATTGCTGATTTAATATGGTCAGAGTCTAATCTATGATTTAGCCTTGTTAACCTAATATAAATAACAATGCACACAAAACTGGGTTAGTAATCAATCCAGCAATTACGATAATTTACGAGATCAAATTCTCACAATGAATGACAAAATGCAATACTTCATCCATCGAATTAACGATGATCCGTTGAATTAACAACGAACGACATAGTATAATACTTTATCCATCGAATTAACGATGATCTGTCAAATTAATGACGAACGATAAAGTATAACCCTAATGTGGGCGGCACTTAAACATTCATTGGATATTTTGATCGTCGGATAAATGAATCGTAGCAGCGATTGTGCTAATACCCTGTTTTGTAGCAGAATTTCGATACCCGGGGGTGAATTTTGGAATAGCAGTTCGTAATACAGTGTAATAGTGAGAATTATTTCGACGTAAAGTGTTCAGATTACGAATGCCAATGTCTGCTATTTATAGGTGAAATTTGGGAAGCCCTGCGCATCGTAGGCCAAACATACCATACGCATCGTATGGTCTCTTAAACTGGCTGCGCATCGTAGGCCAAACATACCATACGCATCGTAGGGGTTAAAAAATAGGCCTATAGACTAGCCACGACTGGGACTAGCTTTGCTGAGTTGCCACTTTAACATTTCAGTTACTTGACAACGAATTTAAGTGGATAATTATCCACTAGGGTTTACCCCCCTGAGTTTTAGGGGCCCTAATCCTGATTCTGAAAATTCTGAAAATTTTAGGGTTTGTTCAGAATCACTCGGGTGTCTCAATTAGGGTTTCCTTTTGAACTAATTAATTTAATAATTATGACTTTTGATGAGAGTTGTTACACTTTTCATCTTGAGACATCTCAGAGAATATCCTCTGACGGTCAGCACTAGGCTGTGAAGTAGTTGCTCTAATTTCAGCAGCCATAGATCCTTGAGGAGCGGGTTGAGGGGCAACTGTTGGAGTTTCGGGAGCTGAGGATACCACAGGAGGTTCTTGAACAGGCTCCTGAGGAACAGATTGCCGTGAAGTCGATAAGTATCTTCTTGCTTTCTTCTTTTGAAGTTCGGCGGCTTTTTCAGCTTTCCTCTTCTTTAAGCGTTCTGCTTCACTTTCTTCTGGAACGTATTCAGGATCATTTTCTTGTCTAATCCTCCTGTATCTCTTAACTCCACGTTCATCGAGATACATTTCGTATCCAGGCTCGATTAGATTATCACTAGAGCTAGAATCAGACTCATCATCGCCACTTGCTGATGTACCACCAGTCGCACTAGCACTAGATGCACCAATGGCACCAGTATCACCACCTTCATCACCATCATCTTCACTATCACTTCCAGAAGATTGAGAATCCACTGGATCAGGACCAAACTTTTCGATCATTTTTCTCTTCAACTCCGGCTCTTCATTGTCAGATTGGCTGTCATCATGACGCCATTTATCATCAGCTGGAGCGACGTAATCAGTTTTCTCAAGTGCGCCAAATAACTTCCTTGGAGGCACGCTTTCTTTGTATCTTTTGGCGGCAAGATTCTTGATTATCCTTAATGAATTGAAGTTCATTGCCTCTATCTTCAGAATGTCATTGTCGGCTTTAAACTTCGTTCAATATATCCGGAGATGCTAAATTGTTTCTTTAAACTTAGCCCAGGACGAAACAGATTTGGGCCATTGCGTTTCGTCGTTGCTTCGACGAAACGAATCTGTTTCGTCGATTACCAAACAAGTTTGACTTTTGACTTTTACCAGGTGTGTTTCGTTGATAATGGTCTGTTTCGTCTACCATATTCTGTTTCGTCGACCATATGTTCAAAAACACTAAGGCATGAAATTTTTGCACACTGAACAGATCAGATTTGATGAATTGAACACATTTTCATTTTGATTTAGTTTCCAAATGCAAGGACGTTTTATGAAGTAGGTTTCAGGCTTCCGGCAGAAAACACCAAGCAACAACTTCGGCTTAATAAAAAACGAACTTTACAAATTACACTAAAAAATGAATTTAAAGCGCGGTAAACTAAATGAAAATGCGATAAACTGTGAAAAGCAATAAACAACTGTACAAGTGCAAACTTTTTGCGAATCTCAAGGAAAAGGAATCATACCAGCTTACGGTCTTAGTCAACATGATTTTGATTTCTGTTTAAAGCTCTGGATAAGTATACTACCTTGATTATCGGTATTGTTGTCCACATAAGCTCAAACTGATCAGACGTAATCATAATTAAGAGATACGATTAACGGTAAGGATTATACTTACTTGTCGATTTGAATCCACTCACGACACATTCCCGTATCAAGGTATGCACGAGAATTCATCTTACCGGTGAGTATACCGATTATCATCTGTTTGACCGTATAAAAGAATGTGAGAAACTCACTTATTTGATTTGAAAACAAGCCCTATGTGATAGAATCACTTATTGATGAAGAACTTGATTTTCGATGCATGAGGGCACAGGAGCAAGTCTGTGAACAGGTCAGTACTTTAGTACAGCAGAGAGACGAACTTAACTCCTGCAAAGAATTTGTGATATATTATCACTTATTTTGTTTGGACATGTGATTGTTGATCACTTATTGAGGTCGAATGCAATATGTACACGTATGTATAGTATCATGGAAGATCTTAGACTTCGTCTCCGATATTTTTACGGTTTGGGATACAACCATGATACCCAGATGATAAGCAGCATAAAGACCGAATATCTCAGATCTCAGCAATCTCTCAAATGAAATTTCGGACTAAGACCATATGCCAATGAATGGTTCCCACCTGACTTGAAGTCTGTTAGGTTTGTATCATCCTGCACATTTTAGTTTGATTGTGAGCCTACCGATACATCGTTAGTAGAGATACTTATCATTTCTCAAAAAAAAAATTTGTTTTTCATTTTGAACACGTTGACCGACCACACCAGTGAACTTCATCATTTTCCTTTATCCAAGAAACTCATTTTTGGTTTTCTATTTTTTTTTAATATTGAGTTTTTCAAACATAAACGACAGAAAGTAAAGACATCTTTTTGGATTTTTAAAATTTTGCAATGTTTTTGTATTTTCTTGAATTTACTCCCCCTAAAATGCTAAAAGAGGTACGAAAACGGAAATCTTTTTTGAATTTTTAAAGTTTTTAAAAGAAAATATTTACAAAAACGATCAGCCAAAGAAGTTTACTCGGGTATCACCTTAATGCCATTGACCAAAAGTAGATAATCAAAACGTGATTTATCAAAGACTTTTGTAAACAGGTCGGCACGTTGGTGATCGCTGGGGACATGAACAACATCGATTAATCTCTTGTCAAAACAATCACGTATGAAGTGATATTTAATGTCGATGTGTTTGGTCTTTGAATGCTGCACAGGATTTCTAGTGATCTGTAAGGCAGCATTATTATCAACAAAAATATGAGTAGATAGGAATTCAAAACCGTAGTCGCGCATTTGTTGTTGTATCCAAAGAACTTGGGAGCAACAACTCGAGGCAGCAATGTATTCTGCTTCACATGTTGATGTAGCAACACATGTTTGCTTCTTGCACTGCCACATGACCAGGCGATTTCCTAGGAACTGACATCCTGCTGTTGTCGATTTGCCATCAATTTTGCAACCACCGAAATCAGAATCACTGTATGTAATTAAGTCAAAACTATCATCCCTAGGGTACCAATGTAACACCTCGAAAATTTCGGGTTCAATAATAAAACGACACGTGTCATGTAAGACAAAACGCGTTGTAAACCCGGGTTTAATAAAAATGTTTGACAGGATTTAAAAGTGTCGCCATGTTAACTTTTGCACCTCTGAACGACCTCGTAGAAAATCCCAAGACTCAAACATGTTAAAAACATTTAGTATATGTTCAAGTTCAGTGAATCATAACATTGAATGATTCGTAAATTGATATGGTGGACTCCTACGAAGAAAAAGAGCGGTAACCCTTTGTTTCGGGTCTTGTTTATGGATTCAAACGAAACAATACATAAGGGTGAGGTTTAGAACTATATAAGGCACATTTGAAAGGTCCCAAAGTGATAATTGAGGCCCCAAATTCGTGCAAGTGGATTGCCCTTTCGAACCTTCAACAAACAACAACTTTTCACCATCTGAGAAGGGGTAGCGCACCGCTACCATATACATGTAACGGTGCGCTACCAAGTCCCCAGCACCAGAAAACAGGCTGTTGCCTGTGTTTCGCGATTTTAACCCATTAAACCGGTTTTTAACATTATTTAAAGACCCCTAACTATCCTAGAAGCACTAGGACAAGTGTTGGATAGTTGTGGATGTATCCTAGACTTTGTTGTCAACTTGTTGTGGTCATTGCAACTAGTATAAAAGGCCATTAGTTGCAACACAACTCTTCACACTTCTCCTGCACATTTGGAGCATTTCTGGAGCTAAGGACTTTCCTCTAAGCTTTCCATTTCGTGCATAGGACTTCAGTAAGTATTCTAATCTTTCTCTAATTGCTTTTAGCTTAGTTAATTAGCTAAAAGTCAAACCGTCGTAATTACGGTTTGACTTCGAGATTAGTCTATAATGGCTCAGTCATATCTCGAATTAAAAGTAGTTATAGGTTGGTAATTATGTGGGTAATAAAACCCCAAAAGGGTTTCCCCTGATCACCATCCTAACCAGGTCAAATGTCGGGTCAAACCTTTAATTAAAAAGTCAACAGGATGCTTAAAATGTCATTTATGCATAATTAGCTATCTAGATCATATACAACCTGTTTGATCATTGTTATAACTTAGTAATAAGTGTAAGAACATGTCCAAACATGTTCGACCCGACTATTTCCTGTTTTGACCCGGTTCGGAACCGAAAGTCGTAAAGCTTTGACTTTTGCTTTGACTTCAATTCTGACCCGTTTAGGTATGTTTTAGAAATACCTTAGAGCTTCATTTGGACCAAGTTACATGCTAGTATAACCCTCTGTGATTATACACCTCGGTTCATTAGTTATCCGATTAATACGCATGATTCCGTTAATTGCTCATATGTTGACCATTATGCCCTTTACACCTTAAAACGAGATTTATGAAAATGTAAAAGTGTAGAAACCTTAGTTACTGATATATAAACTTGTATGCAAAGTTTGACATCAGTTTGACTTGTAGATTAAGAGTTATGCTCAATATCGCAAAACTAATGCTTTATGTTAACATAATGGCGTAATTAGCGTATAGCCTAGTTAAACATACTTTTTGGTATCAAATCTTTTACCCACTGATATAATATATTATTTTATGATTTTTAAAGATTTTTAATTAATTTTAGGCTGAGCATAACTCGTAGTCGTAGGCTTAACTCGGTAATTGTCGGTTTTGCCCTTACGGGCCATAAAATGAGTTTTACACATCTAAACGATTCCAAACCTTTTGCTACTGAATAATTATGATAAATAAATTATTTTAAGCCTTCTGGAAATATAAAAATATCAGATTTAAGTATCGAACCCGGTAATGGCCTTTAATCGCCTAAATTAGCGTTTTTAACGCATAGTATGTTTTAAAATCATATTGGACATACCCGGGTTGATACCTACTGATATATGAGGTAAATTATGATATTTTAACAGTAAGCAAAGGTTGATAAACTCAGACTTCGTTTTTGAGCTTTTCGGCTTATGTGAAATTACCAAAATACCCCTACGGGGCATAGTTTGGTTAAAGATGATAAAATTCACATATACGCTTTAGCCTACTGTTATAACTCATCAAATTAAGTATGTTTGCTGTTTACATCAGACCTGTAACTCAGTTAAACATTTAAACTCTTTCATAACCTTTTAAATGACCAAACTACCCCTACGGGGCCTAGTTTGTGTTTAAATACGTTTCGGGCATAATGAAAGACATCTTACTGATGTCACAACATATTTGAGGCACAATTAACTTAGGAAACCTGTAGATGGCTCTAATGAATACCCGTCACGCTTATTACGCGTTCGGTTCGGTTTATGTAACAAGTTTACATAAATTAGCCGAAACGGGTCAAACCTTATCGGTTTTATCTCAAAATCCAGAATGTGAATAATAAACCCATATAAAACAAGTCTTCAAACTTGTCGGGTCTAAATCACATTCTATCCGGTCTTCGCTTAATCATGCGTCTGAACCGTATCTTCCTGTAAGACTAACCGGTCTAAGCTTAGACTTAATTAAAGACCCGTTAGCATTCTAATTAATTATTTATACCATCATTCCAGACTAGAGCTTTCCGGTAAATGGTACCTACGCTTACTTAAGTGAATACGACTGAGTATTAATTTCTGATATTTAAGAGAGGAGCTAGCTCAGGTAAATACTCTTAACTTATTTTCCCTATACGGGCTTGTGTAAATACTCTTAACTTATTTTCCCTATACGGGCTTGGGATACGGTACTATAAAAGTACCGCTTGGTCGGGTGTATGTAGTCATTTAAATCGGATTGTGATTGATGTACTTACATAACCTGTTTAATATGTATTATTTTACTATTATTTGGTGTATGGCCTTTGGGGGTTAATGACCATGTCCCGGATATCCTTGGCATCATCTTACGAGATGGCCACGACCTAAGCACGGGGTGTAGGCATACACCTGACAGATGCATTATGTAAAAACTGGTAATCCACTCGAAGGTATCATCCCTGTGGGCATTATACCGGAACTGGTAATCCACTTAGGGGATGATAGCCTGTGGGCATTATACCTGTGGCGAGTCAGTTAATCTAGTCCGGCCCTACAAACCGGCCCTAACGGACGACAAATAAGTAAAACTGTATACAAGATTATATACAAATAATTTTCCCAAGTTATAAAAGATTAATTTTGCCTCTGTGCATTTTAATCAAAGTGTCAAAAGGTTTTGTGCCTGGTGCATCTAAATCAATTTTCTTAAACTCTTTTCAAATGAGTCGGTTGAGTGTATTTACCAGTGAAAACTGACGTATTTTCCAAAAAGGTTAAGTGACAGGTACTAAACGAAATTGGCTGGAAGCTCAGGGCGCTAATAATGAATCTTGCAAGTTCTAGGCGTCCGAAATTGGCTGGAAGCTCAGGGCGCTAATAATGAATCTTGCAAGTTCTAGGCGTCTAAAGTCTGTTGAACAAATGATATGTTTTAAAGATCCGCCTGTAGATCCTTTACTTCCGTTGTAATACTGAACATTACTTCATATTCGGAATGTAATAATAAATATCTTTTGCTTCCGCTGTGCATTCATATATATTGTGTTGTTTGACTATTATGTTGCCAACCACGTCACGATACTCCCCCACCGGGCCCACCGGTGACACGTGGAAAGTCGGGGTGTGACAGGTTGGTATCAGAGCCAACACTGAGTGAATTAAACACTAGTCTTTTGTGTTTAATCTCAGTTACACAATTGCACATTCTTGAGTCTAGACAAGAACATAGGAAAAATCCAAATTTGTTTCATTTTACCTTATTTGGTTCCTTTGTTATTTTTCTGATTAGCCCTTGCATGGGCAAGTCAATTGCTATAGAAGTCCCGTTTAGGGCAACCATATACTTGTTAATTTTAAAAAGGAACGATTATATTTAAAGTATCATTCCTATATTATAAGATCTACCATTATAATAAAATGGCAAAAATTTAAAAAGGACAAAACCTAGCCATGTGTCACATTAAGACAGGGCCAAGATGGTAGTTCCATAATTAGATTCAGATCCTTGCTAACAGTTCAATTTAGGATTGCTCTGCGTTAATTATTAAAAAGAATCTTAAAGGTAAAACCTAGCCTAAATGTCACGGCATACAAGGCCAAGATGGTAGAACCTATTCAAGAGATTCAAATCCTTATTAAACATATGAAAGCATATTAACATGCTCGACAAATGTGATATGATAAAATCACATAAGTCATTTTGGGATATACTAAATTCCCTTAATTATATAAACATCCCGTATGGATGAAGTGCCCACGGGCTATAACTAACGTCCTCTGGGACTAAAGACAGTGGTAGCCTACAACTCCCTGTCAAGAAAAGGTAATGAACTTTGATTCAAACCTTGAAGCCTCGATTCTATAAAATCAAGGCCTATAAATTAAACTTGTCTACGTGACTAGGCCTTTTGTGCTATTATTAACTTATAATTTAGGAGTATAATAAATATCCTGAATAATTATATATTTATCAAAATTAACCAATATGTGTATTAAAAACATGGTTAATAAATCGTTCAAAAAGATAAAACTGTTTAAACTTCCGTAAAAACCTTGTCCTTGTTTAATTTTTATGTAGCAATTAAAACTACATGGCTGGGTCGGAGGAAGGGAACAGTCACCCTCTGGAAAACCGCGATGATGAAAAGATTGACATAACCAGAGGAGAACTTCGTACATTGATTAACTCAGCTGTATCTAAAGCTGTGAAGGAGCAATTCCAGGAGTATAGTGAGACAAAGAGTAAAGCCTCATCTGTACCCCACCCTAAATCCATCCCTAAAACTCCTCCAGAGCCTAATAACAAGCCGCCCTCAAAGAAAGACGAGTTAAAGAAAGATGATGATCGACATTCATCTAATGAAAACAGTGTTCCATCCAAGAGGATAGTGTTCGATAATGAACCGCATACCAAATCCTGTAACTATAAGTACTTTGTTTCCTGCAAGCCCCGAGATTTTACTGGGGAAAAAGGGGCAGTTGATTGTATGATTTGGTTGGATGAAATGGACACAGTTGTCGATATCAGCGGTTGCGCTGAAAGGGATGTCGTGAAGTACGTATCCCAATCGTTCAAAGGAGAGGCACTGGCATGGTGGAAGTCTCTCATTCAAGCTGCTGGGAAGATTCCGCTCTACAGCATGTCATGGGAACAGTTTGTTATTCTCGTTAAGGAGAATTACTGCCCTCAACACGAGGTTGAGGGGATTGAGTCAGATTTCTTATCTTTGGTGATGACAAACTTAGATTGTCAAGCTTACCTCACCAGTTTTAATACCCTGTCCAGACTGGTCCCTTACCTTGTAACACCAGAGCCCAAGCGAATTGCACGCTTCATTGGGGGTTTACCCCCAGAAATCAAAGCCAGTGTTAAGGCTTCAAGACCTACTACATTTAGGTCAGTAGCTGATCTCTCTCTGTCCCTTACTTTAGATGCGGTCAGACTAAGGTCGCTAAAGAAATCTGAAGAAAGTAAGAAGAAGCGTGAGGATGATAACTCACGAGGATCTGAGAAGAAACACAAGGGAAACACTGACTCTGAGAGGTCTGGGTCTGGAAAGAATGGTCAGCGGACAGAGGAAAAGCCAAGGTGCTCGACTTGCCAAAAACGCCACTTTGGAAAATGCAGAATGGAGTCCAATTCTAAATCCGGACCACCTGCATGTGGGATATGCAAGTCTAGGGAGCACAAGGCTGTTGATTGCGGGTAGATTAAAGATGCTACTTGCTACAACTGCAACGAGAAAGGGCACATAAAGACCAACTGCCCTAAGTACGCGAGGAAGCCCGAGTAGGCCAAGAGAACAAACGCACGAGTTATCAGGAGGAACGCCCAAGAGATGATGTAGAATAATAATAGTATAATATGTACCTTTCCTTATCGAACAGTTTATGCAGAAACTTATTTGATATTGGCACATAGAAATATATTATGAATAATAAATGTTGAGAACTGTTGTCTACGCCTGATTAAGACTCCGGTCATTTAATACGATGTATAAATTGACCGATGATACTTTAGAAGATGCTTCAACAAATCCTATATTGATATCTAATATCTATTAGAAATCACTCTTTCTAATACCTTATAGCAAACTATTGGTTGCATACATAAGGACTCAATATAGTGATAAAAGTCGATTAGTTGCCTTAAAAATTAAGCCCATATCGTGGGTGATAAGAAGCAATTAATTATCAAGACTCCTTAAGAGACAACTCTCATAATTACAGGTATCTGTACGAGTAATTAATATTAAACATAAAAAAATGGTGGAACTGGCCGTCCCCGGATTCGAACCTGGGTCTAGGCCGGCCGCACCCTTTCGCGCGCCTAACCAACTGGGCTAGGTGCCTAGTTTGTGAAAATCTCCATTCTAATTAATTATAAGCACTTGTACAATAAACTTCCTCATCATTTATCAATAATAAATTCTGCTAAGTGTCCTGTTTTTTTTTTTATACAATAATAAACCTTCATGAACCATAAACTTAGCAAATTTTTTTTTCACAAGGTATAACTACCAAGGAAACCATATTAACCGATTCTTATAACTCGGCAAGGAATCCTTCCGAAAATCTAAGAGCCCTCTTTCTTTGCATAGAGTACGACAACGTATATTATTTTAATTATTTCCTCATTGTTTTCTATCGCCTGCGAATGCCAAACTATGTTTGATAAAAGTGTCATATGAGGGTTGGCGTATCCTAGTGTGCCCCATAGATTATTTCCATGTCTGATCAGCATGGAGGTTTAATACATGGAACCCCTGAGATATCCCAATGGTCATATTGTACTAATATCGACTAGTAGTATTCAAAGAAGATATCCAAAATAAAATTGTCCAAGTAAATGTTCCCAATTAAGGAATTCGTGGACTAGTAACATAAATGTGTCATTTATTCGACACAAGCAACGATGAGTGAACTGGAGCTTGAGATATGGAAAATCTCTGTAACCTCCTTGTATCTTGGTTACCTCTTCTAAGTTTACCCTGTTTACCTCGCTAGAGGCAGGTAGAGTTAAGATTAACATCCCGCTTTGGGTTAGAGTGTTGTAAGAACTCCATGTTTATTATGGAACAACCAAAAACCTGATTAAGAAAATTTTAAGATATAGATTCATATAGCCTAACTCGATATTCTGAGAGTTTGATGTTGTTAGATAAGAAAGACGGTTCATTTTGCTTATGCACTGATTACCGCAACCCTATTTTAACAGCGATTAAGAATAACCATCTCACCTTAAGATAAGCTATTCTATAATAGCTAGGATAAAGGCGTCAAGGCTGCTCCTTGGAGACATTGTAAAGATGGAATGTTAAACATCTATTGTTAGAATAATAGATTGGTAAGTCCAATTATCGGGATCTGAAAGTTGCATGGGAAACAACGAAAAAGATCATACAAATTTCTAATCATCTGTAGATTGCCATTATTAGGCAGAGAATACTTCCTTGTTTCGGTAAATCTCGGGCCGAGATTTATTTTAAGGGGGTGAGGATGTAACACCTCGAAAATTTCGGGTTCAATAATAAAACGACACGTGTCATGTAAGACAAAACGCGTTGTAAACCCGGGTTTAATAAAAATGTTTGACAGGATTTAAAAGTGTCGCCATGTTAACTTTTGCACCTCTGAACGACCTCGTAGAAAATCCCAAGACTCAAACATGTTAAAAACATTTAGTATATGTTCAAGTTCAGTGAATCATAACATTGAATGATTCGTAAATTGATATGGTGGACTCCTACGAAGAAAAAGAGCGGTAACCCTTTGTTTCGGGTCTTGTTTATGGATTCAAACGAAACAATACATAAGGGTGAGGTTTAGAACTATATAAGGCACATTTGAAAGGTCCCAAAGTGATAATTGAGGCCCCAAATTCGTGCAAGTGGATTGCCCTTTCGAACCTTCAACAAACAACAACTTTTCACCATCTGAGAAGGGGTAGCGCACCGCTACCATATACATGTAACGGTGCGCTACCAAGTCCCCAGCACCAGAAAACAGGCTGTTGCCTGTCTTTCGCGATTTTAACCCATTAAACCGGTTTTTAACATTATTTAAAGACCCCTAACTATCCTAGAAGCACTAGGACAAGTGTTGGATAGTTGTGGATGTATCCTAGACTTTGTTGTCAACTTGTTGTGGTCATTGCAACTAGTATAAAAGGCCATTAGTTGCAACACAACTCTTCACACTTCTCCTGCACATTTGGAGCATTTCTGGAGCTAAGGACTTTCCTCTAAGCTTTCCATTTCGTGCATAGGACTTCAGTAAGTATTCTAATCTTTCTCTAATTGCTTTTAGCTTAGTTAATTAGCTAAAAGTCAAACCGTCGTAATTACGGTTTGACTTCGAGATTAGTCTATAATGGCTCAGTCATATCTCGAATTAAAAGTAGTTATAGGTTGGTAATTATGTGGGTAATAAAACCCCAAAAGGGTTTCCCCTGATCACCATCCTAACCAGGTCAAATGTCGGGTCAAACCTTTAATTAAAAAGTCAACAGGATGCTTAAAATGTCATTTATGCATAATTAGCTATCTAGATCATATACAACCTGTTTGATCATTGTTATAACTTAGTAATAAGTGTAAGAACATGTCCAAACATGTTCGACCCGACTATTTCCTGTTTTGACCCGGTTCGGAACCGAAAGTCGTAAAGCTTTGACTTTTGCTTTGACTTCAATTCTGACCCGTTTAGGTATGTTTTAGAAATACCTTAGAGCTTCATTTGGACCAAGTTACATGCTAGTATAACCCTCTGTGATTATACACCTCGGTTCATTAGTTATCCGATTAATACGCATGATTCCGTTAATTGCTCATATGTTGACCATTATGCCCTTTACACCTTAAAACGAGATTTATGAAAATGTAAAAGTGTAGAAACCTTAGTTACTGATATATAAACTTGTATGCAAAGTTTGACATCAGTTTGACTTGTAGATTAAGAGTTATGCTCAATATCGCAAAACTAATGCTTTATGTTAACATAATGGCGTAATTAGCGTATAGCCTAGTTAAACATACTTTTTGGTATCAAATCTTTTACCCACTGATATAATATATTATTTTATGATTTTTAAAGATTTTTAATTAATTTTAGGCTGAGCATAACTCGTAGTCGTAGGCTTAACTCGGTAATTGTCGGTTTTGCCCTTACGGGCCATAAAATGAGTTTTACACATCTAAACGATTCCAAACCTTTTGCTACTGAATAATTATGATAAATAAATTATTTTAAGCCTTCTGGAAATATAAAAATATCAGATTTAAGTATCGAACCCGGTAATGGCCTTTAATCGCCTAAATTAGCGTTTTTAACGCATAGTATGTTTTAAAATCATATTGGACATACCCGGGTTGATACCTACTGATATATGAGGTAAATTATGATATTTTAACAGTAAGCAAAGGTTGATAAACTCAGACTTCGTTTTTGAGCTTTTCGGCTTATGTGAAATTACCAAAATACCCCTACGGGGCATAGTTTGGTTAAAGATGATAAAATTCACATATACGCTTTAGCCTACTGTTATAACTCATCAAATTAAGTATGTTTGCTGTTTACATCAGACCTGTAACTCAGTTAAACATTTAAACTCTTTCATAACCTTTTAAATGACCAAACTACCCCTACGGGGCCTAGTTTGTGTTTAAATACGTTTCGGGCATAATGAAAGACATCTTACTGATGTCACAACATATTTGAGGCACAATTAACTTAGGAAACCTGTAGATGGCTCTAATGAATACCCGTCACGCTTATTACGCGTTCGGTTCGGTTTATGTAACAAGTTTACATAAATTAGCCGAAACGGGTCAAACCTTATCGGTTTTATCTCAAAATCCAGAATGTGAATAATAAACCCATATAAAACAAGTCTTCAAACTTGTCGGGTCTAAATCACATTCTATCCGGTCTTCGCTTAATCATGCGTCTGAACCGTATCTTCCTGTAAGACTAACCGGTCTAAGCTTAGACTTAATTAAAGACCCGTTAGCATTCTAATTAATTATTTATACCATCATTCCAGACTAGAGCTTTCCGGTAAATGGTACCTACGCTTACTTAAGTGAATACGACTGAGTATTAATTTCTGATATTTAAGAGAGGAGCTAGCTCAGGTAAATACTCTTAACTTATTTTCCCTATACGGGCTTGTGTAAATACTCTTAACTTATTTTCCCTATACGGGCTTGGGATACGGTACTATAAAAGTACCGCTTGGTCGGGTGTATGTAGTCATTTAAATCGGATTGTGATTGATGTACTTACATAACCTGTTTAATATGTATTATTTTACTATTATTTGGTGTATGGCCTTTGGGGGTTAATGACCATGTCCCGGATATCCTTGGCATCATCTTACGAGATGGCCACGACCTAAGCACGGGGTGTAGGCATACACCTGACAGATGCATTATGTAAAAACTGGTAATCCACTCGAAGGTATCATCCCTGTGGGCATTATACCGGAACTGGTAATCCACTTAGGGGATGATAGCCTGTGGGCATTATACCTGTGGCGAGTCAGTTAATCTAGTCCGGCCCTACAAACCGGCCCTAACGGACGACAAATAAGTAAAACTGTATACAAGATTATATACAAATAATTTTCCCAAGTTATAAAAGATTAATTTTGCCTCTGTGCATTTTAATCAAAGTGTCAAAAGGTTTTGTGCCTGGTGCATCTAAATCAATTTTCTTAAACTCTTTTCAAATGAGTCGGTTGAGTGTATTTACCAGTGAAAACTGACGTATTTTCCAAAAAGGTTAAGTGACAGGTACTAAACGAAATTGGCTGGAAGCTCAGGGCGCTAATAATGAATCTTGCAAGTTCTAGGCGTCTAAAGTCTGTTGAACAAATGATATGTTTTAAAGATCCGCCTGTAGATCCTTTACTTCCGTTGTAATACTGAACATTACTTCATATTCGGAATGTAATAATAAATATCTTTTGCTTCCGCTGTGCATTCATATATATTGTGTTGTTTGACTATTATGTTGCCAACCACGTCACGATACTCCCCCACCGGGCCCACCGGTGACACGTGGAAAGTCGGGGTGTGACAGGTTGGTATCAGAGCCAACACTGAGTGAATTAAACACTAGTCTTTTGTGTTTAATCTCAGTTACACAATTGCACATTCTTGAGTCTAGACAAGAACATAGGAAAAATCCAAATTTGTTTCATTTTACCTTATTTGGTTCCTTTGTTATTTTTCTGATTAGCCCTTGCATGGGCAAGTCAATTGCTATAGAAGTCCCGTTTAGGGCAACCATATACTTGTTAATTTTAAAAAGGAACGATTATATTTAAAGTATCATTCCTATATTATAAGATCTACCATTATAATAAAATGGCAAAAATTTAAAAAGGACAAAACCTAGCCATGTGTCACATTAAGACAGGGCCAAGATGGTAGTTCCATAATTAGATTCAGATCCTTGCTAACAGTTCAATTTAGGATTGCTCTGCGTTAATTATTAAAAAGAATCTTAAAGGTAAAACCTAGCCTAAATGTCACGGCATACAAGGCCAAGATGGTAGAACCTATTCAAGAGATTCAAATCCTTATTAAACATATGAAAGCATATTAACATGCTCGACAAATGTGATATGATAAAATCACATAAGTCATTTTGGGATATACTAAATTCCCTTAATTATATAAACATCCCGTATGGATGAAGTGCCCACGGGCTATAACTAACGTCCTCTGGGACTAAAGACAGTGGTAGCCTACAACTCCCTGTCAAGAAAAGGTAATGAACTTTGATTCAAACCTTGAAGCCTCGATTCTATAAAATCAAGGCCTATAAATTAAACTTGTCTACGTGACTAGGCCTTTTGTGCTATTATTAACTTATAATTTAGGAGTATAATAAATATCCTGAATAATTATATATTTATCAAAATTAACCAATATGTGTATTAAAAACATGGTTAATAAATCGTTCAAAAAGATAAAACTGTTTAAACTTCCGTAAAAACCTTGTCCTTGTTTAATTTTTATGTAGCAATTAAAACTACATGGCTGGGTCGGAGGAAGGGAACAGTCACCCTCTGGAAAACCGCGATGATGAAAAGATTGACATAACCAGAGGAGAACTTCGTACATTGATTAACTCAGCTGTATCTAAAGCTGTGAAGGAGCAATTCCAGGAGTATAGTGAGACAAAGAGTAAAGCCTCATCTGTACCCCACCCTAAATCCATCCCTAAAACTCCTCCAGAGCCTAATAACAAGCCGCCCTCAAAGAAAGACGAGTTAAAGAAAGATGATGATCGACATTCATCTAATGAAAACAGTGTTCCATCCAAGAGGATAGTGTTCGATAATGAACCGCATACCAAATCCTGTAACTATAAGTACTTTGTTTCCTGCAAGCCCCGAGATTTTACTGGGGAAAAAGGGGCAGTTGATTGTATGATTTGGTTGGATGAAATGGACACAGTTGTCGATATCAGCGGTTGCGCTGAAAGGGATGTCGTGAAGTACGTATCCCAATCGTTCAAAGGAGAGGCACTGGCATGGTGGAAGTCTCTCATTCAAGCTGCTGGGAAGATTCCGCTCTACAGCATGTCATGGGAACAGTTTGTTATTCTCGTTAAGGAGAATTACTGCCCTCAACACGAGGTTGAGGGGATTGAGTCAGATTTCTTATCTTTGGTGATGACAAACTTAGATTGTCAAGCTTACCTCACCAGTTTTAATACCCTGTCCAGACTGGTCCCTTACCTTGTAACACCAGAGCCCAAGCGAATTGCACGCTTCATTGGGGGTTTACCCCCAGAAATCAAAGCCAGTGTTAAGGCTTCAAGACCTACTACATTTAGGTCAGTAGCTGATCTCTCTCTGTCCCTTACTTTAGATGCGGTCAGACTAAGGTCGCTAAAGAAATCTGAAGAAAGTAAGAAGAAGCGTGAGGATGATAACTCACGAGGATCTGAGAAGAAACACAAGGGAAACACTGACTCTGAGAGGTCTGGGTCTGGAAAGAATGGTCAGCGGACAGAGGAAAAGCCAAGGTGCTCGACTTGCCAAAAACGCCACTTTGGAAAATGCAGAATGGAGTCCAATTCTAAATCCGGACCACCTGCATGTGGGATATGCAAGTCTAGGGAGCACAAGGCTGTTGATTGCGGGTAGATTAAAGATGCTACTTGCTACAACTGCAACGAGAAAGGGCACATAAAGACCAACTGCCCTAAGTACGCGAGGAAGCCCGAGTAGGCCAAGAGAACAAACGCACGAGTTATCAGGAGGAACGCCCAAGAGATGATGTAGAATAATAATAGTATAATATGTACCTTTCCTTATCGAACAGTTTATGCAGAAACTTATTTGATATTGGCACATAGAAATATATTATGAATAATAAATGTTGAGAACTGTTGTCTACGCCTGATTAAGACTCCGGTCATTTAATACGATGTATAAATTGACCGATGATACTTTAGAAGATGCTTCAACAAATCCTATATTGATATCTAATATCTATTAGAAATCACTCTTTCTAATACCTTATAGCAAACTATTGGTTGCATACATAAGGACTCAATATAGTGATAAAAGTCGATTAGTTGCCTTAAAAATTAAGCCCATATCGTGGGTGATAAGAAGCAATTAATTATCAAGACTCCTTAAGAGACAACTCTCATAATTACAGGTATCTGTACGAGTAATTAATATTAAACATAAAAAAATGGTGGAACTGGCCGTCCCCGGATTCGAACCTGGGTCTAGGCCGGCCGCACCCTTTCGCGCGCCTAACCAACTGGGCTAGGTGCCTAGTTTGTGAAAATCTCCATTCTAATTAATTATAAGCACTTGTACAATAAACTTCCTCATCATTTATCAATAATAAATTCTGCTAAGTGTCCTGTTTTTTTTTTTATACAATAATAAACCTTCATGAACCATAAACTTAGCAAATTTTTTTTTCACAAGGTATAACTACCAAGGAAACCATATTAACCGATTCTTATAACTCGGCAAGGAATCCTTCCGAAAATCTAAGAGCCCTCTTTCTTTGCATAGAGTACGACAACGTATATTATTTTAATTATTTCCTCATTGTTTTCTATCGCCTGCGAATGCCAAACTATGTTTGATAAAAGTGTCATATGAGGGTTGGCGTATCCTAGTGTGCCCCATAGATTATTTCCATGTCTGATCAGCATGGAGGTTTAATACATGGAACCCCTGAGATATCCCAATGGTCATATTGTACTAATATCGACTAGTAGTATTCAAAGAAGATATCCAAAATAAAATTGTCCAAGTAAATGTTCCCAATTAAGGAATTCGTGGACTAGTAACATAAATGTGTCATTTATTCGACACAAGCAACGATGAGTGAACTGGAGCTTGAGATATGGAAAATCTCTGTAACCTCCTTGTATCTTGGTTACCTCTTCTAAGTTTACCCTGTTTACCTCGCTAGAGGCAGGTAGAGTTAAGATTAACATCCCGCTTTGGGTTAGAGTGTTGTAAGAACTCCATGTTTATTATGGAACAACCAAAAACCTGATTAAGAAAATTTTAAGATATAGATTCATATAGCCTAACTCGATATTCTGAGAGTTTGATGTTGTTAGATAAGAAAGACGGTTCATTTTGCTTATGCACTGATTACCGCAACCCTATTTTAACAGCGATTAAGAATAACCATCTCACCTTAAGATAAGCTATTCTATAATAGCTAGGATAAAGGCGTCAAGGCTGCTCCTTGGAGACATTGTAAAGATGGAATGTTAAACATCTATTGTTAGAATAATAGATTGGTAAGTCCAATTATCGGGATCTGAAAGTTGCATGGGAAACAACGAAAAAGATCATACAAATTTCTAATCATCTGTAGATTGCCATTATTAGGCAGAGAATACTTCCTTGTTTCGGTAAATCTCGGGCCGAGATTTATTTTAAGGGGGTGAGGATGTAACACCTCGAAAATTTCGGGTTCAATAATAAAACGACACGTGTCATGTAAGACAAAACGCGTTGTAAACCCGGGTTTAATAAAAATGTTTGACAGGATTTAAAAGTGTCGCCATGTTAACTTTTGCACCTCTGAACGACCTCGTAGAAAATCCCAAGACTCAAACATGTTAAAAACATTTAGTATATGTTCAAGTTCAGTGAATCATAACATTGAATGATTCGTAAATTGATATGGTGGACTCCTACGAAGAAAAAGAGCGGTAACCCTTTGTTTCGGGTCTTGTTTATGGATTCAAACGAAACAATACATAAGGGTGAGGTTTAGAACTATATAAGGCACATTTGAAAGGTCCCAAAGTGATAATTGAGGCCCCAAATTCGTGCAAGTGGATTGCCCTTTCGAACCTTCAACAAACAACAACTTTTCACCATCTGAGAAGGGGTAGCGCACCGCTACCATATACATGTAACGGTGCGCTACCAAGTCCCCAGCACCAGAAAACAGGCTGTTGCCTGTCTTTCGCGATTTTAACCCATTAAACCGGTTTTTAACATTATTTAAAGACCCCTAACTATCCTAGAAGCACTAGGACAAGTGTTGGATAGTTGTGGATGTATCCTAGACTTTGTTGTCAACTTGTTGTGGTCATTGCAACTAGTATAAAAGGCCATTAGTTGCAACACAACTCTTCACACTTCTCCTGCACATTTGGAGCATTTCTGGAGCTAAGGACTTTCCTCTAAGCTTTCCATTTCGTGCATAGGACTTCAGTAAGTATTCTAATCTTTCTCTAATTGCTTTTAGCTTAGTTAATTAGCTAAAAGTCAAACCGTCGTAATTACGGTTTGACTTCGAGATTAGTCTATAATGGCTCAGTCATATCTCGAATTAAAAGTAGTTATAGGTTGGTAATTATGTGGGTAATAAAACCCCAAAAGGGTTTCCCCTGATCACCATCCTAACCAGGTCAAATGTCGGGTCAAACCTTTAATTAAAAAGTCAACAGGATGCTTAAAATGTCATTTATGCATAATTAGCTATCTAGATCATATACAACCTGTTTGATCATTGTTATAACTTAGTAATAAGTGTAAGAACATGTCCAAACATGTTCGACCCGACTATTTCCTGTTTTGACCCGGTTCGGAACCGAAAGTCGTAAAGCTTTGACTTTTGCTTTGACTTCAATTCTGACCCGTTTAGGTATGTTTTAGAAATACCTTAGAGCTTCATTTGGACCAAGTTACATGCTAGTATAACCCTCTGTGATTATACACCTCGGTTCATTAGTTATCCGATTAATACGCATGATTCCGTTAATTGCTCATATGTTGACCATTATGCCCTTTACACCTTAAAACGAGATTTATGAAAATGTAAAAGTGTAGAAACCTTAGTTACTGATATATAAACTTGTATGCAAAGTTTGACATCAGTTTGACTTGTAGATTAAGAGTTATGCTCAATATCGCAAAACTAATGCTTTATGTTAACATAATGGCGTAATTAGCGTATAGCCTAGTTAAACATACTTTTTGGTATCAAATCTTTTACCCACTGATATAATATATTATTTTATGATTTTTAAAGATTTTTAATTAATTTTAGGCTGAGCATAACTCGTAGTCGTAGGCTTAACTCGGTAATTGTCGGTTTTGCCCTTACGGGCCATAAAATGAGTTTTACACATCTAAACGATTCCAAACCTTTTGCTACTGAATAATTATGATAAATAAATTATTTTAAGCCTTCTGGAAATATAAAAATATCAGATTTAAGTATCGAACCCGGTAATGGCCTTTAATCGCCTAAATTAGCGTTTTTAACGCATAGTATGTTTTAAAATCATATTGGACATACCCGGGTTGATACCTACTGATATATGAGGTAAATTATGATATTTTAACAGTAAGCAAAGGTTGATAAACTCAGACTTCGTTTTTGAGCTTTTCGGCTTATGTGAAATTACCAAAATACCCCTACGGGGCATAGTTTGGTTAAAGATGATAAAATTCACATATACGCTTTAGCCTACTGTTATAACTCATCAAATTAAGTATGTTTGCTGTTTACATCAGACCTGTAACTCAGTTAAACATTTAAACTCTTTCATAACCTTTTAAATGACCAAACTACCCCTACGGGGCCTAGTTTGTGTTTAAATACGTTTCGGGCATAATGAAAGACATCTTACTGATGTCACAACATATTTGAGGCACAATTAACTTAGGAAACCTGTAGATGGCTCTAATGAATACCCGTCACGCTTATTACGCGTTCGGTTCGGTTTATGTAACAAGTTTACATAAATTAGCCGAAACGGGTCAAACCTTATCGGTTTTATCTCAAAATCCAGAATGTGAATAATAAACCCATATAAAACAAGTCTTCAAACTTGTCGGGTCTAAATCACATTCTATCCGGTCTTCGCTTAATCATGCGTCTGAACCGTATCTTCCTGTAAGACTAACCGGTCTAAGCTTAGACTTAATTAAAGACCCGTTAGCATTCTAATTAATTATTTATACCATCATTCCAGACTAGAGCTTTCCGGTAAATGGTACCTACGCTTACTTAAGTGAATACGACTGAGTATTAATTTCTGATATTTAAGAGAGGAGCTAGCTCAGGTAAATACTCTTAACTTATTTTCCCTATACGGGCTTGTGTAAATACTCTTAACTTATTTTCCCTATACGGGCTTGGGATACGGTACTATAAAAGTACCGCTTGGTCGGGTGTATGTAGTCATTTAAATCGGATTGTGATTGATGTACTTACATAACCTGTTTAATATGTATTATTTTACTATTATTTGGTGTATGGCCTTTGGGGGTTAATGACCATGTCCCGGATATCCTTGGCATCATCTTACGAGATGGCCACGACCTAAGCACGGGGTGTAGGCATACACCTGACAGATGCATTATGTAAAAACTGGTAATCCACTCGAAGGTATCATCCCTGTGGGCATTATACCGGAACTGGTAATCCACTTAGGGGATGATAGCCTGTGGGCATTATACCTGTGGCGAGTCAGTTAATCTAGTCCGGCCCTACAAACCGGCCCTAACGGACGACAAATAAGTAAAACTGTATACAAGATTATATACAAATAATTTTCCCAAGTTATAAAAGATTAATTTTGCCTCTGTGCATTTTAATCAAAGTGTCAAAAGGTTTTGTGCCTGGTGCATCTAAATCAATTTTCTTAAACTCTTTTCAAATGAGTCGGTTGAGTGTATTTACCAGTGAAAACTGACGTATTTTCCAAAAAGGTTAAGTGACAGGTACTAAACGAAATTGGCTGGAAGCTCAGGGCGCTAATAATGAATCTTGCAAGTTCTAGGCGTCTAAAGTCTGTTGAACAAATGATATGTTTTAAAGATCCGCCTGTAGATCCTTTACTTCCGTTGTAATACTGAACATTACTTCATATTCGGAATGTAATAATAAATATCTTTTGCTTCCGCTGTGCATTCATATATATTGTGTTGTTTGACTATTATGTTGCCAACCACGTCACGATACTCCCCCACCGGGCCCACCGGTGACACGTGGAAAGTCGGGGTGTGACAACCAAAGACCAAGGTCCAGGCATCCCTTCAAATAGCGAAAAATCCTTTTGACAGCTGACATATGAGAGGCCTTCGGGTTTGCTTGATATCTTGCAAGCAGGCACGTTGGATACATGATGTCAGGCCTCGAAGCGGTGAGATACATGAGAGATCCAATCATGGCGCGATAGTATGAGGAGTTGATGCTTTCACCCTTCAAATCCGGAGTAATCCCGTGATTCTTCGGAAGTGGGGTACCAATGGGCGTTGCATCTGACATTTGGAATCGGCTCAAAATGTCACCAACATATTTAGTCTGATGGATGAATATCCCAGACTCTGTTTGTTGAACTTATAGGCCCAAGAAGAAATTCATCTCCCCCATAGCGCTCATTTCGAACTTTTCTTGCATAACACGTTCGAATTGCCTGCACAAAGAATCATTAGTAGAACCAAATATTATATCATCAACGTATACCTGCACCAGCAGAAGATCTCCATCTTGTTCTTTGATAAAGAGTGTGCAATCAATAAGACCTCGTCGAAATCCATTCTCCAGAAGATAGTTTGATAAGGTTGCGTACCAAGCCCTAGGTGCTTGATGTAAACCATAAAGAGCTTTGTTGAGCAACCAAACCCGATCGGGGTGAATAGGATCTTCAAAACCTGGAGGTTGTTCGACGTGCACCTCTTCTTGAACTATACCATGAAGAAAAGCACTTTTAACGTCCATCTGGTAAACTTTGAATCCTTTGAAAGAAGCATAAGCTAAGAAGATCCGAATAGCTTCCAGACGTGCAACGGGTGCATAAACTTCATTGTAGTCAATGCCTTCAATCTGGCGAAAACCCTGAACAACCAATCTCGCCTTGTTGCGAATAACCACTACACGGTCGTCCTTCTTGCATTTATAAACCCATCGTGTGCCAATTTTCTTGTAATTTTCCGGTTTTTCAACAAGCTTCCAAACACCAAGCTTTTGAAATTGTTGCAGTTCGTCCTGCATGGCTTCAACCCAAGAATTATCTTTTAAAGCTTCCTTCCAAGATTTCGGTTCTTCTTGTGAAACGTAACACGCGAAGGACCAATCGTTTTGAAGACCAGATTGTCTAATGGCTGAATATAAACCAGTATTCTGGTTATTTCTCTGCTGATTACGCGTTTGCACACTGCTTTGGACATCTCCTATAATGTTCTGCTGGGGATGGGTATTGTGAATCCTCATTTCAGGATTTTCAGGAACACGAGCATCAATACCCAAATTGTTTAGATTAAGATCAGCAACCAACTCCGTACCAGGAATAGTTGTAGAGGTGGATGCATTCCCTTCAGCAGTATCAACATTCTGCACATGAGGAGTTTCTAAAGAAGTACCTTGAAAAGGAGCAACCGGGGCAGAAGTGCCTTCAGTAGCATCAAGATATTCATCATCTTTCGATGACTCATTATAGTCAGTAGCATCTTCAAATACCTCATTTTGAACCGTATTGTTAACCGAATTAGAACCTTGTGGGTTAACAATAACAGGTCTTACCAATGGCGAGCTGGCAGCATTGTCACTATCAAATAACATTTGAACAGCTGCAGATTCTTCGTCAAAGGTTGGCAGATTAAAGGAGTCGAATATCCCATCGTAATCGAACATCCAAGGATCACCCGGAGCCCTAACAGGACTTGTATACCTTTGAACCCTTACTTCACTCCATAGCTCAATCTTTTTGGTAGCCAGATTCCAAACACGAAAATTCGGAGTAGCATATCTAAGGAAGAAACCCTCGATAGCTTTCGTGCCAAACTTTCCATCTGGTTCGATCATGGTGCATGGACCGCCAAAAGGTTCAAGGAAAGAAAGATCCGGTTTCCTTTTCTGTAGAAGTTCGAAACAAGTTTTGCCATGCCTCTTAACAGTAAGAACTCGGTTCAATGTGCAGCAAGCAGTCGACATAGCTTCTGCCCAGAATTGAATAGGAAGCTCCGACTCTACTAACATAGTCCTTGCAGTTTCAATAATCGTGCGATTCTTCCTCTCAGCGACACCATTTTGTTGTGGAGTATAGCGAGAACTGTATTCATGAAGAATGCCTTTAGTAGTACAGAACTCATCCATCACACGGTTCTTGAATTCGGTTCCATTGTCGCTTCGGATCCTCTTCACTTTTAACGTGTATAAATTCTCCAACATTGTAAGAAGATCCTTGAGGATTCCAGGAGTATCACTCTTGTGTGCCATAAAAGCTACCCAAGAAAATCTTGAATAATCATCAGTAACAACAAGACAGTAAGCATCCCCGAATGTTGTCTTGTGTTTCATAGGTCCAAAGAGGTCCATATGAAGACGTTCGAGAGGCATGCTGACAGTGTTGATTTTCTTCAGAGGGTGAGACTTCCTCGTTTGCTTCCCTTTCTGGCACGAAACACAGATATCTTGTAGATGAAAACTTCTCACAGGCACGCCATTCACAAGATTATTTTTCACCAAATGGTTCATTTTCTTCAAGTGAATGTGTCCCATTCTTCTGTGCCAAGAAATAGACTCCTTCTATGTGGCTTTTGAGACAAAACATGTTACTTGCGCAGAGGTCGTAATGGCTTGGCTCATGTCAAGAATATAAAGATCATTAATTCTTGGAGCCGATAAGAGAATCCATTCATCAGGAATTTTGAAACCGGGTTTAAGCACATAACAACCGGCATCATCAAAATGCACGGCGAACTTTTTATCGGAGACTTGCGACACACTGAGAAGATTATGATCAATTTGACGAACATAATTGATCTTATCGAAGCATACCACACCATTGGAGATCATTCCTTCTCCGGTGATATATCCGCCTTTGTCTCCTGCGAACGCGACATAGCCTCCTTTAATATTTCTCACATCGTACAGAAGCCGTAAGTCGCCTGTCATGTGCCTAGATGCTCCACTATCAACAATCCAATGACTACTGATAGTTCCTCCTGGAACACCCTGCACAAATCATCCAATGATTAGTTAAGGATGGGGACCCAAGCCATAGTGGTCTTGGGTCGTCCCTGAGCATCACGAATAGTGATCTCGATCTGTTGATGATTTTCCAAATTAACAACTCCCCCTGAACTTTCACCCATCTTAGGTCTCCAAGTTTGTTTTTGTTTACCAGATTGAGTTTTGTAAACAGTTTCTGATCCTTCTGGTTTTGAAGGTGAACTTGGTTCCCTTGGAACAGATTTGACCTCAGATTTTAAGGCCTTTTCTATTTTCTTTACATTTTGACGTCGTTGTTTCGTTTCCTGTTCTTTAACAGTTCTTTTATCATGTTTTGGCGAAACAGGACGACGTTGAGGGTGAACCTTTTCAGGTGGTGCTTTCTCAAAAAATTTCTCTCTTGGGGTGTTAACACAATCTTTGATGATGTGCCCAAACTCCCCACATTTAAAACACGTTCTCCTTTCAACAAATTTAGGAGAATCGGATCGACGAACAGATGTCGAACTTGTAGAACCTGAGGTACTTGCTTTTTCATCACACCCGTTTGTATGTTGAGTGTAATTATTTTGATTGTTACGCTTTAAAATCTTGACTTGTTGTACAAAATCGGTGTTTAATTTGTTTGCAAAAGTCTCAATTTTATCAGTACCCTCAGATGCCACAAATCTGACATCGTTGCTTTTCTTCTGATAACGAGCTCCTTTTGTTTCAAATTTGGATTTAGAAACATTAGACCTTTGAGCTCGTTGAACTGGTTGTTTACCCTTAGGAGCTACAGGTTGTTGCTTGGTTGGTGACTTTTGATTTCCAAATTTCTTTTTGATTTCAGCCTTAGGAATTGGATCACATTGAGTTACAATAACTCCCGGGATTGTTTTTCCCAAAAACTTGTTTGTGTTATCTTCAAAAACTTTATCAATCGACGATGTATTAACATTTTTTATTGGAAAATCATTATCTGAATAAATTTTGGAATCACCAATCAGAGTATACAACACATTGTTACTCCTAACGGTAGACACAGATATCTTGTCATCCTTGACAGGATTAATCACAGGTTTGGCAACTTGTTGCACAATAGGAATAGGAGGATCACAAAGAATATGATTCTCAATTGGAATTTCTATTCCCTTTTTCTTATCAAGTGATTCATCCTTGTCATTTACATCAGTTTCATCATCAGATGAATCACAATCCTCAACAGTTGGAGGACTTTGATTCACTGTTGTTGAAGTTTCTGTTTCATCAGATGAGGTTCCCGAGGAGCTGTCCGGTTTGAACCCCAATCCAGTAGTAACTTCCTCATAATTCAGAGGTACACTGGGTTCAAAACGAGGCATATCCTCTTCATCAGGTGGTGGAGCATAATTGTGTCTCAAAGGGGGCGGACATTTCTTATACCCAACACCTTTCTTGTTTCCCTTTAGTTGTTGAACGTCAATAATGTGATCGAGCACAAATCGGGAGTTAGAATAACTCTCCAGCTTGAGCTTGATTGAATCGTGCTCACATTTGGCAATGGCTAACTCTGTTTTGGTTTCCTCAACGATGTTAATGTAATCGTTAATACTAATTTGTTTATGATAAACAACTTTAGTCACTTCGGAAACATTTTTCTTTAAGTTTTCAATTAAAGATTTAAAATCCTTTTCGTTTCTTGTTAAAGCCATGTTTGCCTCTTTGCACTTTGACATCTCAATAACCAAACTTTGATTGTGACCATGAATTGTATCACATTCAAGTTTCACCCTATCACATTCATGTTTCATATAATCACAATCACTACATATTCTAGGGGTTTCAGATGTTACCTGACTCGAAGAGGCTGAAACATTTGCCATAAAGGCAGTTTGAAAAGAAAAAGATCCGTCTTCAGAGAAGAACTTCTCCATTTCCTTAGATGCTACAGCAGCCTTCTCGATCAGAACTGATTTCTGACATTTCAACTCCTCTGCTTCATGCAACAAATCATTAATAGAACTCGCTTCTTCTTTCACATCACCCGAAATAGAACTTTCTTCATCAGAACTCGCGGTATAACCCGAACTGTCGTCACTTTCAGAAAATTCTTCCTTATGAACGTGCTTGATGTGATTGATGATCTTTGCGTAACACGCGGTTCCTCCGTCTTCATTATCACCTTCACCGAATTGTACAGACCAATTACACCCTTCATCTGCTTGAACAGTCAATGTACGATTGGCGTTTGATGGTCCAGACTGGTTCTGGTTCTGGTTTTGATTGTTCACCGCTACCAACCTTCTTTCACGATTGTCTTGATTGCCTTGATTGGCATTTGAAGTACTCGGCTGATTACGGAATGGGTTCTGATTGCCTTGTTTGCTTGGTCGGTTGCACTCACGTTTGAAGTGCCCCTTTTCGCCACAATTGAAGCACGTAACTGCTTCTTTATCAAACCCGTACTTCGTATCCTGCTTACTTTCCAAGGAACTTCTTCCCGTTCGAGTCATGAAGTCCTTTGCCCTTCTAACTGCACTTGCAAACGCCCACTTTATATCCATCAACTCCATTTCATCACGGTCTATTTGTTGATAATCTTCGTTGGTCATACTGATGTTCCTAATTTGACCTGCGACCAAACCGCAGTATGCACTGACCATTGTATTAATCAGTTCCATATGCTCCTTCGCTACTTCAATACTAACTTTTGAGAGGTTCGAAGTATCAACTCTGACAGTGTTCGTGTTTTTGGGTGGAGGATTGTTGGTATAATGTGCTTGTTGTGGTGGTGGTTGGGCTTGAGGTTGGGCTTGAGGTTGAGGTTGGGGTATGGATTGTGAAAGATAAGCACTTAAATCGAACTGTGTTTGAGTAGTGGTAACTTGAGGTGGAGGTTGAAAAAGATAAGCACTTTCATTGAACTGTGGTTGAGTGCTTTGAGTGAACTGTGGAAACGGAGAAGAGTTTGTATTGGATACAAACGCCGTTTGAAGCTTCGGTTGCTGAATGGAACTAGAACTAGCTGAAGGAGCAAAACCAGGAAAATACATTTTTGTGTTTTGAGGAGCTGAAATCCTCTTAGCTTTCCTAGTTTCCTCTTCGTTCTTTTGCTCCAACTTCTGAACGAATTCATAGATAGTGACATTTGCCGCATCCAGAGAGCCCGTATGCTTTAGAAGTTCAATGAATGGACTCCACTTAAGAGGTAGAGCATCAGATAACCGTGCAATCATTTCCAAATGAGTTGCAGCAACCTTATAAGAACACATTTCACTAATCAAATGATAGAAACGAGAAATCATATCATTTAGGGTTTCATTCTCCAAGAATTGAAATGATTCAAATTCTTTCTTCAATAGATCATGACGTGTCTTTCTAGTAGCCTCATTTCCTTCTCCTCTTACTTCCAATGCATCCCATAAAGCTTTTGTGTTCTTACTATAAGAGAATTGATGATAGATGTCTTTGTGAAGAGCTTGAGTGAGAATAGCATACGCCTTCTTCTCCAGATCATAGGATTTCTTATCCTCCTCAAGCATATTTGTAAGACCTGCTACAGTTGATGCTGCTACTTCGAGGGCCGGGTTACATGCAGTGATGAAACACGTCCAAAGTTTGACGTTTTGCCCTTGAACGTATGTGTGGAAACGACCCTTCCATGATGGATAGTCGTTCATGTGATTTAGCTTTGGCGGGCGATTGTTGCTACCCGTCTCACTCTCACTGAGCAATAGATTTTGAATATTTTGATTTTGATTTGATACCATTGCCCATTGACCTGCACTTATTGATTGTTGTTGTTGAGGCAAGGAATTCATTAACAAATCGGCAAGCGAAGGCTGATTTTGACTTGGTCGTGGGTCCGAACTCCAATCCCACGGACTTGTGCTACTCATGTTTGGTATATGAATGATAAAACCTGTAAACACACTTGAAAACACAAAGTTATAACACTTTTGCAAGTCCTCTGTGTAAAATTGACAACACAGACCACGAAACACTTTCCACGAAACAAACTATGTTTCGTCGAAATGAATGATGATGAAACAGACTTTGTTTCGTCGAGATGGATGATGACAAAACGAGATTTGTTTCGTCGAAGATACTTATGACGAAAAGCTTTTGTTTCGTCGCTTGCTTGTTTCGTCGAGGATGAGTCTCAGACAGCTGGTGAAATATTTTAAGATCTTATCTTTCTGACACAAGGTAAGTTGGTAGCACTGCTTTTCAACACAACATGCTTTTTGGTTTAGAGTTTCAAAGCTAATTATCAAAGTGTACACAATAGTCAATTTAATGTATTATATTTGACAAACTACTTGATTTAAACAATAGAAAGATCAAATGCACAAATATGATAAGAACACTTTGAAGATATGAAGAACACACTCAAGAACAATGAGTTTTCCGGTCACCGATAATTTTCCGAAACACGAAAATGCACAAGACTTTCACTAAAAACCCGGTTTAAAGCATGAACAAACAATCTAACAAGGTTTTTGATAAAACTCTTTAGCAAATAACAAGAAACAACCAGATTTTATGAATATTTTTCCAGAAATTATGATTTTTCAAGAACAAATTTTCAGAAAAACAACCACAAACACTTGATAAAAACCGAACTATGTTTGATTTTAAACAAGGATAAGAGCCAAAAGCGAGTCTGCTTTAAAATTGAAAATCGTCCGCCCTGCACCCACCCCTCGAGTATATGCTTCAACAGGAATCACACAAGGGTAGATTATAAACCTCTAGTAAAATGACCGCTATCCGAGGATCGATACGAAAACCTAATCACTTGTTTATAACAAACACGGTTACGTGTGCGGAATCCACGTAACTATGCCAAATCAAACATATAGAGCAACACACACGGTATAATCAATGAAACACAATCGATTGATCAAATGGGATGAGAACCAATAACAAACTGATACAAACACAGTTTTGACAGAGTTTCTTTAAGGGTATTTTCTCATCTACCTTCAAAGTGAAAGCAGGAGGTGTTTATATAGTCCCTGGGCCCAAGTCTCGACGAAACACAAGGTGCATCGACGAAACACACATTGGGCCAGTGATTGGGCCTGAAGCAGCCCAACAGACGACGAAACAAGTCTGTTTCGTCGTGACTGTCGACGAAACACAATGAATATGACATATGGCCGTTTCTTCGTGAGGTGTTCGACGAAACAACTCTGTTTCGTCGAAGGCTGCATCATGTGTGCTGTTTGCTGCAAACAGACAGCAAACACACAGAACATATAAACATTATATAATGACCATTCTACTCTTGACATGCAACATGCATTGTTCGTATTACATTACATATCAAACGAAGACAAATAAGTCAGACACAAGCGGATAGGAGGATATCCGACTTGGTCGACGGCAAATACAGACTCGATAAGACGTTAAAGACCGTACAAAATACATCGTTAAATACAAGACTAGTTACAGACACAAAAAGGCATCAACAGATTCCATAACACTATTGTTTCAATATAGATTAATCACAATTTCATAAATACTTCTAAAATGTCAAACATGTTCCATAACCAACAGGAAGTGTCGAAATAACATCATGATCAAAATATCGTTCAAAATTGTCTAAATTATCTAAGATGATTTTCTAAGCATCATCCTAGCTTGATTTTCTTGATTTCCATAGCCTATCAATCTACAACATGTATTAAAGTAAAATCAACAAAAATGTTGGCTAGTATACAAGTTTGATACATAGCATAATAGTTTCAAGTTTAAACTCATATCCGACATGATAAACATATATATAGTTTCAGCCATGCTAGTTCACACAGTCCAAGTGATAGCCCTAGTTTACCAACACGTTAACTTTGCCTGTCCCAAGAGTCTAGCGGGAGGTTAAATGTCTCATACTAACAATAGCCATCGACTACAAATGGGGGTGGTGCGTTACCCCTATAGCACTACTATTGTTAAGGAAGAGCTACACACAAGGATTAAACGTTCACATAGCATAAACTAGTCTAAATAGTTTCAGTAGTTTCAATAGTTTCATGTTTCATGTCTAACAAGGATAGAGTATGTTTCGAATATGTTTAAAGTGTCAAGTGTCTTGATATAGAATACATGTTACATCCCAAAAGTGTTTAAAGAAAAAAGGGATCGAGTATACTCAAAGTGGGTGCTTAAACCAAACACTGCTATTGGATCGAAGGGAGCGCTGGATTAGCCTGAGTATAGTATGATAGTGTCAGTGTTGAACAGTGTGCTAACAGTGTGTCGAATGAGTTAAGTGTCGAATGAGGAGTCGAACGAACGGGAATAACCCATTCGATCGAATGGTCATTCGGACGGGTGGTCATCCGATCGGATGACCATTCGACCGGATGGCCATTCGATTGAGATGTGAGTGTTTGTAAATTGTTTAAGAACTTTTGAAGTTTTTGTTGTAGTATAATAACAATTCATCCGGTCGGATGGTCATCCGGACGGATGGCCATTCGATAGGATGGCTATTCGATCAAAGTTTAATATTTGTAAAGGGAACTGATCACCTGGTCGGATGGTCATTCGATCAGATGGTTATCCGATCGGATGGCCATTCGATTGGCAATCTGTTGTTTTGAAGACTTTGTAAAATTTCCTAAGTTTAAGTTTCAAATTGTAATGGAGATGACGTCATGACGTGTTCAAACAACGGAAACCACCGCAAGTGTAGCTCAGTCGATAGGATGGAAATCACCCCATTCGATCGGACTAACTGTCCTCGTCGAAGCTTCATATTTAACCCGTGAATCGGCCATCTCTCCGGTGGAAATCCGTTTTCAAGCCGGTTCCCGACTACGGAACAAGCAAATCGTCGGTATGAGCTCGGGTTCGATCGGTTTTGAGTAGATGCGTGTAAAAGAGTTGAAAGAAATAGATGAAAAGCATGAATTCTTGAAATGTTTAGTTGAAAAGTTGTGGAAATCACTTAGATCTGAAACATTGTTGTTTGGATGACATCGCCAAGTGAACACCATCCTTAAACAGTCCAAATTGGGTGATTTCATGGTGAAAATCAGTGATTTTGATGGAGAAGATGATGATAAAGTGTGTAGTGATGATGATTGTACAATATTCGAGTGGAAATACTTACCAAATCAGCTTGAATCGAGAGAAAAGTGCTTGAGAACGACTTGGGAGCGAGTTGGATCGGATACAGCTGTCACATCAAGTGAACAGTGTGTGTACGGGTATTTATAGGCAGAGAGAGAGGTTAAGGCGGTGCAAAAGGGAGTGCAGCGATCGGATAGCCTTCCAATCGAACGGCCATCCGGTCGGATGGTCATCCGATCGGATGTCCATTCGGATAGTTGACACTTGTTTTTGCCTATGGTTCGATTCGCGAGCGAGTTTAAGCGTTGCGTTGCGTATTATTGTGATGATTCATTGTTTCATAGTATTCGAGTATAAGATTCGAGAATAAACTCGTGTTTCGAATATAGTTTAAACAAGTTTCTCGTTCCAAACATGTTTCTCGTTCCATAGTATCAAGCATAATAAAGAGTCAAGACTTGTATCGTTCAAGGAGTCAAGACTCACATCGTTCAATAGATTCGAGTTTCACATCGTTCAATAGATTAAGATTCACATCGTCCAATAGACTAAGATTCACATCGTTCAATAGATTAAGATTCACATTGTTCAATAGATTAAGATTCACATCGTTCACGTATCACATAGAATCATGGTTTAATATAATCATGATTAAATTAGCATCCAAAATAAAGCATCACGAGGGTAAAAGAGTCAATTGACAGGAAGTACGACGAGACTTGCTATTTATAGGTTAGCATCAAAACACAGGGCGTTACAGCTGGGGACTGTTTACGAACCGCATACATAGTCTGCATACGGTCTGTAAGCCTGCTGCAGGGGCCAAAGTTTGCTTTTTGATAGCTTTGGTCCATGAACTTGATTTGTCGCGTTTTAGCACTTCTAACACCCGTTAAGCCCATTTTTAAGCTCCATAAGGAAGTTAAAGTATATTTAACTTTAATTATGCTAAAAAAATGTCATTCCCATCACTTGATTGTACAGTTGCGTTTTTCGGTTGCGTTTGGTTGTACGGTTGCATTTTCCGCTTTGTTGTACGGTTGCGTTTTTCGCTTAATTACGACGAAAGTTGTAACGAACGCGAAAACGACCCAAATTTCGAAACGAAAGGTATTTTTACATTCCGCCCTGCACCCACCCCTCGAGTATATGCTTCAACAGGAATCACACAAGGGTAGATTATAAACCTCTAGTAAAATGACCGCTATCCGAGGATCGATACGAAAACCTAATCACTTGTTTATAACAAACACGGTTACGTGTCACACCCCGACCGCGTAAAACAACAAATCGCGGCGGAAACATCGGGGCGTGTTGCAACAGAATTAATGTTTCATAACCATGGATATCAAAAGTGTTTCGTTTTATTAAACATTGAGTAATTACATCGTCTGGAAATCTAAATACACTATTTAAACATAGTCTATCATTGTTATTTAGTCACTAAGGCCTTGTCCAGTCCTATGTGAGCATGCATCTTATCAATCGATATCATTCAACAATACCTGAAACATATGTGAAAACGAGGTCAGCAAAGAAATGCTGGCGAGTACATAGGTTTTGTGAAAATAAGATTCATGACTTCTATTTTAAGAAAATGTTTAGTCATGAACCTTGTAATTTTCTTTGTCTTTGTAAATCGTTTGAAAAATAATAGGTTCAGGTGATATGTATAAATAAAAGAATAATGCATGATTAAATGAATAACCATGTAAAAATGAGTTTGTATAAGATAAGTTGTTTGTAAATAAATGTCTTGTGAAAAGTATGTTACTTGTATAAAATGTTCTATGTCTCAAACTGAAATGATTCAAATAACGCTACAATATGTAATACCATACAAACACTTATATATAGGAAGTACCAGCGGCGTATCCACCATGCTTGTATCATATTCCACACGCATTGTTACTTAATCACTTAATCCAAACCAAACCACCAAAGTGATGTTCATGCCCAAATGTAAATCATGTAATATGTATAACCAAGATAATATGTATGGCTAGTGAAATGCATCAACTAAACCATAGGTGAAACGCACAAAACAAAGTATTGAAGTAAAACTTGGTTTAAACCAATACTTTGTTTCGTGTAAATGCATGATCAAATGTAAATCATGTACAAATGTTTACCCAATCGTTAAAACATCGTGTGACACCCAATCGTGTGACACCCAATCGTTAAAACATCGTGTGAAACCCAATCGTTACCCAATCGTTAAAACATCGTGTGAAACCCAATCGTAAATCGTTTAATTCGTTTTAGGTCGTGAAACTACTTAAATGATCGTCTCGCTAATAACATTCAAACCTTCGTGACTCTCGTCGCTTCTCGTTTTCGTCGCTTCTCGTTTTCGTATTAACAAACCTCCATAGGGTAAGTTAATAATTACAGATTCAGTCGCTACCTACCATACCCACACATAACCACGGGTGTAGTAAATAACGGGATTTGTCAGATCCTATGGTACCATAACCTAATACTGGTCGGCTTGATCATTGCTAATGAATGTCATTTGTTATGTAACTACAACCAACAAGTTTGTTCACTTTATGAAATCGTTGTTAGTTTTGTATAAATCGCCTTAATCGTTTTTGAAACCATCGTTATAACATCGAAAACATTTAGCACATATGAGTCACCCCAAAACAATTGAAAACAGTAAAATAGGGGAAGAATGTACTCGCCTGGGAGTGCTTAGGAGTCTTGAACAACTACCAAGTAAGCTAGAGGAGTCCCGGAAATCAAACGGTACCTAATATAGGTAACTACATAATTAACCCGGACCTAAATCGGAAGACTGGGTAGCAGGAGGGTTTGTAAACCAAATGAGTGTAGGAACTCATATGATATGGTTTAACAAAGCCTACATACTAAATGAAACTTAACCTAAGTATTATCGACCCATCGCGACCCATTAAGGTAACATACGTTACTTTAACGTGTCGTGCGCGTGAAACGCGTTCGGACCGCCTAACTAGCCCTATGACAAGTGTTATATGCCTAAACATATTACATAATCAGTTACGTGACAAAGGTTTAGGTTACATATGCTTAATTACCAATTATACATGAAAAGGGTATTCTGGTAATTTACCTAAGGCATATAAACTACCTATCATACAACTACTTAAACGATGTGACCATAGGGTATAACCTCGGAAGGTTATTCCCTACCTACTATGGTCACCTAATGTGTTTGGTCGGATCCTAATGATCGACCAAACTGGGTCGGGTTCGAAGGTATAGGCGATTTATTAGATCGCCTACCCTACGACCCTAGACAACGTGGTAATCAGTGGGCATAGTCCCAAAGGACTATGACCAACGTGATTACACTCACGTTGCGAAGTTCAAACGAACTTCGCATTGACCATTACTGGTCAACGCTGAAAGTCAAACAAAGTTTGACTTTCTGACTCGAAAAGCAGTAAAAATAAGGAAAAGAACGAAAGAATACTTACCCAGGGTCCCCGAATGCTAACCCAGATCAAAATAGCTCAGGTATGAAACGAAGGTTCCAACTTAGAGTCTTTTCAATCAGATTTGTGGGTTTTTAAGCCAAAGGGGGGTGGGTATTTATAGAAAAAGTAGAGCCGCTAGGATCGTTTCTTGAATATCGTGCCACGATCCGAGCCGTACACTTGTCGGAACCTTATGGTGGCTAAAAATGATGTTTATCAACAGATTAGGCAAGTTGCAAACATGTGGTTGTGGTTAAAACAGCTGCAAACAGGCTGTTAATACACTGCATCTGGTCTGCAGGTTGCCTTACGGACCGTAAGGTCATGGATGTTGAGGTCCGTAAGCTTATTTTGGCAGAATTACAGTTTTGGTCCCTGCAGTGCAATCAGCCCATTTTCGACACATTTAAGGCCCGTTAACCTCATTTCAAAGCTCTAAAATGAAGTTAAAGTATAGGGAACTTAAAATGTGCTCAAAAATATCTCGGATGTCAGTTCGTTTGGTCGTACGAACGCGATGTTCGCTTAATTACGACGGAATGCGCACAAGCGCGAAAAACGATCCAAATGACGTGACGAATGGATTTTTCTTATGGCGAACACTAAAATATAATGTAGTCATGCTTACATAAATTTTTGGATGTCCGGATGTATTCAGAACGTAAGTTATGCGCGAAAATGCAAACTTGTGCACTTTTTGACACTTTTAGTCCCTGAATGACCCTAAAGTTTATTTTAGCACACCGAACCCCTCAAAGCCTATTTCTAAGCTATGTAAAGGATATTTAAGGTGTGTTTAACTTATGGTCATGTTCCGGAATGTCTGTTACAGTTCAAATTGGCATACTTTCGCAGTTTGTCAACTTTAGTCCCTGTAAGCGATTTAACTTTGATTTCACCACACCAAACCTTCCAAAACTTATATCTAAGTTATGTATAGGTTATTTAAGGTATGTTAAGCCTATTTCACTATTCCGGAGTGTTCGTTGCATTAAACTGGTTATATTTACGCATTAGTGCGCGTATAACCTTCCAGAAAGCGATTTAGAGCTTGAAATCGAACATGAGTCAATATGTGCAAAAGATACACATATTCATACAAGTCCAAAGTATGAAATACATTATTTCATTGGTTTGGCATTTGTTTGATGGCCGTGGAGGCACAGGTGTTACAGTCTCCCCTACTTTAGGAAATTTCGTCCCGAAATTTATTTAGAGGAAACTTGTGAGAGTTTAAAACATGAAGTTGAAAAGATCGAACAACATTGGTTAGGGTTCTTGAACTTCTAGTAACCTTAATAACATTATGTTTGCAATGTAAGAGGGATACTTATATACAAGTATATGAAGCATCATTGGTGCGTCCACCGTACCTCCATTACATCGTTCTCATTTCGTTATTTTTGTCACTATCGGTTCTTACACATAATAAATCTTACTGGGTTCCTATGCACTAAATTACATAATTATGTACGCGTCCATAATCAGACAATTCCTTGCACAGTATACACAGTCTATTTTATAGTGTGTAGGGGGAAAACCAATGAACAATCCTGTGATGAGTGTGACTAGACCGCCATAGAGTCCTTTTGACTAAATCAATAAATGATCTAAATAGACTATCAAGGAGTCTGTCCAGCTACATCATTAGATGTCGTCTTTTAACCAAATTGTGAATCAATCTTTTTGACTAGACCACTACAGGGTCTCTTATGAATCATGGAGCAGTACTATATAATCCAAGGGTCTTAACTATTACATAGAAGCCCATTAAGGATTGAAGGTAGTACCTTTTGAATATCCTGCTACGAATCTCTCATATGAAGATATGAAAGATCCTGCGAGGATTTGGATAACGAATATCCAGAGTATTAAAAACACAAAAATGCAGACAAGAAAACATGAGATGAATAAACACATAGTCACATAATTGTATAATCGTTTAATCGCAAAATCGTTTAATCGCAAAATCGTTTAATCGCAAAATCGTTTAATCGCAAAATCGTTTAATCGCAAAATCGTTTAATCGTTTAATCGTTTAATCGCAAAATCGTTTAATCGCAAGATCGTTTAATCGCAAAATCGTTTAATCGTATAATCGTTTAATTTGTTATCTTTGGACATGGGTATTTAAAGCATACTAGGAATCCAATCCGTGGATTTCACTTGACACTTTAAATATTTTCAAGAATCTAACTATGAAAATAGGAAGATCTAAAAAGGAATTCGGCTTGTCCTAATTGAGTTGTAATGTACATATTAAGGTGTACAAGAAATCCAATCAGGCTCCGAAATCAACGAAGGTGTTGATCGTGGTCGGCTCGGGACTTTGAATAGATCAAGATGTCATCAATAAAAACAATGACGAACTGATCCAAATAAGGCTTGCAGACCCTATTTATTAAGTCCATGAAGATGGCTGGAGCATTTGTCAAACCAAAAGGTATGACTGTAAACACGTAATGGCCATACTTCGTGCAGAAAACCGTTTTGGGAACATCTTCTTCGAGAATACGAAGTTGATGATACCAAGAACGCAAATCGATCTTGGAAAAGCATGAAGTACCCTGCAGATGATCGGATCATTGATTTAAGGTAGGGAATATCGATTCTTGATGGTAAGCTTTCTAGGCTTACGTTAATCGATATATATTTGAAAAGATCCATTTTTTTCTTTTCACAAAGAGAACAGGAGTTTCTCCAAGGTGAAAAGTTCGGACGGATGAATCCTTTATCAGACAACTCTTGAAGCTGTTTTGATAATTCTTGCATCTCGAACGGTACAAGACGATAAGATACTCTTAGATTTAAAAGAAACAAGTGTTTGAGGTTCTTAGGGAGATCACAAGTGATCATAAAAATGACAGAACCACACGAGTAGTTTTGTCTTTGTGTTAACATCATAAGGTTGGATCAAACATTCATACAATTGCATTAGTTAAAAATAAAAACCACAAATTTTTATTTATATAGCAACCGCATTGTCTTTAAATGTTATAAGATAACAACCAGAGGAAATACAAAATACTAAAAGTTCACTTCTTCATCATCGATTGCCTCATTGATGTTAAACACTCGACCACGTGCTGGATTCACATTGACGTGAACGTTCGCATTCGGGTTTGCGTGAGCATTTGCATTCACTAGTCTCGGACAGTTGGGGCGGAAATGACCAAACTCTCCGCAGTTGAAACATGAACCCAGTGGGAATCTCGCAGCATTCCCTTGAACCGGAGCAGCCTGATTTTGTCTCAGACGACAAGTATTGGCCAAATGCCCAAGTCTACCACACGTTGTGCATTTCTTGCAATCTTGTTGTGCAACGTGATGACCGTTGCAACGGGCACAATGTGGTGCGGTACCAGCATATGCCTTCTTTGCATGTGGCTGAGCCGGTGGATTCTGCAGGTTCTGAGCAGTCTGTGCTGTAACAGCAAAATTTTGGGCACCCTTCCGCTTCTTCGATTTCTTCGACGTCTCACCTTCCTTACCCTTCCCCTCATCCTTCTTCTTGTCCTTTCCAGAATCGGTTGCCTTCTTTTATCACCCTTGCGGGTGAGTTTACCCTGTCTGACTTGAGACTTAGTCAGGGTAGCTGACAACTCGATTGCTTGACGAAGGGTGGTAGGATTTACACCGATCAAAATATCCATAATAGAATCGGGTAAACCATCTATGTATCTCTCGATCGCTTTCTCCAGAGGGGTAACCATGGTGGGACACAATAGACTGAGTTCTTCAAAACGATCCGTGTACGCACGGTGTTCAGCCCCATCTTGCTTTAAGTCGTCAAACTCTCGTTCCAAAACTCGAATCTCGTGACGGGGACAAAACTCCTTCATCATGAGAGCCCGAAGCTCTGCCCATGTTTGTGCCAACGCCACTTCGGCACCCCTATCTCTCATAACACCATTCCACCAAGTAAGCGCTCGCTTTTCAAACACACTTGAAGCAAATTCCACCTTACGCGCATCCTGACACTGCACATGTCTGAATGTGCTCTCGATACTCTCAAACCACTGCAGGAGCGCAGTTGCTCCTTGAGACCCAGAAAACTTAAGTGGCTTCGCAGAATTGAAGTTCTTGAAATTACACGGTGCATTATTGTTGTTGTTGTTGTACATCTCGTGGACTTGGGTTACAACACCGTGAACCACAGCAGCCACCTGTTGAGAGATCAGGGCTGCGAGTTCTTCAATAGTAAAAGTCCGAGTATCGGTTCGGGTATCGCGTCGAGGAGGCATTGTCTGACAAGGAAACGAGTGAGAGAGTTAGACGAAAAGAATGAGATGAAACAAATCTGATGAAAGCAAGGATAGTGGTCATTTGTTTGTTACTACAAAGCAACAAACGACCTCGGTGATTTAATCAAAGTAAATAGGTCAAAAATAATGTATCGCGAAGACATGCTCGCCTATAAGTGAACACTCATCCCAAGAATTCCCAGGTAAGCACAACTGGTCTCGCGTCTGATGAGATGTATACGAAGTGCTTGCCTAGACAGAAAACCCAGAATACAGGCATTCACCCTTCCAGTTTGCACGTGTTCACATCATTTAAGACCCAAAACCTTGACGAGATTTTGGAAACTCAAAGGGGTTCAAAACCATATAATAGAGAGTTCAAAACCTTACAATAGAGGGTTCAAAACCTAGTAATCAATCATCCTAGAACAGATGATTAGTTTTCAAAGCGGTTTTGAAATTTATGTTCTTGTTGTGGTCGTCGCCTAAGGATAGGTGACGGTATTGTTTTATGAATAAACGCAAGTAAACTCGCGTTAGGGTCCTAAGAAGGTTATAGACTAGGTCAAAGCATTACTAATTACTAATAACCTAATTCCCTATAACCATTGGCTCTGATACCATCTTTTCTGTCACACCCCGACCGCGTAAAACAACAAATCGCGGCGGAAACATCGGGGCGTGTTGCAACAGAATTAATGTTTCGTAACCATGGATATCAAAAGTGTTTCGTTTTATTAAACATTGAGTAATTACATCGTCTGGAAATCTAAATACACTATTTAAACATAGTCTATCATTGTTATTTAGTCACTAAGGCCTTGTCCAGTCCTATGTGAGCATGCATCTTATCAATCGATATCATTCAACAATACCTGAAACATATGTGAAAACGAGGTCAGCAAAGAAATGCTGGCGAGTACATAGGTTTTGTGAAAATAAGATTCATGACTTCTGTTTTAAGAAAATGTTTAGTCATGAACCTTGTAATTTGCTTTGTCTTTGTAAATCGTTTGAAAAATAATAGGTTCAGGTGATATGTATAAATAAAAGAATAATGCATGATTAAATGAATAACCATGTAAAAATGAGTTTGTATAAGATAAGTTGTTTGTAAATAAATGTCTTGTGAAAAGTATGTTACTTGTATAAAATGTTCTATGTCTCAAACTGAAATGATTCAAATAACGCTACAATATGTAATACCATACAAACACTTATATATAGGAAGTACCAGCGGCGTATCCACCATGCTTGTATCATATTCCACACGCATTGTTACTTAATCACTTAATCCAAACCAAACCACCAAAGTGATGTTCATGCCCAAATGTAAATCATGTAATATGTATAACCAAGATAATATGTATGGCTAGTGAAATGCATCAACTAAACCATAGGTGAAACGCACAAAACAAAGTATTGAAGTAAAACTTGGTTTAAACCAATACTATGTTTCGTGTAAATGCATGATCAAATGTAAATCATGTACAAATGTTTACCCAATCGTTAAAACATCGTGTGACACCCAATCGTTAAAACATCGTGTGAAACCCAATCGTTACCCAATCGTTAAAACATCGTGTGAAACCCAATCGTAAATCGTTTAATTCGTTTTAGGTCGTGAAACTACTTAAATGATCGTCTCGCTAATAACATTCAAACCTTCGTGACTCTCGTCGCTTCTCGTTTTCGTCGCTTCTCGTTTTCGTATTAACAAACCTCCATAGGGTAAGTTAATAATTACAGATTCAGTCGCTACCTACCATACCCACACATAACCACGGGTGTAGTAAATAACGGGATTTGTCAGATCCTATGGTACCATAACCTAATACTGGTCGGCTTGATCATTGCTAATGAATGTCATTTGTTATGTAACTACAACCAACAAGTTTGTTCACTTTATGAAATCGTTGTTAGTTTTGTATAAATCGCCTTAATCGTTTTTGAAACCATCGTTATAACATCGAAAACATTTAGCACATATGAGCCACCCCAAAACAATTGAAAACAGTAAAATAGGGGAAGAATGTACTCGCCTGGGAGTGCTTAGGAGTCTTGAACAACTACCAAGTAAGCTAGAGGAGTCCCGGAAATCAAACGGTACCTAATATAGGTAACTACATAATTAACCCGGACCTAAATCGGAAGACTGGGTAGCAGGAGGGTTTGTAAACCAAATGAGTGTAGGAACTCATATGATATGGTTTAACAAAGCCTACATACTAAATGAAACTTAACCTAAGTATTATCGACCCATCGCGACCCATTAAGGTAACATACGTTACTTTAACGTGTCGTGCGCGTGAAACGCGTTCGGACCGCCTAACTAGCCCTATGACAAGTGTTATATGCCTAAACATATTACATAATCAGTTACGTGACAAAGGTTTAGGTTACATATGCTTAATTACCAATTATACATGAAAAGGGTATTCTGGTAATTTACCTAAGGCATATAAACTACCTATCATACAACTACTTAAACGATGTGACCATAGGGTATAACCTCGGAAGGTTATTCCCTACCTACTATGGTCACCTAATGTGTTTGGTCGGATCCTAATGATCGACCAAACTGGGTCGGGTTCGAAGGTATAGGCGATTTATTAGATCGCCTACCCTACGACCCTAGACAACGTGGTAATCAGTGGGCATAGTCCCAAAGGACTATGACCAACGTGATTACACTCACGTTGCGAAGTTCAAACGAACTTCGCATTGACCATTACTGGTCAACGCTGAAAGTCAAACAAAGTTTGACTTTCTGACTCGAAAAGCAGTAAAAATAAGGAAAAGAACGAAAGAATACTTACCCAGGGTCCCCGAATGCTAACCCAGATCAAAATAGCTCAGGTATGAAACGAAGGTTCCAACTTAGAGTCTTTTCAATCAGATTTGTGGGTTTTTAAGCCAAAGGGGGGTGGGTATTTATAGAAAAAGTAGAGCCGCTAGGATCGTTTCTTGAATATCGTGCCACGATCCGAGCCGTACACTTGTCGGAACCTTATGGTGGCTAAAAATGATGTTTATCAACAGATTAGGCAAGTTGCAAACATGTGGTTGTGGTTAAAACAGCTGCAAACAGGCTGTTAATACACTGCATCTGGTCTGCAGGTTGCCTTACGGACCGTAAGGTCATGGATGTTGAGGTCCGTAAGCTTATTTTGGCAGAATTACAGTTTTGGTCCCTGCAGTGCAATCAGCCCATTTTCGACACATTTAAGGCCCGTTAACCTCATTTCAAAGCTCTAAAATGAATTTAAAGTATAGGGAACTTAAAATGTGCTCAAAAATATCTCGGATGTCGGTTCGTTTGGTCGTACGAACGCGATGTTCGCTTAATTACGACGGAATGCGCACAAGCGCGAAAAACGATCCAAATGACGTGACGAATGGATTTTTCTTATGGCGAACACTAAAATATAATGTAGTCATGCTTACATAAATTTTTGGATGTCCGGATGTATTCAGAACGTAAGTTATGCGCGAAAATGCAAACTTGTGCACTTTTTGACACTTTTAGTCCCTGAATGACCCTAAAGTTTATTTTAGCACACCGAACCCCTCAAAGCCTATTTCTAAGCTATGTAAAGGATATTTAAGGTGTGTTTAACTTATGGTCATGTTCCGGAATGTCTGTTACAGTTCAAATTGGCATACTTTCGTAGTTTGTCAACTTTAGTCCCTGTAAGCGATTTAACTTTGATTTCACCACACCAAACCTTCCAAAACTTATATCTAAGTTATGTATAGGTTATTTAAGGTATGTTAAGCCTATTTCACTATTCCGGAGTGTTCGTTGCATTAAACTGGTTATATTTACGCATTAGTGCGCGTACAACCTTCCAGAAAGCGATTTAGAGCTTGAAATCGAACATGAGTCAATATGTGCAAAAGATACACATATTCATACAAGTCCAAAGTATGAAATACATTATTTCATTTGTTTGGCATTTGTTTGATGGCCGTGGAGGCACAGGTGTTACATTACGTGTGCGGAATCCACGTAACTATGCCAAATCAAACATATAGAGCAACACACACGGTATAATCAATGAAACACAATCGATTGATCAAATGGGATGAGAACCAATAACAAACTGATACAAACACAGTTTTGACAGAGTTTCTTTAAGGGTATTTTCTCATCTACCTTCAAAGTGAAAGCAGGAGGTGTTTATATAGTCCCTGGGCCCAAGTCTCGACGAAACACAAGGTGCATCGACGAAACACACATTGGGCCAGTGATTGGGCCTGAAGCAGCCCAACAGACGACGAAACAAGTCTGTTTCGTCGTGACTGTCGACGAAACACAATGAATATGACATATGGCCGTTTCGTCGTGAGGTGTTCGACGAAACAACTCTGTTTCGTCGAAGGCTGCATCATGTGTGCTGTTTGCTGCAAACAGACAGCAAACACACAGAACATATAAACATTATATAATGACCATTCTACTCTTGACATGCAACATGCATTGTTCGTATTACATTACATATCAAACGAAGACAAATAAGTCAGACACAAGCGGATAGGAGGATATCCGACTTGGTCGACGGCAAATACAGACTCGATAAGACGTTAAAGACCGTACAAAATACATCGTTAAATACAAGACTAGTTACAGACACAAAAAGGCATCAACAGATTCCATAACACTATTGTTTCAATATAGATTAATCACAATTTCATAAATACTTCTAAAATGTCAAACATGTTCCATAACCAACAGGAAGTGTCGAAATAACATCATGATCAAAATATCGTTCAAAATTGTCTAAATTATCTAAGATGATTTTCTAAGCATCATCCTAGCTTGATTTTCTTGATTTCCATAGCCTATCAATCTACAACATGTATTAAAGTAAAATCAACAAAAATGTTGGCTAGTATACAAGTTTGATACATAGCATAATAGTTTCAAGTTTAAACTCATATCCGACATGATAAACATATAAATAGTTTCAGCCATGCTAGTTCACACAGTCCAAGTGATAGCCCTAGTTTACCAACACGTTAACTTTGCCTGTCCCAAGAGTCTAGCGGGAGGTTAAATGTCTCATACTAACAATAGCCATCGACTACAAATGGGGGTGGTGCGTTACCCCTATAGCACTACTATTGTTAAGGAAGAGCTACACACAAGGATTAAACGTTCACATAGCATAAACTAGTCTAAATAGTTTCAGTAGTTTCAATAGTTTCATGTTTCATGTCTAACAAGGATAGAGTATGTTTCGAATATGTTTAAAGTGTCAAGTGTCTTGATATAGAATACATGTTACATCCCAAAAGTGTTTAAAGAAAAAAGGGATCGAGTATACTCAAAGTGGGTGCTTAAACCAAACACTGCTATTGGATCGAAGGGAGCGCTGGATTAGCCTGAGTATAGTATGATAGTGTCAGTGTTGAACAGTGTGCTAACAGTGTGTCGAATGAGTTAAGTGTCGAATGAGGAGTCGAACGAACGGGAATAACCCATTCGATCGAATGGTCATTCGGACGGGTGGTCATCCGATCGGATGACCATTCGACCGGATGGCCATTCGATTGAGATGTGAGTGTTTGTAAATTGTTTAAGAAATTTTGAAGTTTTTGTTGTAGTATAATAACAATTCATCCGGTCGGATGGTCATCCGGACGGATGGCCATTCGATAGGATGGCTATTCGATCAAAGTTTAATATTTGTAAAGGGAACTGATCACCTGGTCGGATGGTCATTCGATCAGATGGTTATCCGATCGGATGGCCATTCGATTGGCAATCTGTTGTTTTGAAGACTTTGTAAAATTTCCTAAGTTTAAGTTTCAAATTGTAATGGAGATGACGTCATGACGTGTTCAAACAACGGAAACCACCGCAAGTGTAGCTCAGTCGATAGGATGGAAATCACCCCATTCGATCGGACTAACTGACCTCGTCGAAGCTTCATATTTAACCCGTTAATCGGCCATCTCTCCGGTGGAAATCCGTTTTCAAGCCGGTTCCCGACTACGGAACAAGCAAATCGTCGGTATGAGCTCGGGTTCGATAGGTTTTGAGTAGATGCGTGTAAAAGAGTTGAAAGAAATAGATGAAAAGCATGAATTCTTGAAATGTTTAGTTGAAAAGTTGTGGAAATCACTTAGATCTGAACCATTGTTGTTTGGATGACATCGCCAAGTGAACACCATCCTTAAACAGTCCAAATTGGGTGATTTCATGGTGAAAATCAGTGATTTTGATGGAGAAGATGATGATAAAGTGTGTAGTGATGATGATTGTACAATATTCGAGTGGAAATACTTACCAAATCAGCTTGAATCGAGAGAAAAGTGCTTGAGAACGACTTGGGAGCGAGTTGGATCGGATACAGCTGTCACATCAAGTGAACAGTGTGTGTACGGGTATTTATAAGCAGAGAGAGAGGTTAAGGCGGTGCAAAAGGGAGTGCAGCGATCGGATAGCCTTCCAATCGAACGGCCATCCGGTCGGATGGTCATCCGATCGGATGTCCATTCGGATAGTTGACACTTGTTTTTGCCTATGGTTCGATTCGCGAGCGAGTTTAAGCGTTGCGTTGCGTATTATTGTGATGATTCATTGTTTCATAGTATTCGAGTATAAGATTCGAGAATAAACTCGTGTTTCGAATATAGTTTAAACAAGTTTCTCGTTCCAAACATGTTTCTCGTTCCATAGTATCAAGCATAATAAAGAGTCAAGACTTGTATCGTTCAAGGAGTCAAGACTCACATCGTTCAATAGATTCGAGTTTCACATCGTTCAATAGATTAAGATTCACATCGTCCAATAGACTAAGATTCACATCGTTCAATAGATTAAGATTCACATTGTTCAATAGATTAAGATTCACATCGTTCACGTATCACATAGAATCATGGTTTAATATAATCATGATTAAATTAGCATCCAAAATAAAGCATCACGAGGGTAAAAGAGTCAATTGACAGGAAGTACGACGAGACTTGCTATTTATAGGTTAGCATCAAAACACAGGGCGTTACAGCTGGGGACTGTTTACGAACCGCATACATAGTCTGCATACGGTCTGTAAGCCTGCTGCAGGGGCCAAAGTTTGCTTTTTGATAGCTTTGGTCCATGAACTTGATTTGTCGCGTTTTAGCACTTCTAACACCCGTTAAGCCCATTTTTAAGCTCCATAAGGAAGTTAAAGTATATTTAACTTTAATTATGCTAAAAAAATGTCATTCCCATCACTTGATTGTACAGTTGCGTTTTTCGGTTGCGTTTGGTTGTACGGTTGCATTTTCCGCTTTGTTGTACGGTTGCGTTTTTCGCTTAATTACGACGAAAGTTGTAACGAACGCGAAAACGACCCAAATTTTGAAACGAAAGGTATTTTTACATTCCCATCACTTAAATACAATATTTTAATGATTACAAAAATTTTTAGATGTATGGATATGGTCAGAATGCAGAATATATGCGAATTGGCATACTTTCACAGTTTTGACGCTTTTACTCCCTGTGATCAAATAAGCATATTTTCACATACCGAACCCCTCGAAACTTATTTCTAAGTTATGTAAAGGGTATTTAGGGTATGCTTGGCTTATGTCATTGTTTCGGAGTGTACGTCACGTTAAACTGATTACGTTTACGTAACAATTAACGTATAACTTTCCAGAAATTGTTTAAGAGCTCGAAATTGAACAAGGATTGAAAACGTACAAATGTCATATGAAATTACAAAAATCTTGAAATCAAAACAAATGTTTTATTGATAATAAACTTGTTCGAAGTTGTACAATGATTACACAAGCACAGATGTCACACAGGAATGGGTTGTTACACCTATAACACTATAATATACTACCGGTCAACTTGGCTGAAGTAAATGAATGGACTCGTATCATAGATATCACACCACCAAGTTTCACACAGATTTGAAAAGTATATGGTTATATATATAAACCATATATAATAGTATTTTGTAAACTTGGAAAAGTGATAGTTTAGCACATATGAATCACCCCGAAGATTTAAGAAAAAGGGGAACTATGCACTCATTTGAATTGTCGATGTCGTGCTAATTAAGCTAGCAAATCTCAAGTGTTTCCTAGAAATAAGGATTCATTCATCAATGGTTTTTTTTGTAATAAAGGTTGTGCATGAGTGTGAGTTATGGAAACATCACAACTTTTGAAGAAGTTTAGATGTTTGTAGAAGATAGGAGTTTTGGCAGGCTTCTTTGTTTTTGAATAATACTTAAAAAATAGTGAACATAGTCGAAAAAATATAAAAATTTCCAGTCAACTAAATCAAAGTATCTTCTACAACTTTCATTTAGAAAGTTTTTCAATTTGGAACTCGGAAAGTGGTCAAAACCATTAATCTTTGAAAATTGTCCAGTTTTGACCTTCTGTTTGGTTTTAGACATTGGAAGGTCCAAACAAAAATGTTTGTTGATGTAACATACATCGTTGAAATCGTATTTCAATGAACTTAATCAAAATGTAAGACTTTACTTTGTTTGGTTAAGTTTTGGCCAAGTTATGCTTGGTTAAAGTAACAACACAGATTTTGTCCAAACAAGAAGTTCCCGTCGAAAGATTATTAAATGCGTAAGATATGGATTTTGACGGAAGAGCAGATAGAATGTGGTTTAAGACCATATGAGCAAGTGATCTCGTGTAACCTGGTTGGTTAAACCAAACATTCTGATTGGAAGATGGTTTGAAGTGTTTTGACCATTTACGGCTAGTTTATGCTAATTAGCTAGTCGTATGGGCTAACACGGGTCCAAATGGTCGAATGAGTCCTATGACAACTCCAATATGTCAAAAAAATGTTTAATGATGTTGTATGATCAATTCAAATCTCATAAATGTTGATCATATAGTGATATTCGTTAAATTATACATGTTTAAGTCCCTAGTTTTACTTTCGTTTTATGCGTTTTTTTACCAAAAATTCGCCGTTTAGGTACTTAATCAGGTACTTTTCCATTTTCAGGTCTTAAACAGTGTGCCAAAGACAAAGTTGGATAAAAAGGTACGATCTAAAGACGTTACGGATGAATTCTGCACAAACTGTTGAACTCACAGCTGATGCACGGTCGTGCGCCCCAACTGCACGACCGTGCATGATCTACGACGCCAGAAGCACAGGCAGTGCAGAAGCCAGTGCAACTGATTCCTCGGAACGCACGACCGTGCACCCCGAGTGCACTCCCGTGCACTACCTGACCCTCAATAAAACTGTGATTTCAAGGCATTGTACTACCGTGCGACCAAGGTGCACGACCGTGCACATCTGAGTGTCAGAAGTCAATTTATCCACTTGTCTGACCCAGCGAATAAATGACGTCACCCGACAATTGTTGATGAACGACCGTGCACTTTAAGTGCACGGCCGTGTAGACAGGTCGAACCCACATAGAGTGGGTCGGGGTCCCAGGACCCTAATGTTTTTAAAAAAATTAGTAGATTCGGTATATTAAATTGTATAAGGACCCCATAAATACAATTAGGTGGACACCATATAAATAAAAGGAAACTTGGTGTAGTGGTAAATCTCTCTCTTTACCAACAAGAGGTCATGGGTTCAATTCTTGTATAGCTCATTTTTCCTGATTTTCTTTAAATCTAGTTCAAACCTCGCTATAACCCGACCCGAACGAGGACCAACCCGGAAATTTTAATGTTTTGTTATGAAAATTATGAATACAAAAAAATGGACCCCATTGAAAAAAAAAAATTCTGGGTCCGCCATTACGTGTATATATGAAAAATGCCAATAAAAGAGACCATTCGTTACTGATCATATGGTTGGGTTTTTCTCCAAGTTTCTGGGTGATTTCTGAGGTCCAAGAGCCTTCTGTTCTAATCGATTTCAAGCCTCAAGATTGAAAAGAAGCTTAACCATTATCCAATCCATCAAATCCTTGCTTGTTTATGGTTTGATTTCTGGTTCTTAACATGTATTTCTGATCATATCTTCAAGTATTGAGTTTATGTTTATGTTTATGTTTATGTTTATGTTTATGTTTATGTATTATTGTAAATAGTATTAAGAAACTTGTTTCATGAATGATCTTTACTTTGTAATCTTATTTGTATGAAGCTTTAGCAACTTTTTCATGTTTGAATCTTCATGATCATATGATAAATGTTTCATTGATGTTGGATTCTTGATTATGTTTAATTATCTTGGATGATGAATAAGTGTTAGCTAAGATTGTTAACAATTCGTTGATTAACCACTTGTTTGTAAACTAATGTGTTTACACCATGAAACTAGAGATGGTATTGGTTTTATACAAGAAAATCTGATTTTGATCAAGAATGCTTTCTTGCGCGTAAGGGCTCTAACGAGTTAAATGGTGTTGTTACAAGTTCTTGACGCGGTTTATGATCTTTGTTTAGTGGTTTTGGTTGAAATTACTATCTTGGTAGATTTGTGTTCAAGACTTGTAAAATGAAATAGTTTGTGATATGGTATACTTTATGCTTATCTTGGTGGTTGTATTGTGACCATCGGTATTGCTTTTTTGAAAAGTGAGGTTAGAAAACTCCTAGCGGATGACTAACTTATCTTTAAAGATTCACATGAAAGTATATCAATAGCTATCTAATGAATGATTTTAGGTGGCTAGCGTGTGTTTATCGCGTTAACTTTCCGAATAATCATCATGTTAGGATTCCCGAGAGGGATACTAATTGTTTTGCAATTGGAAAGTTGATCAAGTGCTTTTGTGACATATCTGATGTAGGTAACATGTTTAGGTTGTTTGCGAAACAAGATAATATATATATATATATATATATATATATATATATATATATATATATATATATTTCATATTTGGAGTCTATTATGTCATAAATATAGTTTTAGATAATTTTAGTTAAAAACTCATTCACGTATCTTTTTACCGGTAAATCAATGACAAAGATTTAGTACTCATGCTCCGCCCGTGTTCCATGGATCGATATCTGGTTCTTACCAATACTTTGCTACATATATGATAGGATACACTTGTCCTTTTGTGTGTGTTTTATTGTTAAGATATAAATAATTTTTATAAATATTAAAACCGAGTTCGTGTGTAAAATTCATTGTAAAAACATGTATATATAAGCCACACACGTCAAGTTTTTGGCGTCGTTGCCGGGGAACGCGACGAGTTTTCGGAACGATCTGAGTCATTCTTTTACTGGTGTACATGCTTGTGAATACTTGTACATTTGTACTTATTTGTTTTGATATTTATTTACTTGTTTATTATTCATTTATTTATTTACGTGTTCGGAATCGAACCGCTTTATTATTCTTTCATTTATTTATTTAATTCAGTTACGTGTTTGAAATCAAACTGATTTATTATTTACTTATTCATTTATGTACGTGTTCGGAATCGAACCAATTGTTTTTTATTTATTCATTTATTTATTTACGTGTTCGGAGTCGAGCCATTTGTTTATATTTATTTATACTTGTTTATTTTTTTATTTATTTACATGTTCGGAATCAAACCGATTATTTATTTATTTATTTCATGCTAAAAAACAAATAAATAAATAAATAAATATATAATATAATAATATGATATTCCTTTTCCGCATAATGCTTATTCTTTTATTGTAGGTTGATGTCCTCAACCCTCGTGCCCGTTGTTACTGAGCCGGCCAACGAACCAGAACGTAATTTAAGGAGAAGTAGGAGGCTTCGAGAAAGGTCTCGTGTCATTGCACAAAGAATCACGGCCACGATCGACGAACAGGTGATACTTTCTGATAGTGAGAGTTCAGGGGATGATAAGGAAGCACCGTGGTGAAAGACGACCGGCTATTAAATGAGACCGGTCGTCCAGGAGGATAGGGCTTGCTACCGAGCATCGCCCGACCTACGGTAGTAGCACCGAGTTTTGAGATAAATCCAGCATTATTAATATGTTACAAAATTCGGTGCAGTTTAATGGAAAGGATCACGATGATTCGGGTCGACACATCGCTTCATTTCTTGAGGTGTGCTCGACTTTCAAGATACGAGACGTTTCTGAGGATGCAATCCATTTGCGGCTCTTTCCTTTTTCATTGCGAGACAAAGCCCGATCTTGGCTTTTGTCACTTCCGGCAGGATCCATCACGAATTAGAAGGAGATGGCGGAGCTATTCATGAAGAAACATTTTCCTCCGGAAAAGACAACTAAGTTGAAGAACCGTATCATGGCATTCAAGCAGGACGAGGGAGAATCTCTACACACAGCTTGGGAGAGATTCAGAGATCTTCTGATTGATGTCCCACATCATGGGTTGTCCAAAAGGCAGCTTGTACTGACTTTCTACCAGGGACTTAATTACGACTAACATGAACGTTTGGACGTGTATGCAGGAGGCGATCTTGGAATGAAGACACCAAATGAAGCCTACGCGATTATTGAGAAAGCTACTAAGTCAAGTTCTCGTCACAGTGGAGTGCGAACTAAGGCATCATCCATTCCTGGAGTTCATGCTGTTGATACATATACGGCTCTTACTGCGTAGATTGGGGCTTTGGCAGCAAGATTTGATCAATCTTAAAACGTTTCGCAGATCCAATCATCATGTGAGAAGTGTGGAGTGTCACACAAGCTAGGTACTTGTTAGAAGGGTGTTATGTTTACAGGCCACGAGGAAGTAGACTATCTGGGCAATCAAATTAGGCACCAAAATAACCCCTACAGCAACACGTATAATCCGAGGTGGAAGAATCACCCAAACTTTGGGTGGAAATCTGGTTCTGGGAACCAAAACCGACTCAGATACGCTCAGCGTGCCCCTATACCACAACAGCCTCAGAGACAGCCTTACCAGTCTCAAGGTCAGTCCTTCCAGCCACATTACCATCATCAAGGCTCCAGGAGCAGTTCCCAGCCACATGCGTCTCAGAGTAACTCCAAGCTAGAGGAGATGATGGCACAGCTTGTTAGGAAACTTCAATTGTGCTAATCAGATAGCTGAGATCCGCTACCAGCAACACGAGGAGCGTTTCCTGGCCCAAGAAGAGGATATGCGTAGTCAGTAAGCTTCCATCCAGACCATTGAGAATCAGGTTCGCCAGTTGGCTAAGATGTTGTCTTAGAGGCCTCAGGGTGGTCTTCCAGGTAACACGGAGCCAAATCCTAAAGGGCTTGTCAATGCCCCGCACACGTAACAAGTTTGGGGAAAAGGAGTCTAGCTATCGACACACTGAAAAACTTTAGCGAGCGTGTTTTCACACGCTAGGGGTATTTTTGTAAATATTTAATTTATCGCATTTATTTCCCTTTTCGTTAACGTTTTCTGTTTCTAGTAGGTTTATAAAATTTGATTCATGTCTTAGGAAATTTTGAAGTCAGTTTAAAGTTAAAACAGGTAAAACCTTGCAAAAATGGGGAAAACTGGTGAAAAACGGAGTTGAGAACATTCTATTAGTTCTGTCTACAGAATGTACAGATGACGCAAGGCCGTGCACCTGATCCGCACGACCGTGCACTTCATAATTGAACCAGACCAAGAACAACCGTGCATAAGGTAGTCACCGGACATGCACGACCGTGCGTCCGACTGCACTACCGTGCACAACGGCAAAACTTTGCGAACCACTGTGCACCAGTTGATGTGCACGACCATGCACATCGGCGAACGACCGTGCATGGCTTTTTAGCAACAATAATTTTAGGGTATAAAAACGACTTTGCAGTAAAAACATTTAAAAAAATATTTTGAACCCTAGCTAGTCGCACAGCCGTTCTTGGCTCTCCCACTCCTAAAACCAACCATCTTTTGCAAGAATTTAACTTAAATCTTCAGTCAAGGTATGATTTCTTACTTGTTTTTGAATTTTAATCTAATTTTTGTTGTAGATTAGGGTTTTTACTCAAAACTTTTGGGGTTTTCTTGATAAACTCAAATGAAACCCTAGTTCTTGAATGTTTGTGTTAATCGTATGTTCTTGTCACTGATTCGAAGTACATTCACTGAAAAGATGTTTTGATTTGTGATAAAAAGGTTGAAATTAGTGAATGGAAGTAATTTTTCAAAGTCTGCTGTCATGCACGGTCATGCGCTTGATCCGCATGGCGGTGCCGAGTTGATAACACAGCAAAATCAGTGACCAGTTCAGCGAATCCGAGATGCACGGTCATGCACAAATATGCACGGTAGCGCAAATCTTATTCCAGAATCTGACCGACTAGCATACTCGAGACGCACGGCCGTGCACTTTGGCCGCATGCCCGTGCACTTTCTGAAACGACATTAGAATGTCGTTAAATCACTGTTCTGATGACGGGACTTGAAATTTCTTAATCTGAACTCATTCTATTATGTTCTTGTATGCAGATGAACCACCCTTTTATCCAATTCGACCCCGACAAATCAAAGGATCAACCTTGCGTCAATAAGATGCAAGCACTACGGGATCGTAAGGGTCAGATTGGGGAGCCACGAAGACTGAGTTGGGCAGTGATGGTGGCCCTAAACCAATCGGAAAGACTAATAGAGATGATCTCCTACCCGATGTCTAGGTTGTTGAACATTCAACAACCCGTTTACCTTGAACTTACATTGGAATTTTTCGCTTCCTATGCATATGACAAACCATGAAGCGAAAATCCAGATTTTCATAATACAAAGAGTGTATAGTTTAGACCAGGTGGGAGATGGCATAAGTGGTCAGTAGCAAAGCTCGGAAGAAAGTTAGGAATATACACTGACGAAGATATCAACTCCGAGCTCTTTACCAACATTTACAAATTCAGTAATGACCAAGAAAGAGCCGACTTTTGGGCTCAGGTGGCAATCGAGCTACCATACGAGGCTAGGAGGGCTAAGGCTTCAAGGCTACGGGACCCGCTTCTGAGGGTTCTTCATCAGGTTATGAGCCACACGATCTGTAGTCGCATGGACAGTTCCGAGAACTGTCCCACTCCAGATTTGCTCTTCTTATACTCCATAGTGAATGGGGTGCACATGCACCCTGCCACACGCATGGCTGAGTTCTTCTTAAACAGTGCGGGGAGGTCCACGAGTAGCGAGATCCAAGGGGGAAAATATGTGACACAACTAGCCTATGCCATTGGGACCATGTCCGACGATGTAGTGAATGGTCTCAAACTGGTTCATGCAGGGGGAGAAGTGGACCTTCGGTCCTTGAAAGCAATAGGTTTAACAGTGGAGAGATCTGGGATCCACTCCCACCACTACCAGAGGATGAGGACGTTAATATGGAGCATGAGGAGTGATGACTGTCGTTAGTGTCATGCAAAAACTGAAATAACTAGGTACCTAGAGTAAGTTGGATATCGAACCAGAGGAGGATTGTGGAAAGTGTCGTAATGAAAAGTATTAATTAACTACTACTGAATTGGAAAATTTGTTTGATTGATTGTGAGAATTATCTAAATTAACGAACAAAAATTGAGGTTTAAATCAATAAGAGAGAAAATGGTTACTCCAGATTTCAGGTTTTACAGTTAGCATCAACTATGTGTTTAATCGTGACACCTACATAGATATAAGTGTTAAACTTGATTAGCCAGTTGTGATAATCAACGACTAAGTACTCTGATCAATACATAACGGGAGGTTATCGAATGAGTATTAATTGCAATTACCAACCCTAATCCCATGACAAATATATCCCAATTACTAGAACTCTCGGGAATTGAATGCTTAGAAATCAAGGTTTAAATAAAATGCAATTCTCTACAACCAATAAATCATGTTAAATCAAGGTGAAAAGCATCGAATGCTTAGATCACCAAGTCAAAACGAATATAGCAAACACATAGTATCTTCTAACTTACAAAAACCCTCCAACCGGAGGAAACCATAAAAGTTTAGCCGCCCATCTCGTTCACAAAGTCAACAAAAACTTGAATTGATGATAAATTCATGATCTTGGTTGATGATTCGTTAAGATAAATGATGGATTGGAGGTGAAAAGCCTGAATCTTGGAGCTCTTGGATGCCTTTGAGTCGTCTTAGGTTATGAGATAATGAATGCCTCCTCAACCAACCCTAATATACCTTTAAAAACCCTTAAATTCGCGTTTTTCCATCAAAGCAACTGTAAGCTATGCTTGAGGACCGTAGCTTATGGTTCAAAATCTCTTTTTCCAACATCTGACCCAACCGTAACCTACGGCTTGGGAACCGTAGGCTACGGTTCCTAAACTCTGACCACATCTCGTTGAACATCACCAAACTGTAAGCTACGGTTACCAACCGTAAGCTACGGTTTCAAAATTCTGGTCACTTCTTCGTTGACATGAACCATCCATAAGCTACGGTTTGTGAACCGTAGGCTACGGTCGCGACTTCTTCCATTCTTCTCTTCACAAACAACTTCCATTAAATGACACAATGGCCCCTCGACTTTTGTATCTTCTTGTTTCTTGCATATATGGGCTTCAAACAACTTTCATAAAATACAAAATTAGTCCCCGAACTTTGCTCTTTCACACTCCTTTCACTCGTGAACCTTTATATCAACCGAACAAGCTCCAAATTCCATTCTCGAGCTACAATATCCAATCTAATGCTTTCAACTTCATCTTTAACCATTGTAAGTGCACTAAATTACTTGCTTTACCTGCGAATCACCAATTTCCTGTAGTTATCTCATTCTAAACACATAAAATACACATGAAACACAATATTTAAAAACTCTAAGGCTCGGGTTTCACCCTCTCTATCACATTCCCATACTTACCTTTGCTGTCCTCAAGCAAACCAACTAGAACTAATCACCATAGCAACAACACCTCTAAACCCCTTAACCGATTCAACATGTTAAGTTCCCAAGTCATACCCGTCCCATAAACTAACACAATCGAGATTGACAGTCTGACAAGTAAACCATTAAACTTAAAAACTAAAGACTTGTCTATCTAAAAATAACATGTTTACAATTAAACACATGCTACACACCCCTCACAATGTACTCTCCTCTCGGGTTAATATTTGGACTAGCGTGTAATGAGCTAGTATATTAACACTCAAATAAGCACACATGAGTTCCTGCAATCGTATGCTTGTATGACAATCACACCTCCACTGTATCATCTAACACAACACATATCAAAAGGACTTTTTCGGTTTTGGGCTTAGGCGAAGGTAGGAAAAAAATTTTGGTTTCTTTTTCTTTTCTAGTTGTCTCACAAACAATAACCAAACCATGATAACTTATTTAAACACAAACTTTGGGTCGAGTTCTACCCAACAACTAAACCAACAATCAACACTCTTCTTTTTGGTCTTTTCTTTTTCATTCTTCCATATATTTTTTCTATTTTTCTCTCTTTTCTTCTGTTTTTTTTTTTCTTTTTTTATAACAATATCATCACGGTCGGTTTTTCACAATAAACAATGGGCGAACAAATGAAAGGTAGTTAGGCTCAACAGGGCTACTAAGGGAAATTGGTAACACCACAAACACAAACACAAAAACTGTAACAGGAAATCCTAATGCCTTTGTCATATACGTGCACATGTCAAATCCGCAATCTCAGCATGCATCAAATCACACAAGTTCTAACACAGAATAACATGTAGCCTGCACTCAACAAATGAATTCATTGTATAAATCATCCTATCAGTTCTACAGGCTCCAAATCTCACCAAGAAAAGGTAAAAGGGTTGACAACATGTGGCATATGCAATTTAAACATGTTAACCCTAGATAGACATCTCTTTTCAACTCGCTTTCTATAAAAACACTTGTCAAACCTACTCTCATGAAACTTAAAGAGACAACCATGACAAGGGACTAAGTTAGTTTACTACCGGTAAGAAGCCTATTAGTGATTGAAACTTTAGGTTTTCGTATCCAATTAGCATGCTTAAGGCTATGAAAAATTTTAAAATTTTCAAAATTTTCAATTTTTTCAATTTTCATCGATTTCAACCACTTTCAATCTCTTCATCCTTGTCATCCCTTCTCGGACTTCCACATCCCCACCCTTGCGATACATTATCCCCAATGTATGGTGCTTTTAAAACATAAGCCCGGGAAAACAACCAACTACCCTCAATGGGTGGCTAACTCATAACAAAACAAACAAACACATCCCTTAACACACCAAACAAAGTTTCACACCACCAAAACACAAAACACACCAAAAATAAACAGTAAATTGTTAAGATAGGAGAGAGCACATGGACCTGAACAAGTCAGAGAGTGCGTCACTGGTATGATGGACCCGGTGGTCCACCATAATATCCACCCAAGTGTTCATAAAACGAGCTCATATCAAAGATGTCTGCCATGCCTCCTCCTTGTGGATCTTGCTGCTGAGATTGAGAAGAGGAAGACCGAGCTGCTTGCTGCTCATACTGCCGAGTAGGGTATTCTTACGGTGGCGGCTGGTACGGATAAGAGCTTTGAAAATGGGGCTCCGAATACTCTCTCGACAACCACGTAGACCCATGAACCTGAGGTATCGGGTGGCGAGGCATACCGGGCTCGTATGGTGGTAACTGGCTATAATCCACATGAGGTGGATTTTCACATTATGGAACTCCATGATAGTAGTCATGATAATGTCGAGTCTGATTCTCATCGTATGCCCGCATGTTTAGTTCCATCTCCCCACTCACATGGCACACTTGATCAGCATGACGCATAAACCCCATCATCTCCTCATGTTTCCTCTCCATGCTAATCTCCAATCTCGAGCCCTGATCATACAAAGACTGTTACCACATCTCCCAGCCAGCATATTCCGGCGGCTGACTACTCTATACCCGTGCCTGCATGTCATCATCAAACACTCCCCAGGAGTAATTCGATTGCCTCGGTTCTTCATGCTGTCTACTTGAACCTTCACCCATTTCCATACCCGCTTCTCTCTTCTTTTGCAATAACTCCTCGTCACTCGAATCCAAGTCGTCCATCTCTCCTTGACTTGGTCGCTGTTTACCCCATTGCAACACCTTCAACCTTGCTCCATCCCCAAATTTTATCTTATGCCACAATTTAGTCTTCACGTGAGTTATCCGATCGCTAATGCGCATGTCGGCGATCGAAAAGGTGGCATGCGGCTTTCCAAAGGGTTTCTCGGATATTGGCACAACCACTTGCTTGCGAAGGAAAGCACTGATTAACCGGACGTGGGGAATCATGTTAGTGCAGGAATGTCTATCGCCTCCGTCAATCCATTCCGTAGCTGAAACTGAAGTTATCTAGGGTTTATTGTTATATTTAGTTAGAAGTAGCAAGGTGGCACTTTGGTAATTAATGAGAAATCTCATTAATTCCAAGGGCTATAAATAGGAGCTTTATGTTTAAAGCTAAAGACTTTTGCTCATTTGTGATTTAGGAGATTCAAGTCTAGAGAGAGAAAGTCTAGAGAGAGAAAGTACTCTCTACGTGATTCTTGTATCGTACACGTCATATATTTCAATAGATTCACGGTTCTAGTACGTTATTGTGTGTTCGGTCACGCACGTTCACGGATTCCGCACGTTGAATGTTCGTTACGCAATCGAACGGTGTCAAAATTCAGGTCCGCTCATACGAACCTTGATGTGTTGTGCGAAAACATCTGATCTAGAGTAATCGAAGATTTTCGGTTCGTTTTTGCATCAAAATTCAGGTCCGCTCATACGAACCTGTATGTTTCGCTTGTAAGGTTCGCTCATTGTGACATTTAGTGGAGGTTCGCTTTTTAGGTTCGCTTATTAGGTCATGTTTGTTGTAGTTACGCTCTAGAGGTCCGCTCATAGGGACATAATTGTAGTAGATCCGCTATTCTGGTTCGCTCTTGTGACTTTTTGATTCTGATTGAACGTGGTTGTCGACTGTTGCATCTGATTAAAAGACCATAAACTGAATTGTGAACCACTAATTGATAAGGCCCAATCAAAATCATTTAATGTGACGACCCATGTGAAGTAAAAATTGAATTGTTTATATCTGATGTTGTCGGCTTAGTGAACAGCGGCCCAATTAGAAATTACAACATAAAATTGTCGGTTTCGTGGATTGTTTGGTCCAATCAGCTGACATTTACGGCACGTGTGATTTGTCGGGACATTATCTGATGTTTTGACATGTGATTTGTCGGCACATTATATGTGATTTGCATAATTGTGTTTTACGGTCCAATAGTTTGTGTATAAATTGCTAGTTGTCAGTCCACTAATTGAACGGCCCAATCATAGTCTGTTATAACTAATTGTTGTCGGGATAGTGGAATAAATTGGTTTAATCAACAGTTAAAGCAAATCGTTCTCGGCCCAATGAATATTAAAACTGATTAAAGTAGTGAGGCCCAATCAGTAATCCAAACATTAACTCATTAATATCACTGTTGATTCAAGTTGTTTGTATCTGATAGTGTGGTTAAAATGTTTGACGAAGAGGAAAACTATGACCTTGAAAGGTTAAATGATTGGTTTGATGGGTGTTGGGGTAGTAAATATCAGAATGAGAATAAGAATGTTTGGAATACAAGATTTGAATGTTTTTTGTGTATAAAAAATGAAACAGTAGATGCGTTGGAAAAACGGTTTGATTGTCTAATTGAAAAACTAAAAAGTTACGAGATAAGAATGTCAAATGCTGAAAAAATATCAAATTTGCAGACGCGTTACCTTCAGAGTGGGATGAATTTTTGATTGAAGTGAAAAAGGATTCTAGGTTCTCAAATTTTTATCCAAATGAATTTATAAATAAGCTCAAAACACTCAAGTATGAAAATGTAAAGAAAAAGTTGATGAATGGAATAGAAAAAGAATTGGAAAAAATAAGTTTGGATGTGATTGTTGAAATATGCAAAAGAGTCAATATGTGTCGTGTAGCAAAAGATGTTATGAAATATGATATTAAGAGGGGTTGTTATCTAGATAAAAGTATGAATCCTCTTGATTTTGTTAAAATTTTTTGTGCAGGCACATACGAGACAGAGACAGAAGTAATTTCAAAGAATGAAGAGAAAAATGTTCAAGTGGTAGAGGAGCAGGTTAAAGAAATTTCAGCTATCAAGGTTGAGAAGAAAGCTGAAGCTGAAAAGATGTCCGAGAAGTGCTTAAACTGTGAAAAATCTGAATCAGACAATGCCAAACTCTTAAAGAATGTAGAGAGTTTGACATTGGAAATCAAGAATTTGAATATTGAGAAGAAATCTGATGATAAACAGATTCTTGAACTGCAAGAAAATTTTGAAAGATTGAAATCTGACAATGTCAAACTGTTAATTGATTTGGACAGTTTGACATTGGAAAACAAAATTTTGAAAGAAAAGGAAAAAGATTTTGAAAATGAAAAATTGAAAATTGAAAAAGATTTTCAAAGTCAAATGAAGATTTTAGAATATGAGAAATCTGTTATTTTTAAAAATAATCTTGAAAAACAGATTGAAATAAACTCTCATCTTCAGAAAATCATTCGGCTTGAAAATGAAGCTGAAAAAGCTCGGTTTAAAATCAAAGAGCTTGAAGAAAAATTGAAAGGTTTTGAGACTTCGTCATCAACACCAGATTATCCATGTCCAAAACCGATCAATTCTGTTCCAATAAGTGACAATGTCACAAACTTTGACAATGTCAAAGTTGAGGATTGTGATGAAGGAGCTGATGATGAAAATGAAAAACAAGTTAAACAAAAATTATTTTTAGAATTAAAAGAAAAATTCAAAAATACTGTTTTGCAATCTACTGAAATAGGTGAATGCTCAAAGCAAAAACCTGTTAAGAAGATTGTAGAACAAAAACAAAAAATTCAAAATTTTTTCAAAATGAAAATAAAAGCTCATCAGTTCAGTCATCCAATTGTTATAAAAACCCACAAAATTTTGAAAATCAAAACTCACAAAAAGTTGGTAATAAGTGGTGCAGGTTTGACCACAGTGCTCAAGCGTCAAATCAAGCTTTCAGGAGGAGTGATGATTACCACAAAGCCAGACAATGTTATGATATGAGTGTTTGGTGTGAAAGTGGTGAATGGTACGATAACAGAGTGTGCTACACTTGTGGTGTTCAAGGACACATTGCTGTTAACTGCCAAAATCAGTGGTTTGAGACGAGGAGATGCTATAACTGCCAAATCAAAGGACATATTGCAAGAGATTGCCCAATGAGATCAATGGGAAGATCGAGGACTGAATCTCAGAAAGTAGGGAAGAAAAAATCAGTCAAAGTCGATAAAAAGCCCAGAGCACAGAAACAACAAGAAGTGAAAGAATCGAAAGTGAAACTTTCACAAGGGCAAAAAGATCGATTGAGAAAGAAAAGGAAGAAAGCACGAGAGTATCTTGAAAGGATTTTGTCCTCGGGTACAACAAATAAGAGTACTGATAAATCGCTTCACTCGACAACAAAGTCAAGTAAACCGAATTCTTCAGTTGCAAATCTGAGGACAAAAGAGGAGATAAAGAAGGTTGAATTGGTTAGCGATGAATTTGTTTCTTCGAAAACAAATGAGCTACGTGTTGGCGATGAATCTGACTCGTCAAAGTCAGAAGAGCCACAAGTTGAGCTAAAAATTGAAACGTCAGTTCCGCCAATGGTTGATGTCAACTTTCCACCATTGCGAGCTGAAAATTTTAAACAAAAAGTTGATAAAGTTGAGATTGCAAATCAATTCTTTTCTGAAAAGAAAGATTTTGATGTTGAAAAAGCCTTTAACCCCAATGTTGTAAACACTTTTGGAAAAATGGTTGAGGGTAAGGTAAAAGGGGTTAAAGAATTTTATGAATCAAAAAGGTATGTTCAAAACACCCAAGGACCGTCAGGCTTGGGTGAATCTCTTTAACTGAAAAACCTGACTTGCCGGAGTTCCCAGGTTGGTAAGCGTGGAACATGAATCGGCACATTTCTTGAGAAATTTCACTCTGGTGATTTTTCGCCTTACATGTGGAAAATCAGGAACATTAAGTTGTACTTGATTTTCTACAAGTGATGTTTGAGATCTAAAACTGAAATCGTAAAATTTGTCATGTGTACAAAGAAAACAATGTGATGAAGTGATCCCGAATCTATAAATGATTAGTAAACAAACTAATTTTTCCGGAAAAACCATTTTCATTAAAACAAACTTAAGTGTTTTGAAATCATAATGGGAAAATAGTTTGTTGTCAGGGGGAGTTCTGATTGTTTACGCCAAGTGGATATTGAAGCAATTCTCGTCAAGTTGTCACTTTACTTTGTACAGTTTATTGTTTTCAAATTTTCCCAGAAAATCAAAATTGAAACAAATATTGATTTTAGGGGGAGAAAAATTTTAAAAAAAAATTTGAAAATTTGAAAATGTCAAAAACATTGAAAAAGCAAAAATGAGTTTTGTTGAGATAAGAGGAAATGATAGTAAATCAGTGGACTATCACAGCATGCTAAAGAAATGAAAAGTAAAATGTGATAAACGGTCTCACTAAAGATGTGACGATAGGCTCAGCTAGACTAGTAGATTTGCAATAACGATACAAACTTAAATGAAAAAGCCTAGTTCTAGTGGGAAACATGGTCGAAAGCATAGTACTTAGTTTTGTCCTTCTTGACTGTGTGCCTACTCAGTAATCGCTGATTGTTGAAAGACATAAAACTGGTTAAGTCTGTGAACTTTCACAACTTTGCTAAAAAGTCGCTGTGATTGTGCATTTCATTTTGCCAAGATTTAAACTTGTTTTATTTCTTTATTTTGTTTAAGCATTGGACATCCTCTGCGTATACGTGAGTATCGACCTGGATGTTAGTGCCTAAACGTTCTGCTTTATTTTCTTTGGTGTTTCGTTTAAGCTTTGGATCACGTCTGCGTATACAGGAGTATCGACCTGGTGGTTAAAGCCTAAACAATTTCAACTTGTTTTATTTTCTTATTTTGTTTAAACAATGGACTTTCTTTGCGTATCGAAAGATCGACCTGATTGTTAATGTTTAAACATTCTGCGTTGTTTTCGCACATATCACAGTTGATGAAAGTTTAAAGGCATTACTTGAGTTAGTGTATTGCATGATGAGGGGATATGCTGAGATCGTGGGGTCCATAAGAATTTTGTGCAAAATTAATATACCTTAACGTATCGGTAAGCATTTCGAAAGTTTTTAGATTGAGCTTAAGAGGACAACTATATCTTTAATCAACGTGAATCGTTTAGAACTTAATATGTTTAAAGCTTAACGGTGCTAGTGATTTGTCTCAAAAACTGATATGATCCTCTTTCGCAAACTCACAAAAATATGTTTGTACATATTTCATTTCTGCATTACATTTCTCTTATTACAAAATCCAAAAGGATTTTAGTGTGTTTTAGCCTAATTTTTGAAAAATCCAAAAAGATTTTCGACAACTGATGTTGAAAAGCTGATATTCAAAATCTCAAAGGCTAAACAAGATGAACAATTGGTTTGGTTAAGATGATGAGAAGTTGGAAGATAATCCTCAAATGTTTAGATGATTCATTAATTTGAATCACAATATTGTGTGTTATATGTTTGAGAATTTTGAATGAATTCTTTTAGAGTCAAAATTATTTTGTCTTACGAGAGGTTGAGATGTGTAGGTTTCTGATTTTGTTGAATACGGAAAGCCAGGCGTCGATCCTAAAAGCACGGAAGCTTGACGAAAGGGGGAGCCTGAAGAAATAGACTACCGAGGAGGGGAGCAACTGAAGCTGAAGACAGATCCACAGGGATTTTGTTCGTGAAAAAGAAAGACAAGAAGCTACGAGATTGACTACGGCAATATCCAAGGGGGAGTTTGTTAGTGCAGGAATGTCTATCGCCTCCGTCAATCCATTCCGTAGCTGAAACTGAAGTTATCTAGGGTTTATTGTTATATTTAGTTAGAAGTAGCAAGGTGGCACTTTGGTAATTAATGAGAAATCTCATTAATTCCAAGGGCTATAAATAGGAGCTTTATGTTTAAAGCTAAAGACTTTTGCTCATTTGTGATTTAGGAGATTCAAGTCTAGAGAGAGAAAGTCTAGAGAGAGAAAGTACTCTCTACGTGATTCTTGTATCGTACACGTCATATATTTCAATAGATTCACGGTTCTAGTACGTTATTGTGTGTTCGGTCACGCACGTTCACGGATTCCGCACGTCGAACGTTCGTTACACAATCGAACGGTGTCAAAACCGGTCCTACAAGAAAATTTTGTTTTCCAATGTCAAACTGTCCAAATCAATTAACAGTTTGAATGTCAAAACTGTTTTGTATTTAAAACCCTAGATCCGGGATGAAAAATCTGTAGTCTGGGAGGGTTATTGAATGTGAAGCCGAGTTGGGTGGCGATCTGACGTGAACCTTTGTCGTGTTGTCAATTTTGTTTGTACAGTTTATTTTCTGCTTTTCGTTAAAAACAAAAACACAAAAATATGTTTTTCTTTTTAGGGGGAGTAATTCGCAGAAAAATACAAAAACATGATAAAAACTACAAAAACCAAAAACATTTGAAAAAGTAAAAATGAGTTTGTGTAAAAAAGGGAAATGATAGTACATCAGCTAGACAGGTGCAGTACGCTAAAGAAATGTAATGTATATATGTGTTAAGCAGTCTTGTAGATGATATGCCGATAGGTTTTTACACATTTAGTAAATACATTCGGGATATAAACATAAAAATTACTTGCTTTTATGTGGGGAACATCTCTCGGATATATGGGTAACCCCCGAAATCTTGTTTGAAAGATTCCTTTTTTTATATACTAGGAATAGATACTCATTGATATCTGGGGTATTATTCCAGGACTTCTGCTGAACGGTAGTTCTGACCTAGTCCTCGAATAATACTTTCCGCAAATGCTTGAAACATAGCATCACCCTCAGGATGTATGATAAGACAATAAAATTGCTTAGCTATGCTGTTGTAAAAAAGATCATCTAAAGGGGACACACCCAAAAAGTTGAGTCATGATCTCTCTGCTGAACGGTAGTTCTGATCTGAGCTCTCATGATTCTTCATAATTTATTAACCCCTTACAGATATCATTTGTGGTATTCTTACCTGTAAGACTGAATATTGGGATCTGGATACGAGAGTATATTCTGAGGTGGGACACATATGAAAGTTAAGCTTTAAGACATTAATTTTGTATCCTGGACAGATTGAAGTTTGTGTGAAAATTTAGAGTGGACCAGTATATCGACAATCAATGCAAACTGTTTAATATTGAAAATGTAATCCAGCTTAACGGTACGTGTATCTCGTCGGCAGCTGATATGATCCCTTAACACGCTCACAAAAAGATTGTATGTACATAGTTTCAGTTTATTTAGTTAAAAATCCAAAAAGATTTTCTTTTCTCATCTTATTTTTCGACAACCGATGTTGGGAATTGGAAGATCAAAGCTTAAGTGCAGAACATGTCAGTGTTTGATGAGGGATGGGTAAGCTGGAGATTGCTATACATTGATTGGTATATTGTTTGAAAGTTAAAATGTGTTTGAAAATTTGAAATGTTCAAAAGTTCATTCATTTGAACTGCTTTCAGAAAGAAAAGTTAACAAACTTCATATATCTGATCATTCAAGGCCATTAATTTGGACTTGGTGAGTCAAACAGTTGACCAAGGTCATTGACTTGGACTTGGTCAGCTGGGTGTAACTGTGTTTAATCTGAAAAATAAAAAAAATGAAATTTTTTGAAAAAGATCATCACAGGTTCGCTTATTTGTCAACATTTCAAAAGAGGTTTGCTTTTATGTCAAGTTAACATAAGTGGTTCGCTTTTAGATCATCACAGGTCCGCTTATATGACATTTGTCATAAAAGCGGATCTCCTTCACATATATAAACCGGGGTCCGCTTTTAAAGCCATTTACACCTTTCGCTTTTGTGACCTTCTTCTCCAGCGATTTGAAGCGGATCTCATACACGACCAAATTCAGGCATTGCGCTGCCCGATTTTCACCAGATTTTGTTAATTTCTTAGTGTTTCAATCATGGGCAAGGTAAATCTTCGCTTTATTTGATCATTATCATGCTTATTTCATGATGTCGGCATACCTGTTTGAACGAAGCATAGTTATGGAAACTTTAACTGTTAAAATGTACAATAAAACAAGTCTGTGTAGTCGTCTGAGTATATAGATGATGATGGTGTGTGTTAATTGTTTCGAATTTGATGATTGATAGTTTTAGTCGAGTCCCAGATGTTTCAATCTCAGATCTAGGGTTTTAAAGATGTAAAAAATGAAATCAAAACATACCCCAAGTCTCGGAATCATCAGTTTAACTTGATTACATGTTCAATTTTGAGATTTGATTAGTGTTGAATGGTTGATGATAGGTCCGCTCATTCGATCATGTACAGGTCCGCTTTTAGTGAACATGTACAGGTCCGCTTTTAGTGAACATGTACAGGTCCGCTCATGCGAACATGTGTAGGTCCGCTTGTACGAACATGATTAGGTCCGCTTTTGTTAACCTGTATAGGTCCGTTTGTGTGTACATTAAGCTGGTTCGCTCTTATGAACATAATGTGATTCGCTTTTATGAACATGTTGCACAAGTTTGATGTTTGAAATTTTTCTAAGTATCTGATTGAGTGTATATGTTTGATATGCAGGCTTCTAATGTTATATTTGATCCTACTCACAACAGCTGTTGTGATTTGGATATTGAGAAAAATCCAGAACTGGAGAGTTTCAAGAGCATTTTGGAGTTTATGGGTCGTATTCCCATCCAGAAGGCATTGACGGACCAAAGGCCTTTATACGAATCTCACATCAAGCGTTTCTGGAGCAATGCAAGTTATAACGATCAAAGCAAAGTGATTTCATCAGTTGTTGAAGTTCATGGCAAGTTAGAAAAGATTTTAGTCACAGAAGCACTGATTCGTGAAGTTATTAATTTTCCTGACGAGCCAGATTATCCAACGAGATTTCCAGAAAGAATGGTGAAAGGGTGTATGTTCAGAATGGGATATACTGGAGCTTTAAATGCCGGAAACTATTTAAAGTCAAAGTTTCAGAAACCTTACAAGTTTTTGATTCACTGTGTACTGATTTCATTAAGTCATGCTAAAGGAGGATTTGATGCAATGCGCGATTACCAAATGAATATGATTACGGCATTGGTGTTGAACAAAAAGTATAATTTCTCACATATAGTATTCCACTATATGGCTGAGAATAGCAAGTCAGATTTCAAGACCTGGATGTATCTAAGGTTTGTACAGATGTTAATTGACCATGCGTATCCAGAGATTGATCGAGATATTAAAGATGATTTGTTGGAACAACCTCACATGACCAATAATACACTGAAGCAGCTTGTGAAATATCATCCGAATCACCCAGAGCCAACACTTGTTTTCGAGCCTTTTGGTTTTATTAAAGATGTTAAATATGTTGACCCAGATCCAGTTAATCGTCAGAACTGGAGAAATGAAGAGGAAATGAAAGAAGCAAGATATGCTGACGAGCTGAAAATTCTCAAAGATTTCAAAACTACTAAGAATGAGTGGTATGTGAAAGAAACTGGAAGAAGACGTAGAATGGCAACTCCTATTGTTCGAGAAGGTGAAGGATCTTCTTTGCAATCTAAGAAGAAACAAAAGAAAGCTGTTCAAACATTGTTAATAGATGAACCTGAAGAAGATAATCCTGTGGTCGCTGTGGAAAAAGAACAAGTTGTAACTGCTGAAGATGATTTTTTTAATGATGATATGTTGTTTGACACAGATGTCTTAGAAACAGGACCTTCTGTTGAGGTGGAAGCTGAGCAGGTAGCAAATGTTGAAGCTCAGAAAGGCAAAGGAAAGGTAATTGATGATATTGAGGGTGACGATGTGGATAAGGATACAACAAGTTCCTCAAGTTCTTCAGATGAAGAGGTTGTAGATGAAACTGAACGTCGAAAAAGAATTCAAGAGGAGATAGAAAAAGAACAGTTGTTAAGAAAGAGAAAGAGACAGGAAAAGGACGATGATGATGTTTACAGTCCTTCTCCAGAGCATGTCTCTCAATCACAATCTCCTAAAGGCGGCAAAAAGAAAGCTGGTACGAGAAAGAAAGTGGTTTCTCCAAAAGCTAGGAAAGTCACTCCAAAGATCAAAATTCCGAAGATCGTGTTAAAGAAGAAACAAACAAAAGAAAGCAAGAGACCACCTACTCCACCACATGAGCCAATACCACCACAATCATCAATCCAATCTCCACCCCGACAACCTACACCACCACAATATTCATCACCACCAAAACAATCAACACCACCAAGACAACCATCACCACTACATCTACCACCTCCACAACAAACTTTATTCACATCACAAGAACTTTTTCAAACACCACCTCGCACACAAATACAACTAACACCTGGTTCCTCTGGCAAAGGTCTTCATATTCCTCATGACAATCTTGAAGATATTGGTGTTGGAGAGTTTGGCTTTATAAACGATGAACAAGTGAAGAATTTGGAGAAGAAAATGGTTGAAGTGTTGGATGATAACAAGAAATTAGCTGCTGAGAACAAAAAGGTTTCTGATCGTGAACGAATTCTTGAAATGCGAGTAAAGAAATTGGAAGGTAATAATAAAGAATTGATGAAGAAAGTTGACAGTGATCAATCAGAGATAGATATTTTGAAAGTAAGAATTGCAGAGTTAGAAGAAGAAAAGATTTGTCGTGAAGAACAAAATAAAGGATTGCGAGCAGTCAAGGCTAGAAATGAACACGAGAATTATATGTTGAAAAATGTATTAGAAAGTGTGGTGGGTATGCCTTTAGAGCAAAGATTTGAAGAGCTGCAATTTGAAGAGCTTAGAGCAGAACGTCAGGCAGAGATTGAAAGACAAATGCAGGATAAAGGTAAAGGTGTTGAAGGAAGTTCTGCAGTGTTAGAAAGATCAATAGTACCTTCTATGGTGGTTGATAATCCCGAGCCTATTTCTGCTATTTCTGGTCTGTTTGAAGATGATACTCCTATGAATGAGTTGATTGGAGATAATGATGAAGATGATGAAGAGGAGGATGAAGAGGAAGATGAAAAAGATGAAAAAGTGTTTTCTGCGAGTAGTCATGGTTCTGATGATGATGATGACGACACTGCAGGTGGTACAAGTTTGAAAGTTACAGAAGCTTCCACTGAGAAAACAGTTGATGATCTGATGAATGATTTGATAAATGAAGAATCAGGGGAAGCAAGTGGAAAGGGGGAGTCTAGTAAAACTCAGATCGTTGAACATACTGAGAAGTTAATCTTGGGATTGGATGCTTACAGAGAAATGATGCATACTGTGAATCCTGAGTTCAAGTTCGATTTTGAAGAAGAGTTGAATACTTTTGACATAAATCAACAGCCTGAATACAAGTATAAGTATGTTGAAGAGGCTGATAAGTATGACAGAGTTGAAGTAGAAGACTGGACGGATGATGAAGATGTGGTTGAAGATACTTCTAAGTTTCCTACGCTTGTGGAGTTCTTTGCTGAGGAAAATAGAGAAGAATTGAGGCAAAAAGTAGCTGAGGTGGTAAAAGATAAGAATTTTGAAAGCACTCAAAAAGATATGGAAAAGGAAGATAGAACGAAATGGTTCAGAAAAGATCACGAGAGAAAGTTTAAGAGACCTTTGAAGTATTATCAACGTGATAGAAGTGTGTCACTTGGTGATATCATCAGTTGGGGTTTCTTACCTCAAGTGAATGCTTATGCAATACGAAGAGAGTGCGGAGTTCAGTACTTTGAACGTTTATATGACATCATGTCATTACCATGGTGGGATGTGGATGAATTACCGAAGGTTAGATGTTTGGATAATTCTGTTCGAAAGAATGATGTTGCTATGTGGGGCTACATTAAATATGAATCATTGAAAGAGTTTCGTAAATGGAAGCCACATCATCCTAAGAAAGTGCAGAGGGTTAATCCTGAAACAGGAGTTGAAGAAACTATTTTGAATGTCAAACCGCCAAGAACGATGAAAACAATACCAATGCCTCAGATGGAACAAAACTTTTATAAAGGCTTCATTGGTTGGGTTTATAGTTGTATTTCAACCGAAGCCATAATTACTTACAGAGCAGGAGGGGAGATTCGAGAAATACATGTTTATGATCCTATGTGGCTTGTAAATTGCTCTGCGAAGGATATTGAATGTCTTTTCATCAACAAGATTCATTATCAACTAGAAGATAGAGATCTAGCGCAGCAGTTTCAACGTGTTGTTGCCCTTTGCTTTCATAAAGGTATCAATTCTGAAAGTAAATGGAAATCATCTTGGTGGTCGCTGGATGAGAAGATGAAAAGAAAAGCTAAGCGTGAACATCAAAAGCTTGAAGAAAAGAAAGGTATGTTTATGAGGATTCAAGCTGAAGAGGAAAAGGCAAGAAAGAAACATAATGATATGGTGAGGAATGCGCTCAGTAAGAAGCCGAAGCCAAGGGAAGAGACATTTAGAGCTGTTTGAAGACCCAAAGACAAGACAAAGACTGCGGCTGTATCCAAGGGGGAGTTTGTTGGCGCATTATGTCTAAAGCATGCGTCTTAGTCTTGTTAGTTTAATGTATAGGGTCTAGATAGGTTGTTTATGTATTGTACAGGGGTTAAAAGTGTAATTTTGTGATGTTAGTGGATGAGGTCCGCTTATATGGTCACATGTCATAAAAGCGGATCTATATGTTGGAGGTCCGCTCATATGGACATGTCCATATAAGCGAACCTGTCACTCCTATAAATACCCCAAGTAGTTTTCTCATTATGTACGTTGATGTCAAGTGTGGAGCCGAACTGCTGCCCGACTATTTTCAGAAAGTTTAATGAGAAAACCGTATTAAAGTGATCCACATCTGTTTCTACTCATTTCTACTACGTTTTTACTTTGATTCATACTGATTGTGTATTTCCGCTGCATAATCAGTAGTATCTAGCTCAGATTGACTCAAACGACTGTCAAATACGGTCCTACAAATCAACTTTTTCTTTCTTTTGTTTCGGCTCTGCCAGATATGCAACATCACTAGCTGTCGAAAAGATAAATGTACTTGCCCAGTCATAAGGGCAAAAAGAACCACTAGCTCCCACTTCCGAATGCCCATCAGATCTCCTAATCGCGGAGCCACATTCGTAACCAGCAGATTCAACAACACCGTCACTAATGGTTTCAGGTTGTCACGTTTCAATTCCACCCCTTTACCCAACAAAAACAACTCTGAATACATCACGTTCTCTCCAACTATCTTCGTCTGATCATTGAAGTAATCATTCTCCGTGATGAATGTGTAAAAACTATCAGCTTTGGAGTCGAACTTGGCAACCTGATTCAACGACTCAAGTGACATAGTTTCCGGCTTCCCATTCACTTTCCTAGTAAGTGTGACGGTTCTCGGTGGGTTGCTTCCGTCATCCTTGGTTAAAGTACTCAACCATTCCATGATACTTCTGATGTAAGCTTCCCCACTTTCATTACCTCGGAAATCTATAACTGCTTCCCAACCGAGCTTAACAAACTTCTCATAAAGCCCCAATGCCCTAAGATCAGGCTTATGAATACGCTTCTCAAAACACGTATTTCCTCTGATCGAATGAGTGTCTCCCATCTTCTCATAAAATAATTCAGCCTGATACGTCGCCTGTTGCTTGTGAAGAGGACCATCTTTCCAAGTGGGACGATAGGGAACATCACCATGTCCCCGGCAACAGTACCATTTTGATGACTTTCGTTAGTGTCATGCAAAAACCGAAATAACTAGGTAGCTAGAGTAAGTCGGATATTGAACTAGAGGAGGATTGTGGAAAGTGTCGTAATGAAAAGTATTAACTAACAACTACTGAATTGGAAAATCTATTTGATTGATTGTGAGAATTATCTAAATTAACGAACAAAAATTGAGGTTTATAAATCAATAAGAGAGAAAATGGTTCTTCCAGATTTCAGGTTTTACAGATAGCATCAACTATGTGTTTAATCGTGCCACCTACATAGACATAAGTGTTAAACTTGATTAACCAGTTGTGATAATCAACGACTAAGTACTCCGGTCAATACATAACGGGAGGTTATCGAATGAGTATCAATTGCAATTACCAACCCTAATCCCATGACAAATATATCCCAATTACTAGAACTCTCGGGAACTGAATGCTTAGAAATCAAGGTTTAAATAAAATGAAATTCTCTACAACTAATAAATCAACTCAAATCAAGGTGAAAAGTATCGAATGCTTAGATCACCAAGTCAAAACGATTATAGCAAACACATAGTGTAATCTAACTTACAAAACCCTCCATCCGGAGGAAACCATAAAAGTTTAGCCGCTCATCTCGTTCACAAAGTCAACAAAAACTTGAATTAATGATGAATTCATGATTGTGGTTGATGATTCGGTAAGATAAATGATGGATTGGAGGTGAAAAGCTTGAATATTGGAGCTCTTGAATGCCTTTGAGTCATCTTAGGTTATGAGATAATGAATGCCTCCTCAACCAACCCTAATATACCTTTAAAAACCCTTAAATTCGTGTTTTTCCGTCAAAGCAACCGTAAGCTATGCTTGAGGACCGTAGCTTACGGTTCAAAATCTATGTTTCCAACATCTGACCCAACCGTAACCTACGGCCTGGGAACCGTAGGCTACGGTTCCAAAACTCTGACCACATCTCGCTGAACATCACCAAACCGTAAGCTACGGTTTCAAAATTCTGATCACTTCTTCGCTGGCATGAACCATCCGTAAGCTACGGTTTGTGAACCGTAGCCTACGGTCGCGACTTCTTCCATTCTTCTCTTCACAAACTACTTCTATTAAATGACACAATGGCCCCTCGACTTTTGTATCTTCTTGTTTCTTGCATATATGGGCTTCAAACAACTTTCATAAAATACCAAATTAGTCCCCGAACTTTGCTCTTTCACACTCCTTTCACTCGTGAACCTTTATATCAACCGAACAAGCTCCAAATTCCATTCTCGAGCTGCAATATCCAATCTAATGCTTTCAACTTCATCTTTAACCATTGTAAGTGCACCGAATTACTTGCTTTACCTGCGAATCACCAATTTCCCGTAGTTATCTCATTCTAAACAAGCAAACACATAAAATTCACATAAAACACAATATTTAAACTCTCTAAGGCTCGGGTTTCACCCTCTCCATCAAGGAGCAGATTCATGAGGAACATCATGACGATGGAGGATTATTGGGACCACCACCAGGTCATCAGCACCAGCACCAGCACAGTTATCAACCATAGTAGGATTGGCCGCCTGGCATCCCTTCGTACCCCAAGTTCTACTGGCATTTCCAGGACGTGCAGGTGACTCAAACCACGATGAGAGAGGAGATGCACGCGGGATTCTCGTATATCTTCGGAGGGCTCCATGACGCCTTCCTGAACTACTTCGAAGATCCTCCACAGTTCCCATTCGGGAACCCGACTGGCCGAGAGGGGCCACGCAGATATGATGGGGTGGGTTCATCTGGAACTCCTCAAGATGATGAGGAGGAGGATTAGATAGCGGTGGGAGCGCACCGTTTGAAGATTCTGGTGTCTTATCGTAGTTTTATTTAGTAGTACTTTATTATGGGGTTTTACATTTTGACGTTGTTTACTTAAAATCCCTCGGCTATGCATTATTTTTACAAAATTTTAGTGTGTGTTTGATTTTTTTTAAATAATGGATATGGTTTTTAGTTATCTAATAATTTGATTAATAGCGTTGTTTTCTGTTTTGGTTAGTGATGTGATACCTGTGTCACTGCGACCAGCAAACAAATACCAAATCAATGAAATATGGTGTTTCATACTTTGGACTTGTATAAATATGTGTGTCTTTTTCACATATCAATTCTTGTTCGATTTCAAACTCTATATCGCTTTCTGGAAGGTTATACGCGCACTGATGCGTAAATATAACCAGTTTAATGCAACGAACACTCCGTAATAGTGACATATACTTAACATACCTTAAATAACCTTTACATAACTTAGAAATAAGTTTTGAAGGCTTTGGTATGGCAAAAATCAAGTTAAATCGCTTACAGGGACTAAATTTGACAAACTGCGAAAGTATGCCAATTTGAACTGTAACAGACATTCCGGAACATGGCCATAAGTTAAACATACCATAAATATCCTTTACATAGCTTAGAAATAGGCTTTGAGGGGTTCGGTGTGCTAAAATAAACTTTTGGGTCATTCAGGGACTAAAAGTGTCAAAAAGTGCACAAGTTTGCACTTTTACGCATAACTTACGTTCTGAATACATCCGGACATCCAAAAATTTATGTAAACACTAAAATATTTTATTTTAGTGTTTGGCATAAGAAAAATCCATTCGTCGCGTCATTTGGATCGTTTTTCGCGCTTATGTGCATTCCGTCGTAATTAACCGAACATCGCAACCGTACGGCTAAACGAACCGACATCCGAGATATTTTTTAGCATGTTTTAAGTTCTCAATACTTTAACTTCATTTTAGAGCTTTGAAATGGGGTTAACGGGCCTTAAACGTGTCGAAAATGGGCTGAATGCATGACAGGGACTAAAATGGTAAATCTGCCAAAGTTACATGCTTACGATGCGTAAGCATTCTTCACTTACGATGCGCAAGGGTTCCCCAGAACAGATCAGACTGATTAGTCAGCAGATTCCAGCTGTTTTAACCACAACCACAAGCCCACACTTGACCTTTCAGCTCATTTAGGACCATTTTTAGCTACCATGATTTTCCGACAAGTGTACGCATGAGATTCGAGCACGGTTTCCATGAAACGATCTTAACGGTTACCCGAAAACTATAAATACCCCACCCCCCATTGCTTCAAAATCACTAGAATCTGATCTTAAAGACTCTAAGTTGGAACCATTGTTTCATACCTGAGTTATTTCGATCTAGATTAGCATTAGGGGACCCTTTGTAAGTGTTCCTTCGTTCTTTTATTGCTTTTCGAGTCCGAAAGTCAAACTTTGTTTGACTTTCAGCATTGACCAGCTTATGGTCAATGCGAAGTTCGTTTGAACTTCGCAACGTGATTGTAATCACGATGGTTATAGTTCCTTGTGACTATGCCTACTGATTACCACGTTGTCTAGGGTCGTAAGGGTAAGCGATCTAATAAATCGCTTATACCTTCGAACCCGACCCATTTGGTCGATCATTAGGATCCGACCAAATACATTAGGTGACCATAGTATATAGGGAATAACCTTCCGAGGTAATACCTTATGGTCGCTTCGTTTAAGTAGTTGTATGATAGGTAGTTTATATGCCTTAGGTAAATTACCAGAATATCCTTTTCATGTATAATTGGTAATTAAGCATATATAACCTAAAATTTTCTCACATAACTGATTATGTAACATGTTTAGGCATATAACACTTGTCATAGGACTAGTTAGGCGGTCCGAACGCGTTTCACGCGAACGACGCGTTAAAGTAGCATAAGTTACCTAAACGGGTCGTAATGGGTCGTAAACACTTAGGTTAAGTTTCATTTAGTATGTAGGTTTTGTTAAACCATATTACACGAATCTCCATACTCGTTTGGTTTACAAACCCTCATTCAATCAAATCCTCCGATTTAGGTCCGGTTTATTAACATAGTTACCTATATTAGGTGCCGTTTGATTCCGAGATCTCTATCATTATTTGGTTGTCACTCCAGAACTACTGAGCAATCTCAAGTGAGTACATAGACCCCTCTTTTACTGTTTTCAAACTGTTTTGGGGTGGAACACATGTGCCTACTTGTTAGTTTCATGCTTTCCATGTTTTCACATCATATACCTGCTATGTTCGTTAGTACATTATAGTACATGATTTCATTACATTTCATGCTATGTATGCCCATTGTGTGCGTACTTAGTACATCATTTTACATTACATGCTATGTATGCCCATTGTGTGCGTACTTAGTACATCATTTTACATTACATGCTATGTATGCCCATTGTGTGCGTACTTAGTACATCGTTTTACATTACATGCTATGTATGCCCATTATATGAACACATTACATTACATTTTGAACCGTTTGTAACTATTTGACTATGTGAACCGTTTGTAACCGTTGAACCGTGTGAACCGTTTGTAACTGTTGAACCGTTTGTATCCATTGACATGATCTATATTTTTACAATCGACAATTGACTAAACATGAACATTACATCTTGGTGGTTGTTTGGGTAAGTGATTTAAGTAACGAGGCATGTGTAATATGATACAAGCATGGTGGATACGCCGCTGGTACTTCCTATATATAAGTGTTTGTATGGTATTACATATCGTAGCGTTATTTAAACCATTTCAGTTTAGACATATTACATCTACAATACATCTACACATGAACATTGTTTTACAAAGAACTTAACTTATATAAACTCATTTCACATGGTTATTCACTTAACCATGCACAATTCTTTATACATATATACCATTTGGTTTGTTTATCACTTTTCAAATGATTTACAAGACAAAGCAAATTACAAGGTTCATGACTAAACATTTTTCTTAAACAATAAGTCATGAATCCTATTTTCACAAAACCTATGTATCTCACAGGCATTTTTATGCTGACGTACCTATTTTCACATGTGTTTTCAGGAGATGATGCATAGGACTTATCAAGACATACTTAGGCGGACCTGTGCCTTAGTGACTTAAAACGAGACAATAACTTGTTAATTTATGTTATGTACTCTTTGTTTCTTGTTTAAAACAATGTAAACTTTCATGTTTGATTAATAAAACGAAACTTCAATTACTATGGATTTGAAACAATTAATTCTGTTACAACACTCCCCGACGTTTCCGCCACGTTTTGTATGTTCTACGTGGTCGGGGTGTGACAGAAAAGTTGGTATCAGAGCCAATGGTTATAGGGAATTAGGTTATTAGTAATGCTTTGACCTAGTCTATAACCTTCTTAGGACCCTAACGCGAGTTTACTTGCGTTTAGTCATAAAACGATACTGTCACCTATCCTTAGGCGACGACCACAACAAGAACATAAAATTCAAAACCGCTTTGAAAACTAATCATCTGTTCTAGGATGATTGATTACTAGGTTTTGAACCCTCTATTGTAAGGTTTTGAACCCTCTGTTATATGGTTTTGAACCCCTTTGAGTTTTCAAAATCTCGTCAAGGTTTTGGGTTTTAAATAATGTGAACACGTGCAAACTGGAAGGGTGAATGCCTGTATTCTGGGTTTTCTGTCTAGGCAAGCACTTCGTATACATCTCATCAGACGCGAGACCAGTTGTGCTTACCTGGGAATTCTTGGGATGAGTGTTCACTTATAGGCGAGCATGTCTTCGCGATACATTATTTTTGACCCATTTACTTTGAATAGTCACTGTGTGTCGTTTGTTTACCTTGTGGTAACGAATAAATGACCACTATCCTTGCTTCCATCAGATTTGTTTCATCTCATTCTTTTCGTCTAATTCTCTCACTCGTTTCCTTTCATGTTTCCTCTTTTAGAATGCCTCCTCGACGCGAAAGCCAGATAGCGACTGCCGAACTGGCAGAAATCATTGCGCAGCAAATGGCTGCTCAATTCCCAAACCTCTTTGCTCAATGGAACCAAGCCAACAACAACAACAATGGTCCATGCAATTTCAAGAGTTTTAACTCGGCGAAACCACTCAAGTTTAGTGGTTCTGAGGGAGCGACTAGGCTTCTTCAATGGTTCGAGAGCATTGAGAATACTTTCCGCCACGTGCAGTGTCCTGACAATCGCAGGGTCGAGTTTGCTTCGAGTGTGTTCTAGAAGAGAGCCCTTACGTGGTGGAACGGGGTTATGAGAGATCGTGGTGCAGAAGTTGCTCTAGCACAGACATGGGCTGAACTTAGGGCCCTTATGATGAAGGAATTCTGTCCTCGACACGAGATCAGGGCCTTGGAAAGGGAATTCGACAATCTTGAGCAAGACAGCGGTGAGCATCGAGCCTACACTGATCGTTATGAGGAGTTAAGTCTGTTATGCCCAAACATGGTCATGCCTTTGGATAAGGAAATCAAAAAGTACATTGATGGCCTCCCTGACTCAATACAAGACATTGTGACTGGTAGCAACCCTACTACAGTTAGACAGGCCATTGAGCTATCTGCAACCTTGACTGAATCAAAGATCAGGAAAGGTAAACTTTTCCGAAAAGGTGACAAGAAACCGGTCGAGGAATCGAAACCAATCGAGGAATCAAAGACCATGGATGAACAGACTGGATCCCCTAAAAAGTCAAAGAAGCGAAAGGCTTCTCAGAACTTCGCCGTGGTCACTCACAATGATCAAGCCGTCCCCAACCAACCAGCTCAACCCCCTGCCAGGAAACCCTACAACGGAACTGCACCCTTGTGTAACCAATGTGGCCTACATCATCATGCTGGTGTGAAGTGCCGCACATGCCAAGTTTGCAGACTTATAGGTCATACAGCTAGGGTTTGCCCAACCGCAGCTGCACCAAATCAAGCTGGCAACAATCCTGCTCAAGCTCGTTTTCCACCGGGATCTTGCTACAACTGTGGCGAGATGGGCCATTTTCGTAGGAATTGCCCAAGGCTTGCTAATGCAAATCCAGCGCAGGGATGAGCATATGACCAACCAGAAGACAACATCGTTTAGAAATAATCACGTCTTATGTATTATTTTCTTTTGTTGTCACGATCCATGAAACAGTTGTTGTTATCATTGTTTATAAATAAATCTTTTATTTACATTGCAATGTATTTATGTGATTGTATGTATAAACAACATATCCCCTACAATACCGACAATCAAGGAACCGCATTCCTTGAAGAACAGACTACCCCCAAATTTCTTCCATTGTATGATTTCCTGCGTTTTCCACGAAAATCCTAAGTACCCGTTTCTTCCAAGAGAAACGAGGTACGAGGTGCCAAGTTAATAGCAATCAATAACAAGATAATAACAATTAAACAATTATGTGGTTATGTGCTTATGTGTTATCTTTTATGTGTCATGTGATCCAAATTATGTTATCCAAATCCTCGTAGAATCTTACATATCCTTGTACAAGAGATTCATAGTAGGATACCCAAAGGCACTACCTAAAATCCTTAATGGACTTCTACGTTGTAGATAAGTCCCTTGGATTATAAAGTACTACTCCATAAGTAGACCCCTTGAGTGGTCTAGTTAAACAGATTGATCCAAAAATCTGGTTAGGAACATCATGTGATGATATAGCTGAAAGGACTTCTTGGTGGCCTAATTAAGAAGATCCTATGTGGATCTAATTAAAAGGAACCTATGGTAGTCTAGTCGCCGTCATCACAAGTTCGATATCCTTCCCCACAACATTACAAAACAAACTGTGCGGACTGTGCAAGGAATTACGTAATTATGGATGCATACATAATTATGGAATTTAGTGCACAGAAATCACAGCAAGTTCTATCATGTATCTAGAGTTAACCCTATTCATTTCCAATTCTGATGAAGCATCCGTTGAGGAAAAATGAACTAGCTATTCATTTTTCACTTCTGAAGAATATCCGTTGAGGAACTGAATATCCGTTTATCCTTCATTTCCAATTCTGAAGAATACCCGTTGAGGAAAATGACTCCGTTTGTTCATTTTCGTTCTGAAGAGTATCCGTCTAGGGAAATGTATATCCGTTTATTTAATCCTTCATTTCCGAACCTGAGGAAACCACCGTTGAAAATGACTCCGTTAGTTCATTTTCATTTCTGAAGATTATCCGTTGAGGAAATGAATATCCGTTGCTTAATCCTTCATTTCCGTTTCTGAGGAAACAACCGTTGCAAATGACTCCGTTTGTTCATTTTCATTTCTGAAGATTTGTCCGTTGAGGAAATGAATATCCGTTTGACTATCCTTTTTCATTTCCGTTTTTGAGGAAACAACCGTTGAAAATGACTCCGTTTGTTCATTTTCGTTTCTGAAGATTGTCCGTTGAGGAAATGAATATCCGTTTGTCTATCATTTTCATTTCCGTTTCTGAGGAAGCACCCGTTGAAAATGACTCCGTTCGTTCATTTTCGTTTCTGAAGATTTGTCCGTTGAGGAAATGAATATCCGTTTGTTTCTCCTTTTCATTTCCATTTCTGTGGAAGCACCCGTTGAAAATGACTCTGTTTGTTCATTTTCGTTTCTGAATATTTGTCCGTTGAGGAAATGAATATCCGTTTGTTTCTCCTTTTCATTTCCATTTCCATTTCTGATGAAGCACCCGTTGAAAATGACTCTGTAAGTGCATTTTACGTTTCTGAAGAATGTCCATTAAGGAAATGACAGGATTATGCTTTACATATCTCTGGTGGTTATCTGACACAAAGTCACAAATAGACTCCTACGAATTAATTTCGGGACGAAATTTCCTAAAGTAGGGGAGACTGTGACACCTGTGTCACTGCGACCAGCAAACAAATACCAAATCAATGAAATATGGTGTTTCATACTTTGGACTTGTATAAATATGTGTGTCTTTTGCACATATCAATTCTTGTTCGATTTCAAACTCTATATCGCTTTCTAGAAGGTTATACGCGCACTGATGCGTAAATATAACCAGTTTAATGCAACGAACACTCCATAATAGTGACATATACTTAACATACCTTAAATAACCTTTACATAACTTAGAAATAAGTTTTGAAGGCTTTGGTATGGCAAAAATCAAGTTAAATCGCTTACAGGGACTAAATTTGACAAACTGCGAAAGTATGCCAATTTGAACTATAACAGACATTCTGGAACATGGCCATAAGTTAAACATACCATAAATATCCTTTACATAGCTTAGAAATAGGCTTTGAGGGGTTCGGTGTGCTAAAATAAACTTTTGGGTCATTCAGGGACTAAAAGTGTCAAAAAGTGCACAAGTTTGCACTTTTACGCATAACTTACGTTCTGAATACATCCGGACATCCAAAAATTTATGTAAACACTAAAATATTTTATTTTAGTGTTTGGCATAAGAAAAATCCATTCGTCGCGTCATTTGGATCGTTTTTCGCGCTTATGCGCATTCCGTCGTAATTAACCGAACATCGCAACCGTACGGCTAAACGAACCGACATCCGAGATATTTTTGAGCATGTTTTAAGTTCCCAATACTTTAACTTCATTTTAGAGCTTTGAAATGGGGTTAACGGGCCTTAAACGTGTCGAAAATGGGCTAAATGCATGACAGGGACTAAAATGGTAAATCTGCCAAAGTTACATGCTTACGATGCGTAAGCATTCTTCCCTTACGATTCGCAAGGGTTCCCCAGAACAGATCAGACTGATTAGTCAGCAGATTCCAGCTGTTTTAACCACAACCACAAGCCCACACTTGACCTTTCAGCTCATTTAGGACCATTTTTAGCTACCATGATTTTCCGACAAGTGTACGCATGAGATTCGAGCACGGTTTCCATGAAACGATCTTAACGGTTACCCGAAAACTATAAATACCCCACCCCCCATTGCTTCAAAATCACTAGAATCTGATCTTAAAGACTCTAAGTTGGAACCATTGTTTCATACCTGAGTTATTTCGATCTAGATTAGCATTCGGGGACCCTTTGTAAGTGTTCCTTCGTTCTTTTATTGCTTTTCGAGTCCGAAAGTCAAACTTTGTTTGACTTTCAGCATTGACGAGCTTATGGTCAATGCGAAGTTCGTTTGAACTTCGCATCGTGATTGTAATCACGATGGTTATAGTCCCTTGTGACTATGCCTACTGATTACCACGTTGTCTAGGGTCGTAAGGGTAAGCGATCTATTAAATCGCTTATACCTTCGAACCCGACCCATTTGGTCGATCATTAGGATCCGACCAAATACATTAGGTGACCATAGTATATAGGGAATAACCTTCCGAGGTTATACCTTATGGTCGCTTCGTTTAAGTAGTTGTATGATAGGTAGTTTATATGCCTTAGGTAAATTACCAGAATACCCTTTTCATGTATAATTGGTAATTAAGAATATATAACCTAAACTTTTCTCACATAACTGATTATGTAACATGTTTAGGCATATAACACTTGTCATAGGACTAGTTAGGCGGTCCGAACGCGTTTCACGCGAACGACGCGTTAAAGTAGCATAAGTTACCTAAACGGGTCGTAATGGGTCGTAAACACTTAGGTTAAGTTTCATTTAGTATGTAGGATTTGTTAAACCATATTACACGAATCTCCATACTCGTTTGGTTTACAAACCCTCATTCAATCAAATCCTCTGATTTAGGTCCGGTTTATTAACATAGTTACCTATATTAGGTGCCGTTTGATTCCGAGATCTCTATCATTATTTGGTTGTCACTCCAGAACTACTGAGCAATCTCAAGTGAGTACATAGACCCCTCTTTTACTGTTTTCAAACTGTTTTGGGGTGGAACACATGTGCCTACTTGTTACTTTCATGCTTTCCATGTTTTCACATCATATACCTGCTATGTTCGTTGGTACATTATAGTACATGATTTCATTACATTTCATGCTATGTATGCCCATTGTGTGCGTACTTAGTACATCATTTTACATTACATGCTATGTATGCCCATTGTGTGCGTACTTAGTACATCATTTTACATTACATGCTATGTATGCCCATTGTGTGCGTACTTAGTACATCGTTTTACATTACATGCTATGTATGCCCATTATATGAACACATTATATTACATTTTGAACCGTTTGTAACTATTTGACTATGTGAACCGTTTGTAACCATTGAACCGTGTGAACCGTTTGTAACTGTTGAACCGTTTGTATCCATTGACATGATCTATATTTTTACAATCGACAATTGACTAAACATGAACATTACATCTTGGTGGTTGTTTGGGTAAGTGATTTAAGTAACGAGGCATGTGTAATATGATACAAGCATGGTGGATACGCCGCTGGTACTTCCTATATATAAGTGTTTGTATGGTATTACATATCGTAGCGTTATTTAAACCATTTCAGTTTAGACATATTACATCTACAATACATCTACACATGAACATTGTTTTACAAAGAACTTAACTTATACAAACTCATTTCACATGGTTATTCACTTAACCATGCACAATTCTTTATACATATATACCATTTGGTTTGTTTATCACTTTTCAAATGATTTACAAGACAAAGCAAATTACAAGGTTCATGACTAAACATTTTTCATAAACAATAAGTCATGAATCCTATTTTCACAAAACCTATGTATCTCACAGGCATTTTTATGCTGACGTACCTATTTTCACATGTGTTTTCAGGAGATGATGCATAGGACTTATCAAGACATACTTAGGCGGACCTGTGCCTTAGTGACTTAAAACGAGACAATAACTTGTTAATTTATGTTATGTACTCTTTGTTTCTTGTTTAAAACAATGTAAACTTTCATGTTTGATTAATAAAACGAAACTTCAATTACCATGGATTTGAAACAATTAATTCTGTTACAACACTCCCCGACGTTTCCGCCACGTTTTGTATGTTCTACGTGGTCGGGGTGTGACAGAAAAGTTGGTATCAGAGCCAATGGTTATAGGGAATTAGGTTATTAGTAATGCTTTGACCTAGTCTATAACCTTCTTAGGACCCTAACGCGAGTTTACTTGCGTTTAGTCATAAAACGATACCGTCACCTATCCTTAGGCGACGACCACAACAAGAACATAAAATTCAAAACCGCTTTGAAAACTAATCATCTGTTCTAGGATGATTGATTACTAGGTTTTGAACCCTCTATTGTAAGGTTTTGAACCCTCTGTTATATGGTTTTGAACCCCTTTGAGTTTTCAAAATCTCGTCAAGGTTTTGGGTTTTAAATAATGTGAACACGTGCAAACTGGAAGGGTGAATGCCTGTATTCTGGGTTTTCTGTCTAGGCAAGCACTTCGTATACATCTCATCAGACGCGAGACCAGTTGTGCTTACCTGGGAATTCTTGGGATGAGTGTTCACTTATAGGCGAGCATGTCTTCGCGATACATTATTTTTGACCCATTTACTTTGAATAGTCACTGTGTGTCGTTTGTTTACCTTGTGGTAACGAACAAATGACCACTATCCTTGCTTCCATCAGATTTGTTTCATCTCATTCTTTTCGTCTAATTCTCTCACTCGTTTCCTTTCATGTTTCCTCTTTTAGAATGCCTCCTCGACGCGAAAGCCAGATAGCGACTGCCGAACTGGCAGAAATCATTGCACAGCAAATGGCTGCTCAATTCCCAAACCTCTTTGCTCAATGGAACCAAGCCAACAACAAAAACAATGGTCCATGCAATTTCAAGAGTTTTAACTCGGCGAAACCACTCAAGTTTAGTGGTTCTGAGGGAGCGACTGGGCTTCTTCAATGGTTCGAGAGCATTGAGAATACTTTCCGCCACGTGCAGTGTCCTGACAATCGCAGGGTCGAGTTTGCTTCGAGTGTGTTCCAGAAGAGAGCCCTTACGTGGTGGAACGGGGTTATGAGAGATCGTGGTGCAGAAGTTGCTCTAGCACAGACATGGGCTGAACTTAGGGCCCTTATGATGAAGGAATTCTGTCCTCGACATGAGATCAGGGCCTTGGAAAGGGAATTCGACAATCTTGAGCAAGACAGCAGTGAGCATCGAGCCTACACTGATCGTTATGAGGAGTTAAGTCTGTTATGCCCAAACATGGTCATGCCTTTGGATAAGGAAATCGAAAAGTACATTGATGGCCTCCCTGACTCAATACAAGACATTGTGACTGGTAGCAACCCTACTACAGTTAGACAGGCCATTGAGCTATCTACAACCTTGAGTGAATCAAAGATCAGGAAAGGTAAACTTTTCCGAAAAGGTGACAAGAAACCGGTCGAGGAATCGAAACCAATCGAGGAATCAAAGACCATGGATGAACAGACTAGATCCCCTGAAAAGTCAAAGAAGCGAAAGGCTTCTCAGAACTTCGCCGTGGTCGCTCACAATGATCAAGCCGTCCCCAACCAACCAGCTCAACCCCCTGCCAGGAAACCCTACAACGGAACTACACCCTTGTTCAACCAATGTGGCCTACATCATCATGCTGGTGTGAAGTGCCGCACATTCCAAGTTTGCGGACTTATAGGTCATACAGCTAGGGTTTGCCCAACCGCAGCTGCACCAAATCAAGCTGGCAACAATCCTGCTCAAGCTCGTTTTCCACCGGGATCTTGCTACAACTGTGGCGAGATGGGCCATTTTCGTAGGAATTGCCCAAGGCTTGCTAATGCAAATCCAGCGCAGGGATGAGCATATGACCAACCAGAAGACAACATCGTTTAGAAATAATCACGTCTTATGTATTATTTTCTTTTGTTATCACAATCCATGAAACAGTTGTTGTTATCATTGTTTATAAATAAATCTTTTATTTACATTGCAATGTATTTATGTGATTGTATGTATAAACAACATATCCCCTACAATACCGACAATCAAGGAACCGCATTCCTTGAAGAACAGACTACCCCCAAATTTCTTCCATTGTATGATTTCCTGCGTTTTCCACGAAAATCCTAAGTACCCGTTTCTTCTAAGAGAAACGAGGTACGAGGTGCCAAGTTAATAGCAATCAATAACAAGATAATAACAATTAAACAATTATGTGGTTATGTGCTTATGTGTTATCTTTTATGTGTCATGTGATCCAAATTATGTTATCCAAATCCTCGTAGAATCTTACATATCCTTGTACAAGAGATTCATAGTAGGATACCCAAAGGCACTACCTAAAATCCTTAATGGACTTCTACGTTGTAGATAAGTCCCTTGGATTATAAAGTACTACTCCATAAGTAGACCCCTTGAGTGGTCTAGTTAAACAGATTGATCCAAAAATCTGGTTAGGAACATCATGTGATGATATAGCTGAAAGGACTTCTTGGTGGCCTAATTAAGAAGATCCTATGTGGATCTAATTAAAAGGAACCTATGGTAGTCTAGTCGCCGTCATCACAAGTTCGATATCCTTCCCCACAACATTACAAAACAAACTGTGCGGACTGTGCAAGGAATTACGTAATTATGGATGCATACATAATTATGGAATTTAGTGCACAGAAATCACAGCAAGTTCTATCATGTATCTAGAGTTAACCCTATTCATTTCCAATTCTGATGAAGCATCCGTTGAGGAAAAATGAACTAGCTATTCATTTTTCACTTCTGAAGAATATCCGTTGAGGAACTGAATATCCGTTTATCCTTCATTTCCAATTCTGAAGAATACCCGTTGAGGAAAATGACTCCGTTTGTTCATTTTCGTTCTGAAGAGTATCCGTCTAGGGAAATGAATATCCGTTTATTTAATCCTTCATTTCCGAACCTGAGGAAACAACCGTTGAAAATGACTCCGTTAGTTCATTTTCGTTTCTGAAGATTATCCGTTGAGGAAATGAATATCCGTTGCTTAATCCTTCATTTCCGTTTCTGAGGAAACAACCGTTGCAAATGACTCCGTTTGTTCATTTTCGTTTCTGAAGATTTGTCCGTTGAGGAAATGAATATCCGTTTGACTATCCTTTTTCATTTCCGTTTCTGAGGAAACAACCGTTGAAAATGACTCCGTTTGTTCATTTTCGTTTCTGAAGATTGTCCGTTGAGGAAATGAATATCCGTTTGTCTATCATTTTCATTTCCGTTTCTGAGGAAGCACCCGTTGAAAATGACTCCGTTCGTTCATTTTCGTTTCTGAAGATTTGTCCGTTGAGGAAATGAATATCCGTTTGTTTATCCTTTTCATTTCCATTTCTGATGAAGCAACCGTTGAAAATGACTCCGTTCGTTCATTTTCGTTTCTGAAGATTTGTCCGTTGAGGAAATGAATATCCGTTTGTTTCTCCTTTTCATTTCCATTTCTGAGGAAGCACCCGTTGAAAATGACTCCGTTTGTTCATTTTCGTTTCTGAAGATTTGTCCGTTGAGGAAATGAATATCCGTTTGTTTCTCCTTTTCATTTCCATTTCCATTTCTGATGAAGCACCCATTGAAAATGACTCTGTAAGTGCATTTTACGTTTCTGAAGAATGTCCATTAAGGAAATGACAGGATTATGCTTTACATATCTCTAGTGGTTATCTGACACAAAGTCACAAATAGACTCCTACGAATTAATTTCGGGATGAAATTTCCTAAAGTAGGGGAGACTGTGACACCTGTGTCACTGCGACCAGAAAACAAATACCAAATCAATGAAATATGGTGTTTCATACTTTGGACTTGTGTAAATATGTGTGTCTTTTGCACATATCAATTCTTGTTCGATTTCAAACTCTATATCGCTTTCTGGAAGGTTATACGCGCACTGATGCGTAAATATAACCAGTTTAATGCAACGAACACTCCGTAATAGTGACATATACTTAACATACCTTAAATAACCTTTACATAACTTAGAAATAAGTTTTGAAGGCTTTGGTATGGCAAAAATCAAGTTAAATCGCTTACAGGGACAAAATTTGACAAACTGCGAAAGTATGCCAATTTGAACTGTAACAGACATTCCGGAACATGGCCATAAGTTAAACATACCATAAATATCCTATACATAGCTTAGAAATAGGCTTTGAGGGGTTCGGTGTGCTAAAATAAACTTTTGGGTCATTCAGGGACTAAAAGTGTCAAAAAGTGCACAAGTTTGCACTTTTACGCATAACTTACGTTCTGAATACATCCGGACATCCAAAAATTTATGTAAACACTAAAATATTTTATTTTAGTGTTTGGCATAAGAAAAATCCATTCGTCGCGTCATTTGGATCGTTTTTCGCGCTTATGCGCATTCCGTCGTAATTAACCGAACATCGCAACCGTACGGCTAAACGAACCGACATCCGAGATATTTTTGAGCATGTTTTAAGTTCCCAATACTTTAACTTCATTTTAGATCTTTGAAATGGGGTTAACGGGCCTTAAACGTGTCGAAAATGGGCTGAATGCATGACAGGGACTAAAATGGTAAATCTGCCAAAGTTACATGCTTACGATGCGTAAGCATTCTTCCCTTACGATTCGTAAGGGTTCCCCAGAACAGATCAGACTGATTAGTCAGCAGATTCCAGCTGTTTTAACCACAACCACAAGCCCACACTTGACCTTTCAGCTCATTTAGGACCATTTTTAGCTACCATGATTTTCCGACAAGTGTACGCATGAGATTCGAGCACGGTTTCCATGAAATGATCTTAACGGTTACCCGAAAACTATAAATACCCCACCCCCCATTGCTTCAAAATCACTAGAATCTGATCTTAAAGATTCTAAGTTGGAACCATTGTTTCATACCTAAGTTATTTCGATCTAGATTAGCATTCGGGGACCCTTTGTAAGTGTTCCTTCGTTCTTTTATTGCTTTTCGAGTCCGAAAGTCAAACTTTGTTTGACTTTCAGCATTGACCAGCTTATGGTCAATGCGAAGTTCGTTTGAACTTCGCAACGTGATTGTAATCACGATGGTTATAGTCCCTTGTGACTATGCCTACTGATTACCACGTTGTCTAGGGTCGTAAGGGTAAGCGATCTAATAAATCGCTTATACCTTCGAACCCGACCCATTTGGTCGATCATTAGGATCCGACCAAATACATTTGGTGACCATAGTATATAGGGAATAACCTTCCGAGGTTATACCTTATGGTCGCTTCGTTTAAGTAGTTGTATGATAGGTAGTTTATATGCCTTAGGTAAATTACCAGAATACCCTTTTCATGTATAATTGGCAATTAAGCATATATAACCTAAACTTTTCTCACATAACTGATTATGTAACATGTTTAGGCATATAACACTTGTCATAGGACTAGTTAGGCGGTCCGAACGCGTTTCACGCGAACGACGCGTTAAAGTAGCATAAGTTACCTAAACGGGTCGTAATGGGTCGTAAACACTTAGGTTAAGTTTCATTTAGTATGTAGGCTTTGTTAAACCATATTACACGAATCTCCATACTCGTTTGGTTTACAAACCCTCATTCAATCAAATCCTCCGATTTAGGTCCGGTTTATTAACATTGTTACCTATATTAGGTGCCGTTTGATTCCGAGATCTCTATCATTATTTGGTTGTCACTCCAGAACTACTGAGCAATCTCAAGTGAGTACATAGACCCCTCTTTTACTGTTTTCAAACTGTTTTGGGGTGGAACACATGTGCCTACTTGTTACTTTCATGCTTTCCATGTTTTCACATCATATACCTGCTATGTTCGTTAGTACATTATAGTACATGATTTCATTACATTTCATGCTATGTATGCCCATTGTGTGCGTACTTAGTACATCATTTTACATTACATGCTATGTATGCCCATTGTGTGCGTACTTAGTACATCATTTTACATTACATGCTATGTATGCCCATTGTGTGCGTACTTAGTACATCGTTTTACATTACATGCTATGTATGCCCATTATATGAACACATTACATTACATTTTGAACCGTTTGTAACTATTTGACTATGTGAACCGTTTGTAACCGTTGAACCGTGTGAACCGTTTGTAACTGTTGAACCGTTTGTATCCATTGACATGATCTATATTTTTACATTCGACAATTGACTAAACATGAACATTACATCTTGGTGGTTGTTTGGGTAAGTGATTTAAGTAACGAGGCATGTGTAATATGATACAAGCATGGTGGATACGCCGCTGGTACTTCCTATATATAAGTGTTTGTATGGTATTACATATCGTAGCGTTATTTAAACCATTTCAGTTTAGACATATTACATCTACAATACATCTACACATGAACATTGTTTTACAAAGAACTTAACTTATACAAACTCATTTCACATGGTTATTCACTTAACCATGCACAATTCTTTATACATATATACCATTTGGTTTGTTTATCACTTTTCAAATGATTTACAAGACAAAGCAAATTACAAGGTTCATGACTAAACATTTTTCTTAAACAATAAGTCATGAATCCTATTTTCACAAAACCTATGTATCTCACAGGCATTTTTATGCTGACGTACCTATTTTCACATGTGTTTTCAGGAGATGATGCATAGGACTTATCAAGACATACTTAGGCGGACCTGTGCCTTAGTGACTTAAAACGAGACAATAACTTGTTAATTTATGTTATGTACTCTTTGTTTCTTGTTTAAAACAATGTAAACTTTCATGTTTGATTAATAAAACGAAACTTCAATTACCATGGATTTGAAACAATTAATTCTGTTACAACACTCCCCGACGTTTCCGCCACGTTTTGTATGTTCTACGTGGTCGGGGTGTGACAAGTGATGTGCTTTACAGGTATATAAGGACACACACAAAGTTAAGAAGACTTATATTCAAGTCCATTCATACAAGTCTACTTCAACTCTAAGGGAGTACTTCTATCCTTTTTCACACTTTAGTTTAGCTCTTCATAATCGCTTAACTAATATGTGTTTAACATTGGGGACATTGTGAAGTTCAAGTGTGGGGAGGGGTTTAACTTTGTTTGTCCTCGTTTTGTATATATAAAAAAACCTTTAAAAATACGAAAACTGTCAGTTGTGTTCTTTAGAAAGCATCAGATTCGATCAAAACCGGCAGGCTAAATTGATTTTGAAAAAGATAACTAAAAAAGTGACAAACAAAAAGAAAGACTTACATGCTTATCCTTACATTCATACCCATTCCTTCCATTTACGTGAGCATATTTTTGAGCCTTTTACTGCTTTCTTGACATGCTTATTGTTTTTGCGAAATATGAGTGAGTGGGATATTTTATGCAATTTAGAACTTGTCATTAGCATACTTTTCAAGATCATGAATATGTGAAAAGGGCATGAATATGATAGAGGCACTTAGGATACCCTTCTTGTGTTAGCCTTTTTCTTTGTTTATATCCCGCACCCAACATTATCCATTAGTTCACCATGTTGAGCCAATTTTTCGTGTTTTTTTTTTTTAGTTTACCCAACTACTTAGCCCACTTAACCAAATTTATCCTTTTTATTTTTAAACCTTTGTATTAAAACTCGGTCAAAGTTATTATTTAACTAGCTTGGTCGTAATTATTTCCTTTATATATGTTATCTAAAGAAAAGAGAAAATAGCAATCGAAAAACAAATTAAAGACGATCAAATTAGAGTAATTTTAAGCGCTGAATAGTACAAATTCGTTGTTTAGCTCGATAAGGGAAATCGTCTTTATATGCGTAACTTACGTATAGTTGTTGATTCATTTACGCTTGTTAGAAATAACCACTGAGTTTTAACCGTTTAGCCACTTTTAAATATCCATTCCACACCCTTAACCATAGCCTATCATTACAACCCTTAAAGACCTCTTGATTTATGTTTTTCGCATATTAGTTGGTGGAGATTATATCTTTTGACAAGCTTATAACATTGCATGATTCATTGACTTGGCATAGAGTGTTTTACACATACACATTACATGTATGATTCATAAATATAACCGAGTGTGTGTGAACATTGTGAGAAATGTAAAGATTTACATGCTAAGTCGATCGGAAGTGGAATCATTGTTTTTTTTTTGGTTATCTTTGCCTATATTCACATATGCTTGTTTGGTTTAAAATCTTTGATGTTGACTTTTTGTAAAACCGATTGACCATCGAATAAATTAGTAACTTTGTAAATTATTAGATTCGTTTGTTTGATTTGTTTAAAGTTTGCTTGAGGACAAGCAAAGTTCAAGTGTGGGGATGTTTGATATTCGTTAAATTATACATGTTTAAGTCCCTCATTTTACTTCTGTTTTATGTGATTTTTTTACCAAAACTTCATTATTTAGGTACTTAATCAGGTACTTTTCCATTTTCAGGTCTTAAACAGTGTGCCAAAGACAAAGTTGGAGAAAACAGACGATTTAAAGACGTTACAGATGAATTCTGCACAAACTGTTGAACTTATAGTTGATGTACGGTCGTGCGCCCCAACTGCACGACCGTGCATGATCTACGACGCTGGAAGCACAGGCAGTGAAGAAGCCAGTGCAACTGATTCCTAAGAACGCACGACCGTACACCCCGAGTGCATTCCCGTGCACTACCTGACCCTCAATAAAACTGTGATTTCCAGGCAGCGCACTACCGCGCGACCAAGGTGCATGACCGTGCACATCTGAGTGTCAGAATTCAACTTGTCCACTTGTCTGACACAGCGTATAAATGACGTCACCCGACAATTGTTGATGCACGACCGTGCACTTTAAGTGCACGGTCGTGCAGATATGAAAAATACCTATAAAAGTGATCATTCGTTACTGATCAAATGGTTAGGTTTTTCTCCAAGTTTCTGGGCAATTTCTGAGGTCTGAGAGCCTTCTGTTCTGATCGATTTCAAGCCTCAAGATTGAAAAGAAGCTTAACAATTATCCAATCCATCAAATCCTTGCTTGTTTATGGTTTGATTTCTTGTTCTTAACATGTATTTTGAATCATATCTTCAAGTATTGAGTTTATGTTTATGTTTATTTATTATTGTAAATAGTATTAAGAAACTTGTTTAATGAATGATCTTTAGTTTGTAATCTTATTTGAATGAATCTTTAGCAACTTTTTCATGTTTGAATCTTCATGATCATATGATAAATGTTTCATTGATGTTGGATTCTTGATTATGTTTGAATATCTTGGATGATGAATAAGTGGTTAGTTAAGATTGTTAACAATTCCTTGATAAATCATTTGTTTGTAAACTAATGGGTTCACACCATGAAACTAGAGATGGTATTGGTTTTATACAAGAAAATCAGATTTTGATCAAGAATGCTTTCTTGCACGTAAGGGCTCTAACGAGTTAAATGGTGTTGTTACAAGTTCTTAACGCGGTTTATGGTCTTTGTTTAGTGGTTTTGGTTGAAATTACTATCTTGATAGATTTGTGTTCAAGACTTGTAAAATGAAATAGTTTGTGATATGATCTACTTTATGCTTATCTTGGTGGTTGTATTGTGACCATCGGCATTGATTTCCTTGATAAATGAGGTTAGAAAACTCCTACCGGATGACTAACTTATCTTTAAAGATTCACATGAAAGTATATCAATAGCTCGCTAATGAATGATTTTAGGTGGTTAGCGTGTGTTTATCGTGTTAACTTTCTGAAGAATCATCATGTTAGGATTCCCGAGAGGGATACTAATTGTTTTGCAATTGGAAAATTGATCACGTGCTTTTGTGACATATCTGATGTAGATAACATGTTTAGGTTGTTTGCGAAGCAAGATAATATATTTTTCATATTCGGAGTCAATTATGTCTTAAATATAGTTTTTGATAATTTTAGTTAAAAACTCATTCACATATCTTTTTACTGGTAAATCAATGACAAAGATTTAGTACTAACGCTCCGCCTGTGTTCCATGGATCGATATCTGGTTCTTACCAATACTTTGCTACATATATGACATGATACACTTGTCCTATTGTGTGTGTTTTAATGTTAAGGTATAAATCATCTTTATAAATATTAAAACCGAGTTCATGTGTAAAATTCATTGTAAAAACATGTATATATAAGTCACACACATCATATAGGTTTAAGCTATTTTACGGAAAAAATGGTATTTTTGACATTTTAAAAGTATATAAAGTTGACTTGTCATTTGTCTCACCAAACGACATGACCATAAGGTATAACCACAGAGGGTTATTCCTTATATTACTATGGTCATACAATTGGGCTTGGTTGGAACCTAAAGTTAACCAAACGGGTCAGATTTGAGAGTCAAAGCAGAAGTCAAACTGCTTGACTTTCGACTAAGAAATGAACACTAAACGAGAAATGACGAGCTAGATATGTTAAGACATGTCCAATAATGTTATATACACTGATTTGGTGTCAAAACTTTAAGTTTTAATACTTGAAAACTCATTCGTCGTAAAATGCATATTTTTACATTTTTTAATTTTATTTCGTACAAGTTTGACTCATCATTTCGCCTACTAAACATGGTGATTGGATGGTGTAATTGCGAGGGACTAACACCTTCATTATTACGATCACGTAGAAAAGTTTATTTTGAACTTTGACTTGACAAAAACAGTCAGAACCGAAATTCAAAGCAAAAGTCAATTTGCTTGACTTTTGGCTCATGACTAGCCAAATGAAATGAAATTGATTAGGAGAAACACTTACTTGTGTTTGGAAGATGGATTAGAACTAAGAAAAGGAGGCCTCAAAGTAGAAGCAATCTCCAAGAGAATAAGAATAAGAAACTTCACACTTTAACTTTTGATGAAACAGTGGTTAACCGAGAGGTTAGCCCACAGGTCGAGTCTCGTCAAGTAGGGTTAATCCCTCCTTTCCTTGATCGATGGCCGGATCGTCCTCTACTCTGTCTCCTGCACAATGAAAACACATCGTGACTCGTAACAAGGAGAATGGGGTGGGGGTTGCTCATTGTTACCATTCTCGGGCGTGAGAATAAGTATTTGTTTGGGAGCAAGATAAGTATTTAGGTAGTAGTTGTGAGAGAGCAGATTAGCATTACCTCAAACCTGGTTCGGGACGGGTATTTATAGCCCAAGAGTGAAGGAGAAGGGCCAAAGGGCCGCTTGATGGGCCTAGGGCCTGACTGACAACATGCAGCTTTTTGTAGGCATGTCAGGAGCACAGGTCACGGGAGTATTGGGCGCACGCGGAGGTGTTACCACGTCCTGCTGGGGTTATCAATATGTCCACCAACTTTATGTATGTGGGCTGGGTAGCTGTGCATTGGGCAGTCAGCTGACCGCTGCTCTCAGTGCCCTGGCATACCTCTTGCTGGTTTGGTCAAGGAAGTCAAATTGACAGTTCCACTTGTACAACAATAGGATGCGGTTTTGCTCCGCATCGCTATGTGCGGTAAACTGAGCACAAACCTAACATTTCTATTGTCGCTCTTCGTGCGCCAGCGCAGAATCGCAACTTGGAAATGTGTTTGACAGAAAGTGAATGTAGTAAGCTACTATCATTCTTGGTAGTAATTACCGCATACTTGTATGTTGACGAAAACATTCATTTTCATATACAAGGTGAGTCTTCTCATCTTTCCCCGAGAGGGAAAGCAAACCGGGTTCGCTCGTGCCCGCACGAACGGAGGTGAGTAGCGGCAATGAGTCGGGTGATGGACACTCGCGCCCAAGCCTGGTGCGAGATTTGGGACCATACCCCTTCAACTTTGAAGTGTTTTGAAGTGGTGTGAAGAAAATGGATGAATCAAAGGGGTACTTACAGTGTTTTAGGATCAAGGAGGTGTTGCCAAGTGTCTTAAGGAGTTGTTTAGTGTCCTAACATGAGTCAAAACCAGAATTAAGGTGGTAAAAATGGTGCAACGTGTCTATACTTGGAGAACAAGGTAGCTGCCAACTAAAATCCGTTGGCTGGGCATGCCATACGGACCGTAAGGCTTAGGTCTTGTGGTTCGCAAGGCCCCCTGGCGGCAGATTTTTGTTTTTTGACAGTTTCAGCCCTTGGACTTGTATTATTGCTTTTTTTTCATTTTTAACCCTTCTAACACATCATTTAGGTTATTTGAAGGGTATAAAGGCATATGTAACTTGGATTTTGGTATGGAAATGTCATGAATATCGTTTTGCTTGATTGTACGATTACGAAATCCGTAAATGAAATATTGAATTTTATTAAACATGGAAACGATTGAAAGTTTACAATATTTGAAAATGGCTATTGTTACAGTCTCCCCTGGTTTTGGAAATTTCGTTCCGAAATTTATTCGTTCGAGGCTGTTTGGATAAGGTTGGAATGATTGAAAGGTAAGTGTAGCTTTAGATTCCAAAGATATGGAGCATCATTTGGTATTGGAATTGGAGATCAATGTGTTAGTGTTGATTAACAAAGTATCTCATGGTACTATAACCTCTCAGTAGTTGTTGAGCTGGTATTCGACCTAGCTTATGAAAGTGGAATGCATTGCCAAGTTCATGGCAAAAATGTTTTTGTATGGCATTATGTAACACTAAAGTAATTTGTGTCAATTTTAAACAAACAATTGTCTTACATGAAATCTAGGGTTCTAATTATTTGCATAGAAAGACCCAACAAGGATTTCCATGTAAGGTATAACCCTATCATTCCACAGTGGTTACTTCCTCAATCACCGGAAGCGGGAATGATAGGTTGACAAGAAGAAAATGATGAGAGAAAAACCAAATGATTTCCTAGTATATTCATTTCCAAGTGGATACTTCCTCAAAACAACACCGGAATTGGAATGATGGATTAATAAATAGGAAACCTTAAGCATAAAATCAAATGGTTTCCTAGAACATATTGTTCATTCCCCAGTAGATACTTCCTCAAACAACACCGTTAGCGGGAATGATAGTTTGATAAATAGGAAACCATGAGGGTAAAACTAAATGGTTTCCTAGAACATATGGTTCATTCCCCAGTGGATACTTCCTCAAACAACATCGAAAGCAGGAATGACATTTTGATAAATAGGAAACCATGAGGGTAAAAACAAATTGTTTCCTAGAACCTATTGTTAATTCCCAGTGGATACTTCCTCAAACAACACCGGAAGCGAGAATGATAGTTTGATAAATAGGAAACCATGAGGGTAAAACCAAATGGTTTCCTATAACATGTGGTTCATTATACATCCATTTCCTGTATTTATATCTAAATTTCATGTATTTCTAATCAAAAGTTTTAGCCCAAGTTTGGATTTAGCTGTAAACCGAAATTAAATGAATCAAACCAAAATCGTAAATCTAAATGAATAAACCAAACTGATTAACTGAAAACGGTTTGATTAATAAAATAGAGTAATTGATGCCTCAATTTCGGTTGAGGATAATAATCTAACCAACCGAACAATGCACGTCGTGGCAACGTCTATGTTTCCCACCGGTGTAACACCTCGAAAATTCACGTCCTATAATGTGTAGACACGTGTCAAATGTTAAACGTGTGAAAGAAATATTATAGAAGGACTAAAGTTGACAAACATGGAAAGTATGTGAATATACGTATTCTAAGTGTCAATTGTGAATAAATATATTGTACATTAACCCTACATGATGCTCATACCTTCAAACGAATAAATCATGGATCATACGAAGCTAAAAGTGAGAGATTACAAACTACAGGGGCTAATTGTGTCAACATGTTTAATTTATACCTCTGAGTGACCTTTTGACGAACCCGAAGCTTTGCAACTGTTAATTATGCTCACTAGAATACACGACATAAATCTCATAAAGTTTCGTAATCGTATGAGAAAGTTATGATCAAACTCGTGTGCGAAGTGTTAAAGCGTAAACGTCGAAAGTTAGAACCTTTCGAGTAACAACAAAGTTAACCGAGGACTAAACGAAGTGGGTATATATTTTAAAGCCCTTTTTGATCAAGGTTGAAGGATCATAATGCAAGAAATGCAAGGAAGAAGAGCCTTTTCGAAGTTTGAAGAGACAAGGACTAAAAATGCAAATTAACGAAAGTTGTTTGGCTGACCCACTAGGGGGTCGCGTAGCGCGAGCCTGAAGGCTCTGGCAGTGGCGCTACGCCACTGCCATGTCTGGGCAGAATCCGAACTTTACGCATAGGGGCCTGCTAGGTGCGTTTGTGGGCGACTTTAACTCTATTTTCCACTTCACTTGAACCCTAAAACAACCCCTAAACATGTAGGACACATGTTGGTAACTCATGGTCAGTCCTAGACTTGTTTGTCAATCATCTATGGTGAGTGACTTTACTATAAATAGGCCTTCAATGTCTCAAACATTCCTCACACCTTCTCCTGCATTTGTGGATCATTTCTGGAGCTATCAAGCAGCCTCAAGTGATCAATCTCGTGCATAGGACTCTTGTAAGTCTGCTAGTTCTTGTTTGTTTGAGTTTAGCTTAGTTAATTAGCTAAAAGTCAAACCGTCGTAATTACGGTTTGACTTCGAGATTAGTCAATAATGGCTCAGTCATATCTCGAATTAAAAGTAGTTATAGGTTGGTATTTATGTGGGTAATAAAACCTCAAAAGGGTTTCCCCTGATCACCATCCTAACCAGGTCAAACGTCGGGTCAAACGATTAATTAAAAAGTCAACATAATGCTTAAAATGTCATTTATGCATAATTAGCTATCTAGAACATATATAACCTGTTTGATCATTGTTATAACTTAGTAATTAGTATAAGAACATGTCCAAACATGTTCAACCCGACTATTTCCTGTTTAGACCCGGTTCGGAACCGAAAGTCACATAGTTTGACTTTCACTTTGACTTTCAGTTCTGACCCGTTTAGGCATGTTTTAGAAATGCCTCAGAGCTTTAATTGGATTAGGATACATGTTAGAACAACCCTCTGTGATTATACACCTTGGTTCACTAGTTATCCAATTAATACGCATGTTTCCGTTAATTGCTCATATGTTGACCGTTATGCCCTTATTACCTTAAAACGTGATTTATGAAAATGTAAAAGTGTAGAAACCTTTGTTACTGATATATAGACTTGCATGCAAAGTTTGACATCAGTTTGACTTGTAGATTAAGAGTTATGCTCATTATCGCAAAACTAATGCTTTATGTTAATAAAATGGCGTAATTAGCGTATAGCCTAGTTAAACATACTTTTTGGTATCAAATCTTTTACCCACTGATGAAATATATTAATTTGGGATTTTTAAAGATTTTTAGTTAATTTTAGGCTGAGCATAACTCGTAGTCGTAGGCTTAATTCGGAAATTGTCGGTTTTGCCCTTACGGGCCATAAAATGAGTTTTACACATCTAAACGACTCCAAACCTTTTGCTACTGATTGGTTATGATAAATAAATTATTTTAAGCCTTCTGGAAATATAAAAATATCAGATTTAAGTAACGAACCCGGTAATGGCCTTTAATCGCCTAAATTAGCGTTTTTAACGCATAGTATGTTTTAAAATCATATTGGACATACCCGGGTTGATACCTACTGATATTAGAGGAAAATTATAATATTTTAACAGTAAGCAAAGGTTGATAAACTCAGACTTCAGTTTTGAGCTTTTCGACTTATGTGAAATTTCCAAAATACCCCTACAGGGCCTAGTTTGGCTAAAAATGATAAGTTTCACATACATGCTTTAACCTACTGATGTAACTTAGCAAATTGAGTATAATTTCTGATTACATCAGACCTATAACTCAGATTGTCACTTAAACCCTTTTTATAAACTTTAAATGACCAAACTACCCCTACGGGGCATAGTTTGTGTCTAAACACATTTCGGGCATAACGAAAGACACCTTACTGATGTCACAACCTATTTGAGACATAATTAACTTAGGAAACCTGTATATAGCTCTCATGACTACCCGTCACGCTTATTACGCGTACGGTTCGGTTTATGTAACAAGTTTACATAAATTAGCCGAAACGGGTCAAACCTTAACGGTTTTATCTCAAAATCCAGAATGTGAATAATAAACCCATATTAAAAAAGTCTTCAAACTTGTCGGGTCTGAATCACATTCTATCCGGTCTTCGCTTAATCGTGCGTACGAACCGTATCTTGAAACTAGCCGGTCTAAGCTTAAGCTTAATAAAAGACCCGTTAGAATTCTAATAGGTTATTATAAACCTTCGTTCCAGATTAGGAGAAACAGTAAAAGCTACATGCATTCTACTTATTGTGATTTATACTTGCATCAGGTAAATACTTTTAACTTATTTTCCCTATACGGGCTTAGGTTACGGTATATAGCATACCGCTTGATCGGGCATCAAATCTCCACGCTTAGTGGGTAGTTGAATAATTTGATCGGCTCGTTTAAACAGTCTTGTTTACTTTACAGCCTTTGGGGGGTTAATGACCATGTCCCGGATATCCCTGGCATCATCTTACGAGATGGCCACGACCTGAGCACGGGGTGTAGGCGTACTCCCGTGTATAACTCACTTAAAGTGGTGTCTATTGATCTTTAACCCGGATTTGATTCGGGCAACTGAACGCATAAGTAACATGTAATTCGTTCACAAGATTATAATATTAAATAATTCTCCCAAGTTAAATAAAAATGTTTATGCCATGTGCATCCAAACCAATTTTTAATCATTTTCCAAAATGAGTCAGTTGAATGTATTTACCAGTGTAAACTGACGTATTTTCCCAAAAAGACTGAATGCAGGTACTAAACGAAATTTGGCTGGATTGTCTCCTAAGCATCAATAAAAGTCTCGCAAGCTTAGGATGCCAGAAGTCTGTTGAACCATAAATGTTATTTTGTTTCGATCCGTTCTGTGGATAAACACCGGATATTGTGACTTTGATTACAATAAATAAATTCGGTTGTACCTTATTTTTAAATTGATTCCGCTGTGCATTATTATATTGTGTTGTTTGACTATTACGTTGCCAACCACGTCACGATACTCCCCCACCGGGCCCACCGGTGACACGTGGAAATCGGGGTGTGACAGGTTGGTATCAGAGCCAACACTGAGTGAATTAAACACTAGCCTTTTGTGTTTAATCTCAGTTACACAATTGCACATATCTAAACCTTCGAGTCTAGACTTATAACTTAGGACAAATTCCACCTTATTCGGTTTTTGTTTTGTCCTCTAAATTTTATATTTTGTTATTGTTATCTTATGCTTTATTGACAGGAATATCAAAATGCCTCCAAGATTTTTCCGGACACGAGGACGAGGCAAGGGGCCAATCTCCGCCCCCAATGACCATGAAGCTGGACCGTCCAATATACGTGCTCCAACTGCTACGGAGAGCGAAAATCCACGTCGGAACAGGAGAAACCTGTTCGAACCGGCGAGACGATCTGTTTCGCACAGCTCTACACCTCCGGTCCACAATTCATATGGACCACATTCGGAAGACGAGCCCAACAACCCTCTGCCTTCCTACATACCGCTACAGAGATCTTTGTCCCATCATTCCTATGGAGACCCTACACCTGTTTTTCGGGGACAGTTTAACCCGGTAGGATTCATACCGGAACCCGTGGGTTTCAACCCACTAGGGCCAGATGATCACTTCTCCGGTGATAATGCGGAGGACATGGACGAGGATACGGACCCCGTCATGCCTGCTAGTGGTACTCCAAACCATCCGATCGAGATCTCCGACGGATCGTCTTTTCACGGATCACCTTATGGTGGTCCAGACAGTTTCCAAGCCATGTTCACTCGGCACGAGTGGTACTACACACCTTCTCACCACTCGTCGTCTCATGGGCAGCATCAGCAGCAGCAGTCTCAGCAGCCGCAGCCGCATCATCAAGATTCATCTGAGGATCACCGATTTGTGGCAATTACGCCACCACCGCCACCGCCACCAGTTCAGCCGGCACCTCCTCAACCGCCAAGGCATAGGAGAACCGGTGCCCGCATGTCGGTACGACCGGGGGGCTTCAATTTCAGCTCCCCATGTCAGTCGAGTGCCAGCCACTACCCACCGCACCAGGAGGACCCGCAATTGGGTGGACCCTCCAACCCTGCTGTACTACAGCCACCGCCGATGGGATTTAATAACCCAATTCCGGCGTATACGGGTGGCATGGGATACAACCCGTTTGAACCCCCAACGCATCACAACTATGGTTACGGGGAGGCTGATCCGTACATGGTAACAACGAACTATAGCACCCAAGGACCCTATGGGGATCCATGGGGGTGAGTTACCCGACTCAGGGATACCCGATACCTCCTAGACCAATTATCAGGTCGCAATCGCAGCCACCACGGTTTTCTCCCCCAGAAAGGGAGGAAATTTTACAGAGGTTGGAGCAAGTTGAACGGGAAGCTCACGAGGAACGTAGGGAAAGACAGACGTTCTTCCAAGGATTAGTAGGCTTGATCAAGGGGAAGAACAAGAAGGATCATTGAATCCTTCCATTTTTCTGTTAGCCCCTGCGTGGGCGTATTTAGTTGTTAAGCCCTATGTGGGTATGTGTGTTGTATGTTTGTTTTGAGCCCCTGCGTGGGTCTATTTTCCGTTAACCCCTGCGTGGGTATGATGTTAAATTGTTAAGGTCCCTGCGTGGACTAGTTTGATTGTTGAAAGCCCCTGCGTGGGCAAGTACTTGTTTAAAAACCCCTGCGTGGGTGATGGTTTGTTGGAAAAGACCCGTTTAGGGCAATATGTAACATATGTATAATTAATGGAATGTTGTTTTTATAAATTTCATGTTTGCCATTTATGCATAAATATTTACAAATGAAATAAATAAATCAAAATCATTCCTTTTAAATCAATCTACCTATGTAATTATTTAATTAAGAATCTTAAAGTGTGAAACCTACCCTCGTGTCAAATATAAGACCGGGCCAAAATGGTAAGACCTGTTTAAAAGATTCAAATCCCTGTTAACATCTTAAAACATGTTAACACTCCTGGCAGAAGTGATTCGTTAAAAATCACATGTCATTCTTATATGTGTAAGGATTCTTTAGAAGATTCCAAACCCAGTTATATGATCTCTGAATCATGGGTTAAGATCATCAATTAAGATGATCATATTTTAACATACGTGGTAATACGATGCCTACGGGCCCAACTCACTTCCATATGAGCCAAAAGACAGTGGTAGCTATAACTCCCTGTCTGATAAGGGTAATGAACTAGGTTCAAACCCTAAAAGTCTTGATTCTCTGAAATCATAGATTTTGATTTAAATTGTCCATGTGACTAAGCCTTATGTGCTAATATATATTATTGTTTATAATTAGGATCAATTTTACTTGAAATCCTAAATTAATACGATTAATAAGTTAACCAAATGTGGTCTCTATTACCATGGATAACGAGTTACCCTAAGGGGTAATTCCATAATAAACTCCCAATTAAAATATTGACCTTGTTTTCTGCAACAGTTCAATACACATGGCTAACTCAAGTGAAGTCAATAGCCATCCGGTGGAGCCAAATGAGAACGCCCAGATTACGTTAACGGGTGCCGAACTAAAAGCGATCATAGACGACGCTGTTACTCAGGCTTTGGATAGGCAGTATGAGGATTACAGTGGTACTCGAAGTAGGACCCACTCTGCATCACGTTCAAAGCCCAGGACACATTCTGAGGCTCATAGCAAGCCTCCTCCTAGAAAGAATGGACCCAAGAAAAATGGTGATGACCGTCAGTCCACCAACCATCAAAGTGTCCCATCTCAGCATATAGTACTGCATCAAGAGCCCAGTAACAAGGGTTGCTCCTATAAGTACTTCGTGTCTTGTAAGCCCAGGGATTTTACTGGGGAAAAAGGAGCCGTCGACTGTATGACTTGGCTGGACGAGATGGACACGGTGGTAGATATCAGCGGGTGCGCTGAAAGGGATATAGTTAAGTTTGTGTCACAGTCCTTCAAGGGTGAAGCGTTGGCATGGTGGAGATCTCTGATGGAGGCCTCCGGAAAGATCCCGTTGTATAATATGTCGTGGGATCAATTCATTGCCCTAATTAAGGAAAATTTCTGCCCTCAATATGAGGTGGAGAAGATAGAATCTGACTTTCTATCGTTGGTGATGACGAATCTCGACTGTCAAGCTTACCTGACAAGCTTCAATACGCTGTCCCGGTTGGTTCCCTACCTGGTAACCCCGGAGCCAAAAAGAATCGCTCGCTTTATTGGTGGTTTAGAACCCGAGATCAAGGCAAGCGTAAAAGCTTCCCGGCCAGCTACCTTCAGGTCTTTAACTGACATTTCCTTATCCCTCACTCTGGATGCGGTCAGGCAGAGATCGCTGAGGAAGAAGGAGGCCGAGAAGAGGAAGCGTGAAGATGATGGTTCACGAAGGTCGAACAAGAAACACCGTGGGAACGGTGATAACAAGAAGGGATCTGAGTCGAGGAAGGATGGGCATAAGTCTGATGAGAAGCCCAAGTGTAAAATTTGCAAGAAGCAGCACTATGGAAAGTGCAGACTGGAGTCGAACTCTCAGACTCAGTCAAAACCCTTTGCTTGCGGAATTTGCAAGTCCACGGATCACAAAACCCTGGATTGCAAAAAGATAAAAGACGCAACGTGCTACCGTTGCAATGAAAAGGGGCACATCAAGACCAACTGCCCGAAATACAATAAGAAGCCTGAAGAGGCTAAGAAGACTAATGCCAGAGTCTTCAAAATGGATGCGAAAGAAGCTGTGCAAGACGATAATGTCATAACAGGTACATTCCTTGTAAATGATGTCTTTGCAAGAGTACTTTTTGATTCAGGCGCAGATAAGTCTTTCGTAGATCATAAGTTTTGTAAATTGTTGAATTTACCTGTCAAAACCTTAAGCGTAAACTACGAGGTAGAATTAGCAGATGGTACCATAGAAACCGTCTCTACTGTGTTAGATGGATGTGTAATATCCATTAAGAACCATTCTTTTCCTTTATCTCTACTTCCGTTTAAATTGGCTGGTTTTGACATAGTTCTGGGTATGGACTGGTTATCTCATAACCAGGCCCAAATTGTCTGCAACCAGAAACAAGTGGTAATAAAGACTCCGTCTGGTGAATCACTTACCATTCGGGGAGATACCCAGTATGGGCTGCCTGAGCAGGTGACTATGCTCAAGGCTTCCAAGTGTTTGAAGAAGGGGTGTGTCATTTACATGGCGCAAGTGATTATTGATGAGCCTAAACCGAAGATAGAAGACATCCCTGTCATTTCTGAATTCCCAGAAGTGTTTCCTGAAGATCTACCTGGGTTACCACCAGATAGGCAAGTGGAGTTCAGGATCGATATCATCCCCGGAGCGGCACCAGTTGCTAGAGCTCCATACAGATTGGCACCCACAGAAATGAAGGAGTTGCGGACGCAGCTAGATGAATTGCTGGCTAAAGGTTTCATTAGACCCAGCTCATCTCCTTGGGGAGCGCTAATCTTGTTTGTCAAGAAGAAGGATGGGTCGATGCGTCTGTGCATCGACTATCGCGAGCTTAATAAAGTCACGATCAAGAATAGGTATCCTCTGCCCAGAATCGACGATTTGTTCGATCAGCTTCAAGGGGCAAGTTACTTCTCGAAGATTGATCTGAGGTCAGGCTACCATCAATTGAAGGTCAAAGATGAAGACGTGCACAAGACTGCATTTAGGACTCGTTATGGCCACTACGAGTTCCTAGTGATGCCTTTTGGGCACACTAATGCACCGGCCGCGTTCATGGATCTCATGAATCGCGTTTGTAAGCCATATTTAGATAAATTCGTCATCGTTTTCATCGACGACATTCTTATATATTCTAAGAACCAAGCTGACCATGAGAAACACCTTCGTTGTATTCTCAAACTTCTACGTCAGGAGAAGCTCTACGCCAAATTCTCTAAGTGTGAATTTTGGCTACGAGAAGTCCAATTTCTTGGACACGTGGTTAGTGAGCGTGGTATCCAGGTGGATCCCGCTAAGGTTGAAGCCGTAATGAACTGGCAAGAGCCAAAGACGCCTACAGAAATTCGTAGCTTCCTGGGATTGGCAGGATATTACAGGCGTTTCATTGAAAACTTTTCAAGGATTGCTGCACCCCTAACCTCCTTAACTAAGAAGAAGGTTAAGTTTGTTTGGGGCCCTAAGCAGCAAGAATCCTTTGATATTCTGAAGCAAAAGTTGAGCAACGCCCCGGTACTGACACTGCCAGATGGAATTGAAGACTTTGTGGTTTATTGTGATGCTTCGCACACTGGCATGGGGTGTGTGCTTATGCAAAAAGGCAAAGTTATTGCCTATGCTTCAAGACAATTGAAAGTGCATGAAAAGAATTACACCACCCATGACTTGGAGCTGGGTGCCGTTGTATTCGCACTAAAGCTTTGGAGGCACTATCTTTATGGTGTCAAATGTGTGATTTATTCTGATCACAAGAGCCTCCAACATCTGTTTAATCAGAAAGAATTAAACATGAGGCAACGCCGTTGGATGGAAACTTTAAATGATTATGATTGTGAAATCAAATACCATCCCGGCAAAGCGAATGTAGTCGCCGATGCCTTGAGTCGGAAGGAAAGGGTTAAGCCCATCCGAATTAACGCCAAGCGTGTGGAGATAAAGAATAATTTGATGGAAAGGTTGTTAGCTGCACAGAAAGAAGCTGTGTTGGAAGCTAACTATCCTAATGATAAGTTAGGAGTAACTGAGGAGCAGTTAACCCTTAGCAAGGACGGAATTTTACGGTTAAACGGACGAATATGGGTTCCAATTCATGGAGGACTTCGAGATGTCATCCTCCAGGAAGCACATAGTTCCAAATACTCCGTTCATCCTGGAGCTGATAAGATGTACCAGGATTTGAAGGCAAATTATTGGTGGATAGGCTTGAAAAAGTCTGTAGCCGCCCATGTAGCAAAATGCTTGACATGTGCGCAAGTCAAAGCCGAGCATCAGAAACCGTCAGGTTTGCTACAACAGCCTGAACTTCCTACGTGGAAGTGGGAAATGGTGACGATGGATTTCATCACCAAGTTGCCAAAGACAAAGAAAGGCAATGATACGATATGGGTTATAGTTGACCGACTGACCAAGTCAGCTCATTTCTTACCCATCAAGGAGACTTATAGCTCCGATATGTTAGCCCAGTTATACGTTGATAAGATTGTAGCCTTACATGGCATACCTGTAGCTATTATCTCTGATAGAGATACTAGGTACACGTCACATTTTTGGAAGAGTTTCCAACAATCTTTGGGCACACGTTTGAACTTTAGTACGGCTTACCATCCTCAGACAGACGGTCAGAGTGAGCGTACTATTCAAACGTTGGAAGACATGCTGCGTGCATGTGCGATCGATTTGGGAGGTAGTTGGGACAAGAATCTACCATTAATCGAATTCTCCTACAACAATAGCTACCATACCAGCATTAAGGCTGCGCCTTTTGAGGCATTATACGGTAGGAAGTGTAGATCGCCAGTTTGTTGGGCGGAAGTTGGAGAAGTCCAGTTATCAGGACCAGAGATCGTGTTCGAAACGACGGACAAGATTGTCCAGATTCGTGAAAATCTCAAGGCTGCCCGAGACAGGCAGAAGAGTTACGCTGATCCAAATCGCAAGGATTTTCACTTCGAAGTAGGTGACAAAGTCCTACTTAAAGTCTCGCCCTGGAAGGGAGTAATGCGATTTGGTAAGAAAGGCAAGCTAAGCCCGAGATACATAGGACCTTTCGAGGTTATCGAACGTGTCGGGTCAGTTGCCTATAAGTTGAACTTACCGGAAGAGCTCAGTGGAATTCACAATGTGTTCCACATCTGTAATCTGAAGAAGTGTTTCGCTGACGAATCACTGGTTATACCACATACAGATGTGCATATAGACACGAGCTTAAAATTTGTTGAAAAACCTTTGTCGATTGAAGATCGACAGGTAAGGAAGCTTCGAAGGAAGCATATACCTTTTGTAAAGGTCAAATGGGATGCCCGTAGAGGTCCCGAATACACGTGGGAGGTTGAATCCACGATGAAAGAAAAGTACCCTTACTTATTTCAGTAAATCTCGGGTCGAGATTTATTTTAAGGGGGTGAGGATGTAACACCTCGAAAATTCACGTCCTATAATGTGTAGACACGTGTCAAATGTTAAACGTGTGAAAGAAATATTATAGAAGGACTAAAGTTGACAAACATGGAAAGTATGTGAATATACGTATTCTAAGTGTCAATTGTGAATAAATATATTGTACATTAACCCTACATGATGCTCATACCTTCAAACGAATAAATCATGGATCATACGAAGCTAAAAGTGAGAGATTACAAACTACAGGGGCTAATTGTGTCAACATGTTTAATTTATACCTCTGAGTGACCTTTTGACAAACCCGAAGCTTTGTAACTGTTAATTATGCTCACTAGAATACACGACATAAATCTCATAAAGTTTCGTAATCGTATGAGAAAGTTATGATCAAACTCGTGTGCGAAGTGTTAAAGCGTAAACGTCGAAAGTTAGAACCTTTCGAGTAACAACAAAGTTAACCGAGGACTAAACGAAGTGGGTATATATTTTAAAGCCCTTTTTGATCAAGGTTGAAGGATCATAATGCAAGAAATGCAAGGAACAAGAGCCTTTTCGAAGTTTGAAGAGACAAGGACTAAAAATGCAAATTAACGAAAGTTGTTTGGCTGACCCACTAGGGGGTCGCGTAGCGCGAGCCTGAAGGCTCTGGCAGTGGCGCTACGCCACTGCCATGTCTGGGCAGAATCCGAACTTTACGCATAGGGGCCTGCTAGGTGCATTTGTGGGCGACTTTAACTCGATTTTCCACTTCACTTGAACCCTAAAACAACCCCTAAACATGTAGGACACATGTTGGTAACTCATGGTCAGTCCTAGACTTGTTTGTCAATCATCTATGGTGAGTGACTTTACTATAAATAGGCCTTCAATGTCTCAAACATTCCTCATACCTTCTCCTGCATTTGTGGATCATTTCTGGAGCTATCAAGCAGCCTCAAGTGATCAATCTCATGCATAGGACTCTTGTAAGTCTGCTAGTACTTGTTTGTTTGAGTTTAGCTTAGTTAATTAGCTAAAAGTCAAACCGTCGTAATTACGGTTTGACTTCGAGATTAGTCAATAATGGCTCAGTCATATCTCGAATTAAAAGTAGTTATAGGTTGGTATTTATGTGGGTAATAAAACCTCAAAAGGGTTTCCCCTGATCACCATCCTAACCAGGTCAAACGTCGGGTCAAACGATTAATTAAAAAGTCAACATAATGCTTAAAATGTCATTTATGCATAATTAGCTATCTAGAACATATATAACCTGTTTGATCATTGTTATAACTTAGTAATTAGTATAAGAACATGTCCAAACATGTTCAACCCGAGTATTTCCTGTTTAGACCCGGTTCGGAACCGAAAGTCACATAGTTTGACTTTCACTTTGACTTTCAGTTCTGACCCGTTTAGGCATGTTTTAGAAATGCCTCAGAGCTTTAATTGGATTAGGATACATGTTAGAACAACCCTCTGTGATTATACACCTTGGTTCACTAGTTATCCAATTAATACGCATGTTTCCGTTAATTGCTCATATGTTGACCGTTATGCCCTTATTACCTTAAAACGTGATTTATGAAAATGTAAAAGTGTAGAAACCTTTGTTACTGATATATAGACTTGCATGCAAAGTTTGACATCAGTTTGACTTGTAGATTAAGAGTTATGCTCATTATCGCAAAACTAATGCTTTATGTTAATAAAATGGCGTAATTAGCGTATAGCCTAGTTAAACATACTTTTTGGTATCAAATCTTTTACCCACTGATGAAATATATTAATTTGGGATTTTTAAAGATTTTTAGTTAATTTTAGGCTGAGCATAACTCGTAGTCGTAGGCTTAATTCGGAAATTGTCGGTTTTGCCCTTACGGGCCATAAAATGAGTTTTACACATCTAAACGACTCCAAACCTTTTGCTACTGATTAGTTATGATAAATAAATTATTTTAAGCCATCTGGAAATATAAAAATATCAGATTTAAGTAACGAACCCGGTAATGGCCTTTAATCGCCTAAATTAGCGTTTTTAACGCATAGTATGTTTTAAAATCATATTGGACATACCCAGGTTGATACCTACTGATATTAGAGGCAAATTATAATATTTTAACAGTAAGCAAAGGTTGATAAACTCAGACTTCAGTTTTGAGCTTTTCGACTTATGTGAAATTTCCAAAATACCCCTACGGGGCCTAGTTTGGCTAAAAATGATAAGTTTCACATACATGCTTTAACCTACTGATGTAACTTAGCAAATTGAGTATAATTGCTGATTACATCAGACCTATAACTCAGATTGTCACTTAAACCCTTTTTGTAAACTTTAAATGACCAAACTACCCCTACGGGGCATAGTTTGTGTCTAAACACATTTCGGGCATAACGAAAGACACCTTAGTGATGTCACAACCTATTTGAGACATAATTAACTTAGGAAACCTGTATATAGCTCTCATGACTACCCGTCACGCTTATTACGCGTACGGTTCGGTTTATGTAACAAGTTTACATAAATTAGCCGAAATGGGTCAAACCTTAACGGTTTTATCTCAAAATCCAGAATGTGAATAATAAACCCATATTAAACAAGTCTTCAAACTTGTCGGGTCTGAATCACATTCTATCCGGTCTTCGCTTAATCGTGCGTACGAACCGTATCTTGAAACTAGCTGGTCTAAGCTTAAGCTTAATAAAAGACCCGTTAGAATTCTAATAGGTTATTATAAACCTTCGTTCCAGATTAGGAGAAACAGTAAAAGCTACGTGCATTCTACTTATTGTGATTTATACTTGCATCAGGTAAATACTTTTAACTTATTTTCCCTATACGGGCTTGGGTTACGGTATATAGCATACCGCTTGATCGGGCATCAAATCTCCACGCTTAGTGGGTAGTTGAATAATTTGATCGGCTCGTTTAAACAGTATTGTTTACTTTACAGCCTTTGGGGGGTTAATGACCATGTCCCGGATATCCCTGGCATCATCTTACGAGATGGCCACGACCTGAGCACGGGGTGTAGGCGTACTCCCGTGTATAACTCACTTAAAGTGGTGTGTCTATTGATCTTTAACCCGGATTTGATTCGGGCTACTGAACGCATAAGTAACATGTAATTCATTCACAAGATTATAATATTAAATAATTCTCCCAAGTTAAATAAAAATGTTTATGCCATGTGCATCCAAACCAATTTTTAATCATTTTCCAAAATGAGTCAGTTGAATGTATTTACCAGTGTAAACTGACGTATTTTCCCAAAAAGACTGAATGCAGGTACTAAACGAAATTTGGCTGGATTGTCTCCTAAGCATCAATAAAAGTCTCGCAAGCTTAGGATGCCAGAAGTCTGTTGAACCATAAATGTTATTTTGTTTCGATCCGTTCTGTGGATAAACACCGGATATTGTGACTTTGATTACAATAAATAAATTCGGTTGTACCTTATTTTTAAATTGCTTCCGCTGTGCATTATTATATTGTGTTGTTTGACTATTACGTTGCCAACCACGTCACGATACTCCCCCACCGGGCCCACCGGTGACACGTGGAAATCGGGGTGTGACAACCGGATCGCGTGCTTACCAATTGGTTATCAACCAAATCTAGTTATCAGATAGCAATAACTAAATCGTTAACCTAAACCAAACTAAAAACAGACAAAACCGAACCGAAATCAACCAAAATCTGAATTAACTGAAAACCGAATTAACTGAAAACCATTTATCATTTTTTGTGTGCTCTCGTTTAACCAAAATTAGCTGAACTGAACCGAATCATTCATATTTTCATATATTTCTAGCTTTTATACCTCGAGTTCATATATTTCATATTTTATATCTCCATTTCATATATTTATAATTTCATTTCATGTATTTATACCTCAATTTCATATATTTCTAAGTAAAAGTTTTAACCCCAAGTTTGGTTTTTGCTATTAACTGAAATTAAATGAACCAAACAAAAAACCATCAATCTAACCGAATAAACCGAAGTGATTAACCGAAAACTGGTTGTTAATAAAAAATGATAATAAGTACAATAATAAAAAAAAATATTACCTAATAGATTTGCCCACTTCTTTTTCTCACAGCTTGAAATCGTTCCATCACGTCATTATCTTTTACTTTATCAAAAGTTTCTTTTTCGACCGCACAAACCATAGCATTGTTCAAATATTTCGAGCCCATTCGATTGCGTAAATCCGTCTTGACAAAATTCAATTTAGAAAAACATCTTTCAACGGTTGCGGTTGCAATCAGTAAAACCAAAGCTAGCTTCACTACTCGATAAACCAAAGCTAGCTTCACTACCTAATAAACCAAAGGATAACAACTATGTGTTCCGGTTTCCACCATGAGGCGAGCAAGATCACTTATTCCATTTAAGTTAGTAAATCTAACATCATCACTTATAATGTAATGACATGACTCAATATCAGCCAAAAGAGTCCATAATTTTTGTGTAGTAAAATCATCCGGATACATCTTAGCAAACGCCAACATCTTCGATAGGTCAAACTTAGAAAACCCGTTACAAGGATTTAAATCCGACATATTTGAAAGGAAATTCATGACTACGCGGTTGAAAAGCCCCTTTAACAAGATATGCTCTTCTTATGTCATCTATTTGATTAGGCTGATAACTAGCAATAGGTGGCCTATCATAGGGATCTGAAGGAAGATCATTCAAATCGATAATACCTCGTGTTGTAGGAACTGAAGTTGTAGGACTACTTGGACCAATATCAACATTTTCTTGTATAAAAACATTCGGACTTGCATCAATGTCATCATTTGCTTGAATATTATCATTAACAACAGTCGGACTTGCATCAATGTCATCATTTGCTTGAACATTATCATTAGCAACATTCGGACTTGTATCATTCGGGATTGTATCATTAGCAACCCGATTTTCATCAATTTGCTCAAATTTTCTTTTGAAAAAGTTCTCAATTAGTGATTGTTTTTTAGTTTGTGGTTTCATCTTCACCACAAATCAAAGAACTCAACTAATCAACTCCCTAGTTTAACAAAGAAAAGAGAAAAGTATAAGTTTTTTAACATTAACAACAAACTTTTAAAGAATTAAAGTTACAAATCTTAAATCCTAACATATTCAAAAATCACAATTTCACATAAACTTACAAGTTACAAACAATAATTGAAAAACTAAAAACTGAAATAAAGTATCAAATTATCAATATTCAAGGAATCAAGGGCCAAGAAACCGAAAACTTACAACGAAACGAAGGGACGAATCTGATCAACGATTTCACTAGCATCAACGAAACGTAGGTTCGAGTTCAAGGCTTCCGGGATGAAGATACATATCCGTATCCGGACCTTATCCTTAGGGACGGACCGAGCCACTTATGGACGAACAACCTGAAGATGTCCGCACCCCATGTCACCGAGGACGGACATCCAAACAAGTGCGTCAGGACGAATGACGTCATCCTAGTTGACCATTATAAATACCCCATCAAGAACAAAGCCAAGTACGATTTTCTAAACCTTCATCCCTACTTTCTCTCTCTATTTACTCTCTCTACCAATACTTATCCTCACGCCGGAGGGTGGTCGCAGAGGGGCCCTCCCATCTCTGCGACGAGCCTAACGGTTTGCTTTTTTGCAGGTTCCAAGCCCTCGTCTTCTACAAGATCCATTCCACTTTTGCAGGCTCCGGCCTTGATCGAATTTTGGATCTTCAAGGGACGAATCGGGACGATGTTTCTGACATGTTCAGACTTGAGATCATAGGGAAGGACGCTCAAACAGTCAAACGCTGGGCTGTGTTCCGTATTGTTGAACAGCGACGTTTTGTTTCTCATGCTTTTTTCAATTGCTACCCACATCATCACAATGATAACTGGCCTGTTTCAATAATAAAATTGATTTGGGTTTGGGCTAATGATGGGCTAGGAGGTTTATCATGATATCATTAATTACTCAGACATTGCAAATTTGCAATCGTAATAATATCCAATTTTTCGGTTTACAGAATCTTCATACTTCAAAAATTAACTTTTAAACTTTATAAAAAGAATTAGATTTTACTAAAAAAAAGTATCATATTTTTTTGTTACGGGTATCCTCTTATTTTTTAGTAGTATCCTTTATATAATATTGAAAAAAATAAAAATTAACACTACGAACATGAGTTTGAGCCGTAGCACAGACTACGGCTGGTTATATGATGTTTCCGCCCCTGGTGAAATGGATTACCAATTACTTCGCTTTCAATGTATATCTATCATAATGATGCTACAATAAATATTATATGAATAGAAAAACTACTAAAAATGAGTATGGCAATGTGATGTGTCGTTCGTCGCATGACGCTTGCATCCTATTTGATTGTAATTAGTTTAGTGGGTATATATAAGGCTAAAGAGTGTGGGGGTCATCGTTGGGACATGATTCGCCACCAAGTAACATGAATGGAAGGTTACACCACCTCCTTGCTTGATCCACCATGATTTGCATGGATTAAACCATGGCAACCATGGTCCTCCTTTCCATTTTTCAAGAAATCATTTCTTTTTTCTTTAGACAAAGATAAATTAAAATATATAAGGGCTAGTGGTTTGGGTCATGATCATACCCTTAGGGTACTGGTTTTGGATGGTGGATTAAAGGTGGTTTACAAGACAGTGACATGGAAAGTCATGGTGGTTACGAGGGTTATGACCACACCATATAGCCTAATTGAGACACCCATTTGTTTGGGTATGGAAGTGTAATTCACTTCTATTATTGAAGCTCAAAACCGTTAGCTAGTAACGACTGTTTGGTACCGTTTAATTTTTCTGAAGGTTCGATCAGTTTCAATTTTCCATAATTAAAAAGCGTTTATTTGCCGTTATTTGTAATTTACAGTTTTCGTATTTTAGTGATAAAAAACTAACAGAAAAAGCTTTACTAATAGCTAGCTTGACTCAAAAAGCGGCCCGTATACACTCCCCTATTGTACAATAGAGTAAACTGCAATTTTACCCCCTAGGGTTTAAGCCAATTGGCACTCTGACCCCCTCCCTGGAAAATATTGCAATTTGCCCCCCCCCCCCCCACCCCCCAACATTGTTGTTATGTCTCAAAATTACCCCCTGTCGTCAACTTTTGTTAAAAGTCAACATAATTAAGTAATGGTCAAAGGGTATATAGGTCATTTCCAACATAGTTTTGTATCTTATACATTACACAACCCTATACATTGATAAATCAAAGCACTCTTACCCCCCCCCACCTTCCCATACCGCCCATCCACTCATGTTCAGTGCGATCTTCTTCTCCGGCCATCACCTTCTTTGGCGATCTTCACAGCTGCGGCTATCTTCATCTCCGGCGATCTTCACAGCTTCGAAAAAAGCAATCTTCTCCGGCAATCATCACAGCACCGACGACAATGCCGCTAGTTTGTTGGCTAATCTGATACCTGATCCGCCACACGTCAGGTAGAATCGTCCATTGTTAGTTAATATCATGTTATAAACAGGGTTAGTGTCGGATTTGTGTTAGTGTTAGTTAATCTCATGTTAAACAGGGTATTAACAATTAGTCTGATTTCCATGTTAATTTTGTGTTGTTTGGTGTTTTTTTACAGTTGACCTGACGATGAGCCTATCAAGCTCATCAGTGTTGGTCCACCTGGTGGTCTCCATGTTTGGTAGGCCTGTCCTCAACTTCCATTATCCACCGGAGAGTTGAGCGGCTGTTTACTCTAGTAGTTATGTAGGTTTTATGTAATATGTAGGTTAACTTAACTTAAATTAGATGTTAATGACGATGACTGATGATGATGTTTGATCAGCAGTAGCAGTGTTATCTAACACTATGAATAATGTTAATGATGGTTATGATTAACATGCATTTTTTTATCTTAACTCGATTTGTATTTCACTTGTTATGAAAATCAACTATAGGGCAATGTATCATGTATGTTCTTGATGTAACTGGATTTGTATTTCTAGATCTTAAAACAAACATTTGTAGATAAAATGCTAAATAATCATCAAAAGGTTGCAGCAGGTAGATTGTTCAATCTGTGAGATCTTTAGGGTTGCAGCAGTTAGGTTGCAGCAGGTAGATTGTTCAATCTGTGAGATCTTTAAGGTTGTAGCAGCCTTTTGAGCATGTTTGAACAGGTTAAGCATGTCTAAACAGGTTAATGTTTCGTGGTTTTAAACATAGTAGATTGTTCAATCTGTGAGATCTTTAGGGTTGCAGCAGCTAGATTTGTGCATTTGTGAGATCTTTAAGGTTAAATGACCTTTTGAGCATGTTTGAACAGGTTAAGCATGTTTGAATAGGTTAATTTGTGCAGCATATTCATTTTGAGCATGTTTGAACAGGTTAAATGACCTTTTGAGCATGTTTGAACAGGTTAAGCATGTTTGAATAGGTTAATTTGTGCAGCATATTCATTTTGAGTATGTTTGAACATGTTAAATGAACTTTTGAGCATGTTTGAATAGGTTAAGCATGTTTGAACAGGTTAATTTGTGCAGCATATTCATTTTGAGCATGTTTGAACAGGTTAAATGACCATTTGCAGCTGCAGCAGGTTAAGCATTTACCAAAGTCCATTTGCTAAATGTTATAGGGTTTTGAATTGTGTTCATGTTTAAGCTCATTTGGCTAACTGTTATAGAGTAAATGGTTTGTATTATGCTAGCTCTTTTGAAAGTTAATAGTGTTTGAGTATATGTGTTTTGCATTTGCAGCAAGTTAATACGGTTAAGTGTTGTCTCAAATCTCTTTTTTATATTACTTTTGCAGCAGGTATGTGTTTGAGTATATGTGTTTTACAGCAGGTTTTTAGGCAGGAAACGGATTTGTTTCCTGCAGGGGGTAAGGTTTGGAACAGTCTATAACACTGGGGGTAATATTGCAGCATACAGATAACCATAGGGGGTTAGAAGAAAGGGTAATATAGTCATTTTATATAGGGGGTAATATTGCAGGGTAGAACAGATCATAGGGTGTAAGAAGGAAGGGTAATATAGTCATTTTACATACCTATTAACAGAACTGTTAAGTTCTTTAACGGCAGGGGGTAATTTTGCGACATAACAACAATGTTGGGGGGGGGGGGGCAAATTTCAACATTTTCTAGGGAGGGGTCAGAGTGCCAATTGGCTTAAACCCCAGGGGGTAAAATTGCAGTTTACTCTATACATTAACACGACTAAAATATCTTTTTGAATGTTTTCCTTATGTGGTATTTTTTTCTTTATTGTATAAAATAAGTTTTTTTACCAGGAGCTAAGTGTGAAAGAGGTGGATGCGGGGATTGATGTGGCAAATGAGTTTGCCTCGTGGAAACGCCGCCGCCATCAACCTAGTCATCGGATGGGGGGAGTGAATTCGGGGAGTGTTCACCGCATGGAGGAAAGAGGAGGGAAGAGTAGAGAGAGGGGTGTATAGTGGGCCACACTATCTTCCAATCAATCATACGTTTTTCTTTTTAAATTTTTTTTTGGGTAAATTACTTTTTGAGTCCCTGTGTTTTGAGAGTTTTAACCACTTGAGTTCAAAAGCAAAAAGTTTAACGACCTGAGTCCCTATAAGCATTTTCTTTAACCATTTGAGTCCAAATTTCTAACATCGTTAGAATATTTTGGTTAAGTATAATTAAATGAGCAAAATACCCTTATAATTAAAAAAAATAAAAAATTATCTGTCTCTCTTATATTCCCTTATCTTTTTCTCTCTCTAAATTCTCACATTCATCTCTCCCTCTCATCTTTCTTTCTAGACCATCATCAACACCACCACTTTCACCACCACAGCCACAACCACCTCCATCTCCAACCACCACCTCAACCACAAACCTCCATCACACTCACACATACACCTCCTATTCATCTCCGCCAGATGCCACCACAGGAATACGCAAAGAAATAAGAATCGATTTGAAGAACTGAATTGAATCGAAGAACTCTCTGGATCTAAACAATCGATTTCGTCAGATCTAAAAATCCGCTAGAGGAAATCGCACCGGTGTAGACGACGAACTCAATTCTACAAAATTCGATCCCTAATAACTTCAATCTGGTGAAACAGAAACCAATTGATTCAGATTCGATCTTCTTTCCACGATCTGTTAATAAAGAACCTAAGGTCTGTATCTCTCTATCAATCTTTATGATGATTTTGTTTGATTGAGTTCGGAGAGTCGATGTCGCCGGTGGAGTTGAGGAATGCGCTGGTGGCGATACGGTGGTCCACGGATTATTTGCTGAAGACGGTGGTGCAACCGGGTCGGATTGTTGTACAGGTAAGGTTAATTGGTAATTAATTTATGATGCCTATAGTAGTAGTTGAACCTCTTTTGGTTTCAGAGAACAAGTAATGTTGGTGTTGAATTAGGTTGAAACTCAGAAGTTTTGGCTCAACAACTAGAGATATTTATAATCTATTATAAGTATCTAAACCTAGAAACATTTTATTCATAGAAATTAATAACCATTTGTTGATAGTAAAGCTTTGTGACATTTGGTTCTGATATGCTAGGTTGAAATGCAAACAGAAGGTTTCAGAATGAGTTTTGAGGTGAAATCTGACCAGAACAGGATCCAAAACAAAAACCAAGTGTACATCTAAAGTTAAATCTGTTAAATGATGGATATTGGTTTCATATAGGAGATTGGAGACTTAAGGAAAAAAAATATGTTGTGTAATGTAATTATAATAATAAGAGTAAGGGGCTGTTTGGTAGCCTCTTAATGACCATTCAGATGCTATCTCTTAATGGTTTAAAACCTCTGAATGAATAAGAGGTAACCTCAAGTCTGAATGGTTAAGAGGTAACCTCTGAATGGTAAATCATCACATGTCACATTCTTCTACCTTCTCATTGGTAAAATTCTTAATGGTTCCATTAAGAGGTAGTCTCTTAATGACCATTCAGAGGCTACCAAACAGCCCCTAAATAAGTTTTTTAAATATAAAAGGGTGTTTTGGTCATTTTAAAAAAGTTAACTGAGAAAATCTAACTGAGTTAGAAATCTGGACTCAAATGGTTAAAGAAAATGCTTATAGGGACTCAGGTCGTTAAACTTTTTGCTTTTGAACTCAAGTGGTTAAAACACTCAAAACACAAGGACTCAAAAAGTAATTTACCCTTTTTTTATGAAATCAACCATGTGATTAAGGGCAAGAGGGAAGTTAGAGAGGGAACTTGACATGGCAAGCATGGGCGGCTCTTTAGGTGTGCGGGGAGGACTTTCGCACAAGGCCCGTTTTTCGAGGGGCACGGGATTTTTTTTAAAAATTCGATATATATATATATATATGTTATTGTAAAAAAAAATTGTACACACATAACAAATCCAATATAAAGGCCCATTATCAAATACATTTGTATTCTTTATAATTTATCCAACTTAACAATAGTTTATTGGGCCTAATCCAATACTAATATAATTAAAAAAAATGAATTACGTAGCGGCTAGCCACGCAGGAAATTATCGTGAAAGCATATGGGCCCATTTTTCGAGCTCGAAAAGGGTACATGAATTCTCAGAGACGCCACTGATTGAAAGAAATAATTGCTGGGAAGTTACCATCAATAGGGTGGACACCCCTCTCACACTAATACTTTCGTTTATTTTAGTATTTAAATTTAAATATGACAAAATTATTGGGATCAACTGCTATAAATTCAGATCCATCCATACATCAATCCATATATTTTCTTGCTAGTAAAATCATGGAAATCTTTCCATCTTCACAAAGTCTCCTCCTCTCGTTTTCAGTAATCATTTCAGTGATTTTTATTTATGTCAAATGGATTCCATTAGGATCCAAGAATAGGAAAAACATACCACCATCTCCAAGAAAACTTCCGATTATTGGTAACTTCCACCAACTAGGCTCAATCCCTAGTCGCAACCTCCAAATATTATCCCAAAAATATGGTCCCATAATGCTCCTTCATTTTGGAAGTATCCCCACAGTTATAGCATCCTCTGCTGAAGCAGCCGAAGAGATCATGAAAACCCATGATCTCTCACTTTGTAGTCGACCTACCTTAACTATACCCAACATATTACTGTATGGCTCTAAGGGCATCTCATTTTCTCCTTATGGGGAATACTGGAGGCGCATGAAGAGCATTATTGTACTCAAGCTTCTTAGCAATACACGAGTCAAGTCATACAAAAATGTGAGAGAGGACGAGATAGTTCATATGATTCGTGTTCTTGGAGATAGTTGCGGGACTACGGTTGATATGGGGTCGATGTTTGTTTCACTAACAAATAACATAATATGTAGGGTTGCCCTGGGAAGGAAATTTGATGGATTAAAGTACACAGATTTATTGAAAAGGTTCATGGATATGTTTGCAATGTTTAGTATTGGTGGTTATATTCCATGGTTATCAAGGGTAGATCGTATTATTGGTTCTATAGGCAGAGCCGAAAAAATAGGTAAAGAATTTGATGAGTTTCTTGAAGGAATTATTGAAGAACATTTAAGCAAGAAAAAAATGGAGGGTGCTAAGAGTAATGAAGGGGAAGACCGAAGACTTCGTTGACATTTTACTAGAAATCCAAAAAGATAAAACAAGTAACGGATTCACACTACACAGAGATTCCCTTAAAGTTGTCCTCTTGGTATGTTTCTCCATCTTTCTTTCATATGCATAATTTTTTCCTTTGATCTTTGTGCTAAAGGGTACCGACTTTCATATTTTATTTAAAGACGAGCAAAACATGATATATTATTCGATGGGTAAAGTTATTCTATAAAAGGTCCTAATTGTAAGAAGTGTAAGAAGGATTTATAGAGTGACAAGTGTCCAATAACTTAAAATTAAACCCACTATATCACCACCCAAAACGTAAACACCCCCACCCCACCCCACCCCACCACCACCCAAAAACCTAAACCCCCCACCCCCACCCCCACGCCCCAAAAACTTAACCCCCCCCCCCCCCCCCAAAAAAAACCTAAAAAAAAAATAAACACCCACCCCCACCCCACCACCGCCCAAAAACCTAACCCCCCCCCCCCCCCACCCCACCCCTACACCCTCGGCAAAAAAAAAAAATGGGTGGGTGATGGGAGAGGGGGTGGGGGTTTAGGTTTTTGGGTGGTGGTGGATGTTTAAGGGTTTTTTTTTAGTGGGTTTTTTTTTTAAATCCTTTGTACCCTTCTTACAATAAGTATCCTTTGTATTTGATCCTAATCCATATTCGATATGTCCCAAACTTTTGTAGAAAGATTTTTAAGATTCCATTTTCTAAATTATAAAACATAGATTAACATATATAGTATCTAACTTCCAGAAAAAAAAACAACTATATTATTGGTTAGAATCCCGTGTGTTACACGACTTGATTTAGAAAAACTTAGTTTAAAATTTTGTGACTTTAAATATGTGGAATCATACAAGGCAAAAGAGGCAAATGAAAATCATAACTTTTAAATTTAAAAAAAAAATGGAAACAAAATAAGGGTGAATTAAAATTTTGTTATAAAAATGGCAAAGTTTAAATAATGAAAACGTGTGAGTTTGATGAAAGCGAAATACCGCCGTGGTGATGGCCGCGATCGTGGGGCGGGGAATATGTGAGCTTTTGACCTTTTTTCATTAAAAAGACAGAGACCTTCAACAATTTGGTCTGGATCTAAATATTTCTTAATGTGGCTTATGGGGTTGAAACCCTAGAAAGTGAAGAAGATAAGTAAATAAATGAAAAACAGAAATATAAGAAACTAGTACTGTCTACATTCTGCATCCCCATACTTATCATCTTAATCAAATTAAGATTCCTATATTTCACACATGTCAACTTAAGTCTCGGTATAAACACCCCTTGTTATTAAATGTATTTTTAATATGGGTGTCAAACAGGGCAAATTGGATGGGTTTGGGTCATAGGTCATGACGACGAGGATCCCCACTTGGGCTCCTCGTCCGGGCTCATCGCCCTAGACTAGTGGCTGGGCTCGAGCCCACTTGTGTCTTTCTCGGTATGTTTAGTTGGTTTGAGTGGGCCATGTCCTGATAAGCCCACTCTTGGACCAGCCCATTAGGGTTATGGCCCAAGTGTTTTGTTATAAAAGGAAGCCTCCTCCTCCAAAGAAAGGCAGACAACATCTTCCACCATTTTTGAGGTCACTACTTCCTCCTCTTCTCTCATATTACTACTGTCCCTCTACTCACTCCCTCTAAATTATACTTGCACTTATAACATCTTTACCACACAAGATACTGACTTGAGCGTCGGAGTGCCCATGGGGTGAACCCCCTCGGGCCCTCTAACTAGAGTTTCATGTGGATGCAGCCTGAGATCAGACACCCCGCAAGAGGAACTGCCACCGTGACAGGAAGACGACGAACCTGAACCGGAGCTCACCGAATCTAAGGTTCGTACCGCCAAGCTCTCTGAGCACCTTCAGGGATTTGGGGATTCGACATTGGCGCCATCCGTGGGACCGAGTACAAACGTGTCTCGGTCTCTTCATACAAACGGCTGGATCTGCCCTCCCCGCGATGGTTAGATCTGCATCTTGACTCCAGTCATCAGGTTCTAAATCTCTAAACTTCCTCCATCTATTTGTTAAAGACATTTGAACCGATATAGCGTACGGGTCTGGGAATTGTCGGAAAACAACACGTGTTTTGTATTCAAACTTTTCGTCTCCTTTCCAAGAAAAAAGGAAAAACACGGATTCATAGAACTGTGCATTTTCGTCCATATGCTCCTGTATGATTATGAGCTCATATAAAATGATATATAATGAATTCATATAAAATGCATATGAAAGTTAGGTACACGTGTTGACATATACACTACAGATAGGCAAAAAAGGAATTATCAAATCATCTTTTGGATCTGCCCACTAACACCCTTCAAGTTTGATAAAATGCTAAAACACAGGGTATGTGATACTGTTAGAAAATTATGATGTACAAATGTTTATGTAAATTGTACAAGTGCATAAGGCATATCCCTTTATCTAAAACAAAAAAAAAGGGGTAAAATTTCTTGCCTACTTTTGACATGATTATACAAAAAAAAATTATTATTATGATGTTTATTAACAAATGCTTAACGTACAAGCATTGTAAACACTCATTTGGATTCTAAGTATTAGTCCAAAGGTAAAACCTGTTGTCTACTTTTTGAAAGTACAAAAAAGTAATATGGAAAAGCTGGACATGAGCTGTCAACAGCTCTTTTATTTTTTTATGCTTGACATAAGCTTTCAACAGCTCTTTTAATTTTTTATGCAAATTAAAAAATATAGTTGATTAGAATGTCATTAATTACTTTGTCTTCATTTGACTTTTGCTGTTGACAACTAAAACAGATAAAGGAAAAAAGTTAAGCTTTTATTTTCCAAAGGTGAAGTGACTTATCTTTTGAAAAAAAAGGGGGGGGGGGTAATGATGCTACACTCTTACCAAAGTAAAATAATAATATTTTACTAGTACCAGGTCCTTCCACAGGGTCCTTCCCCGGGTCCTTCCTCAGGCCCTTCCACCTGGCCTTTCCCTAGGTCCTTCCACAGGGTCCTTCCCCGGGTCCCTCCTCAGGCTCTTCCACCTGGCCTTTCCCCAGGTCCTTCCACAGGGCCCTTCCACCTGGCCTTTCCTCAGGTCCTTCCACAGGGTCCTTCCACAGGCCTTTCCCCAGGTCCTAATGATGCTACACTCTTACCAAAGTAAAATAATAATATTTTACTAGTACCAGGTCCTTCCACAGGGTCCTCCCCCGGGTCCTTCCTCAGGCCCTTCCACCTGGCCTTTTCCCAGGTCCTTCCACAGGGTCCTTCCCCGGGTCCTTCCTCAGGCCTTTCCACCTGGCCTTTCCCCAGGTCCTTCCACAGGGTCCTTCCCCGGGTTCTTCCTCAGGCCCTTCCACCTGGCCTCTTCCTCAGGTCTCTTCACAAGGTCTTTCCTCAGGCCCTTCTGCCAGGTCCTTTTCTAGACCCTAACACAAAACATTTACACAAGGCCTTTCCCCGAAGTCTTGCATCGTACACCACTTCTAGAGACAGATTCATTGTTCCCATTACAACGTTGTTAGGATACGTAGGCTACCCCAATTAACAATATAATGATCACATGTCTTCACAAAATAAAGCTTGAGGCACATGTACTTGTACACACAACACAACATGTTTAACACATAAGTAAATTGACCTTTGGTATGACTTACCTCTTTGAAAGTGTTTTCGTGGCAAGTATCGAAGCATGAACATGAACAACACAAGAAGCTATTAGTCACGACCTACAGGACAGGTCAACGAAGGCTAGTATTGGACTGGATGAGGTGCATCCAAGAAACATGGATGACACCAATTGTAAAGTCCTTCAGGGACGGGACCCTTATCTACCGGAACAAAACGATGTTCTCTCCTAAAGGCTAAAGCATTCTGGAAGTCCCTTCCATCAACAAGAAAGTCCCTTCTCTTGTGGATAAGGTACCTCAGCAGTCGCTTACAAGAACAGGAACGTATACTTTTCATGGAATTAAGTCCAGGAAAAGTTCCTTCCGAGATTATGAAGAGTATCCCATTCCCTGGGATCAAGTGTTTTAGAAGTCCCTTTCATAAACAGGACATACCTCTTCCTCGGGACTAAGTCTTGAAGAAACTCCTTCCGAGAATAGGAAGGAACATATCCCTCACTCGGGATTCAGCCTTGAAGAAACTCCTTCCGAGAATATGAAATGATGAAGTACAAGGGCCGTTCGGTCATTAATCAAAAGTTGAATTGAATGGAAATACAAGAGGAATGTGGGAGGTAATTAAAGTGGGAGTTTCACGATAGGGATTAGTATCTCTGAGATTAAGTCTTGGAGGAGCCGCCTCCGAAAAAATAAAGATGTCCCACCCTATGTGATTAGGGGTCTCGTAAGTCTTTTCAACAAACAGTAACAAGTTTCTCCCAAGAAAAGGATGATGTCCCCTCCCGTGGGATTAAGTATTGCAGAAGCCTATTCAAAGAACAGAAGTGCACCCAGCTACGGGATCAAGTATTGGTGAAGTTCCCTCTAAGAACGGGAAAGTACTCCCATCCCTGGGATTTAATATCTGAGAAAAATCCTTCTTGAGATTTCGCACCTGAACAACTTATTCAAAAAAAGGGGGGGGCCTTGACAAAGGACTTCGAATCTGAAGAATCCCTTCCTTGAAAAGAAAAGATCTCCGCCACAGGTCTGTGTTTTAGAAAGTATCTCTCCAAAGAAGAGGAACCTCATCTCGGGGTCGCATACGTTTGAAGAAGTCTCTCCAAGAGGAGAGGGTTGCACATTCCATGGGCACCCATTTTTAGAGAGTTACAACAACTCTCCAGGGCAAGGAGGTCCCCAGGACATGGAACCTCATGCAACTTAGGAAGTATTACATATGAGGGGTTTATCCCCAGGAAAAACGGCCAAGATCCACTTTTGTAATATTCAAACTATTAATCTGGGGCTCCCCCAAGAACAGATCTTTTGTAACAACTTATGCTGGGAAGTTTAACTCCCAAGAAGTAAATGACAAATGGACAACTAATCTGTCCTCTTTTGGCAAAATAACAGGTATTATAACCAGGCAGACGTGCCCTGGAACGCTATAAACCTAACCAACAAATGAACACACGTGTATAGGGTATATCAAACATACCAAAAGCCCGGCTGTGGGGCAAAACAGGGTCTAGCTAACCTAAAGAAAGCGGACAAAACAAGTCAAAAACATAATATCACATTATCAACTTATCCAGCGATTGGCCTCGAACAGACAATCGTGGTTTAACAACTTAAACGAGTGACAAAGCAAACTACAGAAAGCTTTTACAACTTGAGCAAGTTACGAAGCAAACTTATATAAAGCTTTTACAACTTGAGCAAGTTACGAAGAAAACTTATATAAAGCTTTAACAACTTAAACCAGTGACAGAGCAAACTTATATAAAGCTTTAACGACTTAAAAAGTTACAAAGCGACCCATAGAAAGTCTTAACGGCTTAAACATGGTACAAAGAAAATTCATGAGAAAGTTTTTAGAGGAACACAATACAAAGAGTACAACACGGTAAATAAGGCATCCCGGTCGATGCCCTTTGAGAAATTACTCTCGAACGAGTACTTTGATTGAAATGCATCTAAGAAGTATATGCAAAGATGGTCTAAATATCATAAACGCTATAAAAAAAGCACTATCGAACAAGTGCCTTGGAAAAAATGCCTTCAAGGAGGCATAAATTGAAGTAAGGTATTGTGCTACCCTACTTAAGGGGTCACCTGGCTATTTTAAGTACTAAATGGAAGGTCACCCCAAGGAAAACAAAGTAGATTGGTTTGGCATGACGTGCCTTAGCCTATGCTTACCCGAGGGATAGGGAGAACGGTTAAGGGGCGGATAACGACCCGCCTAGATTATCAGGGACTGGAACAAGTCTTGCGCCCATTCATGAGTGAATAGACTGGGACTAAGGATGACTTGACGACGAGGATCCCCACTTGGGCTCCTCGTCCGGGCTCATCGCCCTAGACAAGTGGCTGGGCTCGAGCCCACTTGTGTCTTTCTCGGTATGTTTAGTTGGTTTGAGTGGGCCATGTCCTGATAAGCCCACTCTTGGACCAGCCCATTAGGGTTATGGCCCAAGTGTTTTATTATAAAAGGAAGCCTCCTCCTCCAAAGAAAGGGCAGACAACATCTTCCACCATTTTTGAGGTCACTACTTCCTCCTCTTCTCTCATATTACTACTGTTCCTCTACTCACTCCCTCTAAATTATACTTGCACTTATAACATCTTTACCACACAAGATACTGACTTGAGCGTCGGAGTGCCCACGGGGTGAACCCCCTCAGGCCCTCTAACTAGAGTTTCATGTGGATGCAGCCTGAGATCAGACACCCCGCAAGAGGAACTGCCACCGTGACAGGAAGACGACGAACCTGAACCGGAGCTCACCGAATCTAAGGTTCGTACCGCCAAGCTCTCTGAGCACCTTCAGGGATTTGGGGATTCGACAGGTCAAGATGGGGTTGGGTTAGAATGACTTTGGGTTAGGATGGGTACATCAAAAAATAGGTCAAGATAAGTTTTGGTTAAAATAGGTTTGGGTGGGCTCGGGTTAAGATAAGATAAAATAAAAAATATATTAATAATAAAATTTGACAAATAAATAACAAGAAATAAACTTAAAAAAATAAAAATAAAAAAAATCTGAAATAATTAAAATATAAATATATAAAATAAAATAAAAAGATAATAAAAATCAAAAAACAACAAAAATTATTCGCTCGTTTAGGCAAGCGAGCTCAATAAGTACGAGCTCGATAAGTGACGCCCGAGCTCGTACTCGAGCTACGAGCTCGTTTAGTAAAGGAACTTACTTTTAGGCTCGGTTTAGGCTTGGCTCGATTCAAACTTCTAGTGAGCCGATCTCGAGTAGGTCACAAGCGGCTTGACTCATCTACACCCCTTATTAACAACCAATTTTGAAGCAGGTAAAATCAAACCGATTATAATCAAATAATCAACTAGTCTATCAATTATAATTCCTATAAAATAGACATCATCTTATGTAATAGTTATTATTATCCAGTAATTTATCAACCGTTATCAATTTCAATTCCAATAAAATAGGCATCATGTGATTTAGAACTCATATCAACCAAACAAGGATCTACTTCAATTATCTTATACGCATACAGATACACTATAAACATGCATATAACTTCCTAGCTACTGCCAAAATCTAATCAACTAACAATAACCGCAAATTACATCACCTGAACACAACGAAAGATACGTAATGACTAATGAGTGAATGACGAAACAAAATCTATTTCAACGAACATGATGACCCGTAATCGAAACAAAGGAGCGATTGATGATTGATCGTACCCAAAGAGCGCGGTTGATGATTGCTGATTGATAATTGTAGAGTACCAGATGTGAGGCAATTTGGGTCAGAAAACAACTCGTTCCGTAACTTGCTTACCCATCCTGACCCGCTTTGTTCTTATACCCAACCCATCCGGACCCACTCCCTTTTTTATCCATCGCTTCACAACCCATCAGAACCTAATGCCTAATTTTGTTTGGCCCAAAACAACCCATATTGAAATTTAAAATACCCATATGAACCTAAAACAAAATGTGTGGGCCAAGCCTGATTTTTAATATAAGATTTTAATAGGTTGGTGCACAAAAAACCCGAACCTGGACCCGGACCCGAAAATAAAACCCAGAACCGGGTATTATAAAACCCGGGTTTTTTATACCTGAACCCGAACCCGACCCTACCCATAGGGTAGGGGTTGGGTATGCATTTCTGTTATAAAACCCGAACCCAGAACCGGGTTTTTTTATACCCGTTTTCAACCCAGGTTTTACGAGTACCCGGTTTCAACCTGAACCCGGAACCGGGTTTTTTCAATACCCGGTCCGGGTTTCCCAATACCCTGTTTAGGTTTTTTCGTTTTTTTTTTTTTTTTTTTTTTGAGTTTTGTACCTTAGTAACGGCTATATAGCCGTTAGAAAAGTGTATTATGATCATTTGTTTGGTTTACATTGTATCTCTATACCCTATAAAAAGGGTCTTTGATGACGAACAATAAACGGAGACGATCAAGTTATTCGAAGCTATCTATGTTCGTCATCTTATTCAATCCGGTTCAATGATTATTTAGATGTCATGTATTTCTGTGTTTTATGAAATAAAAACGTTTTGCATTTTATATTTGTATGATTTATCCAAAAAAATGAATACCCGAGGCATACCCGAACCAAACACGAACCCAACCCGATCCATACCCGACCCTACCCGAACCCGAAAATAGGGTATTATAATACCCGGGTATTAGAAAACCCGACCCGAACCCGGATATATAGGGTATACATTTTTTATATAAAACCCGGACCCGGACCCGACCCGGGTATTGTCAATACCCGATTTTGTAGAACCCGATCGTACCCGAACCCGGTTCCATACCCGGAATCGGGTATTCTAGAAAACCCGATTTGTGCACCACTAGGTTAAAGGTTTTAAAATATATTTCTACTCTATTTTTCTTATATAACTTAATTCCTGAACATATAATTCAATTTTTATTATTAAATGTATTTTAAATATTTAATTACATATTTTTAATTAATAAACAGATGCAACTTTTATAAAATAACAATAATTAGACATCAACAACCAAGTCTCCAATCAAGTCCCTCCATTTGGTAGAGATGTACAAAAAAACCGGTTTTAGAATCGAAACTGGGAAAAAAACCGAAACCGTTTTTTTTAACCGGTTTTTTTATAACCGAATCGGTTTTATAACCGAACCGGCGGTTATAGACCGGTTAGGATTCTTGGTATGAAAAACCGGTTAATAACCGAAACCAGTTTTAAAAAAACCGGTTAAAAACCGATTTTTTTGGCAAAAACTGGTTAAAAATCGATCCCAACCGGTTACACCGGTTATAGTTTTGGACTTGAAAAACCGGTTAGTAACCGAAACCGGTTATTAAAAAAACCGGTTTTCATTTTGGATGGAAAAAAACCGGTTCGGTTAATAACCGAAACCAGTTTTTGAAAAAAAAAACCGATTTGTACACCTCTACCTTTTGGTGGTGTGACAGGTGAAAAAGGGTGCATACGTTTCACCTATGTGCCGCCACATAACATTACTTTTTTTCACTCAAGCCCCATAATACATAGTGTTACAACATGAAGGATTTAATAATAATAAGAAAGAAGATTTCATTACTGAAAGCGCTTCCCATTAAGCCAGGGCCCGGTTAAGATAACATAGTCTGGCAGGAGTGGGGCAACGGGACTCTCCAATTTGGGGAGTGCGGTAGCCTAATACAAGAAAGTTGTCGTTCTAAAAAAAATAAAACGCGTAAATCAGTGTGGTCGATGATTCAAGCATTTCTTATTTGTTATTATTTAAATTTTATAATTGAACAGTTTTGAAACACTAGCGGTTTGACAAAATTTTCATCAAACCTGGTCGAATTGGACTCTAGTTCAAGAAGCCACAAGGCCGTGTGAACTCTTTTACCAGACGTAATTGTTTGTTGGTAAAAAGATGGTTCAGGCACAAATCATATCAATCTTCACTAACTATAAGAGAAAGATACAGTCCTCTATATATTAGAGGAAATACAATCCACATAACTGTCTAACTAACTCAACTGACTAACTGAACTATACATACAATGTATATATATACCATAACAGAAACCAACCATATACACTAATATGCCCCCTCAAGCTAAACGGGGCGCATCCACGTGAAGCTTGGACCGTAGGGTATCAAAACGAACTGAAGACAAACCCTTGGTCAGTAAATCTGCAAGCTGAAGTGTAGTAGACACATAACGAACACGTAAAGTCTGAGCTAACACCATATCACGAATAAAATGCAAGTCAATCTCAAGATGTTTTGTACGCTGATGAAACACCGGGTTGACTGCAAGATAAGTAGCACCGATATTATCACACCAAAGAGTTGGTGGACCTGATAAAGAAACATGCAGCTCCTGTAAAACAGAAATAATCCAACGAATCTCTGCAGCAGTATGGGCTAAAGCTCGATATTCAGCCTCAGTACTCGATCGAGCAACAGTATGCTGTTTCTTGGAACTCCAACTAATGAGGTTGGGTCCAAGAAAAATACAATAACCAGTGGTCGAGCGTCGATCATCAGGGCAACCTGCCCAGTCAACATCAGAATAAGCATGCAAATCAAATACATCAGACCGACGAATACACAAACCATGAGATATAGTGCCTTTGAGATACCGCAAGATACGCTTGACTGCCACCCAATGTCGATCAGTAGGTGTCTGAAGAAACTGAGACACCTTACTAACAGCATAAGCAATCTCGGGGCGAGTCAAGACAAGATACTGTAAAGCACCAACAGTACTCCGATATAAAGTAGGATCAGACAGAGGATCTCCAGAATATTGAGAAAGCTGACGTCCTGAAGAAACGGGAGTAGATAAAGGTCGACACTCAGCCAAACCAGTGCGCTGTAACAAATCACATAAGTAGCGCTGCTGTGATAAATGTAAACTATCCTCATAGAAAGTAGCCTGAATACCCAAGAAATATGATAAAACACCCAAATCCTTGAGTGCAAACTGGGAGTGTAAGCGCTCAATCAATCCCGTAACATAAGCTGAAGAACTCCCGGTGATGATAATATCATCAACATATACCAAGACATAACAAACAACAGAATCTCTGCTATAAACAAACAAAGATGTATCAGAAAGACACTGTGTAAAACCATCAGTGATAAGAGCAGAAGATAGCTTGGAAAACCAAGCGCGAGGAGCCTGCTTCAGGCCATAAAGAGCCTTCTGCAGTAGACAAACGTGGTGTGGATAAGAGGAGTCAACAAATCCAGGAGGCTGTGACATGTAAACAGTTTCAGATAAATCTCCATGAAGAAAAGCATTGTTGACATCAACCTGACGAATAGTCCAACCACGTGTGAAAGCAACAGATAAAACAAGCCGAATAGTGGTAGGTTTGACCACAGGACTAAAAGTCTCAGTATAGTCAATACCCTCTGTCTGATGAAAGCCCTTGGCAACAAGTCGGGCTTTATATCGGCTAACAGAACCATCAGGATTATGCTTAATCCTATAAACCCACTTGCAGCCAACAATGTTGGCATCAGTAGGGGCGGGAACAAGAACCCAGGTCTTGTTTGAGTGTAATGCAGACATCTCAGATCGCATCGGATCCCACCAAACAGACCACTGTTGTGCCTGACGAAAGGTAGAAGGCTCAGTAGTAGGAGCAGTAGTAGCCTGATATAGAAGATGATCAGGAAACTGTCTAGGCTGAATAGTGTGGTCACGTGAGCGAGTGACCATCGGATGAGAAGGAACCGGACGAGGAGGATGAGGAGGATGAGAAGAAGACAATGGAGAGGAAGAAGGAGAAGTATGAGAAATAGGAGGAAGTAAAGAAATGGGAGTAGAAGAGGTAGTAACTGAGGAAGGGGGAGGAATACAAAAAGGAGGATCAAATGAAGAAGAAGAAGAAGAAGAAGAAACAGAAGAGGAAGAGATCTCTGGAATCTCAAAAATAGTCTCATAGAAACGAACATGTTGAGACGTATAAGTACGAGATGAGTGAGGATCGTAACAAAGATAACCAAGATGTGAAGGAGCATATCCAACAAAGATGCAAGGAACAGACTTGGGTGAAAGTTTATCCTCACGAATATCTCCAAGAAATGGATAACACAAACACCCAAAAGTCCGAAGAATCGAGTAATCTGGTCGAGAACCAAATATCACCTCATAAGGAGAAGAGTGATGAAGAACCGGTGAAGGCAACCGGTTAATAAGAAAAGATGCAGTAGCATATGCATCATACCAAAATTTCTTTGGTAGATGTGCATGAAATAGTAAGGCACGAGCAGTCTCCGAAAGGTGACGATTTTTTCGCTCAGCTACCCCATTTTGTTGAGGTGTATAAGGACATGAAATGCGGTAAGCAATGCCAGAATCAGAAAGGAACTTGGCCATAGGCCCATGAATAAGCTCAGGAGCACCATCACACTGAAGGTGTTTGATAGTGCAAGAAAAGAGATTCTCAACTAGAGGCTTGAAATGACGAAATGAATCAATAGCCTGAGAACGATGAGTCAATGGATAAATCCACGTAAACCGACTAAAATCATCAATGAACGTGATAAAATATCTAAATCCAGAACGAGATACAGTAGGAGAAGGCCCCCAAATATCACAATGTATAACATGTAAAGGAACCGTAGAATGCGATACAATAGCATGAAAAGGCAAACGTGTTGATTTAGAAACACTACAAGCAGTACAATGTTTATCAACATTTTTATTTGCTAAATGTAAAAACGAAAGTCTAGACATCACATCATCACATGGATGTCCTAAACGGGAATGCCATGTATCTCGTGTCACTGTAGAAGCAGCAAAGAGAGAGAACAGCTGATGTGGGCTAGCTCGCGTGTGGTGGAGCAGCTGTCCAACTAGAGTCTGAATAGACAAGCCAAAATGTGAGAATGTGACAGCAATAGGATGCTCAATAACAAGCTGTGTGATAGATAGTAAATTCTTGGCAAGACCAGGAACTACTAGAACATGTCTAAGCACAAGAGTACAACTAGATAAACGAAGATAAGCAAAACCGATATGAGAAATGAGTAGTGACGTACCATTTCCAACAACAACACGTTCGGAGCCGGTGTAGGGAACTGACCCGAATACAAGTGAGTGGTCAGCTGTCATATGAGCAGTAACTCCCGAATCAGGAACCCACGAGTCAACACGCTCACAAATACTAGAAAGATCCGCTGATAAGCCAAAGTGAGGTGAACCGGTATGGGAAGCCCATTGGGCAAAATGATCTGGCCCAGAAGGCTGCTGACCAGTAGGCCCAGACTGCTGCCCGAAACTAGGCCCAAAAGTAGGTGGAAATGGAATCTGTGATGTAGAACCTGGATTTGGGCCCAAAATCCCAGCCTGATTTAGATTTTGAGGCCCAACACCACATGTGGATGGATATTGTGCTTGTGGACCATATCCACTTAATTCTGATCCAAAAATTCTAGAGTCAAAAGTACCAGGTCTTGTCATATCATCATTTCTATACATCTGAGATTTTGACCAGTCAACATTAGCCATATGTGCTGCAAAAGAACGCTGAGTATCACCATAATCACCATTCGACGACCATCGTCCACCAGATCTGCCACCGCCATATCGACCATAACCACCAGATCAACCATAACCACCAGATCGTCCTCTATTACCTCTCCATCGACCACCATTATTGCTTGTTCTACCACCATTATTACCGGAATTCTGAGAATTTTGTGTGACCGGTGTGAATCGATGGTAACAATTTGAAGCGCGATGCCCAATTTTGTCACAAATTTGACAGATTATCACCGATTGAGAATTTGAATGTGGTAAAGTTGATGAGTTTAAACTCATCGCAGCCATAGCAGCTATCGGAAATGAGATTTGAGCTTGTTGTTGTTTTAGACGAACTTCATGAGTTAGAAGTTTAGCTCTAAGTTGCGAATAGTTCGGTTTATTATCAGAATTTTCAATATTTGTAATGAACATCTGATAATCAGAATGTAATCCGTTAAGGATTTGAAGCACAAGTGAATGTTCAGAAATCGAATCTCCGATAGCAACAAGCGAATCATATATAGTACGAGCAGAATCACAATAATCGGAAATAGACTTATCTTCTTGTTTCAGTAGATGAAATTGAGTACGAAGAAGATTCTGTTTTGCAAATACCTGTTGAGTGAATGATTCTTCAAGTTTATGCCATAAATCTGAAGCAGACGTGGTTCCTCTTGCAAGATGAAGAAGATTTGGTGACAAACTGGCTGTTAGAAATGAAGAAACATATCCATCAGACCTGTTCCAGATCTCTCTTGCATCAGTTTCTTCGGAGGAGCAATTTCTCTGTTTAGAAAGTGAAGAAGCCCTAGAGTTCTCAGGATATTGAGAACTTGATGTTGCCAGTTCAAGAAATTATCATTGTCAAGTTTTACAGGCATGAAACTGGTGATATTTGGTAAGGTTTGTGTAGAATTTGAAGTGAAATCTGTCATGTTTGAAGAAGAATTAGAATTTGAGGATGTGGCCATCGATGAAAAGAATGATGAAAGAAGATCAGAAAGGTGAGGAAGATGATCGGAGTAGATGAGTTTTGGCCGGAAATTGTTGCCGGAAAACTAACAGAATGGTGGTGCTGTAATAGAATCGATGATATGAAGCTCTGATACCATAAAGAGATGGTTCAGGCACAAATCATATCAATCTTCACTAACTATAAGAGAAAGATACAGTCCTCTATATATAGAGGAAATACAATCCACATAATTGTCTAACTAACTCAACTGACTAACTGAACTATACATACAATGTATATATATATACCATAACAGAAACCAACCATATACACTAATAGTTGGGTTCAAATGTGTTAATGTGTTATTTGCATAATATGAATTAAAGAGGCACTTGCAATCTTGAAACTTCAAGTTGGTTTCCTGTAGTCTTGTCATTCAAATGTCAATAAACTTCAGTTAAACCATTTAATATTATGTTCATTATAGGAAGCCTTTGTTGGTGGAACTGAAACAACATATGCAAGTCTAGAGTGGGCACTTAGTGAGCTAATAAGAAACCCAAGAGTAATGAAAAAGCTGCAACAAGAAGTCACAGAAATAGCACAAGGAAGATCCATGATTTACGATGAGGATTTAGAGAAAATGCCTTATCTTAAGGCGGTCCTAAAAGAGTCCCTTCGATTGCATACTCCAGCCCCTCTTCTTGTTCCTAGAAAATCAATGCAAGATATAAAACTAATGGGGTGATATTGCAGCAGGCACGCAAGTGATTATCAATACTTGGGCAATCGGATGAGATCCTGCCTTGTGGGAAGAACCATATGAGTTTAAGCCTGAGAGGTTCCTGAACAATACCATTAACTATCAAGGGTTTCACTCTGAGTGGCTTCCATTCGGTGGTGGCCGAAGAGTGTGCCCAGGTATTAATTTTAGTGTACCTGTTATAGAGCTTGCAATAGCAAATATCGTTTACAAGTTTGATATGGTGTTGCCAAACGGAGTAAAGAATGAGGATTTGGACATGAGTGAAGAAATTACTATTACAGCCCATAAGAAGTCCTCTCTACGGGTTTTGGTGACTCCTCGGTTCTAGTTGTTCGGTTTTTCTTGTGAACTATGTTATGGACTCAATAAATAAATAGTATGATCTATATTTCACTTCACTACAATCACTGAATTCAATTGAATGTTACTATTATCTAGTAGTGAGTACACTTTGTAAACACCCGACATGATTGGTTACTTAGAATACAATCCATCTCTTTTTTTACAAAATGAACGGGTCATCAAAAGATTAAAGAAACAAAGAATTAGCTGTATGAACACAAAAGTAAATTCAAAAGAATTGAACTACACATATTGTTGAGATTCGTGGTGTTAATTTTACTTTTAATCAACAGGGGTTTGATATATATATATATAGGGAGAAGATCATGCGAGAATCACCTCTTATTGCGAGAACCGCGAGAACCAATGTGAACACAACCAAAAATGCCTAAAAATAGCTAAAAATCACACAATTTTTTTTTAATATATTTTATATAAAAATCGCTACTTTTCGAAGCAAAAAAAAATAAAAATAAAAAAAAAATTTGCCACTAAAAGTAGCGATTTAAGCATAAAAAACATTAAAAAAAAATTTAGATTGGGGGGGTTAGGTTTTTTGGGGGTTTTAGTTTTATCATTTAGCTTGGGGGGTTAGGTTTTTTTTTTTTTCACAAACGTAGATACGTGTATTATAAACACATTTGTAAAAAAAATTTCAAAAAAAACAAGTTTTTGAGCACCACAAGTGTGTGTTTACGGGTACCGTAAATTTTCCGGTAGGATTTACGGTACCCGTAAACACAAACTTTTGGTGCTCAAAACTACACACACGACATTTTTTTTTTTTGATTTTTTTTTACAAATGTGTTTATAATACACGCATCTACGTTTATGAACAAAAAAATTGGTCCACCTCGCCCCGTACGGTGTAGTTCTCACGGTTCTTACAACTCGAGGTGGTTCTCATTTTAGCGGTCCCCTAGATATATATATATATATATATATATATATATATATATATATATATATATATATATATATATATAGGCCGGTTAACGTACAATACCTCTTATCCTACATTATGTATGCTATGCCCTCAGCCGTACGATCTTCAATCGATCAAACGGGAGAGCGAAACTAATTTAAATGATTAAATTAATCATTTTAATATATCTAAATCATACCAGGAAGGTTAAAAACGTCATTGCGAGGTCATAAATCTCTGTAATTGACCGATGATAGTTCAAAATCAAACCCTAAATCAAATTCAAAAACCTGAAATTCTTCTTCCCCAATCTCCCTTCGTTCCTTTTGGTGCGATATCGATAATAAGAACTACTGATTTGAGAGTTATAAGGGTCAAACGGAAGAAGACTAACAACGATCGCCCAGCAATCGAAGAAGATGAACAGTAACACACACAGAGATTATACACATGCGATTTTTATGGAATCAAATTCGCATGTGACTAATGTTTTGGAATTCATTTTGTTTTTGAAATTCGCATGTTAGAAACACAGGTATTTTAATGTGCATTTGTACCTTCTTGTATCCTATGCATTTGTACAGTGAGGCTTCAAACTACAGGTATTAACATCTGTACATATCGAAGAAACCTATATTTGTGTTTCTACGCTACCTAAATAGCAAATTAAAGCACCTCCCATTAGAAAATAAATTATATGTTTTCATTTTTAGTATATCGCATGTGCATGTAAAGCACTTCAAACCACAGGTATTACAACCTAAATAAATTAATGATTGAATTCGCATGTGCATGTGACTAATGATTGAATTCATTTTTAGTATTTCGCATCTTATCTTTTTGGAATTTGATTATCATGTGACTAATGATTGAATTATTTTTTTGTATTTCGCATATGGCTAATTACTGAATTCATTTTTTTATTTCGCATCTTATTTAGGGTTTTATTTTAATTCGCATGTTACAAATTGTTTTTAGGAAATCGCATGTTACATTAAAACATAATCGCATGTTTTTTTTAATGTGTATGTTATATGTTATGAAATCGCATGTGTATATTATTATTCAATGTGCACAACGTCTAATCGCATGTGTTTAGGTTTTTTCAAACGTAATGCTCTGATCCGATAAGAATCAATCAAACAATCAATAAAACCCTAAAAATCGAACTGATACGAATTATAATTATAGAGATAGTTGTGTAACGAACTCATGATCTGCTTGCTTGTTGAAGGAATTGTCTAATTTTCCCTCTGATGATTGAACGGAATGTCTGATATACCCTTATCTAAGAAAAATGAATCAGGGACACGTGTAGGGCTGTGGGCATCGCATACGTAATATAGGATTAGGGCTATTGTATTCTACACTTTCTCTCTCTCTCTCTCTCTCTCTCTCTCTATATATATATATATATATATATAGGGTAAGGTTCATGCGAGAACCACCTTTATTGCGAGAACCGCGAGAACCAATGTGAACACAACCTAAAATAGCTAAAAAAACCTAAAAAAACCTAACCCCCCCCCAAGCTAAATGCTAAAAACTAAACCCCCCAAAAAACCTAAAAAAAACCTAACCCCCCCCCCCCCCACCCCACCCCAAAAACCTAAACCCCCCTCCCCCACCCCCCAAAAACCTAACCCCCCCCCCCCCCAAGCTAAAAGGCTAAAAACTAAACCCCCAAAAAACCTAAAAAAATCTAAAAAAAATCTAAAAATTTTTTTTTGATTTTTTTTTGATTTTTTTAATATTTTTTATGTTAAAATCGCTACTTTTAGAAGCCAAAAAAAATATTAAAAAAAAAATAATTTTTGTGTGATTTTTAGCTATTTTTAGGCATTTTTTGTTGCGTTCACATTGGTTCTCGCGGTTCTCGCAATAAGAGGTGGTTTCTAACGGATCTTTGTCCTATATATATATATATATATATATATATTAATTAAATCTTTAATAAATAAAACGCAGTCCGATAATGTATTTAAAACAACACCAAAAAATGAACCTGAATAGAATAATGGTTACAAACATGCAACTATGCTACATAATATTAATTAATCTACTGAAGAGGTTAAGGATTAATCGTGTGAGACACCAAGATACAAAGAATCAGTGCTAGTACACGAACACGGACTGAGCGGCGGCCCTTGGCATGGCCGGTCGTAATCGTAAGATAGGAAAAAGAGGCTGAAGTACAGAGATGTGGCTTCTGTTCTTGTCTATCAATTAATCACAAAAAAGCACCACTTTGTTGCTTTTATTTTGACGGTTACGTATCTTGCGGCAATAATACTTGAGTTGTGACAATGCTTATCATATATCACAAAGTGAAATGTTAGTGGTTGTTTTAAAATATATTTTTATATAATAGTTACTAGGTTAAAACTCCGTGTATTACACGGGTTGTATAAGTATAAATTTATATAATAAATAATAAAAACGATCTATCTTTAAAAAAAGCCCGTGTATTAAACGTATTTAACAAAATATAATGTCATATATTAATACAAACAATCATCAAGATTTACACCACAACGAACTCTTTCGGGGTAGACCATTTGTTTTACATGAAACGCTGCTCCAAAACACTCATTAACAAAAAACCGGTTCCTTCTAGTAAGGGGTTAGTATAAACAACACATACACATAATAATAATAATAATAATAATAATAATAATAATAATAATAATAATAATAATAATAAAATAAAAACCAACCTGCGTGCAACTTCAATTATGTTAATTATCATAATCTTTCATTTGGAGCATACAACATAAAAAAACCCGTAAATGCATTACCACTCTGTTGAATACATTGTTAATGATAAGCCGTAAAAAGTTTTTTAGTTTTATTTACTTTTTAATATTATTATTATTATTATTATTATTTTATCTTTTATATAGTAAATGAAAATCTTTTATAAAAAAGGTGTATCCTTATCTAAATTTTTGTTTAAAATTATTTATAGAAAAACAAATATTTATTCTTATCTAATTTTTAGTTTAAAATTATTATTGTTATTTAACATAGATAAATAGGAAAATAAGGTAAGAAAGCATGAGGAAGTGACACGTGTCAAAAAAGATTTTTGTTTATTAGTATAGGAAAATTTATGTTTTATCTCATAACATTATTACTAATCATCTTGAAGGGCAACAAAGCCCAATATGACTAATACAAGCGTAAATATAATACAAAGCCCGAGAAACAAATTTTAATTAAATTATATATAATATGTATAAATAAAAAATCTCATTCCGTGAGAATATATAATTATTCTAGATAATTAAATATATTTAATTTCGTTAATTGTTCGTGATCATCTATTAACCAAGTTAAGAGAATTTAATGTTTGTTACCCACTGTTCGGGTCTCATGTTTTGGGTCTGTGGAGCTGTATGCTTGGCGGATTCAAGCATCAGAGGGTACCTCTATACTCATTCATACCACAACAACACAACATAACGAGAAAACATAAAATCCTACATTATGAAAGTTTAAACGTTATCATCCACCATCACAACCACATAAAAAAAAAATAAAAGTACGAAAAAGTAAATTGTTCAACGGGTCGCACCCCGCACATAACCATCACCACCATCAGAGAAAGATAGAGAAAAGATTTAACCTTTATGTTGCCACCACGCCACCTCCATCGTCAAAGCCCTCTAATCTGAATCCATCTCCTCACCCTCCTCATCGTCATCCCGATACATCAAATGCTCTCGCATGTATGAGATGTCGTCCCGCATGGTGTTGATGCTTCTTTCCATATCTCTGATGCGGGTGCTGGAGCTCTAACCGAGGCTGAAGGCGTTCCGGCTCACTTGACGCGTTTCCTGCATTATATTATATAAATTGTGCATGCTAGGGAAATCGCTTCCTCCTTGAGAGGAGGATCCGGAGGCAAACCCATAAGAGGAACCTGGTGGACGGTTCGGGTCATTCTCAACGGTGAGTACTTGGTTTTGGTCGTTTGGGCTCCAAATTCTGCCCTTTTTTATCCTTGAAGCGTATCGGACCATTGTTGCAGTCGGCGATGAGGTTGAGGCTTCGGCAGAGGCTAACATCGGCCCGGGTAACGCCAACACCCTTGGTAAAGCGGCGTGGGGTGCGTGTGGCGTAGGCCTTGTAGACCCAGGTAATCAAACCTCCAAAATATATGGGCGTGGGATATGTAGCCTTTGCGTTGGTGGCCATATTCTTGAGGAGCATGTAGGCGACATTCAGGGGTTGTCGGTTCAGGATGCAGTATAAGCAAGTGAGCTCCCGAAGGTTCACGACACCCCACTATCTTTTCTCTAGGACAAGGTACCGCTCAGGACCCGATGTATATAGTGGATGAGTTGGTCTTTGATTTTGGTGCTCTTGGTGGAGCTTGGGTTGTAAATCCCTTCCCCAATCTGTGCCCAAAAAGTATTCCGTGTGTTGTCAGGCATGTCTATGATGCTGTCGGTGAAGACTAATTCCCTAATTTCTTCCTCGGTGTAGATTCCCACATCCACACCAAACTGAGCTACAGATATTCCAAACCAGGTTCCCCCACAACGAAAAGTCATTGCTTCGTTGTCAAACATACCATCGATGTCCTTTTTTAGGCTAAAACTACTTAAGAATTCGAGATTGAATTCGAAAGTAGACTGCAACGATGCCTCCAAAAACACATGCAACGGTCCCATCACCAAACTGTCGTACCTTTCCCTCTGCCCCACACTTTCCAAAGTATCGTAAGACACTTGTCGAGGCGGCTCCTCGGTCCTAGCCGTTAGGATTTCCATGCATTCCGCATAATTGGTGTGCTCGGTGTTGAACCTCAGCTATTTATGTGGTGTCATTGTCTGCAGAGAACAAGTATTAAACAGTTAGGTGTGATAAATTATGTGAAAAAACTAAAAAACAGGAGGTTGGCACGGCCCCCGTGTCCAAGGGACACGACCCCGTGCTGCAGAATTTCAGGGGGCACGACCCCGTGCCAGCAGAGGCACCACCTCGTGTTCGGTCGCTGTTTTTGGCCAAAAACTGACTTTTTCGAGCCGGTTTTGAAAAGTCCAAAATCTTAGGAACCCCATGTCCGGTATACCCTGAAAATCAAACCCTAAGTATCAATTTCTACTTACCAACCCGTTTCCCCTTCTGATTTCTGTCAAGAACAAGGGTTTTGTAAAAACTGGTTGAAAGTATTAATTTTTCCATAATGGTGGGATGATTTACTATTTAAAACACTACTACTAACTACCAACAACAAGATATAGGAAAAAATTTTGAACCGACACGGGTCTAGTTCAAGAACCCTAGATTTTTCCTCAAATCATGATGTTATTAAACATGCAAAACACGAATCTAATTAATCTAAGTGTTAGTAACATATCTTGTGAGTAAATCGTGGAAGAAGATCGTCAAAAAATGTCGGGAGCCGTAGGGAACCGGGAGTTGCAGAGAAACAAGTCGTGTGTGTTATGAGAAAGAAACTGGGAAGAAAAGGGTTTTAACCCGTCTGCAAATAGGCACAGCCCCGTGTCGTTTAATTATTTATTTTTTTGTGTGTGTCATTTCTCTGGCCACTTGGTTCCTTGTGCTCAACTTACCTGATTTGTAGACTTTTTGGTTGTCGTCTTCCAAAGCGTACCTGGCAGATGGATTACTGAAATAAAACATATATATACGTAAGTTGTTACCATGTCCCCGTCACTTATCTATTTCTTCCAAGGTCAATTCCGTTTCTTCGTCCTCGAGAAATCCTTCATAGAAGTTAAGTCTTTGTCCATTAACTTTGAAAGGTTCTCCGTTAGGAGGCTTAATACTATTGCCCCATGGGGGTAAACTTTTATGATGGTAAAAGGTTCGGATCAGCTAGACTTAAGTTTTCCAAGAAAAAGACGTAGCCTTGAGTTAAAGAGTAATACTTGATCTCCTTCTCTAAATTCTTTAGGTTCGCTTATATATTTATCATGTATTCGTTTTGAGCGTTCCTTATAAATTTCAGAGTTGGAATATGCTTGTTTTTTAATTCGTCTAACTCGTTTAACTGGTATAAGCGATCTTTTCCTGAGGTTTCTTGGTCCAAGTTTACGTTTTTTAATGCCCAATACGCTTTGTGTTCAATTTCTACTAGGATACGACAACTTTTTCCATAAACTAGCTTATATGGTGTTGTACCTATTGGTGTTTTGTATGCTGTTCGAAATGCCTTTAAAGCGTCGTCTAATTTATCTAACCATTATTTTCGATTTTGACCCACATATTTTTCTAGGATTCTTTTTAGACCTCGATTAGTTACTTCAGCTTGACCGTTGGTTTAAGGATGATAGGTGGTCGAGAGACGATGATAAACCCCAATCGTGTTAGAGTTTTATCCATTTTTAGATTGCAAAAATGGGTGCCTCTATCACTGGTGAGGGATTTTGGAGTTCCAAAATGTGAGAATAGCCTTTTTGAGGAATTTTACTACTACTCTCCCGTCATTGGTGGGGAGAGCTTCAGCCCATTTAGAAACGTAGTCGACTGCCACTAAAGTGTATTTGTTTCCTCTCGATGGTGGAAATGGTCCCATAAAGTCCAAACCCCAAACATCAAAGATTTCACAAATAAGAATGTTGTTTTGTGGCATTTCGTTTCTTTGTGATATGTTACCTGCCCGTTGGCATGCATCATATGTCTTAACTAATACATAAGCATCTTTATGTATTGTTGGCCAGTAAAATCCTGCGTTGTACACATTTCGTGCGGTGTTGGCTATTCCGTGGTGTCCACCACATGGTCCTTCGTGACAATGGCGAAGAATTTGTCTTGCTTCACGACCATGGACGCATCGTCGAATGAGTTGATCGGCACATATTCTGAAAAGATATGGATCTTCCCAAAAACAGTGTTTAACATTAGCGAGGAATTTGTTCTGTTGATGAAAAGTTTCCCCGTTTGACAATAGTGCCACTAGCTAAGTAGTTAGCATAGTTGGCGTACCAAGGTTCTTCTCGATTTCCACCATTTCTAAGGATTCTGTGGGGAATTTCTAATTGATGAGATCTTCTCGAGTTCCTACCAAAGCAGGGTCTTCGGCCAGCAGCTGTGTTTTCTGCTCCTCTTTTGTCTTTTATTTCTATGTCAAATTCTTGAAGGAGAAGAATTCGTCTTATGAGATGTGGTTTTGCATCTTGTGTTTTGAAAAAGGTATCGAATGGCAGCTTAGTCGGTATAAACTATAGTTTTGAGAGCATGAGATAGGAACGAAATTTATCAAATGCAAATATTACAGCTAGTAGTTCTTTTTCAGTGGTTGTGTAATTTTCTTTTACTAGCGTAATAAATGGGGTGAAAATGTTTTTTTCTTTTCTTTGTCCCAAGAATGCTCCAACTGGAAAATCGCTTGAATCGCACATGATTTCAAATGGTAGCTTCCAGTCTGGCACGATCATGGTTGGTGCTTTGACAGGCATATCTTTAAGGGCAAGAAATGTTGTCGTGTAATTCTCGTCAAAGATGAATGGGGCATCTTTTTTGAGTAGCTTGGTTAGAGGTCGAGAGATTTTAGAAAAATCTTTGATAAACCGACTGTAAAATCCAGCATGTCCTAGCAAACTTCCGATGGCTTGAACGGATGATGGATGTAACAACCCGCTTTTGAAAAGTCAAAGTACAAGTCAAAGTCAAAGGAAGAAAAGATTGCTAATTGCGATCTGTCACTCTTTGCTTAACTACTGAATTGTGCTTTTTGACTTGTAATCGAATTCTATCATTTATTTGCTTTAGTTGTATTATGTGGAGTATCTATTAATAATCGAGGTTTAATCGCACGTTTAATCGCTAAACGACCTATCGCTAATCGCGTCGCATCGCTATCGCATTCGTAACTCAAATTATGTGTTCTGGATATTGTTTTACGTGTGTGTGTTAATATGTGTTACTTGTGCATGTTATGTTTATATTGAGGTGTTTAATCGCAATCGCAATCGCAATTCTATCGCATCGCAATCTAATCGCAAACGCTAAACGCAAGTTATTTATAGTGATTGTATGTTAGATATAGTAGCTAGGCTATTTGTGTAACTAATGGGTAATACTATCGCATCACTCGTTCGAAACGCATCGCAACGCTCAACTCGCAAAATGAAACGTCGAAACCAAACTCGCCGAGCCACTTCGATCGAATGACCAATCGATCGAATGGCCATCCGATCGGATGGTCATCCGACCCGTTGGCCTGTGTTCCTCTTTCCTCTTTTGGAAACCCTATAAATACCCCTGTCACATCACCAAAGTGATGTGACAGCTCTCTCTCTCTCGACCAACGCACTCCAGCCCACTTTTCTCTCAATTTCTCGTGATTATTGTAAGTTTCTATCTCAAATCTTGTACTTCTATGATCTACACGCATTTCTTTATCATTTTCTCCTTTGAATCTCAACTTTTAACCGTGAAATCAGTGGGTTTGAGGTGTTCTAGGGTGATGTCATCTAGAGTTCTTATGAACATCAAGATCCGGCTTCATTCCATCAAGAACAACTTAGATCTGAAGGATTTCCATATGATTTAACACTATTTCTACCTAAATCTAAACATTTTCAGAATTTAAAAAGTTGAAAGAAAGTTTTCACCAGTTTCCTCATTCTTTTACACTCAACGCACTCAAAACTGATAGAATCGATGCTAGTTCAGGCCTTCTACTCATTCCTAGTGAAGTGTCGATCCAAGATATGATTCCTATCAACAAGACCACCGATCTTGGTTGAACATGAACATCCGTCACGAACAGTTAACTGACTCGGATTGGGGTGATTCCCGTTCGGTCGGCTAACCTGGTTCAGATGGGGTTCCTGTTGTTCAATACGTGGTCATACTGTCTCGATCAAACCGCAAAACTTAACAAAATTTCAAGTTTGCAAAACGGTCAGTTTGTGGGATGGATTGCCATCCGATTTGATTGCCATCCGATCAAACCGCAATCCGATCGGATTGCACTTGAGGTTCAATGCTTAAACATTTTACAATTTTCAAAGATGATCAGTTTCTAACGGATTGCCATCCGATCGGCAGACCATCCGATCGAATGACAATCCTGCTGTGAACTTGTTCTCTGGGAAATACCTCGCCAGACGGATCGCCACCCGATCGAACTGCCGTTCGATCGAACGACCTGAAAGGTAGAGATGTTTCTCTGATTTCGAAATGCTACAACGAAAACTTCAAAGACACCAGACACAAGCACATCCATCCCAAACGAGTGTCAATCTGACTGAATAGCCATCCTTTCGGATTGCATTCCAACCGGATGACCACTCGTCACCTACTCCCATGCATTGTTTTACGCGCCGCTCATCGCTTATGCTATCATTCTGATCAGGCTAATCTCACTCTAGCGCTCCCTTTAATCCATTAACTTCCATCGCTGTGAGTATACTCGATCCCTTTTTGCTCTAAGCACTTTTGGGTGTTACATACGTTACTTATTCTAAATCACTTCGACACACAACGCAAACACTATTTATACGCTAATCGTTAATGCATGCTACTTGTTACTCGATGAATGCTTGTATGTTATGTTAACACAGTGATTGTTGCCTGACGCCATAGCAACGAGAGTACTATTTGTTTGGACTCAGCACCTGTCATGGACAGGGGTTGTTAAGGTAACCTCTTCACGTGTCACAGTGGTGATATGTGTTGTGCATTCTACAACTCATAGTCTAGGCTGTGCATATTTCATTGTCGATAACCTACTAGCTTCACACTATACATGTTACATGCTGGTTATGCGTAAATGCTTTCAAACTCTATTATACTATTAAACTTGTATGCTCACATTTACACTATGTGTATTGACCTCTATTTTAACGTATGCGACAAGTGTTTAAATGCTTGGGATGCTTGCTTGCTTTCATGGGAATCGAGCTTAGGAGAGTCTAGAAACCAACGAACAATTTATTTAAATCTGAGTTGTCGGGACAGTTTTACTTGTCTTTGAGATACCTATGTCTGTAATAATTGATTGCTTGATGGGTTATGGTAAGGGACATAATATTAACTATCTAGTAATTTAGTTTATGGAATTTCTCTTGGACAATCTGTTTCGCTCAGTGCCGCGCCCCGATGTTTCCGCCATCGGTTGGGGTGTGACAGATTGGTATCAGAGCCATAACTATAGGGAATTAGGCAAGACTCGACCTAGTCTGGGTCAATATCTTAGAAACGACCTAGTCTATAGTCTAAGTACCAACAGACCGACTTGTGCATACCCGGTATGGGCTTTTGTACGAGCTTACATGCTATTCCTCGCTCGAACTCGCTATACACTACACACTTGCGCAAACATCGCATACTACCGCTTCGCGCAAGGTCGGCCTTTCCTAAGGCTGGAAACTCGCACTATTTTCAAATTTCTCGCGAAAGCAAGATGATTTGGCTGAGACTAGGTGTGAAAACAGTAAACTCTCTACCGGATCACTCGTTCGATTCACTATTTTTACTATCAACACGAGAATTTGCGTAGAACAAGGAGTGAAATCCGTACTTCGACGCAAATTTTCCCCACTACATCATCAAAACAGGAAACATAGTCGTTAAGTTATGGGTGAAACCCGAATCTTGATGACTTATTCCGCTCTTCATTGTGGTTTTACAAAACTCTCACCAAAGTCTTGACGGACTCCAACGACTCGGGTTGCACTGTAGCTGGATGCATGCATGCCGATTACCCAGACTGAGGCCTGAGCACAGACCAGAAGGCATTAATATGCACCTGCGAGTCCTTGTGAATAGTCGAATCACTTTGGCTAGTCAACGTCTAACAGCCACAGATAGTCTATTCTCGATTTTATGAGTTTTGATTCTGGATTTCGCCGCCGCTAACTCTGAGGATTTATTTTTTTATGTGAATTTTATGTGATTTTATGTGTTCATGTGTTTCAACTTTGGTGATTTACTCATTTTTCGTTGTCCGCTTCGATCAACACGCACAACTCGCACTGCACATTTATCTCAAAACGCCAACAAATCGCTTGTGTTATTCGCAATCGCAATCGCTATACTTAATCGCTATACGTTGTTGTGAAGGATAGGTGAATACGTGCAAAATATGTGATAGGTTAGCTTATGTGCTCGTGTGCTTAAGTGCTTATATGATTATGTGCTTACGTGATTCTGTGATTATGTGCCTACGTGAACTTTGTGAATGGCTATGTTCCTGAGCTTTATGGTGAATCGCTAGACTATACTAGGACTAATCGAAATGGAGTTTGAGTCCTGTGATGATGTCTGTTGCAGACAATGTCGTCATTTGGATCGCAACACTCCTGCGCTGCTAGATGTAAACACGCTGACAAGCGACTCGCTTCTCTTGTTGCAAGTCAAATCGCTAAAGTGATTCCGCAAATAATCAGTGAGCTGAATGAGAATGCTAGCAAGTCCTCGGAGGAGTCCAGGACCGATACTCCTAAAGCCGCTTTTAGCTTCAAGCAGTACAAAGCCTGCGGACCAAAGGAATTTACCGGCGAAGATGGTTCGACGACCATGTTTCAATGGTTTGATTCCATCGAAGTCACCTTGCGCCAGAGTGGCTGTCCGGAAGACCTCCGCACTGTTAATGCTATCGGCGTCTTCCAATCCAACGCTCTTGATTGGTGGACGGCCGAGAGGAACAAACGAGGAAACGATGCAGCTTTCAAATTGTCGTGGGATGAGTTGAAGAACAACATGATGCAAGAGTTTTGCCCTCCCCATGAACTCCAAAAGCTCGAGGATGAATTCTACCACATTAAGCAGGATGGTGAAGATAACGCTGGTTTAACTGCTCGCTTCAAGCAGTTGAGTATCATCTGCCCTGGTCAAGTTACTACCCCTGAGGTTACGATCAAGAAGTATATCCGTGCTCTGCCGGATTGTGTTGCAGATTTTGTTCAGGCTGCAAAGGCGACAACAATCAAGGAAACCTACCTGCTCGCCGCAGAGATCAACGATAAGCGAGTCAGGGCTGGTTATTTAGATAAACCCTCCAAGAACCTGCATCAAGTCACCGCTGCTACCACTATTGAGACTACCACCGCATCGCAAACTTCAAAACTCTTACGCCGCAAGAGAAAGAATAGCAGCTCCAACAACAAGAACTGTGCAGTTACTGACGCGCCACTTCAAGCTGTACCAGCTCAACCGCAATCTCAAAACCGCCAAGTAGCGGCGCCTGTGGCAAATGCACAGCCAGCAAAGCGTGCATACACTGGGCCACATCCGCTCTGCCCTACTTGTACCTATCATCACCCGGTTGGTATCGCATGCTGGTTCTATGTTCACTGCAACATGTACGGCCACTTCACCGCAAACTGCCATACTGGTCCTCGCCAGACTCCAGCTCCAACTTAAGGTCAAGCTCCTGCTCTACCAGCTCCGCAAGGACAGCAAGCAGCTCCTGCTCCCGCTGCTCAAGTAAGAGCCTGCTTTACGTGTGGTGATCCCAACCATTTCGTAAACGCCTTCCCAAACAGAGTGGTGAAGCAAGAGCCACAGCAGCAACAACAGCTAGCTCAGCAAGCAGGCCGCGGGCGCGTCTTCAACATCAACGCCCGCCAGGCTCAGGCAGACAACAACGTGGTTAATGGTACGTTTCTCGTAAATGGTATATATGCTTCGTGTTTATTTAATATTGGAGCCGATAACTGTTTATATCATTCGAATTCGAAAGGCTCCTAAATCGTAAGCGCGTTAACCTCCCATCGACCTTCGACATAGAAGTTGCCACTGGAAGAACTGTCACCGCCAGTTCTGTTCTGCGTGACTGTACACCTCGATCTCAACGGTCACGTTTTTCTGATTAACCTCATTCCTATGCAACTCGGTAGCTTTGATGTCATATTAGGTATGGATTTCCTTCGGGAGAATCATGCTGAAATTGTTGGCTTTGATAAGATGATTCGCTTCTCTCTCGCGAATGGTGATCAATTGTGTGTTTATGGTGAAGTCGCTTCGAAGAGGTTACAACTCATGTCATGTGTCCAAGCTAGCAAGTATCTCTGCAAGGAATACCAAGCTTTCTTAGCACACATCGTAGTAGCGGAGAAGGAAACGAAATGAAAAATGATGGAAGAAGTACATGTTGTTCGTGAATTTCCTAACGTTTTTCCTGATGATTTACCCGGTTTACCTCCCACTCATGATATCAATTTCCAAATCAACCTCATTCCTGGAGAAAATCCTGTTGCTAGAGCGCCTTATCGCCTCGCACCCTCTGAAATGCGCGAACTCTCGAGTCAGCTCCAGGAACTACTTGATAAAGGCTTTATTCGCCCTAGCACCTCTCCTTGGGGCGCGCCTATCCTTTTTGTCAAAAAGAAGGACGGATCGTTACAGATGTGCATCGTCTACAGGGAACTGAATAATCTTACCATCAAGAATCGATATCCCTTGCCTCGAATCGATGATTTGTTTTACCAACTACAAGGTGCTACGTGTTTCTCGAAGATTGATTTACACTCAGGCTATCACCAACTACGAATACAGGAAGAAGATATACCCAAAACCGCTTTTCGAACCCGCTATGGTCACTATGAGTTTGTCGTTATGCCTTTTGGTTTGACTAACGCTCCCACAGTTTTTATGGATCTAATGAATCGCGTGTGCAAACCCTTCCTTGACCGCTTCGGCATCGTGTTCATCGATGATATCCTGATCTATTCCAAGTCAAAAGTCGAACACTCGCAACATCTACGTTTGGTTCTTGAGTTACTCCAAGGAAACCGTCTCTATGCCAAGTTCTCCAAGTGTGAATTCTGGCTGGAGGAGGTCCAATTCTTGGGTCACATTGTCAATAGTCAAGGTATTCAAGTCGACACTGCGAAGATCGAAGCTGTTAAGAGTTGGGTCACACCCAAGAACCCGTCTGAGGTTCGTTCTTTTCTTAGACTAGCAGGATATTACCGCCGATTTATCGAAGGTTTCTCTAAGATCGTTGTGCCGCTTACCTCGCTTACGCATAGGGACAAACCTTTTGTTTGGGGAACTAAACAAGAGGAAGCCTTTCAAACTCTCAAGGAAATGCTTTGCAATGCTCCCATGCTCTCACTTCCTGACAGAAACGACGATTTCGTAGTCTAATGCGATGCCTCTAACCTCTGTCTTTGTTGTGTCCTCATGCAATGAGACAAGGTTATCGCGTACGCCTCTCGACAGCTCAAGATCCATTAGAAGAACTATACCACACACGACCTCGAGCTTGGTGCAGTTGTTTTTTAGTCAAAGATTTGGCGACACTACCTTTACGGTACTAAGTGTACGATCTTCACCGATCATAGGAGCCTACAACACATCTTTGACCAGAAAGAACTAAACATGCGCCAACGCCGGTGGGTAGAACTCCTCAACGATTACGACTGTGAGATCCGTTAACATCCAGGCAAAGCAAACGTCGTCGCCGATGCTCTCATCCGACGAAGCTATTTGCATAGCGTTCGCAATATCCAAACCCCGCATAATCTTGAAACTCTGATACGCGACGCTCAACATGCTTGTTTTACCGAACGAACCCTGAAGAAGGAAAGAATTCTCAATGACGGCGCTCAACTCAAGATCAAATCGAATGGCATCTGCGTACCAACTTAAGACAAATTCTGCTAGACAAAGCTAACAAATCGCGATATTCCATTCACTCCGGTGCCGATAAGATGTACCAGGACATGAGCTACAAGTACTGGTGGCCGGGCATGAAGAAGGACATCGCTCTCTACGTTTCGAAATGCCTGACTTGTTCGAAGGTCAAGGCTGAGCATCAAAGACCCACTGGCTTACTCGTACAACCCGAAATCCCTATGTGGAAATGGGAAAGCATAGCCATGGACTTCATAACGAAACTCCCGCGCACGCCATCAGGTCACGACAGCATCTGGGTTATCGTTAACCGTCTCACCAAATCTGCTCACTTTTTACTGATACGAGAAGACAATAAGGTAGAACGATTAGCACGAATCTACACCAACGAGGTTATCTGTCGACACGGGACACCTTGTGATGTTATTTCTGACCGCGATGGTCAATTCACCTCGCGTCTTTGGGAAACATTTCAATATGCTCTCGGTACTACTCTCAATCTAAGTACCGCTTTCCATCCCCAGACTGATGGTCAGACTGAACGCACGATTCGTACCCTTGAAGACATGCTTCGCTCGTGTGTCATAGATTTCGGTGGTAATTGGGACACGCACTTACCTTTAGTCGAATTCTTATACAATAACAGTTATCACTCTATCATCCAAATGGCACCATTTGAGGCATTATACAGAAGAAAATGCCGATCGCCTATTGTATGGCACGAGATCGGAGACGCGCAAATTACCGTCCTGAGCTGTTGCAACAAATGACTGACAAAATCCTCCAAATTCTAGACAATCTGCTGAAAGCTCGGAGCCGACAGAAAAGTTACGCCGATAGACACAGCGAGCCCCTTGAATTTGACGTTGGTGATCACGTACTCCTAAAGGTTGCACCTTGGAAGGGGGTGATCAGATTCGACAAGAAAGGAAAGCTCGCACCTCAATATGTTGGACCCTTTAAAATTCTGGAAAGGATTGGTGTAAGGACTCTAAAAAATATTCCAATTTGACCCGTAAGTAAAAACCTGAACCCCTGAAACCATACCACGAATTAAAAATAAGAAATCAAGACTTATGGTTCTCAGGCGGGCCGCGTAAGAGTTGGCTTAGTCTTACGCGGGTCGCGTCAATGTCAGGTTTGACCGGATAAGCATTCCCGAGCCACGTGGTGGCCAGATGGCAAGCCTACTCGTGACCAATCAAACCTACGCCTAGACTAGGTGGTTACGCGGGCCGCATAAAGGTTGGCCGGGAGTTCACGCGGGCCGCGACAGACCTCAATTTCAGCTATAAATAGCCTAGCTCAGGGGCTTTCATTCTGTGTCGATGAAAACTTTCAAAAAAAAAAACGAATTCTCATTCTCTGAAGTCGAAATTTCAATTAAATTAGTGAGGCGCTGCTCCGATACCGAGTATTAACTCGATCGCTGCTACGATTCAATGTCCGATCGATTTAAACTATCCAATGAATGTTTAAGTGCTGCTCAAATTGGGTTTATACTTTGTCATTCGTCGTTAATTCGATGGATGTTTAAGTATTGCACTTTGTCATTCCCAGTGAAGGTTTTAATCTCGTGAGTTATCGTAAATGTTGTATTAGTTACTGACCTCGTTCGTGTGCATTGTTATTTAAATTAGGTTATCAGGCTAATCAGTAGGCTAAACTCTGCCCGTATAAATCTGCAATGTGAGTTATTCTCCTTTTTATCAAATGTTTTACAATACTCCATTATTTTCAAAAGTGATAATTACAGGGATTAAGTCGTGGTTATCTTAATCACTGGCTAGTGGGGTATTGTGCACATTACTAATTTCTCACGGGTTAGGCTAATAAATCCTCACCGTGATAAACGTCACTACTTGGGGTGGGACCCAATAGTGGTATGACTATCGTCACATGGGTGACAAGGCGCCAGATAAAAATAAGATAGAAGCCATTGTAATCGCTCTTATGCTGTAATTGATAACTAATGTGTCATTTTACAAACTTGAATAACTCACCAGTATTTCCCCGCTGACAAAATATTTTTAAAACATGTTTCAGGCAACCTGCTGTAAATCAAGGAAAACGTGCTACGGAGCACTAACAAGCTTGAAGAGGTGGCTCAGTTAAAATGAATAAACATGTTTTAATAAATCAGGGAATTTCCTAGTAAAATTCCTCTATTGTAAATTACGGGGTTTATCCCGGATTATGAAATAAAATAATCGGGCATTTCAAGTTTTTAAAAGATCCTGTTAAAAATCTTCCGTTGTCGCATCAATTAGATACCACGGGTTCCTGTCCCGCGGCTCCTGACTGGGTCAAACCGGGGCTGGGGCCATGACAGAAAAAGGTGGTATCAAAGCCACTGATCGAGCCACTGATTTAAGCCAATTAAGTATTTGAGAAAATACTTAATTTTTACTGATTGCCATTTTTGTGATTATGTGTTTTATTATTTTAATATTTGTTTACAGTATGGGTAAACAAAGACTTTCGGATATCTATCATAAATTAGATACTACACCGAAAGATAAGGGATCATCATCCTCAAAACACCCAGTAAATACTGAGGAATGAATATTTGTCCGAAAGGCACAGTATGAGAAACCACTTTCTCCTAATAAAAGAAGTTTGATTATTAGAAAAAGCCAAGAGAAAATGAAGAAGTCACAACCAAAAGATGTGAGGGTTAATCAGGAAACCCAGAAATTAGGCAATAACCCACCATGGGAAGACAAGTTAGATGAAAAATAGGCAGATCTCTATATGTTAGCTACGGTAGCAATAAATGCTAATATTTAAATACCCTGACTCAGTATTAGCACCCATATCATCTACAAACCAGAAACTCTAGAGAAAATTTTACCCAGTAAATAAATAAGTTTACAATAAATCCTAATATGTTTTAAATTTTTAGTTGTCCTTTGTATTAGTCACATGGTATGCAATAATACTTGAATGTTTTCTGTGAGATTTTATTATAAAATTTTAACTTAGCATTTGTGTGCATTTTTGCATATATGCTAAACAGCATGAATGAGTTATCTGAAGCCCTTCAGAATCTCAATCTTTATCCGGTGAAAATAGAAGTTTCCAATGACTTCACTGGTTACATAGCCGATGTGAAAGAACCTATGGAATTCCACGCTCCACCTCTAGAGAAACCAAAGCCTAAGAAAAGGAGAAGATTCGTAGGCTGGAGGCGTGTACGCAGGAGGAAACTAGTGACTAGGAAGATTCCCAAAATAGAGAATCCCATGGATAAAGGAAAAGGAATTGAGATCGGGGAAGGATCTAGGCAAGTAGAAATGGAAATTGGGGAGAGTTCTAAACAAGTCGAGGAGTTGCCATTACAGGAAGAATTAGATCGCGTATTGGCAAGCTGTGATATCATTAGACCTGTCAACACCAACCTCCACCCTTATCCTGCTGAAACTCAACTTCCAATAAATTTGGAACCAGCCGTCCCAGAACCTTTGATCCACACCCAACCTCTAGGAATGGATGAGTGGTGAACTAATGACTGGCAGTTTCAAAACCTTCTCAATAACCCTTATACCTTTATCCCTCAGTTCGACCCAGAACCTATACCAAATCCACCAATGAGTAATGAAAACTTAGCTGAACTTCGCCATTTTGGCGAGGAGCTGATAGGTGCAGGGAATAGGATTCGGGAGGTAGGAGAACAGATCTCCTGGAAGTACGACGAGAGGGAACGTCACTTCTAAAAGTGCCTAGGGATAGGATGGAGGTGAAGCTATGATTGTATAATAGTAATAATAATAAAAAAAAGAGTCTGTAAAATAACCTACAAATAAAACTTTGTAAGATAACGGTGTGTACTGATGCATAATATATATATATAAAATGGGAATCGAGAAATCGATAATTTTGACTATACGTGTATTGTATGATTATTTTGCATATAATTTATATTTATTTCTATGTTAATAATTTATATATAGAGTAAACTTCCGTTTTGCTCCCTGTGGTTTGGTCATTTTAACGGTTTTGCTCCAATAGTTTAAAAATAGTCATTTTCCTCCCTGGTCTATCGAGTTTGTCGACAGTTTGCTCCCTAATATTTCGAGTTTGTCGCCAGTTTCCTCCCTGATGGAGTTAGAGGCTGGGAGCAAAATGAAGATAAGTTAGAAAAATCAGGGAGGAAAATGGCTATTTTTAAACTATTGGAGCAAAACCGTTAAAATGACAAAACCACAGGGAGCAAAACGGAAGTTTACTCTTATATATATTAATTACCAGATGGAAAATGCTAATAATGAACCAGTTAATGAAGTGAACCAATCTGAACAAAATCCGGAAGATCAATTTATGACTAGGCAAGATATCGAGAATATCGTTGCTCAAGGAATAGCCAATTCTATTCCAGCAATCCTTGCTGCTGCCCAGAAACCTGTTGAACCTCAACAAATCATTCCTAGTAAACGTACCCAAGAAGATAACTTCAGTAATAGTGTAAACGGAGGTGGCAATCATACTAACAACGATAATAATCCACGACAGGCCCCACTCCCTAAGAAAATGAAAGCTGCAATGCCTGGTTGCACTTACAAAGAATTTCTTGCTTGTAAACCAGCTGAAATTGCAGGCAATGAAGGGGCAACTGCAGCACTGTGTTGGTTGGAGAAAACCGAAGCAGTACTTATGATAAGTAAGTGTGCTGAGGAAGACAAAGTCATGTATGCGTCGCATCTTTTCAAAGAAGGGGCACTAGAATGGTGGAATACGATACTTCAAGCCAAAGGAAGAAACATGGCCTATGCCATGTGTCACACCCCTTTCTGCGGCGGAAGCACGAGGTGTGATCATGAAAGGTTCTCATTGCATACGAAGAGTAAACATACTGCATGCTCAAAAATAACTTCAAATATTACATTACTAAAAACATATGTCGAGTGTTTACAACACTAGATAACATATTGTCTTAAAAGCCACGACTTTATTTAAAGATAAACAAAGCGACATCCACGAGCATGAGTAAGACCACGCGCACATCCATCCTAGTTACCTGAAATACATGTGAGTTTTGGAAAAACGTCAACATAAAGTTGGTGTGAATTCATGCAGTTTTGTATTTCACGTTTGTATACTTTGTATAAAAACATAGTTGTGAATAAATCAAGTTTTTCTCGAGTACTCCACGTACTTCAAGTTATATATCAATCCTCTTGAGTACCCCACGTACTTCAAGTTATATATCAATCCTCTTGAGTACCCCACGTACTTCAAGTTATATATCAATTTTAGTATGGTATGAATTTTATGTAAATACAGTATTTCTGTAATTATCAGATTGTTAATGGGTTGCAAAGCCATTAACATGTGGCACGTCATAGGAAGTCACCAAACCTAAGGCATTTAATTGGTATATTCTGAGACACAAAAGCACTCCTCGGTTCTCGCCCCGACCGGGAGTGTGGCTGCCAGGCACCCGTTAGATCTAACCTTTTGTTCTGCGGTCTAAGTATGTACACGATTAATGGTGCTTCTGTACCCTATTCGTGACACTATTTCTCATAACGCATCCTACTTGGTTCTCGTTCTCACCAAGCGCGTTTCTTGTTATCATTTCTCATAGCGCCTCATACTTGGTTCTCGTTCTCACCAAGTGCGCTTCTCATATTCTTATATTTCATCACACTTGGTTCTCGTTCTCACCAAGTGTACTTCTTGTATTCTTATATTTCGTCACACTTGGTTCTCGTTCTCACCAAGTGTACTTCTTGTATTTATATCATACCAATTATAAATTTTGTACATTTGTACACGTATTTCACCCCCGAAGTTATAAAAACTGAAAACAGTTAAAGAGAAAAGGGGGAGCATGAACTCACAACTTTGCGTTCCTTGCGTCGTAAACTTCACCGGATTTGCTTAATTAACGTCGTAACCTATACGCGTTTTCTTAACGTTAGTCACTAGACTTGCGTCGCACAAGTACAGTCACTCTCTTTTGTATATATTCTTGTGTTAAAAAAATTCTATATTTTTAACTACGTATTTTACTTATATTATTTTCTCCAAAAATAAATATAAGTCTTTTGTGTTTTGCACTTTGCACCCGAATTATGTATCTTGTATGTTGTATGTGTATTTTTTTATATTTCTACTCCTCATGAGTAATTAGTGTATTTTTAAGTCTTAATACACTAGCACGTATAACACATACTATATACACTTAGCACAAAAGTTGGTGATCAAATAATATATATTTTTCTTTCAAAAATATATACTTAATATCCATTTTATTCTTGAAGAAATCCTCATTTCTTATCACCAAAAATTAGGGAAACCTTAGTAATACTTTTAAACACATTTTTAGGGAATAAGTTTCTCAAAACTTATATTTTTCTAAGTGTCAAAATTTATAAAAATTTTGACAGAGTTTCCCCTAAAAATGGAGGTTTCCCACGTTTTCAAAACGTGTGTTTATTTTCTTTTAAATCATCATCAATCATCAATAATCATCAACAACAATTATCAACAATAATCACTACTTTTCCCCACTTCATGAACTTGGATATTTACCAAAAATGTGTAGTAACTTACTAGCACATTTAGTAAGTCTTGTTATCTTTAAAAATAAGTTTAATTTCTTAAAAACTTTATTTTTAAAGAATATGAAGTTTCACAACTTCTAGTCGGTTTTTACGAAAATTATTTCTTTGTTAAAACCTTTGTTACACAAGTGTCCACACGCTTGTTTGTTCATAAAAACACCTCTGGTTCATGAAAGATCCGGTTTTAAAACATGATTCCTTTAACGCTTGGTCCTTTGAAAATACCATTTGCAGATACGTAGATCTGCTAGTTTTAAACACTATTTTGCAAGTAAAAATACTTTTACACAAGTTCATGTTTCATGTGTGGTAGAGTTTCACCTTTTAACCCTTATATCTTCTAACATAACCTTATGTCATGATCCAAGAACATGACTACATCGGGTTAAATGGTGATCCGAGCTACCACAACATAGATCGGGTCTAAATAATCACAAATTTCAATTACTACAACATTTACACAACATATGTGCTATTAACCACCATTTTTAGTGTTTTAAGTAGGCTTTAAAGCATCATCTTGCATGTTAACGAGTTTTAACCGTCATATATCGTTTTAACCACATTAGAATAGTTCAAATATGAGTTTTAAGCATTATACCTCTAGCTCAAGGCTAGGGAAGAATCTATACGCAAAAGAGGTGGATAAAAGCTAGAGAAGGAGGTCCTTCGAACTCCGTTTGCTCCAAGCTTCCTAATACGAGATCCTTGACGTTTGTATGAGCTTGGAATGTGATGAAGGAAATCAAAAATATGGTGGATGTATAGGGGAGTGTTCGGCCGAAGCCTTAGAGAGGGAGAGAGGAAATGGTTTGTGATGTTGGTGAAAGGTTTATGATCTTGTGCAAATCCTTGTTCTTATAGACAATTGCATTGCTAATTATCCAAAGGGTCTTGTGTCTTCTTGATACTAGACAAAGTGATTAAAATAATCACACAATTCAAAAGTTTGTCCCCCTTATGGTGACCGATCTTGTTAGGGGGAAGGGGTATTCGGTTTGTTTCCAACTAAGTAATTAGTGGGAAGTTAGGTTAAGTTAGGAATTTGTTTAGCGTATGATGTGTGTTGTATGTATAACGGGTGTTAGGGTACTCGGGGACCCTAACTAGCTCAGAAAAAGATAAATAATGAAAATAACAATATTTTCATGTTCCGGGTATAGTCCGGTCGTTCGGTTACATACCGATTCGTTAAAGTGCTAAATTGCACCTTTTAGTGTTGTTTAAGTACCTTTCTTGTACTCTTTCAATTCCCAACACTTAGGGAAATATTCTGGATAATAAAACGACATTTCTGCATAATATTTATATGTCTAAATGCTGAATTATTGCTGAATTTTATAAATTCTGCACTTAAAGTGCGTTTCGGGTGCTTTTTAGTGCTTATTTTTGCTTTCGTATTGCATATATATTAACCCTTGTATGTACTCTTGGGTTTTAATGCATTCTTGTTGTCGGACCTACACCTAGGCTCCAATTTTATTGTCTGTCTGCTTTCTGCAGTTCAGTCGACACATTGTGTCTTACCGGTGAGTTTACTATTATCTTTGACGCAACGCTCTCGTTTATGCATAAAGCAATATTTTGTAGTATACAACGTGCATGAATTCACTTGCTTAATCATGTGTTCAGACATTGCTGACACTTAAACTCATAATTGCAGTCATTAAGCAATAATTAATGTGTACGGGAATTACCGGTTTGGGCCAGTTGTCACAGTCTCCCCCCGTTAAAAGAATTTCGTCCCGAAATTCAGACTGAACTCACTCTCGCTGGAGTCTTCTTGAATAGGTGGGGATACTTTTTCTTGAACTGGTCTTCACGTTCCCATGTGTACTCGGGTCCGTGCTTAGAGCTCCAACGTACTTTGACAAGTTTTACGCTGCTCCTCCTGGTCTTGTTGACTTTCCAGTCGGTAACCTCAACGGGTTGCTCTGTAAATCGGAGGGCTTCATCAATATGCACTTCATCCATCGGGATGGTCACGTTTTCTTGTGTTGGACTCTTCTTCAGGTTGGATACATGAAACGTATCATGTACTCCATTAAGTTCTTCCGGTAACTCCAACTTGTATGCCACGGTACCAATTCTCTTCAAAATTCTGAATGGTCCGATGTATCGTGGATTCAGCTTTCCACGCTTTCCAAACCTGACTACGCCCTTCCATGGTGAGACTTTTAACAACACTTTGTCTCCCACCTTGAAATCTACCGATTTTCTATTTGGATCAGCGTAGCTCTTTTGTCGCTCTCGAGCCGCCTTAATGCGCTCTCGGATCTGCGCAATCTTGTCGGTGGTCTCTTGTACAAGTTCAGGGCCAACCATACGTTTATCGCCGGCATCTGCCCAACATAAGGGCGATCGGCATTTGCGGCCATACAGAGCTTCGAACGGCGCGGCTTTTATGCTCGTATGATAACTGTTATTGTAGGAAAACTCAACTAGAGGTAGATGAGTATCCCAGCTGCCGCCTAGGTCCATGACACATGCGCGAAGCATATCTTCTAACGTTTGTATAGTCCGTTCGCTCTGGCCGTCTGTTTGCGGATGGAATGCCGTGCTTAGATCTAACTGAGATCCAAAGGCTTCCTGAAATGATTGCCAGATTCTTGAGACAAAGCGTCCATCTCTGTCTGAAATGATTGAGATTGGCACTCCATGACGTGCCACAATTTCTCTTAAGTATATCTCTGCAAGCTTTCCAGTGCTATCCTTCTCTCGGATTGGGAGGAAATGCGCAGACTTCGTCAATCGATCAACTATTACCCATATCATATCGTGCCCTCTCGGGGTCCTGGGTAATTTCGTTATGAAGTCCATCGAGATTTGTTCCCACTTCCACACGGGAATCTCTGGTTGTTGAAGTAGGCCGGACGGTTTCTTATATTCTGCCTTAACCTTAGCACAGGTTAGGCATTTTCCAACATAGACAGCAACGTCGCTTTTGAGTCTCGGCCACCAATAATATTCCTTCAAGTCTTAATACATCTTGTCCGACCCTGGGTGGATCGAGTATCTTGACTTGTGCGCTTCATCAAGGATGACTTCTCGTAGGCCACCATAGAGTGGAACCCAAATACGCTTCTTAAAGTACTAGGCTCCCTCTTCGTTTGGCACCATGTATTTCAGCATACCCCGTAGGTATTCAGCTTTACGGTTTTCTTCTTTAAGAGCTTCTTGTTGTGCATCTCGAATGCGTGCTGTGAGGTTCGTTCGAATCGTCATTTCCAGTGCCCGAACCCTTAGGGTCTTAACCCTTTCTTTTCGACTCAACGCGTCCGCTACAACGTTCGCCTTTCCAGGATGGTACTTAATCTCACACTCATAATCATTCAGCAGCTCGACCCAACGTCGCTGGCGCATATTCAATTCCTTCTGATCAAATATGTGTTGTAAGCTTTTGTGATCTGTGAAGATTGTACATTGAGTACCATATAAATAATGTCGCCAAATCTTCAAGGTGAATACCACTGCACCCAGCTCCAGGTCGTGAGTGGTATAATTTCTCTCGTGAACCTTCAGTTGTGTTGAAGCATAAGCGATGACTTTTTGGCGTTGCATAAGCACGCAACCCAAGCCTTGTCGTGAGGCGTCGCAGTATACCACGAAGTCTTCAGTGCCTTCGGGTAATGATAGTATCGGTGCATCGCATAGCTTGTTTTTAACTAACTGGAAGGCTTCTTCTTGTTTAACACCCCAGTCGTACTTCTTGTCTTTCTGCGTAAGGGTCGTTAGCGGTTGAGCTATTTTTGAGAAATTCTCGATGAATCGCCGATAATAGCCCGCTAAGCCCAAAAATTGACGAACTTCAGTTGGGGTCTTGGGAGCTTCCCAATTCTTTATTGCTTCAATCTTGGACGGGTCTACATGAATGCCCTTCTCATTCACCACGTGACCAAGAAATTGTACTTCGCGAATCCAGAATTCGCATTTCGAGAACTTTGCATAAAGTTTTCTTTCTTCAGTAGCTCCAAGATGGTTCTGAGATGTTGCTCATGTTCTTCTTTCGTTCGCGAGTAAATCAGGATATCATCGATAAATACAATCACGAATTTATCGAGATATGGTTTACATACGCGGTTCATTAGATCCATAAAGACCGCTGGTGCATTCGTCAATCCAAATGGCATCACAAGAAATTCGTAGTGCCCATATCGCGTTCTGAATGCAGTCTTTGGCACACTTTCATCTTGGATTCTCAGCTGATGGTATCCAGATCGAAGGTCGATCTTGGAATAGTAGCTTGATCCTTGCAGTTGATCAAATAAGTCATCAATCCTCGGTAGTGGATACCGATTCTTGATTGTGAGCTTGTTCAGTTCTCTGTAATCGATACACATCCGCAGTGATCCATCCTTCTTCTTCACGAATAATACCGGAGCTCCCCAGGGTGAGAAGCTTGGCCTTATAAATCCCTTATCCAACAACTCCTGGAGTTGTGTAGATAACTCTTGCATCTCGGATGGCGCAAGTCGATAGGGTGCCTTGGCTACAGGAGCAGCTCCTGGAACCAAGTCTATACGGAATTCGACTTGTCGTTGCGGAGGTAGTCCTGGCAGATCTTCAGGGAACACATCAGGAAATTCCTTTACCACAGGGATGTCTTCGAGTTTCGGCTCCTCAGCCTTCTTGTCTATAACGTGTGCTAGGAAAGCGACACATCCTTTCCTCAAGCACTTCTGTGCCTTCATGCAACTGATGATTCGAAGAGGCGCGTCTCGTTTTTCTCCATTCACGATGAGAGTTTCACCATTCGCTAAAGGGATGCGAATGATTTTCTCATGACAGATAACTTCAGCTTTGTTCTTGGACAACCAGTCCATCCCGACTACTACATCGAAGCTACCCAGTTGAATAGGTAGGAGGTCGATGCTAAAATTTCGTTCGCCAAGTTCTAATGTGCAACCTCTGACAACTTCGCCCGATTCAACTAGTTTACCATTGGCTAGTTCTATGGAATAAGGAATTTCTAATCTACTAGATTCTATTCCGAGTATGCGTTTAAATTCCACAGACATGAAGCTATAATCGGCGCCAGTGTCGAATAATATGGATGCAAAGTGATTGTTAATGAGAAACGTACCGGTGACCACGTTAGGGTCCTCGCGTGCGTCTCTTGCTCCAATCACAAATGCTCGAGCCGGAGCGTTGTTTCTCTCTGGGCAGTTCTTCATGAAATGATCATTGCTTCCACACTTGAAGCATCCTTGCCCTTTCCCGTTGCCATTCTTGTTACCAGCACCGTTCCCATTTCGGTTCTTTCCTTTTCCCCAACAGTCTTCTGTTTGATGACCCAATTTACCACATTTGTCGCACCTTGGAATGCGACAAGCTCCATCATGATGATACTTACATTTTTGGCATCTAGGCATGGAGCCTTGGTATGCTTTGGTTGCATGGGTTTTTGTCTCCTGAGGCGGATTAGTGTCGCGCTTCTTGTTGAAACCCTTGTTGTTGCGAGTAGCTTGGTTCAAACTTGTATGCTTTCTCTTTTTGTCACCGGACGACTCAGCATGTGTCTCGGTCTTTTCTGTTGGGTTTAGTGATAACTTCTTCATACGAACACAATCTTCAGTCAGGCTGACAGCCAGAGTTACAGCCTCGGTGATTGTTTGTGGTTTGGCCGACGTCACCATGCCACGAAACTCTGAGGCCAGTCCCCAAATGTAGCGTTCCACACGCTTAAATTCAGGAGTCACCATGTAAGGAAGCACTCTCGACAGGTCGTGGAACCTTCGAGTGTAACCATTGATGTCAGCACCTTCCATAGTCAAGTGCCAGAACTCTGTTTCCAGCCTTTGGAGTTCCGCACGAGAGCAGTACTTCTCTCTCATCCTTTCCTTCAGTTCCTCCTAAGTGAGGCCATAAGCGGCGTCATCACCCAAGGTTTGGGCTTGCAGGTTCCACCAAGTCAGAGCTTCATCGACGAATAACCCAGTAGCAAAAGTGACTTGTTGATCCACGGTACACTTGCTCATGCGGAAAGTAGCTTCAGTCTTCTCCGTCCAGCGCACAAATGCTACTGCACCTCCTGTGCCATCATAGTTCATCGGTTTGCGGTCGAGGAACTGCTTGAAAGTGCAGCCTAGAATTGATTCAACCAATTCATATGTGAGCAATCGAAGAAATAATGAAACAAAGACCGTTCATAAATTTCCTCATGCTTAGCACAGTGTCTTAAGGTTACCTTGAGCTGCATTGCCTCCAGACGAATCTCCATTCCCATTACGCCTAGCGTTGCTTGGTCCTCCACTGTCTTGAGTTCGGTTCGCCTCGTACTGGGCGATAGCAGCGGAAATCCTTTCCTCCAGTAGGGCGTTCAGCTCATCAGCAGTTCTGGGCAGTGGGGGAGGAGGAGGTTGATCGTCATTGCGAGCATTCACAGCTTTCCTGGGTGCCATGTTCTGACAGAACATAACACAACAGGGTTACACATTTGTTTGATATCGTCCTACTAGGCAGTAGTAGTATATATATATTCGCAGGTATATATCACATAAGCGACATCAAACAATTATTACTCTAGCAGAGTACTTAGTAGGCTTGCACTGAGGGAATCCACACGTGACAAGACTTGCTGTGATTTTTGTGCACTGAATTCCATAATTATGTATGCATCCATAATTACGTAACTCCTTGCACAGTCCGCACAGTTCGTTTCATCCTCGTGTCTCTTCCTTCAGGTAGGCCATTGCTTTCAGGTAAAATCACGTATACTCATGACATTCTACTTCTAGTACATGCTAATTATCACACATAATTGCAAGTAGTTTCTAGCCAACGACAAGTGCTACTCAAGTGCACTCTAAGTCTCGTAGTGTCCTTTCTAGACTCATGTAGACATTTTCAGGTAGTGGATATCGCGGGACGTTTTATGCAATGAAAACTCTTTGAAAATTGTTTTCGTGAATGGATCCTAGAGATTGTAGACTAGACTCGAGAAGGAATCCTGGTTCACTACAATCGCAGCTCTGATACCAATCTGTCACACCCCTTTCTGCGGCGGAAGCACGAGGTGTGATCATGAAAGGTTCTCATTGCATACGAAGAGTAAACATACTGCATGCTCAAAAATAACTTCAAATATTACATTACTAAAAACATATGTCGAGTGTTTACAACACTAGATAACATATTGTCTTAAAAGCCACGACTTTATTTAAAGATAAACAAAGCGACATCCACGAGCATGAGTAAGACCACGCGCACATCCATCCTAGTTACCTGAAATACATGTGGGTTTTGGAAAAACGTCAACATAAAGTTGGTGTGAATTCATGCAGTTTTGTATTTCACGTTTGTATACTTTGTATAAAAACATAGTTGTGAATAAATCAAGTTTTTCTCGAGTACTCCACGTACTTCAAGTTATATATCAATCCTCTTGAGTACCCCACGTACTTCAAGTTATATATCAATCCTCTTGAGTACCCCACGTACTTCAAGTTATATATCAATTTTAGTATGGTATGAATTTTATGTAAATACAGTATTTCTGTAATTATCAGATTGTTAATGGGTTGCAAAGCCATTAACATGTGGCACGTCATAGGAAGTCACCAAACCTAAGGCATTTAATTGCTATATTCTGAGACACAAAAGCACTCCTCGGTTCTCGCCCCGACCGGGAGTGTGGCTGCCAGGCACCCGTTAGATCTAACCTTTTGTTCTGCGGTCTAAGTATGTACACGATTAATGGTTCTTCTGTACCCTATTCGTGACACTATTTCTCATAACGCATCCTACTTGGTTCTCGTTCTCACCAAGCGCGTTTCTTGTTATCATTTCTCATAGCGCCTCATACTTGGTTCTCGTTCTCACCAAGTGCGCTTCTCATATTCTTATATTTCATCACACTTGGTTCTCGTTCTCACCAAGTGTACTTCTTGTATTCTTATATTTCGTCACACTTGGTTCTCGTTCTCACCAAGTGTACTTCTTGTATTTATATCATACCAATTATAAATTTTGTACATTTGTACATGTATTTCACCCCCGAAGTTATAAAAACTGAAAACAGTTAAAGAGAAAAGGGGGAGCATGAACTCACAACTTTGCGTTCCTTGCGTCGTAAACTTCACCGGATTTGCTTAATTAACGTCTGAAAACAGTTAAAGAGAAAAGGGGGAGCATGAACTCACAACTTTGCGTTCCTTGCGTCGTAAACTTCACCGGATTTGCTTAATTAACGTCGTAACCTATACGCGTTTTCTTAACGTTAGTCACTAGACTTGCGTCGCACAAGTACAGTCACTCTCTTTTGTATATATTCTTATGTTAAAAATATTCTATATTTTTAACTACGTATTTTACTTATATTATTTTCTCCAAAAATAAATATAAGTCTTTTGTGTTTTGCACTTTGCACCCGAATTATGTATCTTGTATGCTGTATGTGTATTTTTTTATATTTCTACTCCTCATGAGTAATTAGTGTATTTTTAAGTCTTAATACACTAGCACGTATAACACATACTATATACACTTAGCACAAAAGTTGGTGATCAAATAATATATATTTTTCTTTCAAAAATATATACTTAATATCCATTTTATTCTTGAAGAAATCCTCATTTCTTATCACCAAAAATTAGGGAAACCTTAGTAATACTTTTAAACACATTTTTAGGGAATAAGTTTCTCAAAACTTATATTTTTCTAAGTGTCAAAATTTATAAAAATTTTGACAGAGTTTCCCCTAAAAATGGAGGTTTCCCACGTTTTCAAAACGTGTGTTTATTTTCTTTTAAATCATCATCAATCATCAATAATCATCAACAACAATTATCAACAATTATCACTACTTTTCCCCACTTCATGAACTTGGATATTTACCAAAAATGTGTAGTAACTTACTAGCACATTTAGTAAGTCTTGTTATCTTTAAAAATAAGTTTAATTTCTTAAAAACTTTATTTTTAAAGAATATGAAGTTTCACAACTTCTAGTCGGTTTTTACGAAAATTATTTCTTTGTTAAAACCTTTGTTACACAAGTGTCCACACGCTTGTTTGTTCATAAAAACACCTCTGGTTCATGAAAGATCCGGTTTTAAAACATGATTCCTTTAACGCTTGGTCCTTTGAAAATACCATTTGCAGATACGTAGATCTGCTAGTTTTAAACACTATTTTGCAAGTAAAAATACTTTTACACAAGTTCATGTTTCATGTGTGGTAGAGTTTCACCTTTTAACCCTTATATCTTCTAACATAACCTTATGTCATGATCCAAGAACATGACTACATCGGGTTAAATGGTGATCCGAGCTACCACAACATAGATCGGGTCTAAATAATCACAAATTTCAATTACTACAACATTTACACAACATATGTGCTATTAACCGCCATTTTTAGTGTTTTAAGTAGGCTTTAAAGCATCATCTTGCATGTTAACGAGTTTTAACCGTCATATATCGTTTTAACCACATTAGAATAGTTCAAATATGAGTTTTAAGCATTATACCTCTAGCTCAAGGCTAGGGAAGAATCTATACGCAAAAGAGGTGGATAAAAGCTAGAGAAGGAGGTCCTTCGAACTCCGTTTGCTCCAAGCTTCCTAATACGAGATCCTTGACGTTTGTATGAGCTTGGAATGTGATGAAGGAAATCAAAAATATGGTGGATGTATAGGGGAGTGTTCGGCCGAAGCCTTAGAGAGGGAGAGAGGAAATGGTTTGTGATGTTGGTGAAAGGTTTATGATCTTGTGCAAATCCTTGTTCTTATAGACAATTCCATTGCTAATTATCCAAAGGGTCTTGTGTCTTCTTGATACTAGACAAAGTGATTAAAATAATCACACAATTCAAAAGTTTGTCCCCCTTATGGTGACCGATCTTGTTAGGGGGAAGGGGTATTCGGTTTGTTTCCAACTAAGTAATTAGTGGGAAGTTAGGTTAAGTTAGGAATTTGTTTAGCGTATGATGTGTGTTGTATGTATAACGGGTGTTAGGGTACTCGGGGACCCTAACTAGCTCAGAAAAAGATAAATAATGAAAATAACAATATTTTCATGTTCCGGGTATAGTCCGGTCGTTCGGTTACATACCGATTCGTTAAAGTGCTAAATTGCACCTTTTAGTGTTGTTTAAGTACCTTTCTTGTACTCTTTCAATTCCCAACACTTAGGGAAATATTCTGGATAATAAAACGACATTTCTGCATAATATTTATATGTCTAAATGCTGAATTATTGCTGAATTTTATAAATTCTGCACTTAAAGTGCGTTTCGGGTGCTTTTTAGTGCTTATTTTTGCTTTCGTATTGCATATATATTAACCCTTGTATGTACTCTTGGGTTTTAATGCATTCTTGTTGTCGGACCTACACCTAGGCTCCAATTTTATTGTCTGTCTGCTTTCTGCAGTTCAGTCGACACATTGTGTCTTACCGGTGAGTTTACTATTATCTTTGACGCAACGCTCTCGTTTATGCATAAAGCAATATTTTGTAGTATACAACGTGCATGAATTCACTTGCTTAATCATGTGTTCAGACATTGCTGACACTTAAACTCATAATTGCAGTCATTAAGCAATAATTAATGTGTACGGGAATTACCGGTTTGGGCCAGTTGTCACAGTCTCCCCCCGTTAAAAGAATTTCGTCCCGAAATTCAGACTGAACTCACTCTCGCTGGAGTCTTCTTGAATAGGTGGGGATACTTTTTCTTGAACTGGTCTTCACGTTCCCATGTGTACTCGGGTCCGTGCTTAGAGCTCCAACGTACTTTGACAAGTTTTACGCTGCTCCTCCTGGTCTTGTTGACTTTCCAGTCGGTAACCTCAACGGGTTGCTCTGTAAATCGGAGGGCTTCATCAATATGCACTTCATCCATCGGGATGGTCACGTTTTCTTGTGTTGGACTCTTCTTCAGGTTGGATACATGAAACGTATCATGTACTCCATTAAGTTCTTCCGGTAACTCCAACTTGTATGCCACGGTACCAATTCTCTTCAAAATTCTGAATGGTCCGATGTATCGTGGATTCAGCTTTCCACGCTTTCCAAACCTGACTACGCCCTTCCATGGTGAGACTTTTAACAACACTTTGTCTCCCACCTTGAAATCTACCGATTTTCTATTTGGATCAGCGTAGCTCTTTTGTCGCTCTCGAGCCGCCTTAATGCGCTCTCGGATCTGCGCAATCTTGTCGGTGGTCTCTTGTACAAGTTCAGGGCCAACCATACGTTTATCGCCGGCATCTGCCCAACATAAGGGCGATCGGCATTTGCGGCCATACAGAGCTTCGAACGGCGCGGCTTTTATGCTCGTATGATAACTGTTATTGTAGGAAAACTCAACTAGAGGTAGATGAGTATCCCAGCTGCCGCCTAGGTCCATGACACATGCGCGAAGCATATCTTCTAACGTTTGTATAGTCCGTTCGCTCTGGCCGTCTGTTTGCGGATGGAATGCCGTGCTTAGATCTAACTGAGATCCAAAGGCTTCCTGAAATGATTGCCAGATTCTTGAGACAAAGCGTCCATCTCTGTCTGAAATGATTGAGATTGGCACTCCATGACGTGCCACAATTTCTCTTAAGTATATCTCTGCAAGCTTTCCAGTGCTATCCTTCTCTCGGATTGGGAGGAAATGCGCAGACTTCGTCAATCGATCAACTATTACCCATATCATATCGTGCCCTCTCGGGGTCCTGGGTAATTTCGTTATGAAGTCCATCGAGATTTGTTCCCACTTCCACACGGGAATCTCTGGTTGTTGAAGTAGGCCGGACGGTTTCTGATATTCTGCCTTAACCTTAGCACAGGTTAGGCATTTTCCAACATAGACAGCAACGTCGCTTTTGAGTCTCGGCCACCAATAATATTCCTTCAAGTCTTGATACATCTTGTCCGACCCTGGGTGGATCGAGTATCTTGACTTGTGCGCTTCATCAAGGATGACTTCTCGTAGGCCACCATAGAGTGGAACCCAAATACGCTTCTTAAAGTACAAGGCTCCCTCTTCGTTTGGCACCATGTATTTCAGCATACCCCGTAGGTATTCAGCTTTACGGTTTTCTTCTTTAAGAGCTTCTTGTTGTGCATCTCGAATGCGTGCTGTGAGGTTCGTTCGAATCGTCATTTCCAGTGCCCGAACCCTTAGGGTCTTAACCCTTTCTTTTCGACTCAACGCGTCCGCTACAACGTTCGCCTTTCCAGGATGGTACTTAATCTCACACTCATAATCATTCAGCAGCTCGACCCAACGTCGCTGGCGCATATTCAATTCCTTCTGATCAAATATGTGTTGTAAGCTTTTGTGATCTGTGAAGATTGTACATTGAGTACCATATAAATAATGTCGCCAAATCTTCAAGGTGAATACCACTGCACCCAGCTCCAGGTCGTGAGTGGTATAATTTCTCTCGTGAACCTTCAGTTGTGTTGAAGCATAAGCGATGACTTTTTGGCGTTGCATAAGCACGCAACCCAAGCCTTGTCGTGAGGCGTCGCAGTATACCACGAAGTCTTCAGTGCCTTCGGGTAATGATAGTATCGGTGCATCGCATAGCTTGTTTTTAACTAACTGGAAGGCTTCTTCTTGTTTAACACCCCAGTCGTACTTCTTGTCTTTCTGCGTAAGGGTCGTTAGCGGTTGAGCTATTTTTGAGAAATTCTCGATGAATCGCCGATAATAGCCCGCTAAGCCCAAAAATTGACGAACTTCAGTTGGGGTCTTGGGAGCTTCCCAATTCTTTATTGCTTCAATCTTGGACGGGTCTACATGAATGCCCTTCTCATTCACCACGTGACCAAGAAATTGTACTTCGCGAATCCAGAATTCGCATTTCGAGAACTTTGCATAAAGTTTTCTTTCTTCAGTAGCTCCAAGATGGTTCTGAGATGTTGCTCATGTTCTTCTTTCGTTCGCGAGTAAATCAGGATATCATCGATAAATACAATCACGAATTTATCGAGATATGGTTTACATACGCGGTTCATTAGATCCATAAAGACCGCTGGTGCATTCGTCAATCCAAATGGCATCACAAGAAATTCGTAGTGCCCATATCGCGTTCTGAATGCAGTCTTTGGCACACTTTCATCTTGGATTCTCAGCTGATGGTATCCAGATCGAAGGTCGATCTTGGAATAGTAGCTTGATCCTTGCAGTTGATCAAATAAGTCATCAATCCTCGGTAGTGGATACCGATTCTTGATTGTGAGCTTGTTCAGTTCTCTGTAATCGATACACATCCGCAGTGATCCATCCTTCTTCTTCACGAATAATACCGGAGCTCCCCAGGGTGAGAAGCTTGGCCTTATAAATCCCTTATCCAACAACTCCTGGAGTTGTGTAGATAACTCTTGCATCTCGGATGGCGCAAGTCGATAGGGTGCCTTGGCTACAGGAGCAGCTCCTGGAACCAAGTCTATACAGAATTCGACTTGTCGTTGCGGAGGTAGTCCTGGCAGATCTTCAGGGAACACATCAGGAAATTCCTTTACCACAGGGATGTCTTCGAGTTTCGGCTCCTCAGCCTTCTTGTCTATAACGTGTGCTAGGAAAGCGACACATCCTTTCCTCAAGCACTTCTGTGCCTTCATGCAACTGATGATTCGAAGAGGCGCGTCTCGTTTTTCTCCATTCACGATGAGAGTTTCACCATTCGCTAAAGGGATGCGAATGATTTTCTCATGACAGATAACTTCAGCTTTGTTCTTGGACAACCAGTCCATCCCGACTACTACATCGAAGCTACCCAGTTGAATAGGTAGGAGGTCGATGCTAAAATTTCGTTCGCCAAGTTCTAATGTGCAACCTCTGACAACTTCGCCCGATTCAACTAGTTTACCATTGGCTAGTTCTATGGAATAAGGAATTTCTAATCTACTAGATTCTATTCCGAGTATGCGTTTAAATTCCACAGACATGAAGCTATAATCGGCGCCAGTGTCGAATAATATGGATGCAAAGTGATTGTTAATGAGAAACGTACCGGTGACCACGTTAGTGTCCTCGCGTGCGTCTCTTGCTCCAATCACAAATGCTCGAGCCGGAGCGTTGTTTCTCTCTGGGCAGTTCTTCATGAAATGATCATTGCTTCCACACTTGAAGCATCCTTGCCCTTTCCCGTTGCCATTCTTGTTACCAGCACCGTTCCCATTTCGGTTCTTTCCTTTTCCCCAACAGTCTTCTGTTTGATGACCCAATTTACCACATTTGTCGCACCTTGGAATGCGACAAGCTCCATCATGATGATACTTACATTTTTGGCATCTAGGCATGGAGCCTTGGTATGCTTTGGTTGCATGGGTTTTTGTCTCCTGAGGCGGATTAGTGTCGCGCTTCTTGTTGAAACCCTTGTTGTTGCGAGTAGCTTGGTTCAAACTTGTATGCTTTCTCTTTTTGTCACCGGACGACTCAGCATGTGTCTCGGTCTTTTCTGTTGGGTTTAGTGATAACTTCTTCATACGAACACAATCTTCAGTCAGGCTGACAGCCAGAGTTACAGCCTCGGTGATTGTTTGTGGTTTGGCCGACGTCACCATGCCACGAAACTCTGAGGCCAGTCCCCAAATGTAGCGTTCCACACGCTTAAATTCAGGAGTCACCATGTAAGGAAGCACTCTCGACAGGTCGTGGAACCTTCGAGTGTAACCATTGATGTCAGCACCTTCCATAGTCAAGTGCCAGAACTCTGTTTCCAGCCTTTGGAGTTCCGCACGAGAGCAGTACTTCTCTCTCATCCTTTCCTTCAGTTCCTCCTAAGTGAGGCCATAAGCGGCGTCATCACCCAAGGTTTGGGCTTGCAGGTTCCACCAAGTCAGAGCTTCATCGACGAATAACCCAGTAGCAAAAGTGACTTGTTGATCCGCGGTACACTTGCTCATGCGGAAAGTAGCTTCAGTCTTCTCCGTCCAGCGCACAAATGCTACTGCACCTCCTGTGCCATCATAGTTCATCGGTTTGCGGTCGAGGAACTGCTTGAAAGTGCAGCCTAGAATTGATTCAACCAATTCATATGTGAGCAATCGAAGAAATAATGAAACAAAGACCGTTCATAAATTTCCTCATGCTTAGCACAGTGTCTTAAGGTTACCTTGAGCTGCATTGCCTCCAGACGAATCTCCATTCCCATTACGCCTAGCGTTGCTTGGTCCTCCACTGTCTTGAGTTCGGTTCGCCTCGTACTGGGCGATAGCAGCGGAAATCCTTTCCTCCAGTAGGGCGTTCAGCTCATCAGCAGTTCTGGGCAGTGGGGGAGGAGGAGGTTGATCGTCATTGCGAGCATTCACAGCTTTCCTGGGTGCCATGTTCTGACAGAACATAACACAACAGGGTTACACATTTGTTTGATATCGTCCTACTAGGCAGTAGTAGTATATATATATTCGCAGGTATATATCACATAAGCGACATCAAACAATTATTACTCTAGCAGAGTACTTAGTAGGCTTGCACTGAGGGAATCCACACGTGACAAGACTTGCTGTGATTTTTGTGCACTGAATTCCATAATTATGTATGCATCCATAATTACGTAACTCCTTGCACAGTCCGCACAGTTCGTTTCATCCTCGTGTCTCTTCCTTCAGGTAGGCCATTGCTTTCAGGTAAAATCACGTATACTCATGACATTCTACTTCTAGTACATGCTAATTATCACACATAATTGCAAGTAGTTTCTAGCCAACGACAAGTGCTACTCAAGTGCACTCTAAGTCTCGTAGTGTCCTTTCTAGACTCATGTAGACATTTTCAGGTAGTGGATATCGCGGGACGTTTTATGCAATGAAAACTCTTTGAAAATTGTTTTCGTGAATGGATCCTAGAGATTGTAGACTAGACTCGAGAAGGAATCCTGGTTCACTACAATCGCAGCTCTGATACCAATCTGTCACACCCCTTTCTGCGGCGGAAGCACGAGGTGTGATCATGAAAGGTTCTCATTGCATACGAAGAGTAAACATACTGCATGCTCAAAAATAACTTCAAATATTACATTACTAAAAACATATGTCGAGTGTTTACAACACTAGATAACATATTGTCTTAAAAGCCACGACTTTATTTAAAGATAAACAAAGCGACATCCACGAGCATGAGTAAGACCACGCGCACATCCATCCTAGTTACCTGAAATACATGTGAGTTTTGGAAAAACGTCAACATAAAGTTGGTGTGAATTCATGCAGTTTTGTATTTCACGTTTGTATACTTTGTATAAAAACATAGTTGTGAATAAATCAAGTTTTTCTCGAGTACTCCACGTACTTCAAGTTATATATCAATCCTCTTGAGTACCCCACGTACTTCAAGTTATATATCAATCCTCTTGAGTACCCCACGTACTTCAAGTTATATATCAATTTTAGTATGGTATGAATTTTATGTAAATACAGTATTTCTGTAATTATCAGATTGTTAATGGGTTGCAAAGCCATTAACATGTGGCACGTCATAGGAAGTCACCAAACCTAAGGCATTTAATTGCTATATTCTGAGACACAAAAGCACTCCTCGGTTCTCGCCCCGACCGGGAGTGTGGCTGCCAGGCACCCGTTAGATCTAACCTTTTGTTCTGCGGTCTAAGTATGTACACGATTAATGGTTCTTCTGTACCCTATTCGTGACACTATTTCTCATAACGCATCCTACTTGGTTCTCGTTCTCACCAAGCGCGTTTCTTGTTATCATTTCTCATAGCGCCTCATACTTGGTTCTCGTTCTCACCAAGTGCGCTTCTCATATTCTTATATTTCATCACACTTGGTTCTCGTTCTCACCAAGTGTACTTCTTGTATTCTTATATTTCGTCACACTTGGTTCTCGTTCTCACCAAGTGTACTTCTTGTATTTATATCATACCAATTATAAATTTTGTACATTTGTACATGTATTTCACCCCCGAAGTTATAAAAACTGAAAACAGTTAAAGAGAAAAGGGGGAGCATGAACTCACAACTTTGCGTTCCTTGCGTCGTAAACTTCACCGGATTTGCTTAATTAACGTCTGAAAACAGTTAAAGAGAAAAGGGGGAGCATGAACTCACAACTTTGCATTCCTTGCGTCGTAAACTTCACCGGATTTGCTTAATTAACGTCGTAACCTATACGCGTTTTCTTAACGTTAGTCACTAGACTTGCGTCGCACAAGTACAGTCACTCTCTTTTGTATATATTCTTATGTTAAAAATATTCTATATTTTTAACTACGTATTTTACTTATATTATTTTCTCCAAAAATAAATATAAGTCTTTTGTGTTTTGCACTTTGCACCTGAATTATGTATCTTGTATGTTGTATGTGTATTTTTTTATATTTCTACTCCTCATGAGTAATTAGTGTATTTTTAAGTCTTAATACACTAGCACGTATAACACATACTATATACACTTAGCACAAAAGTTGGTGATCAAATAATATATATTTTTCTTTCAAAAATATATACTTAATATCCATTTTATTCTTGAAGAAATCCTCATTTCTTATCACCAAAAATTAGGGAAACCTTAGTAATACTTTTAAACACATTTTTAGGGAATAAGTTTCTCAAAACTTATATTTTTCTAAGTGTCAAAATTTATAAAAATTTTGACAGAGTTTCCCCTAAAAATGGAGGTTTCCCACGTTTTCAAAACGTGTGTTTATTTTCTTTTAAATCATCATCAATCATCAATAATCATCAACAACAATTATCAACAATTATCACTACTTTTCCCCACTTCATGAACTTGGATATTTACCAAAAATGTGTAGTAACTTACTAGCACATTTAGTAAGTCTTGTTATCTTTAAAAATAAGTTTAATTTCTTAAAAACTTTATTTTTAAAGAATATGAAGTTTCACAACTTCTAGTCGGTTTTTACGAAAATTATTTCTTTGTTAAAACCTTTGTTACACAAGTGTCCACACGCTTGTTTGTTCATAAAAACACCTCTGGTTCATGAAAGATCCGGTTTTAAAACATGATTCCTTTAACGCTTGGTCCTTTGAAAATACCATTTGCAGATACGTAGATCTGCTAGTTTTAAACACTATTTTGCAAGTAAAAATACTTTTACACAAGTTCATGTTTCATGTGTGGTAGAGTTTCACCTTTTAACCCTTATATCTTCTAACATAACCTTATGTCATGATCCAAGAACATGACTACATCGGGTTAAATGGTGATCCGAGCTACCACAACATAGATCGGGTCTAAATAATCACAAATTTCAATTACTACAACATTTACACAACATATGTGCTATTAACCACCATTTTTAGTGTTTTAAGTAGGCTTTAAAGCATCATCTTGCATGTTAACGAGTTTTAACCGTCATATATCGTTTTAACCACATTAGAATAGTTCAAATATGAGTTTTAAGCATTATACCTCTAGCTCAAGGCTAGGGAAGAATCTATACGCAAAAGAGGTGGATAAAAGCTAGAGAAGGAGGTCCTTCGAACTCCGTTTGCTCCAAGCTTCCTAATACGAGATCCTTGACGTTTGTATGAGCTTGGAATGTGATGAAGGAAATCAAAAATATGGTGGATGTATAGGGGAGTGTTCGGCCGAAGCCTTAGAGAGGGAGAGAGGAAATGGTTTGTGATGTTGGTGAAAGGTTTATGATCTTGTGCAAATCCTTGTTCTTATAGACAATTCCATTGCTAATTATCCAAAGGGTCTTGTGTCTTCTTGATACTAGACAAAGTGATTAAAATAATCACACAATTCAAAAGTTTGTCCCCCTTATGGTGACCGATCTTGTTAGGGGGAAGGGGTATTCGGTTTGTTTCCAACTAAGTAATTAGTGGGAAGTTAGGTTAAGTTAGGAATTTGTTTAGCGTATGATGTGTGTTGTATGTATAACGGGTGTTAGGGTACCCGGGGACCCTAACTAGCTCAGAAAAAGATAAATAATGAAAATAACAATATTTTCATGTTCCGGGTATAGTCCGGTCGTTCGGTTACATACCGATTCGTTAAAGTGCTAAATTGCACCTTTTAGTGTTGTTTAAGTACCTTTCTTGTACTCTTTCAATTCCCAACACTTAGGGAAATATTCTGGATAATAAAACGACATTTCTGCATAATATTTATATGTCTAAATGCTGAATTATTGCTGAATTTTATAAATTCTGCACTTAAAGTGCGTTTCGGGTGCTTTTTAGTGCTTATTTTTGCTTTCGTATTGCATATATATTAACCCTTGTATGTACTCTTGGGTTTTAATGCATTCTTGTTGTCGGACCTACACCTAGGCTCCAATTTTATTGTCTGTCTGCTTTCTGCAGTTCAGTCGACACATTGTGTCTTACCGGTGAGTTTACTATTATCTTTGACGCAACGCTCTCGTTTATGCATAAAGCAATATTTTGTAGTATACAACGTGCATGAATTCACTTGCTTAATCATGTGTTCAGACATTGCTGACACTTAAACTCATAATTGCAGTCATTAAGCAATAATTAATGTGTACGGGAATTACCGGTTTGGGCCAGTTGTCACACCATGAGTTGGGAAGAATTTAAACAACTAATGGAAAGGAAATTATGTCCCGAATATGAAAAGGAACAAATGGCGAATAAGTTCCTGAACCATCGAATGATGGGTGTAGATTGTCGTGGGTATACTTAGACATTCTTCGAGTATGCGAGAGTAGTACCAACCCTGGCTTCGCCAGAACCGGTGCTTATTTCCCACTATATTTGGGGATTGATTGGCGAAATCCGTAATATCGTTAAAGCTGCAAGACCTCGCACTATTGACGATGCGGTAGAATTAGCTAACAGCCTAACTGACAAACTGGTACGCACAAGTGAAGAAAATCGGAAAAAGGAAGTAGCCCAGAAGATTACCCAAGGATTCCGTATGGGTAACCGTAGTAGTTTCAGGAGAAAAGGAGCTGGACAATCTTCCACTGTTCCATTTTGCAATTCCTGCAAGAGAAAGCATTTTGGAAGATGCAAGGGATATTGCAATTTCTGCAAAATCCCAGGACATCAAGAAAAAGACTGTAGAAAGAAGAAAGCAACAGTCTGCTACAACTGTGGAGAAGCTGGATATTTCAGGCAAGACTGCCCGAAATTGGTCAAACCAGCTGACAACAAAGCCAAAACTGTAGAAGGAGCCACTAAGAAGAACGTAAGAGCCTTCCAACTGACTACTCAGGAAGCAGAGCTAATTCCTGATGTTATAGCTGGTACGTTCCTAGTTCACGACGTCTATGCAAAAGTATTATTTGACTCTGGTGCAAACCAAAGTTTTATAAATACTTCATTCTGCCAAGAACTTAATTTACCCATAACCAACCTTAGGCAAATTTTTACAGTCAAAACGGCAGATGGGAATTCTGTTAACATAGATAAGGTTTTGCAAAAAGAAAATATAGAACTTTCAGGTCATAAATTTCATGCAAACCTATTACCCATGAATTTAGCTGGGTTCGATGTTGTGTTAGGAATGGATTGGTTAGTAGCCAACCATGCTCGAATCCTTTGTGACAAGAATTCCATAGAAATTCGTGCACCCACCGGAGAAGTAATGGTGATTACAGGAGATAAGCCACTTAAACCCATGAAGTTCATTTTAGTAATGAAAGTTGCTAGTTATAAAAGAAAGCAAGGAATAGTGTATATAATTTCGGTAATCATTAACACTAAGAGTAAAGAACTTAAGGAGATTCCTGTAGTCTCAGAATACCCAGATGTATTCCCTGAAGAGTTACCAGGATTACCACCAGATAGGGAAGTAGAATTTAGAATTCATCTAATTCCCAGAACTACACCGATAGCCAAGGCACCTTATCTGTTAGCAGCCACAGAAATGCTAGAACTAAAGAAACAATTAGATGAATTGTTAAGTAAAGGATTCATACAACCTAGTTCATCCCCTTGGGGAGCACCAGTGTTGTTCGTAAAGAAAAAGGATCGTTCGATGCGAATGTGTATCGATTATAGGGAATTAAATAAGGTTACCATTAAGAATCGATACCCATTACCTAGGATTGATGATCTTTTCGATCAACTTCAAGGAGCTAGATATTTTTCTAAGATCGACTTGCGCTCCGGATATCATCAACTGAAGGTACAAGAAGAAGACATACCTAAAACTGCTTTCAGAACTAGGTATGGTCATTATGAGTTTACAGTCATGCCCTTTGGACTAACGAATGCACCTGCAGCATTTATGGACATGATGAATAGAATATGTAAACCGTACTTGGATAAATTTGTAATTGTCTTCATCGACGATATACTTATTTATTCCAAAAGTCAGGACGAGCATTGTCAGCACTTGCATGCACTGTTAACTTTGTTAAGAAAAGAAAAGCTTTACGCCAAATTCTCGAAGTGTGAATTTTGGCTACAGGAAATGCAATTTTTAGGACACATGGTGAACCACGAAGGTATTCATGTAGATCCTGCTAAGATTGAAGCAATTACTAAATGGAAGGTCCCACAATCAGCCACGGAAGTTAGAAGCTTTTTAGGATTAGCTGGATACTATAGACGTTTTATTAAGGATTTTTCCAAGATAGCTGTACCATTAACTAAGCTAACCTGTAAAGTAGTTAAGTTTGAATGGGGACCTAAGCAAGAAGAAGCCTTTAAAATTTTAAAGCAAAAGTTAACAAATGCCCCAATCCTAGCCTTGCCAGATGGAACAGAGGATTTTGAAGTATAATGTGATGCTTCAAAATTAGGATTAGGATGTGTGCTAATGCAACGCAAGAAGGTAATTGCGTATGCCTCAAGACAATTGAAAAAGCACGAGGAAAACTATACGACTCACGATTTAGAATTAGGAGCCATAATTTTTTCCCTTAAAATTTGGAGACATTATCTGTATGGAAGTAAGTTTACTGTCTATACGGATCATAAAAGTTTAAGGTACATATTTGGGCAAAAAGAATTAAATATGAGGCAGAGGAGATGGATGGAAATCCTAAGTGACTATGACTGTGATATTCAATATCACAAAGGAAAGGCAAACGTAGTTGCAGATGCCTTAAGTCGTAACTATCATGAGAAACAACGACGAGTTCGTGCTCTTAGATTAAATCTACAGTTAGATTTAATGGAACAACTAAAGAATGTTCAGGAAACAGCAATCAAGGACGATGCTGAAGGAATGAAAGGATGAATAAAAGAATTAGAGCAAGGAAATGATGGAATTTGGAGATTCCACAAGAAAAGGATTTGGGTACCTAAGCAAGGAAATTTGAGAAATAAGATTTTAGAGGAGGCCCATAAATCTAGGTATACCATGCATCCAGGAAACAATAAAATGTACCAAGATTTAAGAAATAATTTCTGGTGGATAGGTATGAAAAAAGGATATAGCTAGATATGTTTCTAAGTGTCTTACTTGTTCACAAGTTAAGGCAGAACACCAGAAACCTTGGGGTCTCCTTCAACAATTAGAAATGCCTGTATGGAAATGGGAGCTTATAACAATGGACTTTGTTACAAAGTTACCCAAAACCAGAAAAGGTAATGATGCGATTTGGGTAATTGTGGATCGACTAACCAAGTCAGCTCATTTCCTACCCATGAAGGAAACCTTTAGCATGGAAAGGTTAGCCAAGTTGTATGTAGACGAAGTAGTATCCTTACATGGAGTTCCACTCTCCATTGTATCGGATAGGGATAGTCGTTTCACTTCCCATTTCTGGACAAGTTTCCAGGAAGCAATGGGAACCCGACTAAATTTAAGCACTGCATATCATCCTCAAACGGACGGATAAAGTGAAAGGACGATCCAAACCCTGGAAGTCATGCTTAGGGCATGTGTAATAGATTTTGGTGGGAACTGGGACGACCATTTACCATTAATTGAATTCTCCTATAACAATAGTTATCACTCAAGCATAGAAGCTGCCCCATTCGAAGCACTATACGGACGCAAGTGCATAACTCCAATTTGCTGGGCAGAAATAGGAGAAAGGCAATTGTCAGGTCCTGAAATAGTGCAAGAGACCACCGACAAGATCACTCAGATCAAGGAAAGACTGAAAACTGCTCGAGATCGTCAAAATTGCTATGCCGACAATCGACGCAAACCACTAGAGTTCCAAGTTGGAGACAAGGTACTCTTGAAAGTTTCTCCTTGGAGAGTAGTAGTACGGTTTGGTAAGAAAGGAAAGTTAAGTCCAAGATACGTAGGACCATTTTCAGTGATCCAACGTATAGGACCAGTTGCCTATCGCTTACAACTACTAGAAGAGTTAGCTGGAGTACATGACGTATTTCATGTATCCAATCTCAAGAAGTGTTTATCAGACGAATCACTGGTAGTACCTCTTCAGGACATAGAGGTAAATGAAAAGTAAAAATTCGTAGAGAAACCGCTTCAAATAGAAGACCGAAAGATCAAGTTTCTCAAGCACAAGCGATTGGTACTAGTTAAAGTCAAGTGGGATTCAAAGAGAGGACCCGAATACACTTGGGAGCTGGAATCGGAAATGAAGCGAAAATATCCTCATTTATTCCAGTAAATCTCGAGGACGAGATTTTTAATAAGGTGGGGAGGATGTAAGGACTCTCAAAAATATTCCAATTTGACCCGTAAGTAAAAACCTGAACCCCTGAAACCATACCACACATTAAAAATAAGAAATCAAGACTTATGGTTCTCAGGCGGGCCGCGTAAGAGTTGGCTTAGTCTTACGCGGGCCGCGTCAATGTCAGGTTTGACCGGATAAGCATTCCCGAGCCACGTGGTGGCCAGATGGCAAGCCTACTCGTGACCAATCAAACCTACGCCTAGACTAGGTGGTTACGCGGGCCGCGTAAAGGTTGACCGGGAGTTCACGTGGGCCGCGACAGACCTCAATTTCAGTTATAAATAGCCTAGCTCAGGGGCTTTCATTCTGTGTCGACGAAAACTTTCAAAAAAAACGAATTCTCATTACTCTGAAGTTGAAATTTCAATTAAATTAGTGAGGCGCTGCTCCGATACCGGGTATTAACTCGACCGCTTCTACGATTCAATGTCCGATCGATTTAAACTATCCATTGAATGTTTAAGTGCTGCTCAAATTGGGTTTATACTTTTTCATTCGTCTTTAATTTGAGGGATGTTTAAGTATTGCACTTTGTCATTCCCAGTGAAGGTTTTAATCTCGTGAGTTATCGTAAATGCTGTATTAGTTACTAACCTCGTTCGTGTGCATTGTTATTTAAATTAGGTTATCAGGCTAATCAGTAGGCTAAACTCTGCCCGTATAAATCTGCAATGTGAGTTATTCTCCTTTTTATCAAATGTTTTACAATACTCCACTATTTTCAAAAGTTATAATTACAGGGATTAAGTCGTGGTTATCTTAATCACTGGCTAGTGGGGTATTGTGCACATTACTATTTTCTCACGGGTTAGGCTAATAAATCCTCACTGTGATAAACGTCACTACTTGGGGTGGGACCCAATAGTGGTATGACTATCGTCACACGGGTGACAAGGCGCCAGATAAAAATAAGATAGAAGCCATTGTAATCGCTCTTATGCTGTTATTGATAACTAATGTGTCATTTTACAAACTTGAATAACTCACCAGTATTTCCCCGCTGACAAAATATTTTTAAAACATGTTTCAGGCAACCTGCTGTAAATCAAGGAAAACGTGCTACGGAACACTAACAAGCTTGAAGAGGTGGCTCAGTTAAAATGAATAAACATGTTTTAATAAATCAGGGAATTTCCTAGTAAAATTCCTCTATTGTAAATTACGGGGTTTATCCCGGATTATGAAATAAAATAATCGGGCATTTCAAGTTTTTAAAAGATCATGTTAAAAATCTTCCGTTGTCGCATCAATTAGATACCACGGGTGCCTGTCCCGCGGCTCCTGACTGGGTCAAACCGGGGCTGGGGCCGTGACAATTGGCAAAGTGGCCTACAGACTCGAACTACCGGAGGAACTGAGTAACGTACACCCGACTTTCCACGTTTCGAACCTCAGAAAATGCCTAGCCGAACAGGAACTACACGTCCCTCTTGAGGATTTACAAGTGGACGAAACATTACACTTCGTGGAAAAGCCTGTCGAGATCATGGGCCGAGAAACCAAGGTAATCAGACGCTCACGCATTCCTATTGTGAAGGTTCGCTGGGAAGGCAAACACGGTGCCGAGTTTACCTGGGAACTCGAAAGTGCCATGAAGGCGAAGTACTCGCAACTATTTGTTGCGCCTACTTCTTAAATTTCGGGACAAAATTTCCTAAAGTAGGGGAGGCTGTAACAACCCGCTTTTGAAAAGTCAAAGTACAAGTCAAAGTCAAAGTCAAAGGAAGAAAAGATTGCTAATTGCGATCTGTCACTCTTTGCTTAACTACTGAATTGTGTTTTTTGACTTGTAATCGAATTCTATCATTTATTTGCTTTAGTTGTAATATGTGGAGTATCTATTAATAATCGAGGTTTAATCGCACGTTTAATCGCTAATCGACCTATCGCTAATCGCGTCGCATCGCTATCTCATTCGTAACTCAAATTATGTGTTCTGGATATCGTTTTACGTGTGTGTGCTAATATTTGTTACTTGTGCATGTTATGTTTATATTGAGGTGTTTAATCGCAATCGCAATCGCAATTCTATCGCATCGCAATCTAATTGCAAACGCTAAACGCAAGTTATTTATAGTGATTGTATGTTACATATAGTAGCTAGGTTATTTGTGTAACTAATGGGTAATACTATCGCATTGCTCGCTCGAAACGCATCGCAACGCTCAACACGCAAAACAAAATGTCGAAACGAAACTCGCCAAGCCACTTCGATCGAATGACCAATCGATCGAATGGCCATTCGATCGGATGGCCATTCGATCGGATGGCCATCCGATCCGTTGGCCTGTGTTCCTCTTTCCTCTTTTGGAAACCCTATAAATACCCCTGTCACATCACCAAAGTGATGTGACAGCTCTCTCTCTCTCTCTCTCGACCAGCGCACTCCAGCCCACTTTTCTCTCGATTTCTCGCGATTCTTGTAAGTTTCTACCTCAAATCTTGTACTTCTATGATCTACACACATTTCTTCATCATTTTCTCGTTTGAATCTCAACTTTTAACCGTGAAATTAGTGGGTTTGAGGTGTTCTAGGGTGATGTCATCATGGAGTTCTTATGAACTTCAAGATCCGGCTTCATTCCATCAAGAACAACTTAGATCTGAAGGATTTCCATATGAGTTAACACTATTTCCACCTAAATCTAAACATTTTCAAAATTTAAAAAGTTGAAAGAAAGTTTTCACCAGTTTCCTCATTCTTTTACACTCAACGCACTCAAAACTGATAGAATCGGTGCTAGTTCAGGCCTTCTACTCGTTCCTAGTGAAGTGTCGGTCCAAGATCGGATTCCTATCAACGAGACCACGTATCTTAGTTGAACATGAACATCTGTCACAAACAGTTAACTGACTCGGATTGGGGTGATTCCCGTTCCGTCGGCTAACCTGGTTCTGATGGGGTTCCTGTTGTTCAATACGTGGTCATACTGTCTCGATTAAACCGCAAAACTTAACAAAATTTCAAGTTTGCAAAATGGCCAGTTTGTGGGACGGATTGTCGTCCGATCAGATTGCCATCTGATCAAACTGCAATCCGATCGGATTGCACTTGAGGTTCAACGCTTAAACATTTTACAATTTTCAAAGATGATCAGTTTCTAACGGATTGCCATCCGATCGAATGACAATCCTGCTGTGAACTTATTTTCTGGGAAATACCTCGCCGGACGGATCGCCACCTGATCGAACTGCCGTTCGATCGAACGACCAGAAAGGTAGAGATGGTTCTCTAATTTCGAAATGCTACAACGAAAACTTCAAAGCCATCATACACAAACACATCCATCCCAAACGAGTGTCAATCCGACTGAATGGCCATCCGAACGGATGACCATCCGAACGGATTGACATCCGATCGAATGGCCATCCGTTCGGATTGCCATTCGACCAGATGACCACTTGTCACCTACTCCCATGCATTGTTTTACGCGCCGCTCATCGCTTATGCTATCGTTCTGATCAGGCTAATCTCATGTGACAACCCGCACTAAACCAGGTATCCGTACAACTTAATTAATGATTAATTACTACTTGATTACTGTGCTTGTTTGAATTAGCTGATAAACTGCTACCTGCATATTGATACATGCACTTACTCGCATCATACTTTATTTGCTGTCACTACATTATTTACATACTGGACCCTAGTGACAAACATGATGCACAAAAAGCACAGTAGCACTAAACGGATACACAGTGAACATGCTGATATAACCAGCATCAGGCAAATACTGCCTCTAAGGCCTGTTAAGAGCCTCATATATTTTGGCTACACTGGTAGTGAGTGTAGGAACATAAGGGTTGTGGTACCGCGTCTCTAGGAATAAGATACACTGATTCGGATGTGCCTAAAACGTACTTTAAGTACCAAACACAGCACTTTAATAATTTAACCAGCTTCTAGCTGACTAGTAAAGTGCCAGAAAATGAGAAAATAACACTAGACACTTTCTAAAGTGTCGGGGAAAACAAATTGTGTCACTAAAAATGTTAATAACGACACTTTAAAGCTTTTGTAACACTTTAACGGATTTCTATCCAACCGGACACCCGGACTTTACCCGGAACATGAAAATATTACTATTTTCACTATTTATAATTTTCTGAGCCAGTTAGGGTCTCTGATTACCCTAACACCCGTCAAAACACACTACATACTACTAACTAAGTTAAACACCTATATTACTTAACTTAACCTAATCCTTATCTTAACCATCTAGTTGATTTCTAACCAAACCGCCCCCCCCCCTTGACCGAACTCGGTCACCTTGTGACCCCATGGTACAACACTTGATTATTTTAATCTAAGTGGTTTAATATCTAGTATACACATTTTCCATTGGTTAATACCCTAAATATTGCCTATAAATAACACACTAACACTAGAGTTAATTACCACTTAACATCACAAACTCATACTCTCTCCCTCTTGCTCTCTACCTCTCGGCCGAACACCCCACCCCCCTTACCCACCATTTTCGATCTTGTTCACTCCATTCCATCATCATACAAACATCCAAGGTCGCGTATTAGGAGCTTTGGTGCACTCGGAACGCGAAGGACCTCCACCGATAGCTTTTATCCACCTCATTTTCGCCAAAGATCTTCCCTAGCCTTGAGCTAGAGGTATATCATTTAAAACTTGTTCTTGAACATATCTAAAGTGGTTAAAAGGAATATTGTCGGTTAAATATCGAAAACATAAGTTTTGATGCATTAAAGTCTACTAAAATCACAAAAATGGTGGATAATAACATATAACTTGTGTAAAAGTCGTAGGACTTGAAATATGTGTTTATTGAGACCCGATCTACGATGTGGTAGCTCGGAACATCGTTTAACCCGACTTTGTAAGATCATGTATCTTCACATAAGCTCGTTTTTGACTAAATACAAGGGTTAAAGGTGAAACTCTACCACACAAGATACATGAACTTGTGTGAAAATATTTTACTTGTGAAAAAGTGATTTAACCGGTAAAATGGTGTTTAAAACTAGCGGATCTACGTATCCGCAAGTGGTATTTTTGAAGAACCACACATTTAAGAAACCATGTATTTTAAAGAAGGGATCTTACACTAACAAACATGATTTTATAAACCACAAGTGTGTAGACACTTGTGAAATGAAAAGATCCGACAAATAACTATTTTTGGGAAAAATGACTAGAAGTTGTAAAGACGGATTTCGCTAGTCACAAGGTTTTTACAAGATTAAAGTTACTTTATATAAAGATCTACAAGAAATAAGGGGATTTACACTATAGATTCGGGAAAACTGCAAGTTCATGCGATTATGCAAATTTACATACTTGTCGACTAGTTGATGTGTCGGAAATTGTTTGTTTGAATAAAGAAGTTGTTGAATTGATTTGTTAAAAGAAAATGATACGCTTGAAAGCGTGGCCACCTCCAGTTACAGAGGAAACTCTGGTGAAATTTTCCAAAAACCTAACACTTAGAATTATTTACACAACAAATGTTAGAACTATTTTTGGACATATTTTCAAAACATAAATTTCGCCGGCACTATATTTTACTAAATATTCGGAGGTGGGATTTTCACAAAGATTAACGTGATAAATATATTTGTCACAACACTGTTTATGATTATTTTGTGAAATACATAAATATTATTTTAGAGTGAAAATAATATTTACAAGCGTTAATGATTCCAAAACTTTACGAACGCTTCCACAAACATATAAGTTACACCAGTAATTACGTTACCACAAGATTGATAAAACGTAGCTTACGCACATGTATTGTATCCCCCATCCTTGGGAAGAAGTATAACTACCAAGTGTATACAGAACATAAACACGAAATAGTTGTCTAACTATTTCCCAAAGACTTAAACTATAAAGCTAAAGCACGGCCGTCCGTCTAATAGAATTAGCACTTGTAGGTCGTTGCACAGCTTACTGTATTGGAGACACTTGGTAGAGACGCGCATTCACTGTGAGTTCATGTCCCCCTTTTTCTCTAACTGTTTTCAGTTTACTTAACCGCGGGGGTGAAATACATGTTACTTTGTTTACAAGTACTTTATACACGGTATGAATTATGTAAGGAGGTTTAGATCATGTGAATGGGTAGTTAGAACACCGAGGGACTCGAGCGGTAGATCTATCTGGGTGTAGCGAGCCCAGCTCCCGGTCCAACAGAACAGGCCTCTCGGAGGACTAACAGAACGGACCTGGAGTGACTTGGTACCCAACGCAAAAATCGGCTAGGGTTGTGTCTTTCCTACTTGCATTTCACAACATGCTAATGGCCTTGCAAACCATTGGTGATCACAAGTCCTCTTACACTGCTACATACCAGGAAACTTTTATACTTACAAGTGTTTTACTTACTCACTTGCACATGAACTCGCTCAACATTATTGTTGATTTTTCAACTCACATGTATTTCAGGAAATTAGAACGGATCTGGCACGGTATGGAACGTTTTCCGCTGCACTTGTCATGAAGTCATCAGGGTTTAGGGGATGTGTCTCTTTCCTGGACAAGACACAGTCCTTAAACCACGTTTATGCTATGTTATAAGTTGTAATGTCTACTGAACAAGGTTATGGTTGTACGTTAAAACAATGGTATTGTGTTTGATTTTCAAAACTTAATGGATGACTTGCATGGTTTTTAAATTCATATAGCTTGTTATGGTTAAGCTATGGTATTAAGAAGTCACACCAAAATTTACCACGCTTCCGCAAAGCCAGGGTGTGACAGCTTGGTATCAGAGCTCTGATCATAGCGAACTAGGATTCTCTCTCGAGTCTAGACTATGATCACTAGGGCTCTCACGAAAACATTTTACTGCATACCACTTAAGTCCAGATCCACAACTTTTTACAAACAAATGTTGAGCACATTTTATTTATTATTCTAGACTCAGTCTGGGGAGGCTGAGGTAGGAGGCTAGTGGGACTAGAAGTGTTGGCTAGTGGGACTAGAAGTGTTGACTAGTGGGACTAGAAGTGTTGACTAGTGGGACTAGAAGTGTTGACTAGTGGGACTAGAAGTGTTGGCTAGTGGGACTAGAAGTGTTGACTAGTGGGACTAGAAGTGTTGGCTAGTGGGACTAGAAGTGTTGGCTAGTGGGACTAGAAGGATAATTTGAATGTTACGTGGTGACTACATGTTTATATGACTATATGATTGATTATTATACGTATATGTGTTTGTGTTACAAACGTCACGCTTTCGCCAAGTACTAGAAAGACGGACACTACAAATCCCATGACCATAGTATCAGACGACATAGTTTCATCGAAGCACGAGGTGTACATTTCTGATACTACCGGCACAGACAACGACGACTCTCAGCCCTCTGTGCGCTGCCTGAAGTCGTAGCAGAGCCTACTAACGGCTACCTTGTTGGGAATTTGCCCCCCTGCCGCTTACCTCGTTGTTGATATGCCCCCGACGTTGTCTCTGAAGACGATGCCGAACTACTAAGAGGAGGACCCACTTGAGGGCGAGGCCCTATTGCTGCTGGTATTAGACTACTGCATGCGGACGCTCCTGTAGGGGGAAACTCATGTCCATTCCCCTATCCCAGACTCATTTGAGTTTCTAACATCCGCATCTTCGCACATACAGGGAATGCAGCACTACTTACACGACACTGACTCTGATAGGGCATCATTAGCTGCACCGGATCCCGCACACAGCCTTGGGTTGGATCGCGATATTGAGGACAATCCTGCTTTTCCGCCTGGTGCTGATCCAGACCATGACATTGAGTTCATGCACTTAGACCAGCCCTTGGGGGATCCTGTAGCCCCTGTAACCCCTGTGATTGTTGATCCAGCTGATTTTGAGATGGAGTTTTTGATTCGGAGCTAGCCGTGGCCCCTGAGCCAGGCGTTGCTCCTGACCCCGCATTGGAGTATGACCCTGTTCATGCCAATGCACCGGCTGTTGCTCCGTGATTGATCATCTGCTTGGATGAGAGAAAATTTGGGGTAACTGTGCAAGACAATTTATTATTACGGGGGCCCACGTAATAACGATTTGTAGTGCACAGGAATCCTGGTGGACTCTGCAGGCCAAGCTAATGATAACCAATGCAGCAGGAAATAACCTAAACACAAATGACCTAGGCGATGTAGCCTCGAGTTCATTCTATTACAAGCAACAAGCCGAATTGACAAGCCTATGTGAAGGCTCAGGAATTTATTTCCCCACTTATACAGTGAGTATATTTGCGTGTGAAAGGGGGTAATTACATGATGGCTTACGTTGCTATATATATACCCCATAGACAATTGAAACATTGTCCAACCCGCTTCACGCTATTTCGACAAAAAGGGAATGTCACCCAGGCGTGACACAAACACCAGTACATTGCCAAGGATAGAAGCCGAGCTGCAAGAACGCATCTCACAGATAAATGCACGACATGAAGCCCTCCACTCTATGTACAACGATGACATTACTGGAGATAACCCTCCAACTGGCTGCACCTATAAACAGTTCCTGAACTGCAAGCCTTTGAACTTTGTCAGAACCGGAGGCACCGTTGCATTTGTTCGTTGGTCCGAGAAGACCGACTCCACTCTAAGAATGAGTAACTAATCGCCCCAACAGAGTGTTACCTACATCTCGGGGATATTTCTAGATGGCACACTCTCTTAATGGAACCTCCAGGATTAGATCCCTGGTACAAGATGCTACTTATGCACTGAGCTGGGACGAGCTCAAGGGAACGATTGAGAAGAAAGGTTGCTTTAAGACTGGAATTCAGAAGCTTGAGGTAGAGTTCCGGAATTGAAAATGGACGGACCAGAGATTCCGGAATACATCCAGCAATCTCACGACTTGTCTAGAGTCGTCCCCTACTTAGTCAAACCGGAGTTCAAAAGGATTGAACGATTCACTTGGACACTTGCACCCCAGATCAGGGGTATGGTTACTACCTCGAAGCCTCGACCATTGCAGAGGCTAATTTATTTATAACATGAGGTGTTATGTGGATGAATTATTGATAGCATGAGATGTTATGTGTTGATATTGTTAATGCATACGTGCATTTTGGTTGCGATGACCTAACCAACTTAAACCATCTTTTAGAAGATGCCGCCCAGACGCGAGACGCGCATGCCCACTAACGAGGCAGAACTACAACAAATTATTGTTGCTGCCATAGCACAGTACGCAGCATCTCAGCCAGGAGTGAGCGGAAGTGTTAACCAAGGCAATAACAATCCACCTCACGGTAATACCACGCCATCCGAACCTACCATGAACTAGTTGGAGATTTTAGCGATGATGCTAATGCCAAACACATGTTTTAACATACGTGCAGGATGCACCTACAAGCAGTTCTTAGACTGCAAACCAGTTAACTTCGATGGCACAGGAGGTGCAGTTGCCTTTACCCGCTGGGCTGAGAAAACCGATTCTGTGTTACGCATGAGCAAGTGTGCAGAGGATCAGCAAGTCACGTACATTTCAGGGCTATTTCTAGATGGAGCCCTATCTTGGTGGAACCTACAAGTACAAACTCTAGGCGAAGCTGCCGCCTACGCCCTGACTTGGGCCGAATTGAAAGAACTGATGCGCAAAAAGTACTGTTCACGCGCAGAAATTCAAAGGTTGGAGACTGAATTTTGGCACTTAAAGATGGATGGACCAAAGATTGCGGAATACGTCCAGAGGTTTCACGACTTATCTCAAGTGGTTCCTTACATGGTTACGCCTGAATACAAGCGAATCGAGCGCTTCATTTGGGGTTTGGCTCCCCAAATAATAAGCATGGTAACCTCCTCCAAACCAGCGACTATCACTGAAGCCATCGATTTGAGCGTGGCTCTCACCGAGGAGGCGATTCGTCTAAACAGGTTTGGTGATGCTAAGGCAAAGGAAAAAGAGACTCATGTTGAGTCGTCAGGAAGTAACAAAAGAAAGTTTTCGAACTTCAAACAAAGTGTTAGCGGTGATGGTAAGAGAGGAGCACCAAACGCGCCAGCTCAGGGTACGACTGGCAGTGGAAGGAAAGGAAGGGGATATATGGGCACCCAGCCCAAGTGTAACGCCTGCCAGCGTCACCATTCTGGTCAATGTGGGCTAAAAGTATGTGAAGCGTGTGGGAAACGTGGTCACTCTAAGGAATCATGTTGGGCTAGTGCGGGCCGGGGAGGCCAGGGAGGATATATGAATAGAAACGATAATCGTGGTGGTTTGGGAAATCGCCCACAAGGGAATAATCGAGGCTACAATGCAAATCAAGCCGGAACTGCCAATCAAAACAACCCGCCAGTTGGGGATGGTGCAGGAAGTGGAAAAAGGTTAGGATGTTTTCATTGCGGAGACGTTGGGCACTTCAAGAAGGATTGCCCGGGATTGAACCAAGCCCATGGAAGGGTGTTCCAGATCGGTGCACGGGAAGCACGCCAGGATCCCAACGTTGTCACGGGTACGTTCCCTATCAATCAACGCTATGCATCTGTTCTGTTTGATACTGGTGCCGACTATAGCTTCGTATCACTAGAATTTAAGAATATACTTGGGCTAGCCGCTAATAAGTTAGACATTCCCTACGCAATTGAATTAGCTAATGGAAAGTTAGTTGGAGCCGACGAAGTAATCAGAGGTTGTGTGATTGAATTAGGAGAACGTGAGTTTGCTTTGGATCTACTACCAGTCCAATTGGGAAGTTTCGACGTGGTAGTAGGAATGGATTGGTTATCGGGCAATAAAGCTGAGATAGTATGTCACGAGAAAGCTGTTCGTATTCCAACTGATAATGGTGAGACAATTGTGGTTCACGGAGAGAAGCGTGACACACCGCTAAGATTTATCAGCTGCTTGAAAGCAAGGAAGTGTTTACAGAAGGGATGTGTTGCTTTTCTGGCACACATCGTGGACAAGAAGGCTGCCGAGCCAAGGATCGAAGACATCCCTGTCGTAAGGGAGTATCCCGAAGTCTTCCCGGAAGACTTACCCGGACTGCCACCTCAGAGGCAAGTAGAGTTTCACATCGACTTAGTTCCAGGCGCCGCGCCTGTGGCTAAGGCACCTTACAGACTTGCTCCGTCTGAGATGCAGGAACTGTCAACACAACTTCAAGAGTTGTTAGACAAGGGTTTTATCCGACCAAGCTTCTCGCCTTGGGGAGCTCCGGTCTTGTTTGTCAAGAAGAAGGACGGAAGTTTCCGCATGTGTATTGACTACAGAGAATTGAACAAACTGACGATCAAGAACAGGTATCCTCTGCCAAGAATCGACGATCTGTTCGATCAACTTCAAGGTTCAAGCTGTTATTCTAAGATCGATCTTCGATCTGGATACCATCAACTAAGGATACAGGAGGAAAGTATCCCGAAAACAGCCTTCCGAACTCGTTATGGACACTACGAGTTCCTCGTTATGCCATTTGGTTTGACAAACGCGCCTGCGGTATTCATGGACCTAATGAATAGGGTTTGCAAGCCATACTTAGACAAGTTCGTGATTGTATTCATCGACGACATCCTGATTTACTCAAAGACAAAGGCTGAACACGAACAACATCTTAGAACCATACTGGAGCTGCTAAAGAAGGAACAGCTGTACGCCAAATTCTCCAAGTGCGAGTTTTGGCTACGCGAAGTCCAGTTTCTTGGACATGTGGTTAATGGGGATGGAATTCATGTTGATCCCACAAAGATCGAGGCAATCAAGAATTGGGAGACGCCTACAACGCCAACCGAGATTCGACAATTCTTGGGTTTGGCTGGCTACTATCGAAGGTTCATCGAGGATTTTTCAAAGATCGCTCAACCATTGACACTCCTCACGCAGAAGGAAAGGACGTTTGATTGGGGAATCAAACAGGAGGAAGCATTTCAGATATTGAAGGATAAGCTTTGTAACGCGCCAATCTTAGCTCTGCCAGAAGGTACTGATGACCTTGTGGTATACTGCGATGCATCGCGTCAGGGATTGGGTTGTGTGTTGATGCAACGCCAAAAGGTCATTGCCTACGCATCACGCCAACTGAAAGTGCACGAAAAGAACTATACCACACACGATTTAGAGCTTGGCGCAGTGGTTTTCGCTTTAAAGATCTGGAGACACTACCTGTATGGTACGAAGTGCACAATCTTCACAGACCACAAAAGCCTACAACATATATTTAACCAGAAGGAGTTAAATATGAGGCAAAGACGATGGGTTGAATTGTTGAACGATTACGACTGCGAGATAAAGTATCACCCAGGGAAGGCGAATGTAGTTGCCGATGCCCTAAGTCGTAAAGAAAGAATCAAGCCCATAAGGGTTAGAGCTTTGGAAATGATCATACGAACCGATCTTTCCTTGCGCATTCGTGCTGCACAAAAAGAAGCTCTCAAGGAGGGAAATCTTGAGGAAGAATATCTCTGTGGAATGGAGAAGCTTTTGGTACCAAACGAGGAAGGAACATTATGTTTTGAGAAAAGGATTTGGGTTCCTCTGTTTGGAGATTTAAGGAAAGTTATTTTTGACGAAGCGCACAAGTCACGGTACTCTATCCACCCTGGATCGGATAAGATGTATCAAGATCTCAAGGATTACTATTGGTGGCCTAGGATGAAAGGCGACGTTGCTGTCTACGTGAGCAAATGTTTAACGTGCGCTAAGGTCAAGGCAGAATACCAGAAGCCTTCGGGACTTCTGCAACAACCTGAGATTCCCAAGTGGAAATGGGAACAAATCTCAATGGATTTTGTTACAAAATTACCAAGAACGCCAAGGGGTCATGATATGATTTGGGTGATAGTTGACCGCCTAACAAAATCCGCACACTTTCTGCCAATCAAAGAGAAAGATAGCACGAGCAAACTTGCGGAAATTTACATGAGAGAGATCGTCGCACGTCACGGAGTGCCGCTCTCGATCATCTCTGATAGAGACGGAAGGTTTGTGTCAAGGATATGGCAATCCTTCCAAGAAGCCTTTGGCTCACAATTAAATCTGAGCACAGCGTTCCATCCGCAAACTGACGGCCAGAGCGAGCGAACGATACAGACTTTGGAAGACATGCTGAGAGCATGTGTTATGGATTTAGGCGGTAGCTGGGATAAACACTTACCTTTGGTCGAATTTTCATACAACAACAGCTACCACACCAGTATTGGTGTCGCGCCATTTGAGGCCCTATACGGACGCAAGTGCCGATCACCACTATGTTGGTCTGACGCGGGTGATAGGCAGCTTGCTGGTCCCGAGATCGTCCAAGAGACGACAGACAAGATCGCGCAAATTCTTAAACGCATCGAAGCAGCTCGCCACAGACAAAAGGCCTATGCGGATCCAAACCGAAAACATGTGGATTTTCAAGTTGGAGAAATGGTTTTACTGAAGGTATCACCCTGGAAAGGGGTGGCGCGCTTTGGAAAGCGTGGAAAGTTAAATCCACGCTACATTGGTCCCTTTAGAATTCTAGAAAGAATTGGGACGGTAGCATACAAGTTGGACCTACCCGCTGAACTAAATGGTGTTCACGATACATTTCATGTATCCAATTTAAAGAAAAGTCCAACTCAAATTGACGTTGCCATTCCTATCGACGAGATTCATATTGACGACACGCTCCACTTCGTTGAAGAACCTGTTGAGGTCACGGATTGGAAAGTTAACAAGACCCGCCGGAGCAGTGTCAAGCTCGTCAAGGTTCGTTGGAATGCCAGACATGGTCCTGAATTTACCTGGGAACGTGAGGACCGGATGAAAGAGAAATACCCCCACTTATTTCCTAAGAACCCTGCTTCTACAAGCAGAACTTAAATTTCGGGACGAAATTTATTTAACGGGGGGAGAATGTGACAACCCGCACTAAACCAGGTATCCGTACAACTAAATTAATGATTAATTACTACTTGATTACTGTGCTTGTTTGAATTAGCTGATAAACTGCTACCTGCATATTGATACATGCACTTACTCGCATCATACTTTATTTGCTGTCACTACATTATTTACATACTGGACCCTAGTGACAAACATGATGCACAAAAAGCACAGTAGCACTAAACGGATACACAGTGAACATGCTGATATAACCAGCATCAGGCAAATACTGCCTCTAAGGCCTGTTAAGAGCCTCATATATTTTGGCTACACTGGTAGTGAGTGTAGGAACATAAGGGTTGTGGTACCGCGTCTCTAGGAATAAGATACACTGATTCGGATGTGCCTAAAACGTACTTTAAGTACCAAACACAGCACTTTAATAATTTAACCAGCTTCTAGCTGACTAGTAAAGTGCCAGAAAATGAGAAAATAACACTAGACACTTTCTAAAGTGTCAGGGAAAACAAATTGTGTCACTAAAAATGTTAATAACGACACTTTAAAGCTTTTGTAACACTTTAACGGATTTCTATCCAACCGGACACCCGGACTTTACCCGGAACATGAAAATATTACTATTTTCACTATTTATAATTTTCTGAGCCAGTTAGGGTCTCTGATTACCCTAACACCCGTCAAAACACACTACATACTACTAACTAAGTTAAACACCTATATTACTTAACTTAACCTAATCCTTATCTTAACCATCTAGTTGATTTCTAACCAAACCGCCCCCCCCCCCCCTTGACCGAACTCGGTCACCTTGTGACCCCATGGTACAACACTTGATTATTTTAATCTAAGTGGTTTAATATCTAGTATACACATTTTCCATTGGTTAATACCCTAAAGATTGCCTATAAATAACACACTAACACTAGAGTTAATTACCACTTAACATCACAAACTCATACTCTCTCCCTCTTGCTCTCTACCTCTCGGCCGAACACCCCACCCCCCTTACCCACCATTTTCGATCTTGTTCACTCCATTCCATCATCATACAAACATCCAAGGTCGCGTATTAGGAGCTTTGGTGCACTCGGAACGCGAAGGACCTCCACCGATAGCTTTTATCCACCTCATTTTCGCCAAAGATCTTCCCTAGCCTTGAGCTAGAGGTATATCATTTAAAACTTGTTCTTGAACATATCTAAAGTGGTTAAAAGGAATATTGTCGGTTAAATATCGAAAACATAAGTTTTGATGCATTAAAGTCTACTAAAATCACAAAAATGGTGGATAATAACATATAACTTGTGTAAAAGTCGTAGGACTTGAAATATGTGTTTATTGAGACCCGATCTACGATGTGGTAGCTCGGAACATCGTTTAACCCGACTTTGTAAGATCATGTATCTTCACATAAGCTCGTTTTTGACTAAATACAAGGGTTAAAGGTGAAACTCTACCACACAAGATACATGAACTTGTGTGAAAATATTTTACTTGTGAAAAAGTGATTTAACCGGTAAAATGGTGTTTAAAACTAGCGGATCTACGTATCCGCAAGTGGTATTTTTGAAGAACCACACATTTAAGAAACCATGTATTTTAAAGAAGGGATCTTACACTAACAAACATGATTTTATAAACCACAAGTGTGTAGACACTTGTGAAATGAAAAGATCCGACAAATAACTATTTTTGGGAAAAATGACTAGAAGTTGTAAAGACGGATTTCGCTAGTCACAAGGTTTTTACAAGATTAAAGTTACTTTATATAAAGATCTACAAGAAATAAGGGGATTTACACTATAGATTCGGGAAAACTGCAAGTTCATGCGATTATGCAAATTTACATACTTGTCGACTAGTTGATGTGTCGGAAATTGTTTGTTTGAATAAAGAAGTTGTTGAATTGATTTGTTAAAAGAAAATGATACGCTTGAAAGCGTGGCCACCTCCAGTTACAGAGGAAACTCTGGCGAAATTTTCCAAAAACCTAACACTTAGAATTATTTACACAACAAATGTTAGAACTATTTTTGGACATATTTTCAAAACATAAATTTCGCCGGCACTATATTTTACTAAATATTCGGAGGTGGGATTTTCACAAAGATTAACGTGATAAATATATTTGTCACAACACTGTTTATGATTATTTTGTGAAATACATAAATATTATTTTAGAGTGAAAATAATATTTACAAGCGTTAATGATTCCAAAACTTTACGAACGCTTTCACAAACATATAAGTTACACCGGTAATTACGTTACCACAAGATTGATAAAACGTAGCTTACGCACATGTATTGTATCCCCCATCCTTGGGAAGAAGTATAACTACCAAGTGTATACAGAACATAAACACGAAATAGTTGTCTAACTATTTCCCAAAGACTTAAACTATAAAGCTAAAGCACGGCCGTCCGTCTAATAGAATTAGCACTTGTAGGTCGTTGCACAGCTTACTGTATTGGAGACACTTGGTAGAGACGCGCATTCACTGTGAGTTCATGTCCCCCTTTTTCTCTAACTGTTTTCAGTTTACTTAACCGCGGGGGTGAAATACATGTTACTTTGTTTACAAGTACTTTATACACGGTATGAATTATGTAAGGAGGTTTAGATCATGTGAATGGGTAGTTAGAACACCGAGGGACTCGAGCGGTAGATCTATCTGGGTGTAGCGAGCCCAGCTCCCGGTCCAACAGAACAGGCCTCTCGGAGGACTAACAGAACGGACCTGGAGTGACTTGGTACCCAACGCAAAAATCGGCTAGGGTTGTGTCTTTCCTACTTGCATTTCACAACATGCTAATGGCCTTGCAAACCATTGGTGATCACAAGTCCTCTTACACTGCTACATACCAGGAAACTTTTATACTTACAAGTGTTTTACTTACTCACTTGCACATGAACTCGCTCAACATTATTGTTGATTTTTCAACTCACATGTATTTCAGGAAATTAGAACGGATCTGGCACGGTATGGAACGTTTTCCGCTGCACTTGTCATGAAGTCATCAGGGTTTAGGGGATGTGTCTCTTTCCTGGACAAGACACAGTCCTTAAACCACGTTTATGCTATGTTATAAGTTGTAATGTCTACTGAACAAGGTTATGGTTGTACGTTAAAACAATGGTATTGTGTTTGATTTTCAAAACTTAATGGATGACTTGCATGGTTTTTAAATTCATATAGCTTGTTATGGTTAAGCTATGGTATTAAGAAGTCACACCAAAATTTACCACGCTTCCGCAAAGCCAGGGTGTGACATCTCACTCTAGTGCTCCCTTCAATCCATTAACTTCCATCGCTGTGATTATACTCGATCCCTTTTTGCTCTAAGCACTTTTGGGTGTTACATGCGTTACTTATTCTAAATCACTTCGACACACAACGCAAACACTATTTATACGCTAATCGTTAATGCATGCTACTTGTTACTCGATGAATGCTTGTATGTTATGTTAACACAGTGATTGTTGCCTGATGCCTTAGCAACGATAGTACTATTTGTTTGGACTCAGCACCTATCGTGGACAGGGTTTTTAAGGTTACCTCTTCACGTGTCACAGTGGTGATATGTGTTGCGCATTCTACAACTCGCCATCTAGTCTGTGCATATTTCATTGTCGATAACCTACTAGCTTCACACTATACATGTTACATGCTGGTTATGCGTAAACGCTTTCGAACTCTATTATACTATTAAACTTGTATGCTCACCTTTACGCTATGTGTATTGACCTCTATTTTAACGTATGCGACAAGTGTTTGAATGCTTGGGATGCTTGCTTGCTTGCTTTCATGGGAATCGAGCTTAGGAGAGTCTAGAAACCAATGAACAATTTATTTAAATCTGAGTTGTCGGGACAGTTTTACTTGTCTTTGAGATACCTATGTCTGTAATAATTGATTGCTTGATGGGTTATGGTAAGGGACATAATATTAACTATCTGGTAATTTAGTTGTTATGGAATTTCTCTTGGACAATCTGTTTCGCTCAGTGTCGCGCCCTGATGTTTCCGCCATCGGTTAGGGTGTGACAATGGAGGAGGTAGTCATGAAATAGTATCGATTTTTGCACGATCGACTTACATTCCTACATTTGAGATTTTGTGACCGAGTACGTGTGAGTACATTTTGTATGTCCATAGTTAGAAATCTGTCTGTATTTGTAACGTTTTATGACAACTGCCACTTTTCATGTAATTCCATACAATGTGAATAGTAATTTGTATTATATGGTTGTGCATTCTGAACTTATGATATGTATGATTTCATGGTTTACTTATAAAGAACTCACAAGAAAATTTCATGATGCATGATGATTACTATTATTGAATGCGATTCGAACAGTTTAAACAGTGCACAGACATAACTAGCACACTTATCAGATAAGCTAGTAGTACTGACAGGAGTTCAGTACTCAGACAGAGAGTATGTTTAGGACACAGATTGAGTCCCAGAAACCATGAGATGTTAGAACTTTATGTGAGAAAAAAGGGTTTATGAAACTGCGTTCCGAGTGACAAGTAAACACTAGAAACTAGCACAAAACAGAAAATTTCAGCAAATTCAACAGAAATTCAGCATTTTTCAGCTTATGTAGTAATCTGAAATAATGCCAGAACGCCCAGAATAACTTAAAAGATGTTGAAAACATTAACACGACATAATTACATGTTATACCATACAAGTCACTAATGTTAACAATTTAAGCGATCCGATAACAAAATGATCGTCCGAACATAACTAGAAGCATCCTATAAACTAGTTAGCAATATTTCTACGACAATGAAGCCTGTTATGATCTAAAACACTATGATTTACATCAAGAACCATTAAACACAAAAACCTTCTAATATATTACACTTATAACACCCTTATTACACTTAACCAAATTTTTAACAAATCATAACCCCCCCCCCCCATCTTCTAACCCTTCCCCATGGGACCCTACACACCTAAATGGTGTTGACTAATATCTTGATTAGTTAAAGATGCCACTTAGTTATCCTATGGACAATAATTAGGAGGGGAATTATGATCCATTGTGCGAAACTCCTTATCTTCAACTTAAAGATCATCATTTTAACATTCACAAAAAAATCAACACTCTCCCTCTCTTCTCACCTTGTTCGGCCGAGAGCACCCCAACCCACCACTCCTCACTTTCACTCAATTTCTAAACATTTCAAGCTCATCCTAAGGTGCACTAAGGTGATTCAAGAAGGTTGCAAGCTTTGGATCTTGAAGGACCTCACATAGGAGCTTTTATCCACCATCTTTTCTTCATTTTCATTTCCTTGTTCTACCCTAGCCATGAGTTAGTTGTAAGTGCTTCTTGATCATATTTTTACATCTTCTTTTAGTAGTTAAAGGTCATGTATGACTGTAAGACCCTTACTAATACTTGTAAGACTCAAGCTTACATAATTGAGAATTTATCAAAACTTTAGCATTTTATACAAACAATGCAAATAAACTTTCATACAATATTTCGGGTTTAATAAAAGTATTCATAAGTGTTTAAAACTCTTAAACACTTTAGCACATTAATATGTTCATAAAATATAAAACCCTTACAAAGTTCATAATTGATTCGGTTCGTAAAATAACATAAATAAGCGGAAGCTTGAAATTCAGTTGTGTTCGGTTCGTCCATTAAGCTTGATCTTCATCTGTGAGGTCCTGGCTATCACCTATACACCAATAAAAACTCATAAGTTAGTTATATGGTGCTTAAACTTGTATTTATAACCCATAAACAACAAATAAGCAATCAAAATTAGTTTTGGAAGACTCGCCGTAGGCTACGGTTGGTGTACCGTAGCTTACGGCACACAAAAACAACTTGGACAGTAGCCATGAACCGTAAGTTATTGTTGGAGACCGTAAGTTACGCTGCAGCCTAGCTGCAGATTTTTCAGTTTTGGTCATTTTTACAAAAATGGCCATAACTTTCAAACCGTTTATCCGTTTAACTTTCACGTTTCTTCCTACATGATCATAATTTGGTCCTCTATCATTTGGACTCAAAATCCACCATGTGGATTAACAAAATTTTCATCTTATAAACCTTCTGCTTAAAATTTATTTACGAAATTATTCGACCCGTTTCAAGATTTGAGCACTAAGCTCAAATCTCGCTTATTCTTTCCACACCTCCTATTCCCACACTAGGATTTTCATTTATCTTCCATCACAACTATATTTGTGGTGGATTTCATATGAAAACATCTTATTTTCTGAATTGTACTCTTTGGTTTGACAATTTATGAAAAGACCCATTACGACGCTTTAGACTAAAAAGGCTTATACTTTTCACTTTTACAATACCAAAAAAAATTTAGTCGATTATAAAACTCATTTTCAAACTACCCTCAAGGGTCGTTTGTCCGTTTTGCAAATATGAGGGCATTTTGGTCGACTTTAGTCCTTTCTACGACCTAGGACTTTTTAAAAGCATATTTTGAACAAGTGAGCACATTTAATCAATATTCTAACTAAAAATCATTATGTTACTATGAACATAACATCTACAGTTCAAATCATTAGATATATTTTATTTTAGGTAACCCAATGTTCACCCTTGACATGTTTAACTCTCATCGGACCTTAAGTCCTTATAGAAAGTTTGACCCGTTACACATACCTGGCTCGGGTCATAGCTTTGACCCGTTTAAATACCTTGCACTAATAATTACTATTTAATAGCAATACAAACCATAAGCTATTTCTCTGTAAGCACAAAACTCGACTAGCGACCATTAGTTATTATTGTCAAATGGTGACGACATCACCATTTGACCCGTTTGGCCTAAATGATTAATTATTATTACGAGATGGCATTTAATTACCATTTCAACCCTTCAACCTATTCCGGTTTTTCCCTTTGAACTTCTCTCTTTTAAAAAGTCATTTTCTTATTTTATTTGGCCCGTTATGACTTTCGCCATGTGGTGACCTTTTCGAAATCCTTTATCTATTCGTTAAATCCATACCTGGATTACTACTTTACTATTTTACCTGCCATGGTTTACACCATAACATAGTATTTCAAAATTTTATATTTGTTTATCATCTCACATCAAGTTTACCTTATTTACCCTCTTTACCATAATCTATGGTTTTTGCCATTCTCACTTGTTCCGGCCCGTATTAACTCATGCCGGAACATCTTATTTCATTTACATACTACTATTCATATTCAACACTCACTATAATCATTTTGTAAATAATAAAAGGGGCGTAAGCTTTACTTACCTCGCATCCAAACTACGTTTTTCTTTTCCTTCTTGATTCGTTTGACCCGCTTCCTCCCCAAGCTTCCACCTAGTCGTTAAGCGTCAAACTATCATCATTATTCAGAAGGAGGTTAGATTAGTCATTAACTATTACGACTATTCCACCTTACGTACTTTCTATGTCAAAACTACTATTCAACTTCCTCATTGGTTAGTTTAACTTTTCAAAAGTTAACTACCTTAATCATATGATATGTGCAATTAATTTAAATCAACCTCACGATTAGAATCCGTATTATCACATATCAGACGTAATTAATCAAATTAGGCAATTACGCGTTTCATTCATAATTTCAACATATGAACATTTGTTTAGGCATTTTAACAAACACCTTGCGGGCATGATTTATATACTTCTTTTATCAAGTTCATGATTAAATTTTTAATCAAATTTTAGCATTAATATCACGCCCTTATGTCTAGTGTTTGTGTACTACATCTAGAACTTGCATCACATCAATGATCACCATTTAACACTCTAATTCCAAGTGTTCATCCTATTGTCATGAAACCCACTTAGCTTGGTGTGGTAATCCACTCAAACACCTAATCATGGCAATTTTACTTCAAATCTCTACTTAGGGTTTGTTCCTAAGCAATCATACTTCACTAATTCGGCCATAGCCTCTACGATTCATATTTAAATCGCATCTTGAAATGTTAATCAAAATTTCACAACTTCATGAATGTCAGAAATTCGACATACCTTACGATCCCTTGACTTGGTGATCGTTTATACATATATATATATATATATATATTCCAATCTGAATTTTTCCTTCGATTGATCCTTCAATTTGTGAATTTTGTTGAGCTAGGGTTTCACCCCCCTTTTTTCTCTTGATATACGATCCAGAACACACACTTAGTGTGTGTGTTTTGTTTTAATTTTCTTTTAATAATTAAACTTCCAGGTTATCCCACTTTGGTCCCTCTAGTTTCAATTTTGTAAAAAGGCTACTAGTTCATGCTTCTTTATTGTTTTAAAACAATTTAATTAACTAGGTTAATCATTCCTAGTTACTTAGTGGGTTCAGGGAAGTCATAACCCGTTTTATTTTTAAGTCCCGTTAACTCGGGCTTCTTATAAACTTTGTTTTCTCAAAGCGTTTATTTTTCTTTTTGATTAATATAGGATTATTTATTTAAATCCTAATATTCACCGGGTTAATTTTTACCACTAACGGTATTTTACGCGTTCATTTTTTGTTAATTTAATATAATTAACAGACTCGTTTTTTGGGTGTTACAAGTCTACCCCCCTTATAGAGGTTTCGTCCTCGAAACCTTTATCACGTAGTTCATTGGGTTAAACTTAATGAACCTGATTTCGGTTATTTACTAGAGCATTGCTCGCATTTACTAATCTTACTATGAAAGTATCGTAATGCCTTTTTGGTTTCTAAGCGTAAGCGCCTTTCACGTGTAAGGCCTCGTGGGCCGTTACCTTCAGCTCGTATCCTTTATCTTCATTGATTACTTATCTTGGCGGTTAGACTTATTAGTCACCGGTTACCTTAGGCCCAATCGCTCGGGTATATCCACTTTGCCTTCTCGAGGCTTATAAACTTTTATTATCCCCATTTCATAGTTCATGCTGTAACGTGGTTATATTCCATATTACTTTTATTGACCGTGATTGCATCACGTCATGTTAAAGTTTGTATAAACTTTTCATTATCAAAAATCTTCTTTTCGAATGTATCGTCTTCCACCCATTCCTTTAGTGTTTTCCGTTTTCCAATTCCTCTCATAATATTTATATTGTTAAAACGTTATTTCTCACTAAAACTGAATTTTAGTTTAACGTTTTCTCTTTAACTCATGTCAATTTCTCACATCAAGGAATTTACGTCCAAGGATTTATCTCCCTTCCGTTGTCATTTCGGTAATGACTTCGCCCTTTTTGTGACGTAACACAATTTAAAAAAAATTGTGAATTATTTTGTCATTTTTGCCTATTTAAATGTTTTAGTGAAATCCTTCACTTTTGTCAACGAGACTTTTCATGATCTCTTCGCTTTAACCCATTCGATTAACTTAGCGAAACCCATCGCTTTTATACTAACTTTACCTTCCGTTATTATTTTACGCGGAGAGTTACAACCAGTTTCCTCGCTTTACATTATTGACCCGTAGGTTCTTTCACTTAGCCTCGCAGGCTTTTTCCTTAAATTTCCACCTTTTACGGTAAAACCTCATCAGTTTGTTTCTTTCTATTTGTGACCCAAGGGTCTTTTTGGTCCCATAAACCCTAACATTACTTATAATCCCAAAGGTTATTATGATCCCGTAGATCATCTTTTACTCATGTGCTTATTGAAATGTGTGTATATATATATATATATACGTATTGTTGGGATTTTAACATGTTTATCAAAGCAATTTCATCTATATGAAATAAAAACGCAGCGGAAAAATAGTTTAAAACATGTTACTTTTATAAGATATAAAACCATTTATATGCAAAATCCCAAAACCCGGATCCATATATGAGATGTGTACTATCAAACACAACCATAGGATGTTTCGAAAACTACCTTCTTGAAGTACAAGGATGATGAAACGGATGATGCTTCTTGAAATGGTTGTCTTCAAGAGTAGAAGACCTCAAGCTTGTATACCCCAAGCTTCCAACATGTGACACCTGTGTCACTTCAACCATCAAACAAATACCAAACCAATGAAATATTATATTTCATACTTGGGATTTGTAAAAATATGTGTATCATTTGCACATACCAATTCTTGTTCGATTTCAAGCTCTAAATCACTTTCTGGAAGGTTATACACGCACTGATGCGTAAATATAACCAGTTTAATGCAACGAACACTCCGGAATAGTGAAATAGGCTTAACATACCTTAAATAACCTTTACTTAATTTAGAAATAAGTTTTGAAGGCTTTGGTATGGCAAAATCAAGTTAAATCGCTTACAGGGACTATAGTTGACAAACTGCGAAAGTATGCCAATTTGAACTGTAACAGACATTCCGGAACATGACCATAAGTTAAACACACCTTAAATATCCTTTACATAGCTTAGAAATAGGCTTTGAGGGGTTTGGTGTGCTAAAATAAACTTTTGGCTCATTCAGGGACTAAAAGTGTCAAAAAGTGCACAAGTTTGCATTTCCGCGCATAACTTACGTTCTGAATACATCCGGACATCCAAAAATTTATGTAAGCACTAAAATATTTTATTTTAGTGTTTGGCATAAGAAAAATCCATTCGTTTCGTCATTTGGATCGTTTTTCACGCTTATGCGCATTCCGTCGTAATTAAGCGAACATCGCGATCGTACGGCCAAACGAACCGACATCCGAGATATTTTTGAGCACATTTCAAGTTCCCTATACTTTAACTTCATTTTAGAGCTTTGAAATGGGGTTAACGGGGCTTAAACGTGTCAAAAACGCATCGAAAACCAAGTTTTGAGGCTGCAGGGACCAAAACTGTGAATCTGCCAAAGTTGTTACCTTACGGACCTCAACATTGTCAGCTTTGAGGTCCGTAAAGCAGTCTGCAGACCAGATTCAGTGTTTCTAACAGCAGATTCCAGCTGTTTGATCCTCAACCACATACCCACACTTGCTTAGTCAGCTGATAAGAACCATTTTTAGCCACCATAACCTTCCAACACATGTACGGGTGGGATTCAAGCACGGTTTCCATGAAACGATCCTAACGGTTACCCGAAAACTATATATACCCCATGCCCCCCATTGCTTAAATCACTAGAATTTTGATTTGAGAAACTCTAAGTTGAAACCATTGTTTCATACCTGAGATTCTTGAATTGAGATTAGCATTCGGGGACCCTTCGTAAGTATTCTTTCGTTCTTTTCTTTATTTTATTGCTTTTCGAGTCTTTTTTTGACTTTCAGCGTTGACCAGCTTATGGTCAATGCGACGTTCGTTTGAACTTCGCAACGTGATTGTAATCTGTAGGATCGTGTTCTGGACCCAAACGAGTCGATCAGAGGCGTTCTCTTATGTTTCAGGTGCGGAAAACAAGAAACACAAGTAGAAATAGCTTTATCACACTATTTGATTGATCTGAAGACGTTTACAGCTCAAATCTCACACCGGCAGCACTTCGGCGTAGTTGTCAAGAGTATTCTTATGATTTCGCTCAAGAGGTCACCTATTTATAGAGTGATGGTTTCGCTTATGTGACAGACCACATAAGCGATACCTCATGTTAGTGATTTCGCTTATGTGTCATGTACACATAAGCGATACCCTCTTGTACTCATGAGCGAAATCATCTCTATCTTCCTATAAAATTTTACATATTCTCGTACAACGTGCCCTGATCTATACAATGAAATCTAAGACTCGATACAAGACGAAGTCAACAGATGTAGTGCATCAACAAACTCCCCCTCAGATGTTGACGAGTCGCATCCAGCACCAACTGTATCTTCAGTTCTTCAGTCTTGATCTATCTATGGGCTTTTCCAAACTCTTCCCCTCAGATGTTCTCTTCAGACTCCCCCTCTCGATTTGCTGGTATTCCTTTGTTCTTCAGCACAATCTTCAGGATCTCTGTCTGTCTCTCTAAGACTTCAGATATCAAAACCTGGCTTTTCAAAATCAAGTCTAATTCTCTTGATCAGATCTCTTGATTCCTTAAGTTCATCAGCATCAGGTCAATATCTGGAAAAAAACTTAACCCAAAAATAAATTTCTAAATTTAACAAATTATATGCACCAATTCTAACTCTTCCTCAAATTCACATCCCACTTTCATATGATGAACCAATTTGTATAATAAAAATAAATTTTCATTTAAGATTTACTCCCTCTTTACAATGATGTCATCATGTTTAGCACTTGAAATTTTGAAAATCAGCTTTTCAATATCAGTTGTCGAAAATCTTTTTGGATTTTTCAAAATTTATACTAAAACACACTAAAATCTTTTTGGATTTTTCTGACAGAGAGAAAATGCAGTAAAGAAATATTTACAGACAATATTTTTGTGAGTTCGTGTAAGAGGATCATATCAGTTTATGACAAGTCACAAGTACCGTTGAGCTTAGTTACACATTAAGAATTAAACAATTCACTTAGATTGCCGATATACTGATCCACTTAAATTTTCACACAAATTTCAACTTATTCAGGATATGAGTTAGGTGTTTTAAGAACTTAAACTCATTCATGTGTCCCACCTCTTGAATATACTCCCGTATCCAGATCCCAATATTCAGTCTTACAGGTGAGTATACCACAGATGATATCTGTAAGGGGAATTAAACTCATTTTTGATTTTATCATGTTTTTGTCTTTTTCATATTTTCAAATGTTTTTGGATTTTCAGAAATTTCTACTCCCCCTAAAATGCAAACACATTAATGAAAAAATGAAAATAAACTGTACAACAAACTTGACAACCGATATCGAATCGCATCAAATCGCCATCCACTTGGCATAAACAATCAGAACTCCCCCTTTCACAAAACTATTTTCTCATTATGATTTCAAAACACTTAAGTTTGTTTTAACCAAAATGATTTTTCCGGAAAATAAGTTTTTTTTTTTTTTTAGGTTCGGGGTGTGGTTCATCACATTGTTCATTCAATCACATATATGAGGATTGCATCAAGTTCAAATTAATGACCTTGACGAATCACTTTGTACCTCTTGCAAAAATATTCACAACATTCAAGCCTATGTAGGAATAAACCTCTACACAAACCATTTTACCGATCAAGATGCCGATTCCTGCTTCACATTTACCAACCTGGAAGCTCCGGCAATTCCTGCAATCTGTAAACATTCAAACACTATCAAAATCTTTCAACCAAAATCTTCAAACATTAGAAATATGCCGATTCCTGATCCACGATATAAACTTGGGATCTCCGGCAAAGTCCTAAGACTTTAAGGAAAGCAAACTTCCACCCAAGTCTTATTTGACTTGGTGGCTTCCAATTCCTGGGTAGTAGGGTTGTAAGTTGCCTTTTTCGTTGCATAAAAATCTTTAACCCCCTTTACTTTCCCATCAATCATTTTCTTGAAAATTTTCTTAACATTTTCATTGAATGTTTTATCAATATCAAAATCTGAGCTTTCTATTTTATCAACCATTTGTTTAATCTCTTTCACACTCAGAGATTTAATATCAGCATCATTCAACAAATCATTAATCTCATTTTGTGACTCCTCTGATTTTGTGGAATCAGATTCATTATCAGATTTTACATCAGATTCTTTAACAATCCATTTTTGATTTTCTTTAGCACTCTTTTTGTACAATCTTTTAGAATTTTCACCAACTTCATTCTTCGAATTTTCAACAATTTTGAAGTTTATAGTTGGTGAATCATTCTTTTCAACCACTTTATCTTTAAGTTTTTCAGAGACTCCCTGTTTTTTGTTGACTTTGTTTGGACAATTGTGAGCAATGTGTCCAACAACTTGGCATTGAAAACAAATTCTTGTATCTCTTGGAATGTCTCTTGAATGAAAAACTCCAGTTCCTGTCCTTTTCCTTTCAGCAAGGAACTCTTGATTTGATTTTTTCAAAGATAAACTATTTGACTCCTCTTCATAGCTTTTTCCTGCAACATATGTCATTTTTGATTTAAAATCTCTAACATATTTTTCATTTTTACAATTTTCAGATGGAGTAAAACCAAGACCTTTCTTTTTGTAACTACAATTTTGATTTGTTTTCTTTTGAAAACTAGAATCAGAATTGTAATTTTTTTTTCCTTTTTTCTTGTTTAACCTTTGTTGAACTCTAGAAGTGTATTTTTTAGGTTTTTCAATAGATTTTAGATCCTTAATTTCTGTCATTTTGAAAACCTTTTTGATCATGTCAAAACGAACACTTCTAATCGGAAACTCTTTGTCAGAGTATAATTTGTCCGAATCATTTAAAGTATATACAACTTCAAATGTTTCATCATCCAAATTTGCCTTTGATAACAAAAATTCTTTACTGTAAGACCGTTTTTCCAATGATTTTGAACTGTGGACTGACGAACTTGAACTCCCAGACTCAAACTTTGACTCAGACACCTCCTCAGTATCCAACACCTGATCGACCACCTTTTTGATTAACTCAGACTCATGATCAGTATCAGACGAGGTAAACGTGATATCAATGTTATCTGGTAAAACGTCAGTTTCCTCTGATTTTAACTTTATATTGACTGCTTTTTCGACTTGTTCCTCATTTGGTTTCCTAGGAGAATAACCTTCCCAGATAGGAGGCGGACACTTGTTATACTTAACAGTCGATTTCTTACCAGTCTCTTTCTTTTTCTTTTCATCTTCAAATGCTTCAAAACCTGCAACAGTAGGATAAACTCTATCAATCACATAGTCAGAACATGAATAACTAAGAAGTAACCTTCTGATTCTTTCGTTCTCAATCTTTTCATTTTCCAAATCCTGCTTCAGTTTTGCATTCTCTTCAATATAATGATTAATTGCCTTTTGCTTTTGCATCAAAGTTGAATTAGTCATGGTTAATGCCTTTTCTCTTTCTGAATTTGTTGTTTGAAGACTAGTCACTGTTCTGTTTAAGACACTGTAAGATTCTTTCACATAATTGATGTCAGACAGCAACTTCTCTATCAATCTTTCTCTGTCAAACAACAACACATCTTTATCTTCACACTTCTTGCAAATTTCTGAACACTTTGTGCAAGGCTTTTCGACCTCAACAATCTTTTCAACCTCTACAGTCTTCACTACTTCAATAATTTTTTCTTCACAAGTTTCCTCTTCAACTTCAGTCACCTTTTCTTCTTCAACAACATTTTCAATCTTCACATCTTGTAGTTGTTCTTTTTCAGCTCTTTTTTCCTTCAGCTTCTCCATTCTATCTGCAAAATAAAAATGAAAACTTTCAGGAGATAAATGTCTTTTTGCAACATTAATATGTTTTTCTTCTTCATCATCACTGCTGCTATCAACCGGAGTTTGATCAAACTGTGCAGATTTTTCAGACTCTATATCTGAAACACCAGAATCAACTGGTGTTTGATCAAAAACAACTTCTTTTTCTGAATTATCATCATTTTGAACACTTTCATCAGAACTTTCATCAGATGCATCAGATTCTTCTTTCACACTCCTTACAGTTTCTCCAATAGATTTCATCCAGGTAGCAAACAGATCTGGTTCTTTAACTATCTTAGCAATGAAAGCTTTAAAACCACCTTTCTCATCCACAAACATATCCCAGCTAAACCCTTCAGGTAATTCTTCATCATTCTGATCTACCAAACATGCTGAGTTTTCAGAAGATATGTATTTGCTCCAGTTGAAATCTACCAAGCATCCTTTCTTCGAATCTTCAATCTTTCTACCATGAGCTGTTTGTGAATCTTGTAATTGACCAACTTGCTGATAGATGGCTTTTCGGTAGTAGTCTTCTTTTTCAAATGGATTCTGAGCACTACTCATTTCTCTGTTTTTGCACTCCCGTTTGAAATGACCTTTTTGCCTGCATCTAAAACAAGTAACTTTAGATTTGTCAAATCCTAAATTAGAAACACAAGCATCAAGAAAATCATTTCTTCCAGTGATAGTTTTGAACTTCTCAGCCCTTCGAAGAACACTAGCAAGACACCACTTAATATCCATAAGTTCCATTTCTTCAGCATCTATCTGATCATAATCCTCCTTTGTCAACATAGGATTTCCAATTCGACCAGCTACCAATCCCTCATAGGATATCAACACCGAACCAAGTAGAGCCATATGATCCTTTGCTGTGTCTTCTGAAAAACTTTTACCTTCTGGCAGATTGAGAGCTATATTGCATTGAATCATACAACCATTTCTCATTTTAGTGCTCTCTGATGAAGTCTTAGGATTAACACTTGAGTATGATGAAAAACCACTACTGCTTTTGTTTGCATTTTGATCAACTTGTTCTGTAGAATTCTCCACACTGTAAGCAGTCTGAATCTTAGGACTTCTTTCAGCTTCTGATGCAGAAACACTACCTTTGTAATACATTTTCACATCTTGTTGACCACTTGGATTATTCATCCTGGCAATCTTTTGCTGTTCCAGATCTTGACTTTCAATCTTTTCAATGAATTGAGAAATTGATAAACCATCATAAACACCCGTATTCTTCAGTATCATCAAATACGTTCCCCACTCTTTCTGTGGTAAAGCATCAGCTAGCTTATCAACCCATTCCTCATTTTCCTTTGTGATGTCCATCATCGACATTGTTCTCACCAGATGACAGTACCTTTCTATTAACTTCTTCGTGTCTTCCCCAGGCAAACTTGTAAACAGATCAAATTCTTTTTTTAGTAACGACTTCTTGTTCTTAATCATACTTGCACTTCCTTCAACCTTTACTTTCAAAGCATCCCAAATCGACTTCGATGTTTTATCATGTTGAAGAAGTATGAATATATCTTCTTTGATCGCTTGTTGTAACAAATTAATCATCATTTTTTCAGCCCGATACATCTCTCGTTCTTCATTGCTGAAATCTGAAATCTGTTTAATTGTTTGTAGCTCAGTTCTTGGTAATACGTACTTCTTCAAAATGCACTCCCATGATCTCAAATGATTTGCTTGAACCCAGTTTTCAAACCTATCTTTCCAACCATAATATTCTTCAATACCCATAAGTTTTGGCGGTTTCTGTGTAGTTCCCGTCTCATTCTCTAAGTTCACGGCTTTAGCAATTGAAGATTGACCCGTTGTTGTTGCAAATGCATTGTAGAATTCAGTACTCATGATGACGTATCAAATTTTTCAACACTGTGTCTTAAAAGCGAAATAAGTTTGTAAGTTGCCACAAAAGCGAAACCCTAATTACCACAAGAGCGAAACCTCAAATTACCACAAGAGCGAAACCACTGTGACACAAGAGCGATATCACTGTCATAAAAGCGAAACTTCAAATTACCACAAGAGCGAAACCACTGTGACACAAGAGCGATATCACTGTCACAAAAGCGAAACCTCTTTCGAACACTTTTTAGGCCATTTTACTGTGTAATTCGATCCCAAACTTTCCAGGCTTTGTCTATGCAAGATTATCTATGTGCTGAACAATTTTGATTCAAATTTGACCGTGAAAACCCTCTGAATTAAGAAAAGTATATGTAGAAGTGAAAAAAACCAATGAAAATCAGAAGAAAACAAGCTAATATCAGCAGAACTCCTCCTCCTGAGCTCTGATACCAATTGTAGGATCGTGTTCTGGACCCAAACGAGTCGATCAGAGGCGTTCTCTTATGTTTCAGGTGCGGAAAACAAGAAACACAAGTAGAAATAGCTTTATCACACTATTTGATTGATCTGAAGACGTTTACAGCTCAAATCTCACACCGGCAGCACTTCGGCGTAGTTGTCAAGAGTATTCTTATGATTTCGCTCAAGAGGTCACCTATTTATAGAGTGATGGTTTCGCTTATGTGACAGACCACATAAGCGATACCTCATGTTAGTGATTTCGCTTATGTGTCATGTACACATAAGCGATACCCTCTTGTACTCATGAGCGAAATCATCTCTATCTTCCTATAAAATTTTACATATTCTCGTACAACGTGCCCTGATCTATACAATGAAATCTAAGACTCGATACAAGACGAAGTCAACAGATGTAGTGCATCAACATAATCACGATGGTCATAGTCCCTTGGGACTATGCCTACTGATTACCACGTTGTCTAGGGTCGTAGGGTAAGCGATCTAATAAATCGCTTATACCTTCGAACCCAACCCAGTTTGGTCGATCATTAGGATCCGACCAAATACATTAGGTGACCATAGTATATAGGGAATAACCTTCCAAGGTTATACCTTATGGTCACATCGTTTGAGTAGTTGTATGATAGGTAGTTTATATGCCTTAGGTAAATTACCAGAATACCCTTTTCATGTATAATTGGTAATTAAGCATATGTAACCTAAACTTTTGTCACATAACTGATTATGTAACATGTTTAGGCATATAACCCTTGTCATAGGACTAGTTAGGCGGTCCGAACGCGTTTCACGCGAACGACGCGTTAAAGTAGCATAAGCTACCTAAACGAGTCGTAATGGGTCGTAAGCTATTAGGTTAGGTTTCATTTAGCATGTAGGCTTTGATAAACCATATGACACGAGTCTCTATACTCGTTTGGTTTACGAACCCTCATTCTATCTAAATCCTCCGATTTAGGTCCGGTTTATTAACATAGTTACCTATATTAGGTGCCGTTTGATATCCGCGATCTCTAGCATTACTTGGTGGTTATCTTTATGTTGGATCTGAGTTTCTTTTTGATTGTATTTTCGTTTGTAATTAAGATGGAAATGAAAGAGTTGTGCAGCGGAAATAAGATGAAAGCAAACTTTGCATACAATCAAACGAGAGTAATACTTTTATCAAACATCTTTACACAATGAATCGAAAGATTGAATTTGTTTCAACAACGATTACAATGATTGATGTAAGAATGTAAACTCCCCCTCAGCCAGAGCTCAGTGGTTTGTTCGTGCAAAGAAGACGATGTGGTGAAAGAGCTAATAGAACAGTACAAAGTACTGAACTATTTATAGGCACTTGCAAACCACTGAGCATCTTAGCTGACGTCACCATGAAAGTGACATCTAACCTCCTAACAAACTCTAACCTCTGATCTATACAAAACACTGATGTAGTAACTACTGCTATTACATTACATTACATAAAAGACACATAAACAGCTGCTGCATCCTTCCACTGCTGTGAACCCAGCAGTGCTTGTCCGGATCAGCAGTACTTGACTTAAGGCAGTAGATTGAGTCAGCAGAGCTTTGGTCTTCTATCAGTCTTTAACACTTGGCAGTAGATACAAGGCAGCAGTTGTGGATCAGCACTTGGTAAGATCAGTAGATAGGAGATCAGCAGATACAAAGTCACTTTCAAGGGGAGAGATTTGCATGAACTAATCTGTAAACGTCTGCTTATTCTGGATCCACTGCTTTGATCCAGTTTTGGCTTTACATTATCTGTTCCTCTGATAGGGTTCAATCCCAACAATCTCCCCCTGGAACAGATAATGCCAAAACTCTTCATTATTTGTGGAAATCTTTATTGCCTCATCAACAGTTCCCTTATCTGACCTTTAAATTGTAATTCAAAGTCTAGGGCATCTGTATCTTCATCATCCCTGCTGAGTGGAAGATCAAGGAGATCCTGCAAATCTTCAAGACTCAGGCCAAGAGCTTGTTCCCTTGATATTTTCTCCACTCCTCCACCAGACCTGAGCAAAGTCAATACGCAGGTCTGTTTGTCAGTTTCCCACTTTTGTATTTTTGAGCCTGGAGGGTTTCTTGGGAGATGTTTATTTGCAGAAGTATTTGGAGAGGCTGGCCTGTTCATAGCTGGCTGAGCAGCACTTGCAGATTGTTCCAATTCAAGATCTTCTTTTATCATTACTTCCATGCCTGCTTTTACAATGGCATCTCCTGCTAATAGATCTTGAATTGTTTCCATGCTAAACTGGTTTTTGCTCCTTCTTTTGTAGATGGCAGCACCAGCTGGAGCAATGGTTCTTTTGACTTGCAGCTTTGGTGGTTTTTTAGAAACCTCTGCTTTAGAATAGTCAGGCTTTTGAGGAACTGAAGGATCTTTCTTTCTTAATTGTTCCAACTTTTTGTAAGTAGCCCTGACCACATCTTCTTTCCATCTAGCAACTTGTCTTTTGTTTCCATAATCAGCTGCTACCAGTTCCTCTTTCATTCTCTTCAGCTCTTCCTGTTTGTCAGGTACATTCTTTCTAAACTCTGCCCAGTTAGGAGGAGTGTGAGTGACATTCCTTTTTATCATGTCTTGAATTCTTGCTGCTTCATTTTCAAGTTCAGGAATAGTCCACTCTTTGTACATGTATCTCTCTCCTTTGTACTTCTTGTGAGCCATGATGCTTTCAATGTAGTCTTTCTTCAGAGATTCAGCTGCTCTTTCAGAAATTTGTTGACTAACATTTTTTGCAAATTGCTCTAGGGATCTGACTTGTGTGAGCAAATATTGACTTCTCTGTGCAATTTCTTTATCAGATTTCCCTTGTGTGTTTTTCTTTGAGATATCCTCTGCTTGCTTGGCCTTGATTTCCAGGTATTCATCAACATTTTTAGGCCAGGGATATCCCTTTATTGATGGCAAACTCCTTTTGGCAGGGTCATCCTCATAGTAAAAGGATTTTATTTCATCTCTAACAGCTGCTTGTTCAAGAGGAAATTGAACACCTGCAGGAGGTAAGGGCTTGTACATTGGAACTGAAGAGAGAGGAACAGGTTTTGGTATTGTGACAAGTGTTAAAGATTTTGAAGATGTTTGTGGTGGTGAATTGTCATCATCTTTGAGAACTAGTCTTCTCCTTTTTGTAGGAGGGACTGATGATGCTTTGGATGGAACAGTGGTGGTAGATGTATAGGCAGTGGATTGTGATTGACTAACAGCTGTTGAAACAACTGGTGTTTCAACCACTGTTTTCATTACAACAGATGTTATAACATCTGCTGTCTTCTGCTGTATGTCAGCAGGTGTTGTTTTTGGTGGTGATGATGGTAAAGCAGTGGATGTTGTGTGTGTTGAAGTGGTGTGTGTTGATGGAACAGCTGTTTGATAAGCAGTAGTTTTTGTAACTCCTGCTGCATCAGCTGTTTTGTATGGTGGTTTTTGAGCAGACTTTGAACGTCTGATAGGAATGGATTTGGGTTGCCTTACTTTTCTAGTAGGCCTCTTCTTTTCCTCAACAGGATTTTCATGATCCCTTGACCCAGAAGTACCCTGATCTGGATGATCCATTCTTTCAACCCTGGCTTTCCTTTTGGCCTCTCTATCTCTTTTTACACTTGCAACTGCTTCTGCTAGTGCATTTGTTGTCACATCAATTTTCTTGCTGCCATCTGGCAAAGGGATCTCTTTGGTCATGTTTGAATTTTCTGGTTCAAGATAGAGACCATCCTCTATACCCTTCCTTTTCCATTCCTTAATTTTCTCCCCCTTTTTGGCATTATCTTCAGGGAGTTGAGAAATGTAGCGGACATTTGGAGGAGCAGTGCCAGTGGTTTGCAAGATCTGAGTTTTGAGAGCCTTTAAATCAGCCTGAGTGTTCTTGAACCTTGACTCCAGTGCATTTCTCAGCTGTTGTACATGTTTTTCATGTTGCTGATCTGCTAATTGTGCTTGTTGTTGGAGAAAAGATTGAAATAAATTCCAGAGCTCATTTGTAGCAGGTGCCCTTTGTGGAACAGATGCTTGAGGTGGAACAGCAGTTGATTGTACCTTCTGAACTTGTAACACCTGTTGTAGCATATCTTTGAGTTCTGCAACAGAGTTATCAAGCTTTGCAATACGATCCGTCAATTTCTGGTACTTTAAACCATCACCCAAGTTAATGGGATCATCTGATTTCCCACTAGCAGTGGTTTTATCAGTGGTAGATGTAGGGAATATACTCCAAACATTAACCACTGATGCCCCTTTTTCTTGGTACCGGGGTCTTCTTCCTTCAACACTTGACAACCTTTTGATGTTGCCAGTAGGATAAATAAATCCACTGGTGGTTGGCAGAGGTGCTATAAAAGGAATTGCCTCCAAGGAAGTCTTATTAATGTAACCACTGTCCAAATGTAACCCAGTGGGTGTAACAGTTGTAGTGGCTGCTTCCCTTGGAATACCACCAAGAGTTACTTGTAACTCAAGGGGTGTAACCTCCTCAGGTTGTGTTGGTGGGTTAGCAAAGATTGATGCAGCAGACCCAGTCAGTTGTTGAGGTATATTCTCATTAATAAGTGATTGAGAAGGACTGGATAATGCCTGGTTCAAATCAATTGCATCCAACAGTGGTTTTATTGGTGAGGGAATTGTGGATGTGATGGTTGGTGTAGAAATAGGATGTGTCCCGGGCATTGGACTGTGGATGATAGAAACGAGTGTTTCCAGAGCATCATGATGTGGAGGCCCTATTTGTACAACCTGTTCTTTTTGTGAAGAAACAGGAGGAGTTTCAGCTATGGGTTGAGATATTTGTACCAACTGCTGTGAGGAAGTAGCAGCAGTGGTTTCTTGTGACTTTTGTGTTGTCACTGGCAGGAGCTCTGGTATCTCATCCTCCAGAGATGCCTTTTTGATGGTTTTGGGGGGTTTTTGTGTTTTTCTTTTTGTTGGCTTTTTGGTGATTTTAGGTGTGGGTTTCAAAACAGTTGTGCTGCTGCTTTGATCACCTTGAGCAGTGGGCTCAGCAGCAGATACCTGAGGAGCAGTTGTAACTGCTAAAATCTGCTCAGGCACCTCTGCTTGTGTTTTGCAGGGTGCTAACATCCTTGAAAAAGTTTCAGTAGTTAAACTGTTTATTTGAGTAGGATCACCCTGGTTTATTACAGCTAAATCATCCTTACTGAATTTCTTTGAAAAATAGTAACTTAAAAACCTTGGAAACAGTAAGAATGATTTTGTTTCAACATTATTAACCAAATCTTTAAAAATTTCCCGTGAATAGTTAAAATTTTCTCCTTGAAGAATAGCATATCCCAGATTTTGAATCTTTAAAGGGATTTCATTAAAAGAAGTGGTTTTGTTTGAAACACATAGTAGGAGGGTATGAAATAAAAATCTGGTTGCAGAAGTAAAATAACCTTTTTCTAAGGTAATTTTCTTCATCATTGTGGCTTCATACCCTCTCTCAATGAAGTCAATTTTTAACTCGTTCTTAGTGAAAGAAATTTTACCTTCCTGATCACCGAGTTGAAAGACCTCTGAAATGGATTGAGGCGTGATTTGGACAGCTTTACCCTTTATAGAAGAGTTTATGGTGGTAGCAGTGTCGCCTTGTTTTTCAAGGGTTGCATTTTTCCAGAACTCCCTTTGGGTCGCCAAATAGATTGGTGCATCGGCAGTGATCAAGGTTTTGTACTTTGATTTTGCCATGAGATCAATGATGGAATCGAAAACTTTGGTGGTTCCTGGTTTTGTGAGAAGACCCAGGAGATTGTGAGATGGTTTGTGTGGAATTTCAGTGGAGATTGCCTCTTGAGAGGCTGTTTTCGATGAGGATTTAGATGAGGGTTTTGAAGATTTCTTTGATTTTGTCATTTTGAGGATGATTGATCGAAGAAATTTGTGAAGAAATGTGAAGAAAAACTGCTTTGAGAAGAGAATTTTTAAGAATTCAATTCGACAGTAAAACCCTGTTTTGATGGTGAGTGGGGGATTTTATAGGGAAGAAAGTGAATGCTGAGGTGGCAGCCGTTACAAAAGGTCTGACCAATATGTACTGCCCACGTGACAACCCCTGTTGAAAGTGAAGGACAGTACTTGTGTGATAGGGACAAATGAAGGCAGTGGTATGAAAGCAGTGGATGATTTTCACTATCAGTGGATAGCATATCAGTGGATAAGACACTGCTTTTGAGCAACAGAGTTTATCAAAGGGATGAGAGAGCAGGGGTTGACTTTCAGCAGTGGACAGACTTTTCAATTAGAGCAGACTTTTGAACAATCAGTGGTTAATGGCAGACTTTTAAGGATTTAATGAAAAATTTCATTTTTAGCTATTTTTAAGGATGGAATTTTGATTTTCTGAAAACATTTTGTTGCTTTTATTCATGGAAAAACAAGATGTTGCTTGTTATTCCATGTTCAGCATCCCAATTCTAGAGACCAAGCTTTCAAAAGTGGCTGTATCAAGTGCTTTTGTGAGCACATCAGCTAGCTGATCTTTAGTTGGGACATGATGCAGAGAAATCAAACCTTTTTCATAGCAATCCCTCACAAAGTGATGTCTGATGTCGATGTGTTTGGTGGTTGAATGGGAAACTGGATTTTTGATGATATTTTCTGCTGCCTGACTGTCCAACATGAGTGGTGTCTTTAAGGCAGTGATACCAAAATCCAGCAACTGATTTTGAAGCCACAGAAGTTGGGCTGTACAGCTTGCAGCAGCAATGTATTCAGCTTCAGCAGTGGATGTTGAAACAGCTGCTTGCTTTTTGCTTTGCCATGAGACTAAGCAATCACCTAGAAACTGGCACCCTCCTGATGTGGACTTCCTTGTTGTGTTGCAGCCGGCAAAGTCACTGTCTGAGAAACCTGAAAGCTTGATGTTCCCATTAGCTGGATACCAGATACCAAGTGTGGGAGCACCTTTTATGTATCTGAAGATCCTTTTTACAGCAATGAGATTTGATTTTCTGGGAGCTGACTGACTTCTTGCATAGTCACATGTTGCAAACATGATGTCTGGTATAGATGCAGTTAGGTACAATAAAGACCCAATCATGCTTCTATAAAGTGTTTGGTCAATCAGCTCATCCTTTTCATCAGACATGACCAGCTTATTTGTTGCCATGGGTGTGCTGCATGGTTTACAATCATTCATATCAAATTTGGTTAAAAGTTCTTTAGCATATTTGCTTTGATGAATGAAAGTTCCATTTTGGATTTGCTGTACTTGGAGACCAAGAAAGCATTGCAGCTCACCCATTGCACTCATTTCAAACTCAGCTGTCATGAGTTCTCTAAACTCTTCACACATTGAGTTACATGTGCTTCCAAAAATAATGTCATCCACATAAATCTGGACAATCATTAAGTCCTTCCCTCTCCATTTTAAAAACAGTGTTTTATCAATGGTACCTCTTTTGAAACCATTTGAGAGTAGGAAGTTGGAAAGAGTTTCATACCAGGCCCTTGGTGCTTGTTTCAAGCCATACAAGGCTTTGTTTAGCCTGTAGACATGATCTGGATAAAATGGATCCTCAAAACCTGGAGGTTGACAAACATACACCTCTTCTTGAATTGTACCATAGAGGAAAGCACTTTTGATATCCATTTGAAACACCTTCATATTGTGGTTGACAGCAAAGGCCAGGAACAGTCTAATTGCTTCTAATCTTGCAACAGGGGCAAATGTTTCATCATAATCAATCCCCTCTTCCTGTCTGTAACCTTGAACCACAAGCCTGGCTTTATTCTTGACAACAATACCCCTTTCATCAGTTTTGTTCTTGAAGACCCACTTTGTGCCAATGGGACTAACCTCTTCTGGCAGTGGTACAAGCTCCCATACTTGTTGTCTTTTAAACTATTGGAGCTCCTCTTGCATGGCTTCTACCCAGCTGTTGTCTTTCAGTGCCTCTTGGTACTTGACTGGCTGATGGAGTGATAGAAAACCAGCAAAAAGACAAATGTTTTGGGTTTGGCTTCTTGTGAGCACCCCTTCATTTATGTTGCCAATGATTTGATCAGGTGGATGAGATCTCAAGAAGATTAAATCTCCTTGGTATGGTATGATGGCATTGGTTGGTGAAGGCTGCAAATGTGTATCATCTGAGCTAACCACTGCTGGGGACTTTGATGATCCAGCAGTGGTTTCAAAAGGTGGTGGTATAGGAGGTAAGGATGTGGACAACTGCTGACTTTTATCCACTGTTTGAGGACTTTTGTCAGCAGTGTTTGAGGATGTGGAAGCAGTGGTTGATGGGCTACTTTGGTCAACAACTGTTGAGGTAGCAGTGGTAGAGCTTTGACAACTGTTTTGAACAGCTGATGCTTTTCCCTTTGTGGCAGACCTTTGAGGGATGATGATTTCATACCCATAGTCTGGTGTTGTATCCTCTGATGGACCTGCACTGTTAGTCTTGACAGCAGTATTTTCAAAAGTGAATTTTTCAAGATCAAACAGATCTGCAGGATTTGCTGGGATTTTCATTGATGAAAGTTCATTGAACTTAACATTCAAAGTCTCCTCCACTGCCTTGGTCCGTGTATTGAACACTTTGTAGGCCTTGGCAGTGGTTGAGTATCCCAAATGGTAACCACAATCAATTTTGGCTGCAAATTTTGAAATAGAATCTTTTAAGTTCAAAATAAAGCATGGGCAGCCAAACACTTTGAAATATGAGATCAGTGATTTAATTTTATACAGAATTTCATAGGCAGTCTTTTTGTGCCTGGGGTTTATTAAAACTCTGTTCTGAACATAACAAGCAGTGTTTACTGCCTCTGCCCAGAAAGTTAATGGCAAACCTGAATCTGCAAGCATGGTTCTGGCAGCCTCAATCAGAGTTCTGTTCTTCCTTTCCACTACCCCATTCTGCTCTGGTGTTCTTGGGATGCTGTACTGCCTTACAATCCCTTTCTTCACACAGAAGGCATCCAACTCCCTATTTTTGAATTCTGTGCCATTGTCACTCCTGAAGCTTTTTACTGGAAGGTCAAATTGCTTTTCAACCTATATTACAAAGTCTTGCAAAATGCCTGCAGTTTCATCTTTTGAGTGCAAAAAGAAAGTCCATGTGAACCTAGAAAAGTCATCAACAATAACCAAACAATTTCTTTTCTTTTTAAGGCTCATGACTTGAACTGGGCCAAACAGATCCATGTGTAGCATTTGCAAACACTGGGTTGTTTTGGACTCTTCAATGGACTTATAAGAACTTTTATGCTGTTTTCCTTTTAAACAGGAAATGCAATGTTCAGGACATGAAAACAATTTTTGTGGTAGGCCTCTCACCAAACCATTTTTTGAAATTTTTGTGATTGTCTTAAGATTTGTGTGTCCCAGCCTTCTATGCCAAAGTTCTGTCTCTTTGTTAGAGGCAGCTGAGAACAGACAGGCATCAGCTCTGGGACACTCTTTTGACATGTCAACAACATAAACATTGCCACTTCTTTGAGCAACAAGTTTAGTTTGACCAGTTTTGATTATTGCTTCAATCTTTTTGACCATTTCTGGTCCAACAATCCTACAACAGTCTTTTGTGAAGAATGACCCAAATCCCTTGTCACTCATTTGGGACACACTCAGAAGGTTGAATTTTAGATTGTCTATTAGATTGACATTTTCAAATTTTACATTTCCAGATTGCACTGTACCAGACCCCAGAACCTTCCCTTTACTATTATTCCCAAAGGATATATCACCCCCACCATGGATTTTAAAGTCTTTGAGGAGGGCTTTACATCCTGTCATGTGCCTGGAGCCTCCACTATCTACATACCAAAGACTATCAAAGCATGCAGAAGCTCCCTTGGCAGCTGCCATCATAGCACAATCACATTGATGATCTTCATCATCATCAGCTTTTACCTTCTTTTCACCAGCCTTTTCTTCTTTTTCTTCTTCTTTGTCCTCTATGGACCATGGATCTGTCATTGGTTCAATCAGGGTACCTGAACTTTCTCCCAACAATATTTCACCAGCTACAGCAGTAACCACTGCTTCAGTCACCTCTTCCACTGTTTCAAAGCACTGATGTTCCTCCTCAGTTTCAACCCCTTCCTGTATTGACTCTAATGCCATCAAACAAAACTCATCATGAGAAGAATCATTAGAAGCATAGAGTGCAAAATTTTCATCATTAAGGTCTTCAGGCATACTGCTCCAGTCAACAAACCCTTGAGTGAAAAAACTTTGTTGATCTGGTTGTGCTGCTGCTGGAGCAGTGGTTTGAGGTGCAACAGGTTGCACTTGTACCTGTGGAGCAGGGGTTTGAACATATTGGATTTGTGGAACAGTAGTTTGGACATAATGTACTGGCACAGGGGCAGCAGCATAGTGAGTAGTGTTCACCTGAGCTGCTGGGGCATAATGGGCATAGTGCACAGTGTTTTGGTTTTGAGGTCTAGGATTTGAGCTAGGATGAGTAATTATGGGACCAGTAGTTTGACTCCTACATTCCCTAGCGAAATGTCCCAACCTATTACACTTATAGCACTTGATTTTCGATTTATCCAACCCAACCCTTAGATTCCCATGCAAACCTGGGAATTTTCGCCCTGTTCTTTTATAAAACTTGCTAGTTCTAACACTTAGCAAAGCCAGTTGGTGCAGAATGTCCATTTCCTCTAAATCAGTGGGATCAAAATGTTGCAAATCATTTAGTTCAAAACTTAAATTGTCTGACATCTGGTTTTCATTTGCAGTGAATGCATAACTAGCAGAGTGAGGATCAGGGTTGTTAAAATTTGCACCAGCAGTTATGTCAATGAAGTGATCAAAACCCTGGTCCTTACCACTGCCCCCAGATTCTTCTTGACCCAGAAGAGCAGTATTACCGAAAGTGTAATCATCGGTAACTTTTCCTGACTCTTGTAACCTCCTTTTCTGGTTCAACTCCCTTTCATAGGTCAGGAGTCGACCGTGGAGTTGGGTCAAGGTCAGATCCTTGAATTCAGGTGAGTTTCGGGTGACAAAAGCTATGGTGTCCCATTTTTCTGGCAGTGACCTGAGGAACCTGCTATTTTGAGTTGAGTTTGTAAAAGTGGTGTTAACAAGCCTCAGTTCACTGATGAGACAGCCGCTCAAATTGTTGCGTTAGTGATTCACCTTTAACGTAGCAAAATGTTTCATACTGTTGGTTCAGGATTTCCCTATTGTTTTCTATTACTTCCTCAGTTCCCCCAAATTGTTCCTTAAGTGCGTCCCATAACTCTTTAGCACTGTTACAATGTAACAGTCCAGCATATATCTCATTGGGCAGCGCTGATGCTATGATGCTAAAAGCTTTAGCATCTAGTTCGATCTTTTGAAAGTCGGTTTCGGTATAATTTTCAACTGGTTTTGGAACGAACTTTTTAGCATCTTCAGCACTTGGCACTGAAGGAACATGGGGACCATAAATGACAGACCTCCAACAACCTGTGCTTTGTTGAGCAAGGATGTGACCCATCCTTCTCTGCCAGATGTTGTACTCATTTCTTTTTAGCATAGGTGGTTTAAAAAGTGAGCCGATGTTGTTTTTATCATCCTGAGATTGTGACGTCATTCTTGTTGTTTTACAGACACTGAGAAATCAACTTTAATGGTGATTAATCCTTGCTCTGTTTTTCAACGGATGAACAAACGATCAGTATCAACTGTTATAAGCTGAACTATTTACGTCAAAATGATTGTTAAATCAAATTTGACTGTCCAAGCTCTGATACCAATTGTTGGATCTGAGTTTCTTTTTGATTGTATTTTCGTTTGTAATTAAGATGGAAATGAAAGAGTTGTGCAGCGGAAATAAGATGAAAGCAAACTTTGCATACAATCAAACGAGAGTAATACTTTTATCAAACATCTTTACACAATGAATCGAAAGATTGAATTTGTTTCAACAACGATTACAATGATTGATGTAAGAATGCAAACTCCCCCTCAGCCAGAGCTCAGTGGTTTGTTCGTGCAAAGAAGACGATGTTGTGAAAGAGCTAATAGAACAGTACAAAGTACTGAACTATTTATAGGCACTTGCAAACCACTGAGCAACTTAGCTGACATCACCATGAAAGTGACATCTAACCTCCTAACAAACTCTAACCTCTGATCTATACAAAACACTGATGTAGTAACTACTGCTATTACATTACATTACATAAAAGACACATAAACAGCTGCTGCATCCTTCCACTGCTGTGAACCCAGCAGTGCTTGTCCGGATCAGCAGTACTTGACTTAAGGCAGTAGATTGAGTCAGCAGAGCTTTGGTCTTCTATCAGTCTTTAACACTTGGCAGTAGATACAAGGCAGCAGTTGTGGATCAGCACTTGGTAAGATCAGTAGATAGGAGATCATCAGATACAAAGTCACTTTCAAGGGGAGAGATTTGCATGAACTAATCTGTAAACGTCTGCTTATTCTAGATCCACTGCTTTGATCCAGTTTTGGCTTTACATTATCTGTTCCTCTGATAGGGTTCAATCCCAACACTTTAGACATCTGAGCAATCTCAAGTGAGTACATAGACCCTTCTTTTACTATTTTCCAAACTGTTTTGGGGTGGAACACATGTGCCTACTTGTTACTTTCGTGCTTTCCTGTTTTCACATCATATACCTGCTATGTTCGTTAGTACATTATAGTACATGATTTCATTACATTTCATGCTAGGTGTGCCCATTGTGTGCATTACTTAGTACATCGTTTTACATTACATTTCATGCTACGTATGTCTATTGTTGCATACTTAGTACAGGTCACATGCTACGTATGTCTATTGTTGCATACTTAGTACAGGTCACATGCTACGTATGTCTATTGTTGCATACTTAGTACATTTGTTATTCATCACATGCTTACATTTTGGATGCGTATTACATGATTTACATTGATCATGCATTTACTACACAAAACATAACTTTGATTTAAACCAAGTTTTACTTCAATACTATGTTCTTGTGCATATGGTTTAGTTGATGCATTTCACTAGCCATACATATCATTTTGGTTACACATTACATGGTTTACATTTGACACATAAACACTTTTGACATTGGTTATACAGTATATGATTTACATCTTGACATAAACATTTTAACATATTATTTCAATACATTTGGAAGTTGGTTTAAACATAGACATCTTACATTGTTTGGTTTGGTTTGGTTTGGTTTGAGTAAGTGATTAAGTAACGAGGCGTGTGTAATATGATACAAGCATGGTGGATACGCCGCTGGTACTTCCTATATATAAGTGTTTGTATGGTATTACATATCGTAGCGTTATTTGAATCATTTCAATTTGAGACATATAACATTTTATACAAATAACATACTTTTCACAAGACATTGTTTTTACAAACAACTTATCTTATACAAACTCATTTTACATGGTTATTCATTTAACCTTACATTTATTTATACATATCAATTGATATTATCGTTTTTCAAATTATTTACAAGACAAAGCAAATTACAAGGTTCATGACTAAACATTTTCTCAAACATAAGTCATGAATCCTATTTTCACAAAACCTATGTATCTCACATGCATTTTTATGCTGACGTACCTATTTTCACATGTGTTTTCAGGAGATGAAGCATAGGACTTATCAAGACATACTTAGGCGGACCTGTGCCTTAGTGACTTAAAACGAGACAAGAACTAGTTAATTTATGTTATGTACTCTTTGTTTCTTGTTTATAACAATGTGAACTCTCATGTTTAATCATTAAAACGAAACTTCAATTGCCATGGATTTGAAACATTAATTCTGTTACAACACTCCCCGACGTTTCCGCCACGTTTTGTATGTTCTACGTGGTCGGGGTGTGACAGAAAAGATGGTATCAGAGCCAATGGTTATAGGGAATTATGTAACACCTGTGCCTTCACGGCCATCAAACAAATACCGAACCAATGAAATATTATATTTCATACTTGGGATTCGTAAAAATATGTGTATCATTTTGCACATATCAATTCTCGTTCAAATCCAAACTCTAAATTCACTTTCTAGAAGGTTATACGCGCACCGATGCGTAGATATAACCAGTTTAATGCAACAAACACTCCGGAATAGTGGAATAGGCTTAACATACCTTAAATAACCTTTACATAACTTAGAAATGAGTTTTGAAGGCTTTGGTATGGCAAAACCAAGTTAATTCGCTTACAGGGACTAAAGTTGACAAACTGCGAAAGTATGCCAATTTGAACTGTAACAGACATTCCGGAACATGACCATAAGTTAAACATACCATAAATATCCTTCACATAGCTTAGAAATAGGCTTTGAGGTGTTCGGTATGCTAAAATAAACTTTTGTGTCATTCAGGGACTAAAAGTGTCAAAAAGTGCACAAGTTTGCATTTTCGCGCATAACTTACGTTCTGAATACATCTGGACATCCAAAAATTTATGTAAGCATGACTACATTATATTTTAGTGTTCGCCTTAAGAAAAATCCATTCGTCGCGTCATTTGGATCGTTTTTCGCGCTTATGCGCATTCCGTCGTAATTAAGCGAACATCGCGATCGTACGGCCAAACGAACCGACATCCGAGATATTTTTGAGCATGTTTTGAGTTCCCTATACTTTAACTTCATTTTAGAGCCTTGAAATGAGGTTAACGGGGTTCAAACGCATCGAAAAAGGCCTTAAACACGTGCAGGGACCATTTCTGCAAACTTTGAAACATTTCTGAATCAGAGAGGTGCTAGCGTAGCGCGACTGCATAGTGCCTTTGCACTAGCACTACGCGACTGCCTAACCAGACCAGATTCAATGTTTTAATCACAAGTTGCAGCTGATTGATCCTTAACCACATGTTTTAAGTTGCTTAGTCACTAAGATAAGGACCAATTTAAGCCACCACAACTTTCCGACACTTGTACGGATGGGATCATGGCACGTTTTCCATGAAACGATCTTAACGGTTACCCGAAAACTATATATACCCATCCACCCCCATTGCATTTCTTACAAGAATTCTGATTTTGAGAGCTCTAAGTTGAAACCATTGTTTCATACCTGAGTTCTTGGATCGGGATTAGCATTCGGGGACCCTTCGTAAGTATTCTTTCGTTCTTTTCCTTATTTTACTGCTTTTCGAGTCAGAAAGTCAAACTTTGTTTGACTTTCAGCGTTGACCAGTAATGGTCAATGCGAAGTTCGTTTGAACTTCGCAACGTGATTGTAATCACGATGGTTATAGTCCCTTGGGACTATGCCCACTGATTACCACGTTGTCTAGGGTCGTAGGGTAGGCGATCTAATAAATCGCCTATACCTTCGAACCCGACCCAGTTTGGTCGATCATTAGGATCCGACCAAATACATTAGGTGACCCTAGTATAGGGCATAACCTTCCGAGGTTATACCCTATGGTCACATCGTTTAAGTAGTTGTATGATAGGTAGTTTATATGCCTTAGATAAATTACCAGAATACCCTTTTAATGTATAATTGGTAATTAAGCATATGTAACCTAAACTTTTGTCACATAACTGATTATGTAACATGTTTAGGCATATAACACCTGTCATAGGACTAGTTAGACGGTCCGAACGCGTTTCACGCGCACGACGCGTTAAAGTAGCATAAGTTACCTTAATGGGTCGCGATGGGTCGATAATACTTAGGTTAAGTTTCATTTAGTATGTAGGCTTTGTTAAACCATATCATATGAGTTCCTACACTCATTTGGTTTACAAACCCTCCTGCTACCCAGTCTTCCGATTTAGGTCCGGGTTAATTATGTAGTTACCTATATTAGGTACCGTTTGATTTCCGGGACTCCTCTAGCTTACTTGGTAGTTGTTCAAGACCTCCAAGCATTCTCAGGCGAGTACATTTTCCCCTATTTTACTGTTTTCAATTGTTTTGGGGTGACTCATATGTGCTAAATGTTTTCGATGTTATAACGATGGTTTCATAAACAATTAAGGCGATTTATACAAAACTAATAACGATTTCATAAAGTGAACAAACTTGTTGGTTGTAGTTACATAACAAATGACATTCATTAGCAATGATCAAGCCGACCAGTATTAGGTTATGGTACCATAGGATTTGACAAATCCCGTTATTTACTACACCCGTGGTTATGTGTGGGTATGGTAGGTAGCGACTGAATCTGTAATTATTAACTTACCCTATGGAGGTTTGTTAATACGAAAACGAGAAGCGACGAAGGTCACGAAGGTTTGAATGTTATTAGCGAGACGACCTTATAAGTAGTTTCACGACCTAAAACGAATTAAACGATTTACGATTGGTTTTCACACGATGTTTTAACGATTGGGTAAACGATTGGCTTCAAAGCGATATACGATATTATTTTGGTTATACATATTACATGATTTACATTTGGGCATGAACATTACTTTGGTGGTTTGGTTTGGATTAAGTGATTAAGTAACAATGCGTGTGGAATATGATACAAGCATGGTGGATACGCCGCTGGTACTTCCTATATATAAGTGTTTGTATGGTATTACATATTGTAGCGTTATTTGAATCATTTCAGTTTGAGACATAGAACATTTTATACAAGTAACATACTTTTCACAAGACATTTATTTACAAACAACTTATCTTATACAAACTCATTTTACATGGTTATTCATTTAATCATGCATTATTTTCTTATTATACATATCATCTGGACTCATTTATTGTTATTCAAATAATTTACTAAAACAAATGTTTTTGGGTTAAGAGTCATGGCTACGAGGTTTACAAATTATAACCCGCTTGATTTGAGTTGGTTAATTAAGTTGCAATATTGTACTCTTTTCAAAACAAGGTTTTTAAATAAAGTATTGCAACGTCTAAACTAGCCATGATTTCGACACTCCTACAAAACCTATGTACTCGCCAGCATTTCTTTGCTGACCTCGTTTTCACATATGTTTCAGGTATTGTTGAATGATATCGATTGATAAGATGCATGCTCACATAGGACTGGACAAGGCCTTAGTGACTCAATAACAATGATAGACTATGTTTAAATAGTGTATTTAGATTTCAAGACGATGTAATTATTCAATGTTTAATAAAACGAAACACTTTTTGGTATCCATGGTTATGAAACATTAATTCTGTTACAACACTCCCCGATGTTTCCGCCATGTTTGGTATGTTCTACGTGGTCGGGGTGTTACAGAAAAGATGGTATCAGAGCTAATGGTTATAGGGAATTAGGTTATTAGTAATGCTTTGACCTAGTCTATAACCTTCTTAGGACCCTAACGCGAGTTTACTTGCGTTTAGTCATAAAACAATACCGTCACCTATCCTTAGGCGACGACCACAACAAGAACATAAATTTCAAAACCGCTTTGAAAACTAATCATCTGTTCTAGGATGATTGATTTCTAGGTTTTGAACTCTCTATTATATGGTTTTGAACCCTTTGAGTTTTCAAAATCTCGTCAAGGTTTTGGGTTTTTAATAATGTGAACACGTGCAAACTGGAAGGGTGAATGCCTGTATTCTGGGTTTTCTGGCTAGGCAAGCACTTCGTATACATCTCATCAGACGCGAGACCAGTTGTGCTTACCTGGGAATTCTTGGGATAAGTGTTCACTTATAGGCGAGCATGTCTTCGCGATACATTATTTTTGACCCATTTACTTTGATTAGTCACCGTCTCATTTGTTTGCCTTAGGTAACAAACAAATGATCGCAATCTTCATGCGTTATCATTCTGTTTTGATTGTCCAATAATCTTTCACCTGTTTCTCCCTATGCCTTTCTTTTTCTTCAAGAATGTCTCTTCATCACGATGACGCCCAGATATCTGAGCAAGCAGCCAAATTCGCTCAGCGAATAGGCGAAGTAGTCCTGAAGACTGTGGAATTAGCTACTGCCATGTATCGTCTCCTGGATGAAGCCACTCAAGAGTCACCAAGACAGGCAGGACCTAGTCAGGTGACAACACCATCAGCCAATAAACCAATCGAGGAATCAAAGACCATGGATGAACAACCCCCTAAGAAGTCAAAGAAGCGAAAGGCTTCTCAGAACTTCGCCATTGTCGCTCACAATGGTCAAGCCTTCCCCAACCAACCAGCTCAACCCCCTGCTAGGAAGTCATACAATGGAACTGCACTCTTGTGCAACCAATGTAACCTTCATCATCACCCTTGTGTGAAGTGCCGCAAATGTCAGATTTGTGGACTTATAGGTCATACAGCAAGGGTTTGCCCAACTACAGCTGTACCAAATCAAGCTGGCGACACTCCTGCTCAAGCTCGTTTCTCACGAGGGCTTTGCTATAACTGTGGCGAGATGGGCCATTTCCTAAGGGATTGCCCAAAGCTTGCTAAGGCAAATCTGACCCACGGATGAGCAGTTGGCCGAGTAGAAGATGTTGCTATCTTATGCTTTTGTTTCTTTCGTTTTCTTGATTGTGAAACAATCTGTCTCGTTCATAAATAAAAGTAGTTGTTCACAGATTCTGATGTACAATTGTAGTTACATATGTGTAGGATTTTCCTATGATACCTACATCAAGGAACTATGTTCCTTACAAACTACTCTTGTGATTCTCTCTTTCAAATGATCGCTCGTGATTCCCTCGAACATTTTAAGTACTCGTTTCATTCTAAGAAACAAAGTACAGAAGATAAAGTGACATTATGAGTGATCATGCTTCTGCACATCAGTGCCTTTGAATCCTTGGTTAGATAACTAAGGGTGTTTTCAAATCTCATACCCATTACGTTTTAATTTTTCAACATACACAGTACCAGTATTTCAAAACAATCTTCATGATCTCAAAACATTTCATATAGTTTGAAAACAATTTTTCTAGATGCATTGTCTATGTTATTTCAAAAACATTGGCCATGTTATCAAAACCAACCTTTCTAATTTCAAAATATTTCATATAGTCTGAAGACAATATTAACACAATACATTTTCTGATCAAGTGCATGATTTCGAAAAGCATCATTCATGTCTTTCAAAAACCTTATACATAATTTCAAAATTCATCTCGCATGATTTTAAAACATTTTTGTAAATATATCTACCTAATACACCTACTTTATGATTTCAAAAAGTATTATATATAAGGTTTCAAAAACGTTAAACACATTTTTCTTAAAAGAACCCCATGCATAGTTTTCAAAAATATTTTCCTCATACATTGACTTAACCTTCAAAATTCTGCTTCATATGTCGCCTTGACATATCAAGCATTTCAACTTCTTAAGCATTTTACATCATGTTTTGACCTAAGCACGTCCAGTGCAAGGTTTCAAAACATCTCCAACTTTTAAATCCATATGGGATCTTTTTATCCTCACAATTAGATCCTTGTGGATGATTATTATTCAAATCAGAGTCCTTAATTGGATTCCTTATGTACCTTAATTCGAACACTTCGGTTCCAAATAATCGAAGTCGAATTTTCTTTTTGAATCTTTCTATCTTTATAGTTGGATTCTTGATAACGTTTAAAGTACCAAATGAAATCCACGGAATGGATTCCTAGTGTGCTTTAAATGCATGTACGCAATTTACAAGACAAATTAACAAACAATTTTGTGGTTATGTGACTATGTGTTTACTCATCTTATGTTTTCTTTTATGCATTTTTGGTGTTTTTTTACTACTCTGGATATTCTTTATCCAAATCCTTGCAGGATCTTTCATATCTTCATATGAGGGATTCGTAGCAGGATATTCAAAAGGTACTACCTTTAATCCTTAAATGGGCTTCTATGTAATAGTTAAGACCCTTGGATTATATAGTACCACTCCAAGATTCATAAGAGACCCTTTAGTGGTCTAGTCAAAAAGATTGATTCACAATTTGGTTAAAAAAATGACATCTAGTGATGTAGCTGAACAGACTCCTTGATAGTCTATTTAAATCATTTATTGATTTAGTCTAAAGGACTCTATGGCGGTCTAAGTCACGCTCATCACAGGATTGTTCATTTGGTTTTACCCTACACATTATAAAATAGACTGTGTGAACTGTGCAAGGAATTCTCTAATTATGGATGCGCACATAATTATGAAATTTAGTGCACAGAAATCCAGTAAGATTTATTATGTGAAGGAACCGATAGTGACAACAATAACAAAATGAGAACGATGTAATGGAGGCATGGTGGACGCACCAATGACGCTTCATATACTTGTATATAAGTGTCCCTCTTACATTGCAAACATAATGTTATTAAGGTTACTAGAAGTTCAAGAACCCTAACCAATGTTGTTTGATCTTTTCAACTTCATGTTTTAAACTCTCACAAGTTTCCTCTAAATAAATTTCGGGACGAAATTTCCTAAACTAGGGGAGACTGTAACACCTGTGCCTTCACGGCCATCAAACAAATACCGAACCAATGAAATATTATATTTCATACTTGGGATTCGTAAAAATATGTGTATCATTTTGCACATATCAATTCTCGTTCAAATCCAAACTCTAAATTCACTTTCTAGAAGGTTATACGCGCACCGATGCGTAGATATAACCAGTTTCATGCAACAAACACTCCGGAATAGTGGAATAGGCTTAACATACCTTAAATAACCTTTACATAACTTAGAAATAAGTTTTGAAGGCTTTGGTATGGCAAAACCAAGTTAATTCGCTTACAGGGACTAAAGTTGACAAACTGCGAAAGTATGCCAATTTGAACTGTAACAGACATTCCGGAACATGACCATAAGTTAAACATACCATAAATATCCTTCACATAGCTTAGAAATAGGCTTTGAGGTGTTCGGTATGCTAAAATAAACTTTTGTGTCATTCAGGGACTAAAAGTGTCAAAAAGTGCACAAGTTTGCATTTTCGCGCATAACTTACGTTCTGAATACATCTGGACATCCAAAAATTTATGTAAGCATGACTACATTATATTTTAGTGTTCGCCTTAAGAAAAATCCATTCGTCGCGTCATTTGGATCGTTTTTCGCGCTTATGCGCATTCCGTCGTAATTAAGCGAACATCGCGATCGTACGGCCAAACGAACCGACATCCGAGATATTTTTGAGCATGTTTTGAGTTCCCTATACTTTAACTTCATTTTAGAGCCTTGAAATGAGGTTAACGGGGTTCAAACGCATCGAAAAAGGCCTTAAACACGTGCAGGGACCATTTCTGCAAACTTTGAAACATTTCTGAATCAGAGAGGTGCTAGCGTAGCGCGACTGCATAGTGCCTTTGCACTAGCGCTACGCGACTGCCTAACCAGACCAGATTCAATGTTTTAATCACAAGTTGCAGCTGATTGATCCTTAACCACATGTTTTAAGTTGCTTAGTCACTAAGATAAGGACCAATTTAAGCCACCACAACTTTCCGACACTTGTACGGATGGGATCATGGCACGTTTTCCATGAAACGATCTTAACGGTTACCCGAAAACTATATATACCCATCCACCCCCATTGCATTTCTTACAAGAATTCTGATTTTGAGAGCTCTAAGTTGAAACCATTGTTTCATACCTGAGTTCTTGGATCGGGATTAGCATTCGGGGACCCTTCGTAAGTATTCTTTCGTTCTTTTCCTTATTTTACTGCTTTTCGAGTCAGAAAGTCAAACTTTGTTTGACTTTCAGCGTTGACCAGTAATGGTCAATGCGAAGTTCGTTTGAACTTCGCAACGTGATTGTAATCACGATGGTTATAGTCCCTTGGGACTATGCCCACTGATTACCACGTTGTCTAGGGTCGTAGGGTAGGCGATCTAATAAATCGCCTATACCTTCGAACCCGACCCAGTTTGGTCGATCATTAGGATCCGACCAAATACATTAGGTGACCCTAGTATAGGGCATAACCTTCCGAGGTTATACCCTATGGTCACATCGTTTAAGTAGTTGTATGATAGGTAGTTTATATGCCTTAGATAAATTACCAGAATACCCTTTTAATGTATAATTGGTAATTAAGCATATGTAACCTAAAATTTTGTCACATAACTGATTATGTAACATGTTTAGGCATATAACACCTGTCATAGGACTAGTTAGACGGTCCGAACGCGTTTCACGCGCACGACGCGTTAAAGTAGCATAAGTTACCTTAATGGGTCGCGATGGGTCGATAATACTTAGGTTAAGTTTCATTTAGTATGTAGGCTTTGTTAAACCATATCATATGAGTTCCTACACTCATTTGGTTTACAAACCCTCCTGCTACCCAGTCTTCCGATTTAGGTCCGGGTTAATTATGTAGTTACCTATATTAGGTACCGTTTGATTTCCGGGACTCCTCTAGCTTACTTGGTAGTTGTTCAAGACCTCCAAGCATTCTCAGGCGAGTACATTTTCCCCTATTTTACTGTTTTCAATTGTTTTGGGGTGACTCATATGTGCTAAATGTTTTCGATGTTATAACGATGGTTTCATAAACAATTAAGGCGATTTATACAAAACTAATAACGATTTCATAAAGTGAACAAACTTGTTGGTTGTAGTTACATAACAAATGACATTCATTAGCAATGATCAAGCCGACCAGTATTAGGTTATGGTACCATAGGATCTGAAAAATCCCGTTATTTACTACACCCGTGGTTATGTGTGGGTATGGTAGGTAGCGACTGAATCTGTAATTATTAACTTACCCTATGGAGGTTTGTTAATACGAAAACGAGAAGCGACGAAAACAAGAAGCGACGAAGGTCACGAAGGTTTGAATGTTATTAGCGAGACGACCTTATAAGTAGTTTCACGACCTAAAACGAATTAAACGATTTACGATTTGGTTTTCACACGATGTTTTAACGATTGGGTAAACGATTGGCTTCAAAGCGATATACGATATTATTTTGGTTATACATATTACATGATTTACATTTGGGCATGAACATTACTTTGGTGGTTTGGTTTGGATTAAGTGATTAAGTAACAATGCGTGTGGAATATGATACAAGCATGGTGGATACGCCGCTGGTACTTCCTATATATAAGTGTTTGTATGGTATTACATATTGTAGCGTTATTTGAATCATTTCAGTTTGAGACATAGAACATTTTATACAAGTAACATACTTTTCACAAGACATTTATTTACAAACAACTTATCTTATACAAACTCATTTTACATGGTTATTCATTTAATCATGCATTATTTTCTTATTATACATATCATCTGAACTCATTTATTGTTATTCAAATAATTTACTAAAACAAATGTTTTTGGGTTAAGAGTCATGGCTACGAGGTTTACAAATTATAACCCGCTTGATTTGAGTTGGTTAATTAAGTTGCAATATTGTACTCTTTTCAAAACAAGGTTTTTAAATAAAGTATTGCAACGTCTAAACTAGCCATGATTTCGACACTCCTACAAAACCTATGTACTCGCCAGCATTTCTTTGTTGACCTCGTTTTCACATATGTTTCAGGTATTGTTGAATGATATCGATTGATAAGATGCATGCTCACATAGGACTGGACAAGGCCTTAGTGACTCAATAACAATGATAGACTATGTTTAAATAGTGTATTTAGATTTCAAGACGATGTAATTATTCAATGTTTAATAAAACGAAACACTTTTTGGTATCCATGGTTATGAAACATTAATTCTGTTACAACACTCCCCGATGTTTCCGCCACGTTTGGTATGTTCTACGTGGTCGGGGTGTGACAAATTAGGTTATTAGTAATGCTTTGACCTAGTCTATAACCTTCTTAGGACCCTAACGCGAGTTTACTTGCGTTTAGTCATAAAACAATACCGTCACCTATCCTTAGGCGACGACCACAACAAGAACATAAATTTCAAAACCGCTTTGAAAACTAATCATCTGTTCTAGGATGATTGATCACTAGGTTTTGAACCCTCTGTTATATGGTTTTGAACCCCTTTGAGTTTTCAAAATCTCGTCAAGGTTCTGGGTTTTAAATAATGTGAACACGTGCAAACTAGTAGGGTGAATGCCTGTATATACATCTCATCAGACGCGAGACCAGTTGTGCTTACCTGGGAATTCTTGGGATGAGTGTTCACTTATAGGCGAGCATGTCTTCGCGATACATTATTTTTGACCCATTCACTTTGATTAGTCACTGTGTGTAGTTTGTTTGCTTTGTAGTAACAAACAAATGACCATTATCCTTGCTTTCATCAGATTTGTTTCATCTCATTCTTTTCGTCTAATTCTCTCACTCGTTTCCTTACATGTTCCTCTTTTAGAATGCCTCCTCGACGCGAAAGCCAGATAGCGACTGCCGAACTGGCAGAAATCATCGCGCAGCAAATGGCTGCTGCCTTCCCAAATCTTTATGCTCAAATGATGCAAGCCATCAACAACAACAATGCTCCATGCAACTTCAAGAGTTTCAACTCGGCTAAACCGCTCAAGTTTAGTGGTTCTGAGGGAGCAACTGGGCTTCTTCAATGGTTCGAGAGCATTGAGAATACGTTCCGTCACGTTCAGTGTCCTGAAAATCGCAAGGTCGAGTTTTCTTCGAGCGTGTTTCAGAAGAGGGCTCTTACGTGGTGGAACGGGATTATGAGAGACCGGGGTGCTGAAGTTGCACTAGCACAGACTTGGGCCGAGCTTAGAGCTCTTATGATGAGGGAGTTCTGTCCTCGTCATGAACTACGAGCTTTGGAGAGAGAATTTGATGATTTGAAGCAAGATAGTGGGGAACATCGAGCCTATACTGACCGTTTTGAAGAATTGAGCCTGTTGTGTCCTGCTATGGTTACTCCTGTGGATAAGGTGATCGAGAAATATACTGATGGTCTTCCTGACCTAGTTCAGGATATTGTTACTGGCAGCAACCCTACTACTGTCAGACAAGCCATTGAATTGTCTGCTACTCTAACTGAATCCCACATCAGAAAGAAAAAGCTTTTTCGAAAAGGCGACCCAAGACCATCCGACAAGACTGCTCAAGTGGAAACAAAGGAAGAACATGCTGAGGTGTCCAAGAAGAAGAAGCGTAAGGCTTCGCAGAATTGTGCGATTGCTGCTTAACCCAACCAAAACACCCGCAACCAACCAACTCAACCTCCTGCAAGGAAACCTTATGCCGGTACTGCACCGATATGCGACAAATGTAATGCACACCACTTAGCTCACCTACAGTGTCGTTTGTGTGCATCATGTGGGCGACTCGGTCACCTGGCAAATGCTTGTCGTTTTACCCCGAACCAAGCTGGTCCAAACCAATCTCGGGTCAATGCTGCTCAAGCTCGTCTTCCACGAGGTCCTTGCTTCAACTGTGGTGAGATGAGCCATTTCCGAAGAAATTGCCCAAAGATTGCTAATGCTAATCCAGCGCAGGGATGAGCATCGGACCAACTAGAAGACAATGTTGTTTAGAAATAATCAAGCCTTATGTATTATTTCTTTTGTTGTCAAGGTCCATGAAACAGTTGTTGTTGTTGTTTATAAATAAATCTTTTTATTTTGCATTGCAATGTACAAATATGATGGCATGTATAAACAACGTATCCCCTACAATACTGACAATCAAGGAACCGTATTCCTTGAAGAATAGACTACCCCGTAATTTCTTCCATTTTATTATCTCTTGCGTTTTCCACGGAAATCCAAAGTACCCGTTTCTTCCAAGGAAACGAAGTACAAGGCGCAAGTTACAACTCTGTGCAAATACCCAAAGTACCACTATAAATTCTAAATAGGGTACCTAAGGGTATTTCAGTATATTCAAAAATTATTGTACCTTAATTCGAATATTTCGTTTTCTTGAAAACGAAATCGAATTTTTTTGGAAGATCTTTCTATCTTCATAGTTAGATTCTTGTTAATGTTTAAAGTGCCGAATGAAATCCATGAAATTGATTCCTAGTGTGCTTTAAATGCATGTACATAATTAACAAAACAAAACTTACAAATTAAAGATCTAGATAAACAATTTTGTGGCTATGTGACTATGTGTTTTTGCATCTTGTCTTTCCTTTTAAGCATTTTGTGTTTTTGTATACTCTGGATGTTCGCTATCCAAATCCTCATAGAATCTTTCTTATCTTAATATGAAGGATTCGTAGTAGGATATTCAAAAAGGTACTATCTTAAATCCTTAATGGACTTCTACGTTGTAGTTAAATCTCGTGGATTATAAAGTACTATTCCAAAGTTTAAGGACAACATGTGTTGATAAAGTTAAATACATCCTACGTCGATGTAGTTAAATTTTATCCGTAGGTAGTTTAGTTAAAGAGATCCTACGTCGATCTAAGTTAAATAGATTGGTCCGACAATCTAGTTAAATACATCCTACGTCGATGTAGTTAAATTTTCTCCGTATGTAGTTTAGTTAAAGAGATCCTACGTCGATCTAAGTTAAATAGATTGGTCCGACAATCTAGTTAAATACATCCTACGTCGATGTAGTTAAATTTTCTCCGTAGATAGTTTAGTTAAAGAGATCCTACGTCGATCTAAGTTAAATAGATTGGTCCGACAATCTAGTTAAATACATCCTACGTCGATGTAGTTAAATATTCCCCGTGGGTAGTTTAGTTAAAGAGATCCTACGTCGATCTAAGTTAAATAGATTGGTTCGACAATCTAGTTAAATATATCATGTGTTTATGTAGTTAAATAGGCCCTCGGGTGGTCTAAATCAAGAGATTGTTCGTTAATCTAATCCTTTGGTGACCTAGTTAAAGAGACTCTATTGCAGTCAAGTTAATTCACCACAGGATTATTCGTTTGATTTTTCCCCATACGCATTATGAAATGAACTGTGCGGATTGTGCAAGGAACTACGTAATTATGGAGGCCTACATAATTATGGAATTCAGTGCATAGGAACCACAGGAAGTTTTGTCATGTGTTAAGACCAACAGTGGCAAGAGTAATGATACGGGAGAAGTCTTGGACTTTGACCAATGTCATTTATTCTTACACTCCCCAATTCTGATCTCAATCACACACACAGTTTCCTATGATAATTCTTCACGGGAAACGTTCTTCTGTCCGTAGTTCAAAACTCCATGTTTTGTTACTACAAGAACTTCACTTTGAGGGTTGATATTTTCGCTAAGAATCCTAACATGGCCCAGAGTTCTACTTAGGGTTCAAGGAGTTCATTCAAAGCAAAAACATCACCGTCGTCCCCACAAGTTTCTCCTAAAATTAAATTTCGGGACGCAATTTCCTAAAGTAGGGGAGACTGTGACACCTGTGTCACTTCAACCATCAAACAAATACCAAACCAATGAAATATTATATTTCATACTTGGGATTTGTAAAAATATGTGTATCATTTGCACATACCAATTCTTGTTCGATTTCAAGCTCTAAATCACTTTCTGGAAGGTTATACACACACTGATGCGTAAATATAACCAGTTTAATGCAACGAACACTCCGGAATAGTGAAATCGGCTTAACATACCTTAAATAACCTTTACTTAATTTAGAAATAAGTTTTGAAGGCTTTGGTATGGCAAAATCAAGTTAAATCGTTTACAGGGACTAAAGTTGACAAACTGCGAAAGTATGCCAATTTGAACTGTAACAGACATTCCGGAACATGACCATAAGTTAAACACACCTTAAATATCCTTTACATAGCTTAGAAATAGGCTTTGAGGGGTTTGGTGTGCTAAAATAAACTTTTGGCTCATTCAGGGACTAAAAGTGTCAAAAAGTGCACAAGTTTGCATTTTCGCGCATAACTTACGTTCTGAATACATCCGGACATCCAAAAATTTATGTAAGCACTAAAATATTTTATTTTAGTGTTTGGCATAAGAAAAATCCATTCGTTTCGTCATTTGGATCGTTTTTCACGCTTATGCGCATTCCGTCGTAATTAAGCGAACATCGCGATCGTACGGCCAAACGAACCGACATCCGAGATATTTTTGAGCACATTTCAAGTTCCCTATACTTTAACTTCATTTTAGAGCTTTGAAATGGGGTTAACGGGGCTTAAACGTGTCAAAAACGCATCGAAAACCAAGTTTTGAGGCTGCAGGGACCAAAACTGTAAATCTGCCAAAGTTGTTACCTTACGGACCTCAACATTGTCAGCTTTCAGGTCCGTAAAGCAGTCTGCAGACCAGATTCAGTGTTTCTAACAGCAGATTCTAGCTGTTTGATCCTCAACCACATACCCACACTTGCTTAGTCAGCTGATAAGAACCATTTTTAGCCACCATAACCTTCCAACACATGTACGAGTGGGATTCAAGCACGGTTTCCATGAAACGATCCTAACGGTTACCCGAAAACTATATATACCCCATGCCCCCCATTGCTTAAATCACTAGAATTTTGATTTGAGAAACTCTAAGTTGAAACCATTGTTTCATACCTGAGATTCTTGAATTGAGATTAGCATTCGGGGACCCTTCGTAAGTAGTCTTTCGTTCTTTTCTTTATTTTATTGCTTTTCGAGTCAGAAAGTCAAACTTTGTTTGACTTTCAGCGTTGACCAGCTTATGGTCAATGCGAAGTTCGTTTGAACTTCGCAACGTGATTGTAATCACGATGGTCATAGTCCCTTGGGACTATGCCTGCTGATTACCAGGTTGTCTAGGGTCGTAGGGTAAGCGATCTAATAAATCGCTTATACCTTCAAACCCGACCCAGTTTGGTCGATCATTAGGATCCGACCAAATACATTAGGTGACCATAGTATATAGGGAATAACCTTCCAAGGTTATACCTTATGGTCACATCGTTTGAGTAGTTGTATGATATGTAGTTTATATGCCTTAGGTAAATTACCAGAATACCCTTTTCATGTATAATTGGTAATTAAGCATATGTAACCTAAACTTTTGTCACATAACTGATTATGTAACATGTTTAGGCATATAACCCTTGTCATAGGACTAGTTAGGCGGTCCGAACGCGTTTCACGCGAACGACGCGTTAAAGTAGCATAAGCTACCTAAACGAGTCGTAATGGGTCGTAAGCTATTAGGTTAGGTTTCATTTAGCATGTAGGCTTTGATAAACCATATGACACGAGTCTCTATACTCGTTTGGTTTACGAACCCTCATTCTATCTAAATCCTCCGATTTAGGTCCGGTTTATTAACATAGTTACCTATATTAGGTGCCGTTTGATATCCGCGATCTCTAGCATTACTTGGTGGTTATATTTAGACATCTGAGCAATCTCAAGTGAGTACATAGACCCCTCTTTTACTGTTTTCCAAACTATTTTGGGGTGGAACATATGTGCCTACTTGTTACTTTCGTGCTTTCCTGTTTTCACATCATATACCTGCTATGTTCGTTAGTACATTATAGTACATGATTTCATTACATTTCATGCTAGGTGTGCCCATTGTGTGCATTACTTAGTACATCGTTTTACATTACATTTCATGCTACGTATGTCTATTGTTGCATACTTAGTACAGGTCACATGCTACGTATGTCTATTGTTGCATACTTAGTACAGGTCACATGCTACGTATGTCTATTGTTGCATACTTAGTACATTTGTTATTCATCACATGCTTACATTTTGGATGCGTATTACATGATTTACATTGATCATGCATTTACTACACAAAACATAACTTTGATTTAAACCAAGTTTTACTTCAATACTATGTTCTTGTGCATATGGTTTAGTTGATGCATTTCACTAGCCATACATATCATTTTGGTTACACATTACATGGTTTACATTTGACACATAAACACTTTTGACATTGGTTATACAGTATATGATTTACATCTTGACATAAACATTTTAACATATTATTTCAATACATTTGGAAGTTGGTTTAAACATAGACATCTTACATTGTTTGGTTTGGTTTGGTTTGAGTAAGTGATTAAGTAACGAGGCGTGTGTAATATGATACAAGCATGGTGGATACGCCGCTGGTACTTCCTATATATAAGTGTTTGTATGGTATTACATATCGTAGCGTTATTTGAATCATCTCAATTTGAGACATATAACATTTTATACAAATAACATACTTTTCACAAGACATTGTTTTTACAAACAACTTATCTTATACAAACTCATTTTACATGGTTATTCATTTAACCTTACATTTATTTATACATATCATTTGATATTATCGTTTTTCAAATGATTTACAAGACAAAGCAAATTACAAGGTTCATGACTAAACATTTTCTCAAACATAAGTCATGAATCCTATTTTCACAAAACCTATGTATCTCACAGGCATTTTTATGCTGACGTACCTATTTTCACATGTGTTTTCAGAAGATGAAGCATAGGACTTATCAAGACATACTTAGGCGGACCTGTGCCTTAGTGACTTAAAACAAGACAAGAACTAGTTAATTCATGTTATGTACTCTTTGTTTCTTGTTTATAACAATGTGAACTCTCATGTTTAATCGTTAAAACGAAACTTCAATTGCCATGGATTTGAAACATTAATTCTGTTACAACACTCCCCGACGTTTCCGCCACGTTTTGTATGTTCTACGTGGTCGGGGTGTGACACAACAAACACTACGAGATTAGCTAGGATTTTTTAACACCAAAAATCAAAACCGAACTCTTGAGAAATACTATGATGGCCGAAAATTTTTAAGCATAAGAACTAGTCTTTTTTTCTTTATTTTGGTCATCCATTTTATTTAAAATACAAGAGAGAATATTATCAAAACCAAGACCCAATCAAAAACTCTTACACATGCAAAATTGCATGTCATAACATTGGACCAACATGGGTCTTGGGAAGACCCCCATAGTGGACGGCCCCTTAGGGGTTTTTAAAAAAAAATTCCAATTTTTTTTTATAACAAATAAAGTCTTGTTTAATTTTATAACTTTTATAAAATATAACACTATGTTTGCAAGACTTTATATAATCTTTTATAATGTCATTTAACCTATTAAACAACAAAATAAAATATTCTCTCAAAATAAATTATCCACATAATTTATTGGTTTCTCAAGTGTAATTATTTAGAAAACCAATTTCTAAATATTGTAAGTGTTAATATTTATTTGTTTGATCACATCACAAATAAATAATATAAGTGTTTGTCTAGCTTGTTATTGGGTATGACTCGACTTGGATCATAACGTACTAGCCACATCAATTTATTATGTGTCTTGGGCATACAGAGTCCAACAATCTCCCACTTGCACAAGATACATAGAAGATTGATGCAAGCAGTAAATGACGCCTAACTACGGTTTACTACCCCCAATACGTATGACTATATTTGCCATTCAATAACATCATCCCTTTCAAGTCCCTTACTTGAACATGATTTAGGTGAATCTATCATTTATCCTTTCGTTACAGATGTCATGTTAAATCCAGAAACATAGAGTGATCACTCTCTGTTTGATTTAACTTTAGCAGGCCTTAGACATCTTACTCTCAACGAATAAGAGGAACAAATCCCTTCTTGACTACATACGTCTCTCACAATCACCTTGTACCACACCTGAGCTTAGCCTTATGTACTGTCATATTACTAACAGCGAAGAAAAAGTCAAGGTATAATATTTGGTGAATATCAAGACCCAATATGTATCTCAGGTCAGAGGATACTATGATGTTCGCCTTTACTCAAAATTTACTTATGATCAATCACAAAAGATTCCATGCAGTAATATTTGAGAGCGAGCCAGTCCAATATTTGTATCCCACAAATATCTATGAACTTTGGCAGCAACACTTTGCTCTATATTCATTCTAAATGAATATCCACCAATCCAAGTTCATAATAGTCTTACATTCATATTTGTTCCCACAATTATGATCGACTACGGACATTTAGAATAATTAACTTATTCACGGATTTAAACATGCTAATATGAAACATAACTCAAAATACCATAAAAGAGTTAAATTAATAATTGTTTCAATATCCAAATACAAAATTAGATCAAATCCAATCACTAGAATATCGAAGTCCTAAGGAATATGTATGACCCTCATGTTTTCCCCTGTCAAGGATCTTCGTGAGTGGATCCGCAATGTTTTGATCTGTGTGAACTTGGCGGATACATATCTTTCCCTTTTCAACTGCATCCCTTATGTAGTTGAATCTCCGCTCGATATGTCTAGTCTTTTGGTGCGCACGAGGTTCCTTGATTTGAGCAATCGCACCCTCGTTATCACAAAAGATCTCTAGGGGGTCCTGAATGGTAGGGACCACCCCTAGGTCGGCTATGAATTTCTTCAGCCATGCAGCTTCCTGGGCTGCCAATGAAGCGGCGATGTATTCTGATTCTGTAGTGGACAATGCTACCACGTCTTGTTTTGAGCTCTTCCAAGAGACTGCTCCACCATTTAAAATGAAGACATACCCCGATTGCGATCGAGAATCACTTCGATCGGTTTGGAAACTCGCGTCCGTGTAACCCTTTACAACGAGTGGCTATGAATTTCTTCAGCCATGCAGCTTCCTGGGCTGCCAATGAAGCGGCGATGTATTCTGATTCTGTAGTGGACAATGCTACCACGTCTTGTTTTGAGCTCTTCCAAGAGACTGCTCCACCATTTAAAATGAAGACATACCCCGATTGCGATCGAGAATCACTTCGATCGGTTTGGAAACTCGCGTCCGTGTAACCCTTTACAACGAGTTCCTCCTCACCAGATCCATATATTAAGAACATATCCTTAGTCCTCCTAAGATATTTCAATATACTTTTAACAGCCATCCAATGACTGTTACCTGGATTCTGCTTGTATCTACTGGTCATGCTCAAGGCGCATGAAACGTCCGGTCTGGTGCATATCATTGCATACATGATGGATCCTATAGCTGACGCATATGGGATTCTTTTCATTTTCTCTTGCTCATCCTTTGAGCTAGGATATTGAGATGTATTCAATATTGTCCCCTTTTGAATAGGTACAAAACCTCTCTTAGAGTTCTCCATTTGGAACCTATTCAAGACTTTGTCAATGTATGCACTTTGGTTTAAACCTATCAAGCGCCTTGATCTATCCCTATAGACCTTTATTCCCAAAATGTAGGCTACTTCACCAAGTTCCTTAATGGAAAAACAACTTCCAAGCCAAGCTTTTACACCTTCCATGGTTGGAATGTCATTCCCAAATAGTAGAATGTCATCGACATACAGTACTAAGAAAGTGATGATGCTCCCACTAGCTTTCTTATACACACAAGCTTCATCACCGTTCTTGATGAATCCAAAATTCTTAATTTCTTCATCAAAACAGTGATTCCAACTTCTAGATGCTTGTTTCAATCCATAGATTGATTTCTTCAACTTGCACACTTTGTCAGGATGTTTTGGATCGACAAAACCTTCTGGCTGAACCATATAGACATCTTCATCAAGATATCCATTAAGAAAAGCCGTTTTGACATCCAATTGCCAGATCTCATAGTCATAATATGCAGCTATGGCAAATAATATCCTGATTGACTTTAGCATCGCCACAGGCGAGAAGGTCTCATCATAATCAATCCCTTGAGTTTGAGTGAAACCTTTTTGCTACAAGTCTTGCTTTGTAAGTATCCAAGTTACCATGCATATCCGTTTTCTTCTTGAAAACCCACTTACTTCCAACTACTTTAGAGTTGAGTGGTGGCACAACCAATTCCCAAACTTGGTTGTCATACATGGATTGCATCTCTATGTTCATGGCTTCAAGCCATTTGTCACAATCAGATTTTGACATTGCATCATGGTATGTGGTTGGTTCATCTGAATCTACCACGTAGCATCCATCCATGAAAAATCCATATCTTTCAGGTGGATTACTAATTCTACCAGATCTGCGAACATTTTGTGTGTTCTGATCAACCTCTTGATCATTTTCAACAACCTCTTGTTGAGTGCTAGTATCAACCAAACGTGTATCGTCTTGTGGTTCTTGATCCTCTTCAAGTTCCACTGTTCTACTACTAGTTCCTTCCATAAGGAATTCAGCTTCTAAGAACTTACCCTTTCGAGCAACAAATACCTTTTGCTCGGTTGGATCGTAGAAATAATATCCTATATCATCTTTAGGATATCCTACAAAGATACACTTAGTAGATCGGACTTCCAATTTATTTGGAGTGTATTGCTTAACATAAGCTTCACAACCCCAAACCCTTAAGAATGATAATGATGGAGGGTTTCCATGCCATATTTCAAAAGGTGTCTTTTCCACTTTCTTGGTTGGGGCCATATTTAGTATACGGACTGCGGAGAGCAAAGCGTAACCCCAAAATGATAGAGGTAATGTGCTTCTAGCCATCATAGATCGAACCATATCTAATAGAGTTCGATTTCTCCTTTCGGACACACCATTGTGTTGTGGTGTTCCTGGTGGAGTAAGTTGTGAAATGATTCCACAACTTCTAAGATGATCTTGAAAAGCACCACTTAGGTATTCACCTCCTCTATCGGTACGAAGGACTTTAATTGTTTTCTTGAGTTGATTTTCTACTTCACTTTTGAAGTCTTTGAACATTTCAAATGCTTCATCCTTGTGTCTTAGTAAGTACACATATCCATAACGACTATAGTCGTCGGTAAAGGTAATGAAGTATCTTTCACCATTCCTAGTCATCGGCTTAAAAGGACCACATACATCTGAATGTATGATGCCTAGTAAGTCTTTTGCCCTTTCAAAAGTTCCACTAAAGGGTGTCTTGGTCATTTTGCCTTGTAAACAAGATTCGCATACATCAAATGAATTATCTTCATTTGTATTCAGAAGACCATTTTTCTAAAGTGTATGCATGCGATTCTTGCTTATATGTCCAAGGCGACAATGCCAAAGATAGGAATCACCCAAATCCATTTTGAGTTTCTTGTTGGTTACTTGGTACATTGAGCTATCATATGATGCGTTATCATGATCTAATTCATAAATACCATTTAAAGACATAGCTTTAAAATAAAACACATCATTCATAGAAACATAAATGTCTTGGTTAATAAAATCAAATTTAAAACCACATTGTCTCAAAAGGGAAACTGAAATTATGTTCCTAGTCAAACTAGGAGCATATAAAACATTCTTCAAAATCACTTCCAAACCACTTGGAAGCTTTAAAACGTAGTCTCCTTGAGCTTCGACTTCAACTTTTGCTCCGTTGCCCATAAAGAGACTACTGTCTCCCTTCTTGTAATGTCTACTTCTTCTGAACCCCTGCAACGAATTGCAAATATGAGTTCCACATCCGGTATCTAGTACCCATGTGTTAGAAGAAATAACATTAAGCTCAACATGTATCATAAAGATAGTACCTAAGGTTTGCCCTGCATCCCTCTTGTTTTTCAACTCCTTGAGATAGGTTGGACAATTTCTCTTCCAATGTCCTATCTCACCACATTCAAAACATGGGTCATTTGTAGCAACCTTTTGCTTCTTCTCTTTCGGTTTGGTGGGTTCTGCTTTTGCTTTTCCTTTTCCCTTTCCCTTAACGTGTCCCTTTCTTTTAGCATAGGTTGCTTTAGAGTCGGGATGGGGCCTCTTCTTGTTGCTTCCTTCATTGATCGCTAGGACGGGTAAAGCCTTTTTGACCATTCCTGCTTCGGCCGTCTTGAGCATTGCATGAAGCTCACCAATGCTCTTGTCCCATCCATTCATGTTGTAATTCATTACAAAACTCTCAAATTTCTTTGTTAAAGAGTTGAGGATCAAATCCGTAGCCAACTCTTTAGAGACGGGACAATTTAGCCGTTCGAGGCGATCAATGTGGCTTTTCATCTTGAGAACATAAGATGATACCGATTGGGTTTCCTCCATTCGACATGCATGAAGCGCTCGAACAGTTTCGAAGCGTTCTACCCTTGCTTGTTGTAGGAACATTTCCTTTAACTGGGTAATCATGTCGTATGCCCCGTGATGTTCAAAATCCTTTTGAATTTCGGGAATCATAGTTCCCAACATGAGGCATGAGGCTTGCATGGAGTCCTCGGTATACTTAACCCAATCGTTGTAGGCTTCCACATCTTCCACGTTAGGTTCATCGGGAATAGGATCGTCCAACACATAGGATATTTTCTCTTGCTTGAGAACGATTCTCAAGTTTCGAAACCAATCCATGAAGTTGTTATGGTTGAGATGATCCTTTTCAAGGATGGTTCTTAGTGACAGATTTCGGACGGTTTGGTTAATCGGGTTTGCATTGTTAGCGGCCATCTACAAAATTTAACAAGTTCAATTTTAGTATTTTCGATATTATTATATTTTAATCATTAATACCCTTTTGTGTCTTAAAGACAATTAATAATTAAAATCTAGAATCCAACGTTACATTTAAATATTGGTTAGGTGACCTTTATCCCTCTATTTAAATTAACAAGGTAGTCAACGTTTGATAATTGCAACTCTTTGCAACTTCTAGCCATATGGGATCGGTTAAACATCTTTATGTTTAGTTGGCATGTTTAATCCCATCAACACCTTTGTTCCCCATGCTTCGGTGACCCTAAGTTCATGGTTTTCAAATCAAGTCGTCCAATTTACACACATGTGAGTTTATACACATAAGTGGTTAGGTGACCTTTATCCCACAAACATGGTAAACCCACCTCGAACATACAAGTTCCCTCAAATGTGGTTAGGTGACCTTTATCCCAAAATAAGAGTTCCCAAGTGTTTCGAGTGTTGTATAAAAGGATGGTGTTTGACTTTGTTTTATAAAAGGGTTTTTAATATTTCAAAATTCTAGTTTAGAAAATATTATGTACCATATATTTGCATGCATTCAAATCAATGGTACTTTAGCGAAAACTAATTTTCAAGGTTCTTTTTAATAAAACCCATTTTATTATAAAATCATTAATTTTTTAATAAAACCTTTATTAAACATTTTAATGACTTTTTCAAGAACCAATTTTACGCTTGTTGTTGATTATTAGTTTGTTAAGTCATGCATATCTACATATCATCTAAACAACAAAATAAACAACCACACAAGCATAAGAATAGGTGCATAACCATAGCCAACTATTTTGACAACACTTGTTAGCCGAAACAAGTGTGTCAAAAGGTCCTTCCTAAAGGGTGAAAAATGACACAAGTATTGTGTCGATGAACTCCCACTTGATCCCGCATCCAAATGCTTCAAGTCTCCTTCTTGTGTTGTGATTTCTCCACCTTCTTTGAGCTTCCAAAAGTCTTTTATTTTCAGCTCCAAACTCCTTTGGACTTCAAAAATGTGTTTTGGTTATCGGGTTAAAATCCCGTTGAGAACGATGAAGTTCTTTGGACCGAATATTATGGTCCAAACCAAAACCGCATTTTTGTGTGCATTTTCTTTTACAAAATATATCCTAATACATTTTTTCTAGTAAAATAAAATGCACCTAATCTATTTATTTTACATACCAAATGAAATAAATAAATTACATATCTTCTAATGGAAGAACAAAATAATAATTATTACAACCCATTGAAATAATAAATCACAACACAATCATTCAACACAAGGTCATGGCTAGGTCATATGCACCAAAATATATATCCAAATATATATATATTAATTTCAAGAAGCATAAAAAAAATGGTTCCCTTTTATAAACATTTTCGGCTATTTTCAAAAAACCGAAAAGTTAAGTTTTGTCCAAACAAACAAATCATCCATATGAAATAAATTTTTCAAGATTCTCTTATGCATGTAAGAAAATAATCTTGAAAAACAAAGGGTTAACCATGTTAAAATTTTCGGCCATAGGGTTTTCTTCAAACCCGAAATTTTTAATCTATTGAAGTATGCACTCATATAAGCGGCTCTAGATGCCATTGTTGGGATTTTAACATGTTTATCAAAGCAATTTCATCTATATGAAATAAAAACGCAGCGGAAAAATAGTTTAAAACATGTTACTTTTATAAGATATAAAACCATTTATATGCAAAATCCCAAAACCCGGATCCATATATGAGATGTATACTATCAAACACAACCATAGGATGTTTAGAAAACTACCTTCTTGAAGTACAAGGATGATGAAACGGATGATGCTTCTTGAAATGGTTGTCTTCAAGAGTAGAAGACCTCAAGCTTGTATACCCCAAGCTTCCAACAAACACTACGAGATTAGCTAGGATTTTTTAACACCAAAAATCAAAACCGAACTCTTGAAAAATACTATGATGGCCGAAAATTTTTAAGCATAAGAACTAGTCTTTTTTTTCTTTATTTTGGTCATCCATTTTATTTAAAATACAAGAGAGAATATTATCAAAACCAAGACCCAATCAAAAACTCTTACACATGCAAAATTGCATGTCATAACATTGGACCAACATGGGTCTTGGGAAGACCCCCATAGTGGACGGCCCCTTAGGGGTTTTTAAAAAAAAATTCCAATTTTTTTTTTATAACAAATAAAGTCTTGTTTAATTTTATAACTTTTATAAAATATAACACTATGTTTGCAAGACTTTATATAATCTTTTATAATGTCATTTAACCTATTAAACAACAAAATAAAATATTCTCTCAAAATAAATTATCCACATAATTTATTGGTTTCTCAAGTGTAATTATTTAGAAAACCAATTTCTAAATATTGTAAGTGTTAATATTTATTTGTTTGATCACATCACAAATAAATAATATAAGTGTTTGTCTAGCTTGTTATTGGGTATGACTCGACTTGGATCATAACGTACTAGCCACATCAATTTATTATGTGTCTTGGGCATACAGAGTCCAACACGTATACAGCGTCAAGGCACCCCCTTTTTTTATGTTTAGAAATATTTTTTTTTTTTTTGCTTTTTGGATTTCATTTGACCTTGACCGTAGTCTAAGGCTACATTTGTTTTCTTTCGAATTATCCTTCCGACTTTATGACTTCTAACGTCATTTACACGTCGGTTTATTCTTCGCATACCGTTATCCGGTTTACGCCATTATTTCTTTACGGCCCATTACCCGGGTTCTTTCATCTTAATGTTTTTAACGCTCCCGTTGTTTGGTTTTTGTTTTCCTTTTTATATTTTTCGATACCCCTTTATATAGATTTGTTAATATCTCGCGCTTTTATTTATTCGGTTCGTGCTTACTTACATTATCAAGCGTTACGCTTTATTTAACTCGTTTGACTTGTTCGTGTGAAATTTCATCACTTGTGAACGTCAAACTTCATTCCTTATTCGACCCGTTCAATTTTGAAATAGTTGAACGTAATTTTCTAAATTTATGTTTGCAAAATCTTGTTGTCCTTTAGTCATAACTCTTAATCCGAGTCTTTTGACCTTTAACCCGCGTTCCCGTCTCCTGGTTTATGAGTATATCTGAAATCCTACCCATCTATCGGGTATTTTACCGAAGTCGTCATAATTACAACCTTTCCGGTATTCGTGAAGACTTCGTTTTGATTTATTTGGTCGTCTTAGCGAATTTCATTGCTTTTATTCGACCATGTCCTTTATTCTTTACTCAATCTGTTTGACTTGTCCGCGTGAATTTCATCACTTATGACAGTCAAACTTTATCCCCTATGCCTTAGCATTCTCATTGGTCGGTTTGTATTTTCATTTACTTTGATTCTTGTCCCTTCCCTTGGGCTCGTTATACTAATGTAATACGCTTCCGTCACCAGGCTTACGTTCACGTTTATTATCAAATATTTTACTTATTTTATCCGTTTTGGGTACCTTTTAGTTCGTCCCATTCATCTCGTCCTTACTACATCGGACGTAAATGTGTCCATCATAAGAAGTTCATGGTATTATGTGTTCGCTACTTACTTGGCCAGAGTAAGCGATCAACACATGGTACACATGATCTTTTTATAATTTTCACATTACACCCCATGTAAGTAACGCCTCTAATCTTCCTATACTGTTGATTTAAATTGGCAAAACTATACTCAATTGCTATTTAACAATTATTAGTTTTACCCGTTTTGTTTTTGAACATATAAAATGTTTTCCTTTTTATCGAACTATTATCTAATCCCATTCGTTAATGTGATCGCTACTTTTCTCAATAGCATTATATTGAGAGTTTTCTACTTGGATAATTACTCCCGTCTAAGTTTCCATATAAACTAATCATGTTATTTCTTTGTTATTCATCATCGTGAACAACACATATTTCTATTAAATTTCTCTTGGAAACATCATCCTGAACAGATATCGTATTCAGGTTTTCCAAGTTTTATCATATATATGCAACCGTCATTCTCTACGTGTTTGTTGCATATTACTACTTGTGCAATTAAATTTAAAATGTGCACCTGGTAATGCTTGCCCTAAAGGGCTTTCCTTGCCATTAATCTTGTTCGCGATCGTTACGCGATTTAGGTCCTTGATGAGCATACTCTACTTGTCATACTTTGGACCGTTCCTCTTGTCATATCCGTCACTTGTTACACTCTCTCCATTTTCAGATGCGAGTATCCTTCAACTAAAACGTTTACAAAGATTAGTAACGTCAATATCAATAAACGCATGTACTATCATACAAGGCTTTCTACTATACATGTCAACACGACCTATATTGATCCTTTATTAATTCCATTGGGGTAACGTGTGTTACACGATAACCCTATATGTTGTTTACAACACTTTAGCATGCTAAACCATTAATAAAATATACTTACTGGATTTTGCGATCAAGCCTCGAACTGAACACACTTTACTCTTTAACCATGAGCTCTGATACCAACTTGTAAGACCCTTACTAATACTTGTAAGACTCCAGCTTACATAATTGAGAATTTATAAAAACTTTTGCATTTTATACAAACAATGCAAATAAACTTTCATACAATGTTTCGGGTTTAATAAAAGTATTCATAAGTGTTTAAAACGCTTAAACACTTTAGCACATTAATACGTTCATAAAATATAAAACCCTTACAAAGTTCATAATTGATTCGGTTCGTAAAATAACGAAAATAAGCGGAAGCTTGAAATTCAGTTGTGTTCAGTTCGTCCATTAAGCTTGATCTTCATCCGTGAGGTCCTAGCTATCACCTATACACCAATAACAACTCATAAGTTAGTTATATGGTGCTTAAACTTGTATTTATAACCCATAAACAACAAATAAGCAATCAAAATTAGTTTTGGAAGACTCGGCGTAGGCTACGGTTGGTGTACAGTAGCTTATGGCACACAAAAACAACTTGCACAGCAGCTATGAACCATAAGTTACGGTTGGAGACCGTAAGTTACGCAGTAGCCTTGCTGCAGATATTTCAGTTTTGGTCCTTTTTACGAAAACGGCCGTAACTTTCAAACCGTTTATCCGGTTAACCTCATGTTTCTTCCTACGTGATCGTAATTTGGTCCTCTATCATTTGGACTCAAAATCCACTATGTGGATTAATAAAATTTTCATCTTATAAACCTTCGGCTTAAAATTTATTTACGAAATTATTCGACCCGTTTCAAGATTTGAGCACTAAGCTCAAATCTCGCTTATTCTTTCCACACCTCCTATTCCCACACTAGGATTTTCATTTATCTTCCACCACAACTATATTTGTGGTGGATTTCATATGAAAACATCTTATTTTCCGAATTGTACTCTTCGGTTTGACAATTTATGAAAAGACCCATTACGACGATTTAGACTAAAAAGGTTTATACTTTTCATTTTTACAATACCGAAAAGATTTAGTCAATTATAAAACTCATTTTCAAACTACCCTCAAGGGTCGTTTGTAGGTTTGCAAATTTGAGGGCATTTGGGTCGACTTTAGTCCTTTCTATGACGTAGGAATTTTTAAAAGCATATTTTGACCAAGTGAGCACCTTTAATCAATATTCTAATTAAAAATCATTATGTTCCTATGAACATAACATCTACAATTCAAATCATTAGATATACTTTATTTTAGGTAACCCAATGTCCACCCTTGACATGTTTAACTCTCACCGGACCTTAAGTCCTTATCGAAAGTTTGACCCATTACACATACCTGGCTCGGGTCATAGCTTTGACCCGTTTAAATACCTTGCACTAATACTTACTAGTTAATAGCAACGCAAACCATAAGCTATTTCCCGGTAAGCACAAAACTTGACTAGCAACCATTAGTTATAATTGTCAAATGGTGACGACATCACCATTTGACCCATTTGGCCTAAATGATTAATTATTATTACGAGATGGCATTTAATTACCATTTCAACCCTTCAACCTATTCCGGTTTTTCCCTTTGAACTTGTCTCTTTTAAAAACTCATTTTCTTGTTTTATTTGGCCCGTTATGACTTTCGCCATGTGGTGACTGTTTTGGTCAAAAATCAGACGAGGATAATGCAACCAAACTCTCTGTTACGGGGTATGATGCTTGAATTGGTAAACAACAATGAGGATCACTATGAAATGAATTGCACAGGAGACACAAAGATTTATACGAGGAAAAAGCCCTTGATCAATGAATGATCTCCGGCATAAAAAACCTCGGGTGATGAAAACTACCAATCACCAACTCAAATTAAACAATAATTCTTTTACAACTTCGGATGATAGCGAGCTAAATACAAGGATCACTACAGTGTATCGTGTAGAAATGTATGAAAAATGCTAAGTGTTTTGCCGAGAGCTGGTGAGTGTAGTTGTACGAGTGTGTGTAGCCAAAATATAGCCAAGTGTTGTCTAATTAGCTCGCTACCCCTTTTAAATTTAGTAAAATATCTAAATAACTAACTTTCCGCAATTCATGCCTTCTCCCCACGATCTCCATAACGTTCACCATGGTCAAGCACGTGTGGAATAAGCGTGGAATATTCTTCAGGAACGTTACCAAGACTAAGTCCAAGCTGGTATTCCTGCAAAACAATATCGAATTCAAAGCAGACAATCATTAGTATAAGGATCCTTAGGATGATCCATGATCCTGATCCTGAAGCACTTCTGAGGATCACTAACTGACACAGAAGTAAGGATCACCAAACAGGATAACAATTGAGGATCACGGGTCATTAAAAAATCCTCCCCTAATAATTGCCCCCAAAATATAAGGAGTAATATTGTAAATAAACTAGTTGTATTTTGTTGATCTTATCCGTAACAGACTAACGAATAACTAGCCGTTGAAGACGGACTAGCCGTTGCAAACCTGACGTCACTGAAGTGACAATCCTGCAAATCATCATTATAAATAGGAGTTAGAGATAGGATCAATTTGCATTTAAATCCGAGAGAAACTCCCTTTAAATTCTCAGCCGAAGATCAATCAGGTATCTCTTCTCCTATTTCTCCTTCTCTTACTCTGTTTTTCTTTCTTTACCATCATCACGTTAAGAATGATGCTCCGGTCCTCCCCCGCCAAGGATCACCAGAAGGATAGCCCCTTGAAGAGTCAAGGAATCATCAAAGACTCAGAGAATGAGAGGTGTTGCTTTACTGATCCACAAGTAGATAAGATCCGGTACTGCTTTCCGGCGAACACCTTTTTCAAACCCTTCGATCCCACTGTTCTGAGCGACTACATTTCTGAGACATGGGTTGCATTTCCGGTTACCCCATTCACCATAGGATACACCTATCCTTTTCCAGCTTTTACCCAATCCTTTTTCTCCCTTACCGGCATCTCCTACATCCAAGCTATGTCGATGATCTGGAGGGTCTTATATACCCTTGAAAGGATCATAGAGCAGGAAGGGATTGATTTAGGAATGTCAGAACTGGCAGAGATGTATGATCTCACGACGTTTGGATCCCACCGATATCTGTTTAAGCGAAAACCCGGCGAAGAACATCCCATTTTTAAAGCCACCAAGAACGATACAAACTGGAAACGACGCTTTTTCTTTGTCAGAAGGGATACCATTCCAAACGGAAAGGATCTACCAAGGAAGTGGTCCACCCATGGTAGGACAGAGGATCCTGAGAAGGATCACCAGGTAATCTTGCTCTTGTGATAGGATCACTAACTCCCTTTTGTTTTATGTTATGCAGCTGTCACTGTTTCACACCTCATACCGTCTCCTGATACTAAGGAAAAGCTTGCTATTTTTAGAAGACTCAGTCCTGAAACAAGATCATTCAAGACAATCACCCAGGATTCTCAAGAGGTATCCTCAGGCTCAGTCACCATGTCAAGTAAGTATCCTGCTTTTTATATAGTTAAAGATTTAAATAAATAGTTAAATAGAAATAGGATAAGGATACTTATCTTGCTTTGAATGTATAGGTGCCGGAAAAGCTTCCAAGCCTGCCTCCCAGTTCAACATGGCCGACCTTGACACTGTTCGATCCAGAAAGAAGAAGGCCATTGTCAGCCCTAGTGTCTCTATCCCCAAGGCACCCACTAAAGGAAGGGGTGGCAAGAAGAGGAAAATCTTTGAGATAGAGGATCTACAAGGCCTGCCATTGATCCGCCACCAATTCCTTGAATACTTCAATGACGTGAGGATCACCAATTCTGCCTAGGTATCCTACTTATTTGAGGATCACCTGATCTTGAACTGCTTCGTCTCTTTTGCAGAAATTTGCTGAGATTGAAGACTACGTGGGGAGCGTTGAGGAGCTGGATAAGAAGATTGCTGACCTCCAACAAGTTGCAGTGCTCAAGGATCTTAAGATTGCTGATCTCGAAAAAGCCCTTCAAGACGCCAAGACTAAGACAGCTAAGATCTTGATCGACATTGACTACGAGAAGCATGATCTCATAGAAGGTGCAAAGGTCTCCGCTGCCATCACAATGTACAAGACAAAACTGAAGATGGCCCAGGAGGCTCAAGATCCTGACTTCGACAGAAGCAGCTGGGATGTTGAGGGTTGGAAGGCGAGGTTAGCTGATCTGGAAGATGATGATGAGGCTGAGGAGGTTTTGGCGATCGAGGCTGGAAGCAGTGGAAAGGATCAGGTGAAGGATACCGAAGCTGGAGGGGATGAAGATGCAGCGAAGGTGTAGGATGCATGATTGGGCGATGATGGATATTCCTAGACGTAGCCGGAGCCCAATTTTTTAAATTCGGTAGTAGTTTGTTTTGTGGTTGTGCTGTTTTAAAACAATGATGGTCTGTATTTGAACAATAGTTTTAGGATTAAGGATCTAGGATCCTTTGGACAATAGGTAGGATTACAAATGGTGGAGGGATCCTCTGTTTGGGGGATGAAGCCATTGTGATCCTGCCGCCTTTTGATTTCCTGCACTTGCTATAACCGCATAAACAATGGACACCCGTTGCCAACCCATGTGGACGGGCCACGTTTTGCTGGTAGAAACGTGGGTTGGCAATTTTGACAACCTTCGACAGTTAAACCCTTGTTAATAAAATAACTTTAATCTTTTTTGGCTTATCTTATGTTGTTATCCTTGTTTGTCCTTTTAATTTTCAATTGTTTTGATGTACACTTGTCTGAGTAAGAAAAGTTGAACAACTTAGATAAAAAATTTAGGATATGATCCAGGATCAAATATCCTATAGTTGAAAATTTCCAAAAGGTGGTATATTTTAAGGATCATGAGTTCAGTTGTCAAAGTATTAGGGTTATTCAAATAATCAATGAATAAAATCAAAATAGTTAAGGATCATACCTGAGGATCCAAGTTAGGATCCTAACCCTTAATACTATAACCAGGATAACCATAGGACAAACCTTAGTAAGAAGTAAGGATCAAGGATCCTTGGTTGTTTAACTTCGAAGACCTGAAATAGAACATAACTTGGGACTAAGCCATTATAAGATAAAAGTTAGCAACTGGGGACAAGCCCAAAGGATAACTGGGGATAAGCCCAAGGATAACTGGGGACAAGCCCAAGGATAACTGGGGACAAGCCCAAGGATCGTGTGTGAACTGGAGTATGGCCCTAACTGGCGACTATCCAAACTTAGTGGCATGAAAATACCAAAACCTTAGCTAACGTGAAAACGTTAGAAACCTTAAGAACGGATGTATGGTACGTCTATCATTATACGTAGGATCCTAGGTATAGCCAGTACAATGGAATTATCAGCCCCTAAAACGAGTACTGGTCCCACTGCCATGAACTATACCAGGATCATCGTGCGCTACTGGCGGAACTGGGGTCAAGCCCAAATAACTGGGGTCAAACCCAAGTAACTGGTTGCTTTTGTGGATAATCATCCTTTTGCTAAGAGTACCTGAACCTTCAAAACTCAAAATCAAGTGAAAGGGGGATAAAGGATGCAGGATCCTTATCCTTATGTGAGAAAGTAAGGAAATGAAATAGTTTAAGAGTAGAATGTTACCAAAATGAGGATCATCTGTGCTTTAAGGATCCTTTAAGGATATTTATCATGTGAGGATCATGGATCCTTATCACATGAAGTATTTCTTCAAATGGACAGCATTCCAGGCTCTAGGTAGCAAATCACCTTCCATTGTTAGCAATCGATATGCCCCCTTTCCTGCCTCAGCTTCAATCAAGTAAGGTCCTTCCCATTTTGGTGCCAACTTTCCATTAGCAGGATTGGTGGTATTCTGAAATGCTTTCCTTAGTACCATATCACCAACTTGGAATTTCCTGATCCTGACATTTTTGTTGTAGGCTCCAGCCATTCTTTGCTGATAACTGGTCATCCTTATCCTTGCCAAATCTCTGATTTCTTCTATAGTATCCAAGTCTTGAACCAAGTTCTCATCATTTTCCTCAGGATCACGAATACTTGTTCTAGCAGTTGGAACCACCATTTCTGTAGGGATCACTGATTCTGCCCCAAATACCAACGAGAATGGAGTTTGGCCTGTAGCATTCTTAGGAGTTGTCCTATCAGCCCAAAGCACATAAGGTAGTTCTTCTGCCCATTTCCCTTTCTTGGATCCAAGCTTCTTCTTCAAATTGTTGATGATGATCTTATTGGAGGATTCTGCCTGACCATTAGCTTGTGGGTGGATTGGTGTTGATGTTATCATCTTAATCCCCCAGCTGTCACAAAAGTTAGTAGTTCTGCCCCCAATGAATTGGGAACCATTATCACATATAATTTCAGAAGGAATACCAAATCTAGTTATAATATTTCTTTTAATGAAGGATATAACTTCCTTTTCTCTGACTTGGGCAAAAGCTTTAGCCTCTATCCACTTGGAGAAGTAATCAGTCATAGCAAGCATGAACACTTTTCCACCAGGTGCCTTAGGGAGCTTACCAACTATATCCATGCCCCATCTCATGAATGGCCAAGTGGAGGATATAGGATGCAATAATTCAGCTGGTTGATGAAGGATATTGCTATGTCTTTGACAAGGATCACACTTCTTAGCATACTCCACAGCATCTCTCTTCATAGTTGGCCAATAGTATCATGTCCTCAGGATCCTTGAGAATAATGCCCTGCCCCCAGTGTGGTTTCCACAATCTCCTTCATGAAAGTCTTTTAAAACTTCTTGGATTTCAGGATCCTCAATGCATCTTAAATATGGTCCTGCAAGAGATCGTTTATACAACATATTATTTAAAATTGTGAATTGAGATACCTTAATTTTGAAAGCCCTAGGGTTTTCTCCTGTAGGAATCTCTCCATGTTGTATGTATCTCATGATTGGAAGGATCCATTATCCTGAATGAGATTGATTATCATCACTAGGGATGATTACAGAATCCTCTCCTATCTCCATAGCCACATGATCCTCGATAGCCGGGGTCAGGATATAGATAATAGGGATCTTGATATCCTCCGGGATCTTCAAGGATGATCCTAAATTGGCTAATGCATCTGCCTCTGCATTCTCTTCCCTTGGTACCTGTGTCAAACTAAAGGATACGAAAGAGAGTGCCAATTCTTTGACTATCTCCAAATATTTGATTAGCTTTTCGCCTTTAACAGCATAGGATCCATTAAAGTGATTAGTGATTAACAAAGAATCTACATGTACCTCAAGATACCTGATCCTCATATGCTTAGCAATTTGCAAGCCTGCTATCAAGGCTTCATATTCAGCCTCATTGTTAGTGGTTTGGAACTCACAAGCTATAGAGTGGGGTGTTATGTCCCCCTGTGGCGATTTTAGTAGTATTCCAAGCCATGTTCCTTTGATATTTGAGGATCCATCAGTATAGAGTATCCAAGGATCCTTGGTCTCCTCTAGCTGCTGAACTTCTAACTCAGCTTCCTTTTGCAAATCACTACTGAAATCTGCCACAAAGTCGGCTAATGCTTGGGATTTAATGGCTGTCCTGGGTTCATATCTTATATCATATGCACTAAGCTTCACTGCCCACTTAGCCATTCTTCCTGACATTTCAGGTTTCCTGAGGACATTCTTAATTGGAAAATTAGTTTTGACGATAATAGCATGAGTTTCAAAATAATGTCTCAATTTAATAGATGCCATAATTAATGCGAGGATAAGTTTTTCTAAGTGTGAATACCTGGATTCAGCATCAAGTAAAATCTTACTTACATAATAGACAGGATGTTGTGTACCTTCGTGATCCTTAACAAAGACGGCACTTACTGCTTTTGAGGATACCGCGAGATATAAGGATAACACATCTCCTTTTTCTGGTTTCATCAAAGCCGGGGCCGAGGATAGGTAATCCTTAAGAGCTCTTAAGGCACTTTCATGCTTCTTAGTCCACTCGAATTTCTTGTTCTTCCTTAGGATATCATAGAATTCCTTGCACTTCTCTGAGGATTTGGATATGAATCTGTTTAAAGCTGCAATCCTGCCTGTTAACCTCTGAACATCCTTAGCATTGGCAGGGGACTTGATGTTCACTATAGCTTTGATTTGTTCTGGACTGGCTTCAATGCCTCTCTTTGTCACCATATATCCTAAGAATTTACCTGCTTTAACACCAAAGTGACATTTTGAAGGATTAAGTTTCATGTTATATTTGTCAAGGATATTGAATGCTTCCTCCAAGTCTCTTAGGTGATCCTCAGCCTTTTTTGATTTTACCACCATATCGTCTATGTAAACCTCCATAGTTTGTCCAATCTGATCCTTGAACATCATATTCACTAGCCTTTGATAAGTTGCACCTGCATTTCTTAGTCCAAATGGCATAGCAATATAACAGTATATACCAGTTGGAGTCATAAAGGCTGTATCCTCTTGATCGGATGGTTCCATCTGAATTTGTTGAAATCCGGATGAAGCATCCATAAAAGTTAACAGTTCATGACCCGCAGTTGCATCCACCATGGAGTCAATGTGGGGTAATGGGAAAGGATCCTTGGGACATGCCTTATTTAAATCGGTGAAATCGACACATACCCTCCACTTTCTGTTTTTCTTTTGAACAACAACCACATTGGCCAACCATCTTGGATACTTGACCTCTCTAATCATACCTGCTCGGAGTAATTTCTCTACCTCCTCCTGGATAATGGCATTTCTTTCTGGTGCAAATTTCCTCCTCTTTTGATGGATTGGTTTGAAGGACCTATCAATGCCAAGTTTGTGAGTGATTATATCTTTAGATATACCTGTCATGTCTTCGTGTTTCCATGCAAAGGTAGTCTTTCTCCTTTTGAGGAAGGATATGAGGTCTTCCTTTATTTCGCCAAGGATCCCTGATCCTATATAAACTTTAGATTCAGGATCATCAGGATCCATAAGGATTTCTACTACATCCTGTTCTCTTGCCTCCAAGACATCCCTTGGAGGACGCTTTAATTGCTATTGCTCCCTTGACTTTGATGCTGGTTTCATTGATGAGGTGTAGCAGTTCTTAGCCTCTTGCTGATCACTATCAATCTTCACTATTCCCCAAGGACTAGGAAGCTTCACACATTGATGATAAGTGGATGGGACTTCCTTCATGTCATGTATCCAAGGCCTGCCAAGGATAACATTACAACAAGATAAACAGTCAATAACACAAAACTTTTGGTAAGGATGTAGGCCTTCGATATAGATTGGGAGTTTAATGTCCCCCAGAGTATTCTTAGTCTCGCCACTGAATCCCACGAGCAGGAATAATGTTCACAGAGCTTCCTCCATCTATAAGGATCCTGCGTATGATATCGGATTCAGGAATATTCATCTTCTTGAGGACATCAAGCTGGATAATGTTCACAGAGCTTCCTCCGTCTATAAGGATCCTGCGAACAAAATGGTTAGAAATAAAAAGAGTGATAACCAAACCATCATGATGAGGATCCTGAATGTCAACACGATCATCCTCATCAAAAGCTATAACTTTTCCTTCGGAGACACTGGATGTTCGAATAGGTCTATCTCCATTATCCATCTTGGTTTCCTTTGCATGTCTTTTAGCTGCAGAGAAGGATGTTCCACAAATGTCTGATCCTCCAGAAATAAAGTTTATAACTTGTGCATCTGCTGGAGGGGCTGGAGCTTTCTCTGGGATCCTTTCAGGATCCTGAGTCCTTGACTTCTTTCTCCCCAATAATTCTTTCAAGTGCCCCTTGCTCAACAAGTATCCAATTTCTTTTCTCAGTGCGATGCATTCTTCTGTGAGATGCCCAAAATCTTCATGATATGCGCACCACTTTGACTTGTCTTTAGTTGCAGCTGGTCTGTCATTTTTCCTGGGCCATCTAGCTTTATCACCTAAATTCTGCATCGCAAGGATTAGTTCATTGTTATCAACAGAAAAGCAATATTCGGAAATTGGAGGATAATCCTCATCATCCTCTTCTTGTTCAACAGCATGCACATTCTGGTTATCAGATTTGTTATAGGATCTGAACTTGTTGTTCTTGAATGAGGATCCTTGCTTCTCTTGCTTTGAGGATCCTGCTAACCTCTCCTGGATCCTTTTGTCATCCTCTAGCCGGATGAACCTAAGGGCCCGGGTTCTTACCTCGTCTAGATTCCTGCATGGTGTCATAACAAGATCATCATAGAATAATGAATCCCTAAGCAATCCCATTTTAAAGGCTTCAACAGCCGTAGCTATATCCAGGTTAGGGATATCTAAGGATTCTTTACTAAATTTAGTGATATAATCCCTTAATGATTCATTATGACCTTGGGTTATCCTATACAGATCACTAGTTAAACGCTCAAATTTTATACTACAAGAAAACTGGTTATTAAATAGGTTAACTAGATTAGCAAACGATGTAATAGAGTAAGGGGGAAGACTTAGCAGCCATTTAAGAGCCGATCCAGTAAGAGTGGATCCAAATCCCTTGCACAGACATGCTTCCTTTAACCTTTCTGGGATGGGATTAATCTCCATCCTTTCCCTGTACTGTGCTATGTGTTCTTCAGGATCTGTTGAACCATCATACAACTTCATGGTAGGCACTTGGAACCTCTTGGGTATCTCAGCATCACAGATTGGTGGTGCAAAACGAGATATCTTGTGGCTCCCATCTGCAATCTCTGGGATAGGCTTGACCACTCCTAGGACACTTGATATCATATCCTTTAACTTTTGCAATTCTCTGGCCATGGCATGATTGATACCTGTATCCTGCATAAGGCCATGGTTAGTGGTATAAGAATTATTGAAAGTGTTACCTCCCATTGGATTCAAATTAGGAAGAGCGGATGTGAATCCATATTGTTGAGGCTCTGGAATGACCGATGGACCAGTAGAAGCAATGGTCTGCATTGGAATGAAATCTCCCTGACGGATATTGGAGCTCCCTGATTGCAAACTCCTTAAGGATCCCGGAATCTAGAAGGATCCCTGAAACTGAGAGGATCCTTGGACCTGGGAGGATCCTGGGACGTAGGAAGATCCTTGAACCTGGGAGGATCCTTGAACCTGGGAGGATCCTTGAAACTGAGAGGATCCTTGAACCTGGGAGGATCCTTGAAACGGCCAGAATCCTTGAATCTGCTGCGCTCCTGAGTATCCTCCTGAGCTTACGAAGGATCCTATATGCTGAGGATGGGATCCTGCTGGTTGGAAGTATGACCCTGAAGCCTGAGTCATTGCTGATGATCCGTAATGCACTCCTTTTGGCCCTCCCACATATTGAACATCTGGAACCGCTGAAGGCTGAGAAGTTATAACCGGAGTATCGAAATTCAAAGATCTGGGCATCAGTGGGGAATGATCCTCTGCCGATCTCTTCTGTTTCTTGATGTCTCCAATTTCTCTAAGAATCATTTCATTGGTCTTCTCCTGCTGCTGTCCTTCATCTGCAAAATCAGAGTAAACAAGTCACTAGTAGTAGGAGAATAAGAAGCAGAAGAAGTTGGAGGTTTTGAGAAAATGGGAGTTGGTTTCTTCTCGGCATTTTTCTGAGGTCCAGAAGGTGGTGGAGGCAAAGGTGGAATGTCCTGGGATGAATTGACTGCAGACATCGCACTGGAGGTGTTCTTTGATGATGAAGCCATCTTCTTGGATGTAACGAACCGAAATGATCACAAGAATGAGAATTTCTTAGGAATGAAGCACCAATTGCCCCACGGGGGCGCCAAACTGTTTTGGTCAAAAATCAGACGAGGATAATGCAACCAAACTCTCTGTTACGGGGTATGATGCTTGAATTGGTAAACAACAATGAGGATCACTATGAAATGAATTGCACAGGAGACACAAAGATTTATACGAAGAAAAAGCCCTTGATCAATGAATGATCTCCGGCATAAAAAACCTCGGGTGATGGAAACTACCAATCACCAACTCAAATTAAACAATAATTCTTTTACAACTTCGGATGATAGTGAGCTAAATACAAGGATCACTACAGTGTATCGTGTAGAAATGTATGAAAAATGCTAAGTGTTTTGCCGAGAGCTGGTGAGTGTAGTTGTACGAGTGTGTGTAGCCAAAATATAGCCAAGTGTTGTCTAATTAGCTCGCTACCCCTTTTAAATTTAGTAAAATATCTAAATAACTAACTTTCCGCAATTCATGCCTTCTCCCCACGATCTCCCTAACGTTCACCATGGTCAAGCACGTGCGGAATAAGCGTGGAATATTCTTCAGGAACTTTACCAAGACTAAGTCCAAGCTGGTATTCCTGCAAAACAATATCGAATTCAAAGCAGACAATCATTAGTATAAGGATCCTTAGGATGATCCATGATCCTGATCCTGAAGCACTTCTGAGGATCACTAACTGACACAGAAGTAAGGATCACCAAACAGGATAGCAATTGAGGATCACGGGTCATTAAAAAATCCTCCCCTAACAGTGACCTTTTCGAAATCCTTTATCTATTCGTTAAATCCATACCCGGGTTACTACTTTACTATTTTACCTGCCATGGTTTACACCATAACATAGTATTTCAAAATTTTATATTTGTTCATCATCTCATATCAAGTTTACCTTATTTACCCTCTTTACTATAATATATGGTTTTTGTCATTCTCACTTGTTCCGACCCGCATTAACTCGTGCCAGAACATCTTATTTCATTTACATACTACTATTTATATTCAACACTCACTATAAGCATTTTGTAAATAATAGAAGGGGCGTAAGCTTTACTTACCTCGCATCCAAACTACGTTTTTCTTTTCCTTCTTGATTCGTTTAACTCGCTTCCTCCCCAAGCTTCCACCTAGCTCGTTAAGCGTCAAACTATCATCGTTATTCAGAAGGTGGTTAGATTAGTCATTAACTATTACGACTATTCCACCTTACGTACTTTCTATGTCGAAACTACTATTCGACTTCCTCATTGGTTAGTTTAACTTTTCAAAAGTTAACTACCTTAATCATATGATATGTGCAATTAATTTAAATCAACCTCACGATTAGAATCCGTATTATCACATATCAACCGTAATTAATCAAATTAGGCAATTACGCGTTTCATTCATAATTTCAACATATGAACATTTGTTTAGGCATTTTAACAAACACCTTGCGGGCATGATTTGTATACTTCTTTTATCAAGTTCATGATTAACTTTTTAATCAAATTTTAGCATTAATATCATGCCCTTATGTCTAGTGTTTATGTACTACATCTAGAACTTGCATCACAACATCAATGATCACCATTTAACACTCTAATTCCAAGTGTTCATCCTATTGTCATGAAACCCACTTAGCTATGTGTGGTAATCCAATCAAACACCTAATCATGGCAATTTTACTTCAAATCTCTACCTAGGGTTTGTTCCTAAGCAATCATACTTCACTAATTCGGCCACAGCCTCTACGATTCATACTTAAATCGCATCTTGAAATGTTAATCAAAATTTCACAACTTCATGAATGTTAGAAATTCGACATACCTTACGATCCCCTTGACTTGGTGATCGTTTATATATATTCAAATCTGAATTTGGCCTTCGATTTATCCTTCAATTTGAGAATTTTGTTGTGCTAGGGTTTCACCCCCCTTTTTGTCTCCTGATGTACGATCCAGAATACACACTTAGTGTGTGTGTTTTGTTGTAATTTTCTTTTACTAATTAAACTTATAAGTTATCCCACTTTGGTCCCTCTAGTTTCAATTTTGTAAAAAGGCTACTAGTTCATGCTTCTTTATTGTTTTAAAACAATTTAATTAACTAGGTTAATCATTCCAAGTTACTTAGTGGGTTCAGGGAAGTCATAACCCGTTTTATTTTTAAGTCCCGTTAACTCGGGCTTCTTATAAACTTTGTTTTCTCAAAGCATTTATTTTTCTTTTTGATTAATATAGGATTATTTATTTAAATCATAATATTTACCGGGTTAATTTTAACCACTAACGGTATTTTACCCGTTCATTTTTGGTTAATTTAATATAATTAACAAACCCGTTTTTGGGATGTTACAATGACTAAAAATCTAAAGATCTTACATAAACAAGAAGATGAACATAAGAACAAAACTAAAGATCTTAAGAATATAAGTTGTATGTGATATGTGTTGAACTTGTTTGATGATTTCTTATGTGTATGGTGTTAAACACCACATAAGTGCTTACTAGATGATGATTTAAAGCATGATCTAGCAAGTATGATGTTGGATCTTTAAAGATCCATGTTAAGCATACATTATGTGAAGTATGAACTTGTAAAGTAAACTTGTTTTTGTGATGAAAATGGTTCCTACAAGTTGTAGATCTTGAAAATGAAAGACTTCAAACATTAAAGTTTCCATGAAAACAAAGTTTACTTATGATGAACATGGTTTTGAGTTTTGAAAGAAAGTGAACTTGTTTTATGTGATAAACGGTCTCACTGATGATGTGCCAGTAGGTGTTTGTGCATTTAGTAGATTGAATTCGAGATATAAACATAAAAACATTATTTTGCTTATCTCGTGGGGAACATCTCTCGGATATATGGGTAACCCCCGAAATCTTGTTTGAGAGTTTGCCTAATTCTGAGATACTAGGTCTTTATAATGTTTGATATATGGGGTATTATACCAGCTCTTCTGATTTTGCGTCAGCAATGGCCTAGACCTCGTATAATACTTTGCGTGCTTTTAAAGCTTTCCCTCTGCATAAAAATTGAAAAATATCGAAAGATATATATCAAGTGCAGTTGTAAAGAAGATCCCTAAGTGGGACACACCTAAAGTCGAGCCTTCAACAAAACATGAAGAATGATAGAATAAATATTTACCTTCATATAAAAAACTAGTTATTAAAGTCATTAATACATACCCAATTAAAAAGTGACCAAAGGTTGGAAATCAAAAGTAATACACAAAAGATTCCGTCTTCACCAAGTGATGTAAGAGATTAGCCAAGCATGGCCATAGTTTGAAAAAAGCTCTTACTATCAATCTTGGATACAGAAACTACTCTAACTCTACTAATGTGGTGGAAGATGATGGTATTACGGTGGTGGAAGTAAGAGAAATGGTTTTCCAAGGGATGATTTTCAAGTGAGCCAAGCACCTCTATTTATTGTTGGAAATAGGAGATTAACACGGTCCTGTGCCTGGTGGGCACAGCCTCGTCTCCTTCACCTTCTTCGTCTTCATTTAATGGTCTTGTCAGCTCTTCTGCACAGACGGCCCTGTGTGTCAATGACACGGCCGTGTGGCCCTTGTACTTGTTGTACGAACCCATATATGCAAATCTGAGAGTTGACCACGGCCCATGCTTAGGTGACACGGCCCCGTGTCCCCTGTTGTTTTCTGTTTGTCTTTATCTCTAAGGAATCTTGACTAGGACACGGCCCCATGCCTGGCGGGCACGGCCCCGTGTTGGGCTTCTGGTTTGTTGCTTTTATTCTTGGGGTGAAGCTTGGAGGGTCGGTATAGTTTGTCAACTACCTTTCTTTGTATTTATGCTGGCTTTTGTCATTAATTTGTTCCTTTTTTCATTTGAGCTTATTTTATCCTAAAAGTCAAATGTAAACAAAGAACGCACTTTTTCCAACATTAGTACTGAAAAGGGTTGTTTTGATATCGTATTTGATACAATTTATATGTTATATTTTGTGCATATCATTCAACAAAACATAGGATGTTGGAAGTCAGTAATATTCGAACCTTATATTCTAATGGTACCCAGTGCCGAAAATCCTAATGTACAGGAGCCAAAGAAACCAGAAGATTACTGTATCGAAGATTACACTATGCTAGATTTTCAAAAGTTTGAGATAGATGCCAAAGCACTTAATATTGTTGCGAAGTCTCTACCAGACGAGATCCATGCAAAGCCATTACATAGTAATAGTGCAAAAGAGTTATGGGACGAGTTAATAGAAAAATTCAGTAAAACTGAGGAAATTGTTAAAAACAACCCCTGTTGGACCGTTTGCGTGACCCTAAACGTCAGTAAAAGTAGTTCATATCAGTTTACAGAGGCGGAATCAAAGTAAACCAAGTCACAACAGCTTATTCCTTTCAATTTCTTCTCTATTAACATTTTTCAGAGACTTTACAATGAGTTCTAACAAAATTTCGATAGCACCTTGTCTCACATACAATGACCTCTGTTAGCTTCAAATGACACACTCAACCCCTATTTATAGTTGTAGCCTGGTAGCTTGAAATGACACATCAATTTCAAGCTAACAAGCACTTTCAAGCTAACAAGCACTTTCAAGCTAACAAGCACTTTCAAGCTAACAAGCACTTTCAAGCTAACAAACACTTTCAAGCTAACAAGCACTTTTACATGTAAACCCTAATTCTAACCATCTAGACCTAAAGACTCGATAAGACGTAGTCAGCAGACATTCAGTGCACCAACAGACTCCCCCTTGGATGTTGACGAAGTCTTCGGCGTCAAGTCTTTAGTCTTTGTCTCTCTCCAAATGCTTGTCATTGTAAAGCTCCTTCTTCACACAGGTTTAGGATCTTGTCCTAGCTCCATCTTCAGACTTCCCTTTGACTGTTGATCCAGACTCCCCCTTTCACAGACTCCCCCTCTCAATATGCTAGAATCTGAGGTCTTAATCTGGTTCAAGCTTTAACAATTTGCTCCCGTGGGAATAATGAAGTCCAAAACCTGTTTAACCTGCACATCCTCTACCTCAACATAAGTTTTACAAATTTATAACAGTTAGATTTAAGAAACTTACTGGTAGAAATCATTAATTCATCAATCTGTATAGTTACATCAAGTTCAAATGAATGACTTTGATTAACTAAGCACACAATCTTACAAAACATTTGTATATGACATTCAAAGTTTTCAACATATTCTCCCAACCCTCTAATTCATCAAGTTTAGCACTTGGAATTTTGAAAATCAACTCTCAAACATCAGTTGTCGAAAATCTTTTTGAATTTTGAGTTTAAAGAAATGCAGTAAAGAAATATATACAAACAATATTTTTGATGAGTTTGTGTAAGAAGATCATATCAGTTTCTGAAACAAATCACTAGCACCGTTAAGCTTTAAATCATTTTAAGTTCTAAACGATTCACCTTGATTGTCGATATACTGATCCATCTTAAATCCTCACACAAATTTCAATTTACTCAGGATACAATTTAGATATCTTATGAATTTAGCTCATTCATGTGTCCCACCTCTTGAATATACTCCCGTATCCAGAATCCCAATATTCAGTCTTACAGGTGAGAATACTACAATGATATCTGTACATAAATTAGGTATGCGAGGGCCGAGGGATCTCAGGTCGATACTTTCGTATACGCAGAGAGATATCAGCTTCGACTTTACGGTATGTCCCCTTTAGAGGATCTTTTAGCTACAACAGCAGGGACTATCAATTTTATTGTTTCATCGGCATGCTGAGGGTTTAATGCTATGTTTCAAGCATTTGTGGAAAGTATTATCCAAGGACTAGGTCAGAACTTCCATTCAGCAGAAGTCCCGGAATAATACCCCAGGCATCATTGAGTATAAAAACCTAGTATATCAGAATACGAGACCTTTCAAACGAGATTTCAGGGGTTACCTATATATCCAAGTAGTGTTCCCCACGAATTTCACAAGTTTGAAATTTTAGGTTTATATCCCGAATAAATCTACTAAATGTGCGAAAACCTATCGACACATCATCAGTGAGACCGTTTATCACATTTGACATTTCATTTCTTTAGCGTGCTGTGATAGTTCACTGATTTACTATCATTTCCTCTTTTTCACAACAAAACTCATTTTTGCTTTTTCAATGTTTTTGGCATTTTCAAATTTTCTATTTTTTTTTAAATTTTCTCCCCCTAAAATCAAAATATGTTTCAATTTTGATTTTCAAGGAAAATTTGAAAATAAACTGCACAAGGAAAGTGACAAACTGATATCGAATCGCTTCAATTCGCCATTCACTCGACTTAAACAATCAGAACTCCCCCTGACAACAAACTATTTTCCCATTTAGATTTCAAAACACTTAAGTTTGTTTTAATCAAAATGGTTTTTCCGGAAAATTAGATTTGTTTGCCTTTTCATAAACTCGGGGTTTCATCACATTGTTCACCTTTAACCATTTTGAAAGATTTAACAGTTCAAGATTCTATCAACACAAACACTTGTAGGAAATCAAGTACAATTTAATGTCCCTGATTTACCACATGTAAGGCGAAAAATCACCAGAGTGAAATTTCTCAAGAAATGTGCCGATTCATGTTCCACGCTTACCAACCTGGGAACTCCGGCAAGTCAGGTTTTTCTATTTGAAAAGATTCACCCAAGCCTGACCAGCCTTGGGTTTGACATTTTTTACCTCAACAGATGACTCTTCTGGTTTTGACGAACCAGAATCATTGCCTGATTGTGGCTTGTCTGACTTTGAGACGTCAGATTCATCGCCAACACGTGGCTCCTTTGTTTTTGAAGAAACAAATTCATTGCCAGAAGATGGCTCTTTTGACTTTGACAAGTCAAATTCATCGCCAACCTTCATTGGTACCCAATTCTTACTAGATCTAGGTTTTCCAAATTTATTAGCCTGTGAAATGAATAAACTTTCACGGTCTCTTTTATATTCGAAAACCTTGATCAAGATTTTGTCAGAAAAATTAACTTTCTTTGATTGGTTATCATTTTTCTTAGTTAATTTTTCTTTCTTTAACTTCCTTTTCTCTTTCCCGTTTGTCCTCAGATTTGTATCTGATGAATTCGTTTTGCTTGCCTTTGCAGTTGGGGAAAGCAATTCATCAGAACTTTTTCTCGGATTACCAGTTTTATCCGAGGACAAAATTTTCTCCAAGTATTCTCTTGCCTTCTTTCTCTTCTTCCTCAGTCTGTCTTTCTGCCCCTGTGAAAGCTTAATTTTCTTTTCACGAACTTTCTGTTCTTGAACTTTTGGTTCTTGAACTTTCTGTTCTTTGGGCTTAACACTGACTGATTTCTTTCCCATTTTCTGAGATTCAGCCCTCGATCTTCCTTTTGATCTCATTGGACAATCTCTGACAATGTGTCCTCTGATGTGGCATTCATAGCACCTTCTTGTTTCGAATCTCTGACTTTGGCAGTTAACAGCAATGTGTCCTTGAAATCCACAAGTGTAACACACTCTGTTATCATACCTCTTACTACTTTCATACCAAACACCGTCTTTATACCACACACTTAGATCAAAGCATTGATTTGCCTTGTGGTAATCTTTCCTTCTCCCGTATCCTTGATTTGGCATTTGAGAACTGTGGTCAAACCTGCACCACTGATTACCAACTTTTTGTAAGTTTTCATTTTTAAATTTTTGTGGTTTTTCATAATGATTGGATGACTTATCTGATGAGCTTTTATTTTCATTTTTAGGATTTTTCAAATTTTTATCTTTTTGTTTCTGTTCTGCATTCTTCTTAACAGGATTTTGCTTTGAGCATTCACCTATTTCAGTAGACTGCAAAACAGTATTTTGAAATTTTTCTTGTAAATCTAAAAATATTTTTCTTTTCTTTTCTTTTTCTTTTTCATCATCAGATATTTCATCACAATCTTTAATTTTGACTTTGTCAAAATTTGTGACATTGTCACTTATTGGAACAGAATTGATTGGTTTTGGACAGACATGTGATGTAGAATTCACAAAACCTTTCAATTTCTTTTCAAGCTCGGTAATTTTATTTCGAGCAATTTCAGCTTCATTTTCAAGCCGAATGATTTTCTGAAGATGAGAATTTATTTCAATATGTTTTTCAAGATTATTGTTAAAAAGAACAGACTTTTCATCTTCTAAAACCTTCATTTGACTTTGAAAATCTTTTTCAATTTTTAATTTTTCATTTTCAAAAACATTTTCTTTTTCTTTAAAATTTTTGTTTTCTAATGACAAACTCTCAACATTCTTCAAAAGTTTGTCACTTTCAGATTTTAGTTTTTCGCAGTTCAAGCGCAAATCCAAAATCTGTTCATCATCAGCTTTCTTCTCGTCTTTCAAAGCTTTGTTTTCCAATGTCAAATTCTCCACATCTTTCAAGAGATTGACATTTTCTGCTTCGGATTTTTCGCATTTTGAGCACACAACTTCACTTTTTGAAGTTTCATCCTTCTTTGATTCTTCATTCTTTGTCATTCCTTCTCTAATCCTGTTGATTAATTCAAGAAACTCAACCAAACTTATATTTTCTGAGTTTCTTTCTATTTCATTTATTAACTCTTTCTTTTTTTTTCTCTTCTTCATCTCCCCACCATTTCTTTTGCCAATAATCATCCTCTTCTTTGTACTCCTTGATTATGGCTTCGATATCAAGCGTTTTGTCATCAATTGCAATATTTCCATATGGGTCAAGATAACACTCTCTGTCTGGATCCCATCTATTTGCTCTCCTTGCTTCCAGAAAGATACGAGATATTCTAATTATTTTGTTTTCAGCAATCATTTTTCTGTATTTATATTTCTGCTCTTCAGTTCTGTCATCTTTCCACGGAATAGGTTCGGAATTTGACATCTTGTACGTTCCTTAAAAACAATCAACAAAACACTTAGAAATTTTAAGTTTTGAAAAATAACAAGTTCAAATGAAATCACTTGAAGCGAAATAGCTTCAAGTAGAATCAACAACTTTCAAGCGAAAAATGATAATGCACAATTCAAGCTATCAGGCTCGTTCAAGCTATCAGGCTCGTTCAAGCTATCAGGCTAGTTCAAGCTATCAGGCTCAAGCTATCAGGCTATTTCAAGCTATCAGGCTCAAGCTATCAGACTATTTCAAGCTATCAAGCCTATGATGTCATCATTTCACGAAAATTTTCAAGCTATCAGACGAATTTGATCAGTTTTTAAGCCGTGTTTTAGTCCGAAACTTTCAAGGATTAGTTAACTATGTATTTCACTTGATATGTGTTAATTTCAGGCCATTTCATCCGTGAATTATGTCCGAATCAGAAAAAGAATGAGAAGAAGTAAGTAGAAATGAGAAAATCCGGTAAAATCAAGCTGCTATGGTATGAACTCCTCGTCCTGAGCTCTGATACCACTTGTTGGACCGTTTGCGTGGCCCTAAACGTCAGTAAAAGTAGTTCATATCAGTTTACAGAGGCGGAATCAAAGTAAACCAAGTCACAACAGCTTATTCCTTTCAATTTCTTCTCTATTAACATTTTTCAGAGACTTTACAATGAGTTCTAACAAAATTTCGACAGCACCTTGTCTCACATACAATGACCTCTGTTAGCTTCAAATGACACACTCAACCCCTATTTATAGTTGTAGCCTGGTAGTTTGAAATGACACATCAGTTTCAAGCTAACAAGCACTTTCAAGCTAACAAGCACTTTCAAGCTAACAAGCACTTTCAAGCTAACAAGCACTTTCAAGCTAACAAACACTTTCAAGCTAACAAGCACTTTTACATGTAAACCCTAATTCTAACCATCTAGACCTAAAGACTCGATAAGACGTAGTCAGCAGACATTCAGTGCACCAACAACCCCGAAACTCTTAGCATGCAAAATGTTGAGAGTGCATCTAACTTTGTACAAACAACAGTTTGTGAGAAGAGTGATGCAAAATTTGTAAAAAATAATGATCCTTGGAATTCAACTGAAGATGAGAATAACTGTGAATGTGCATAAATGGCTACCAAAATGGGAGTTTCTACATGCCTAGATAGACTATGGTATGCAGATAGTGGAGGATCCAGGCACATTGTGACAACCAGCACGTTTCGTTTCGTAATATTTCCCTATTTTGTTTTAACTGCATGCGTATTTGTAACTAATATAAGAATTTATATTAATGAAAGGTGATTAAGATATTTATAAGATGAGATTTGCAATATTAAATATGTAAGTGCACTAATAAAAAGGTGGTTGTTGTTGTTGTTGTTGTTGTTGTTGTTGTTGTTGTTGTTATTATTATTATTTCAATCCAACCGCACACTATGTGCACCATCACACTTGCCTTCCACTCACACACCCATCTAGGTTAGGCCTCCAACCAACTGAGCCCAGTCTCATTGTATCGCACACCCATTTGCATTGGGCTGCATTGTATAACGCACACCTTCCCAGCTAATCTGGCCACACACTTAAATTGAAAACGTGTGTGCGGTATAAAAGACAGCTGAGTGTGCGGATCCCACCAGCTGAGTGTGCGGCATCTTCAGCATATGTATAAATGTGCACATTGTCCTAAACCCTAAAACCCTTTCCCAAAACATTCCTTATTGCAGCCGCCTCCTTTCTCTCTCTCCTCATTTAGTAACATTCCTAAAAATCAGCAAACATTCCTTATCATCATTCCATTTTAGAATATTCAAGTCAAATCAACAACTTCTCATCATCAAGCTTTTTCTTTTGGATATTCTTGTTCATCTCCCACACTCCTTCTTCTTAAACATTTTCAGGTTAGTACGATTATGTGTATGATTGTTCGATTGAATGAATGATGAATTCTTGAAAGATGTAGTCTTGGTTTGATGTTTTCTTCAACTGTTTGTCTATAAGTTGCTTCAAATATGTGTTTAACTCAATGATGTTCTTACAAAAACACACTATAGAAATCTACATGAATAATGTTAAGAAGATTAGAACTTTGTAAGATTGTAAAGAATCTTGTGAATTATGATTAGGTAATCGTGTGAAGAATGATTTTTGTGTGCACAACTGTTTGATTCGTTCACCATCTTCACTAGCATGAGCCTTGATATGAATAAGTGATAATGAATGATGATGTATGATAAATAAATTTAGGGAATGAGAATCACTGTTTCTTTTAATGTTTCAATATTGATGTTGTGCATAAATGTGTTGGTCATGAGTTGCTTGCCATAAATCCATGTAAATCAGTGTTCACAAGTTGTTAAACGAATCTTGTATTTAATAAAAATAAGGTGGTATGATTCCTGCTCGTGATGAATGATAATTTAGGATCAATATGAGGTATATGAATCATGTTCAAAGGATGATATGAATGTTAGATGAATGATGTCAAAACTGTTAACTTGGTGAAATTGTTAAACAGTATGATGAAAGGTGGTTGCTAACTGATTAGGCCGAACAGTCCAATGTGTTAGACTTATTTTAGTGGACCTCACACTGAATGAGCCCAAATGCCTTCATAAGCCGCACAATCTCCACTGTTATGACTAAAGTGTTGATTGCTAACTGATTATGTATACTTACATGAATGAATGATCTACTCGTACACTGCTTGATTAAATACGTGTATGCTACACGTCACAAACTTGAATACGGTTCTAATGATCACTAACCTTAAATAGGACGAGGTTAACCAACTTAGGATAAGAACTCTATCAAACCGAGCAATGAAAGGTGAGTTCACACTAACGCGTTAAAGCATGTATTCCCGGTGGATTTGGAAACCTAATATTCCGGGGAAAGGGAATAGTGATTAAACATATACTCATAATTCTTGTCTTAGCATACTAAACGAAACTCTGTCATGAAGTCCCCGACACTTATGCCGATTAGTCGCCTGGCATGGCAAATGGGATATTAGTTGATAGCGCTATTAGGTTTGACAAACCTCACACCGGGCCTGCTAAGGACGGATGTGAACTAGTATGGCCTTATTACCAATTAATGACGACAGACATTAATCTGGGGCAACTAGCACTACAGTCACAGTTTCGGTACCGCATAGTTTAGTAGCTTACATAATGGGTTAGCTCCCCATGACGTGTTTTACATCTGGTAACTTAATAACTAATGTTTTTGGATAAAACAAGCAAAACATTTTATAGCGTGAACTCGCTAACTTTATGTTGACATACTACTGTATGCTTGCAGGTCCGTAGATGCAGCGTTGGAACTTTTGCCTGAAAAAGTGTAGTGGTCGACTAGAATCCTTTATTGGATTCCTATTTCATAAACTTATGTTTTAAATTATCTTATGGATTTATGCACTTAATGCTTCCGCTGGATTTCTTAACTATGTTTTAAACTTTAATTACTTACACTATGACTTAGACTTTAATATTATGTCACTGATCTTATTGGTGATGGATTTATGTTATTTACTTTAATTGTTCAATATGATTGGTGGCTTGATCCTGGGCAGTTGCACGCCTCGCGGTATTACTCCGCATGTGGAATTTGAGGGTGTGACACACATGACTGGATGCAAAGCTCGACTATCAAACTTCCATGCACATGAAGGGGGTGATATATCCTTTGGAAATAATTCAAAATGACCTCTCTCATTGCACCTAAAACACATCACCTTTGACTTATTAGATCCTATCTTTATACTTGGGCCTTACAAACAATTTCTTTCAGTAATCTCCATAAAACATTGAGCTCTTCTGATCACACTTGCCATACACCATCTTATGTCAATCAATTCCATCTCCTCCTGATCAATCAGGTCATAATCTTCTTTGCATAGATTATAATTTCCTATTCGACCAGCAACCATTCCTTCATATGATTCAAGAACTGTAGCTTACAACGAGATATGTTCTTTAGCATTTGATGAAGTAAGACCTTGAAGATTTGTCAAATTTACAACAATGTTGGACTGAAGATTCCCGGTAGATAAATTTGAACTCTACAGGTTTTGACTTTTTTGTTGTGTTTGTTGAGATGATTGAGATTGTGGTGTCACATTCGATCCAACACTACATCCATAAACAGATTGAGAACTTCGAGTAAACCCTGCATTGCTACTCACGAACGCACTTCCCCCAGATAAATTTGCACTGAAGGTTGTTTGAATTTTTTGACTAGTCGTAGTCATATCTGGTACGGATCCTTTGCAGTATAATCCAATGTCTTGAGGAATAACAATCGACTTCATCTTCGCCTTCTGTCTTAACTCTAACTCGTGAGCTTCTAGTTTTTCAATAAAACCGCTCAGTGTCAATCTTATGTAATCATACGGTTTTGATTTTAATATTATCATGAACATTCCCCAATCAGCATCTAGCAAGGCATCTGCCAATCTATCCACTAGATCAATCCTATCCTTCTTGATATCAACTCGTTTCATTTCTGCAACTAAATGACAATATCTTTCTACCAACTGATGAAACATCTCTCTTTTAATTGTAGTAAAAATATCAAACTCTTTCTTGATAAAATCGGCTTTGCTTTTTATCGTTTCCTTTTTATTTATTAAAAAAACTTATTCATAGTGACTTAGATGTAGGGGTGTTCATGAACCGATCCAATCCGATCGAGGGTCTGCTCATGCTCGGATTGAATTACAACCGATCCGATCAGATCGAATTTGCAAAACCGAGCACAAAAGTGATGCTCACGCTCGGATTGAATTTGAATCGATCGGATCATTTTCGCTCTGTTTTGCTCGGTTTTTATCAATTCATAACTAAAATCGAGCGGATCGTTTTCGCTCGGTTTCGATCGATTGAATTATAAGGTTGCGTTCAACAAAAACAAATCCTAACTTAATTAAAACATGTCCAACACTTTACTAACAAAAACAATACATAACTAAAATCATGATTCTAAAAATGTTCTTAACAATATCAAGAAGCACAAAATAAAATGTGAAATACAAATTGTCATTTAGTGCAAAAGCCATAAACTTCTTCTTTAAGCTTGATCATCTTCATCTACAAAATTCAACTTCAAATCAACATATAACCTATAAACACAAGCATTAAACAAAACCATTAAGTTCTACACATTACATAACAACTTTTATAGTTTGTTAATTATAAAAAGAGTAAATTTCAAATTTCGTCCTTTATGTATGTCTAAAATATCAAAGTATGTCCTTTGTCTTTAATATCTTCAAGAAACATACTTAATGTTTGAAAAACCATTCAGGTTATGTCCTTTAGCCCTAACTAGGTTAATTTTTACAGTTAAGTATGACCAAATGGACCCTACATAAGGGTATTTTGGTCATTTACTTTATTTACTCAAATTAATAAATATAAAAAGTAATAAATAAAACAATTAAAATATATTATATATATTTACGTATATAGTTCTGGTGACACCACCATCTACCACCATCTCCCTCTCTCTCTAAACTCTCTCCCTGCCCCACTCTCTCTCTCTAACTTCTGGTGACACCACCATCTACCACCATCTCCCGGCCACCACTCCTACCCCGACAAGCCCCCATAACCCTCACCCTCCCTCTGTCGCTCCTTCTCCGGCGACCACACTCACACCCGATCCTCCTCTGTCTCCCGATATTGTCGCCCACACACACCCACACCCCCCTACTGAGCAGATCGGACAGATCGAAGAGAGAGAGAGAGACGGAGAAGAAGAAAGGAGTCGATCCCCTCCTTTTACGGCAACAGTGGCAGCGGAGTTTTGAGTGTTGACGGTGAGTTGTACGGTGGTCGGTAGCAGGAGTCGATCTAGGGTTGACCACAACCACAACCTCTCCAGATCTAGGGTTTCTTCAACCTCCAAATCCCCCAATTCTCACATAAACGCATCAACCGAATCCGATTAGCACTTTTCGGATCATGTGAGACAGATTGATGATGATAAAGAACGGCAGTGGGAATGAAGGTGATCGAAGGTAGTGGTCAGAGGTGTTGGTGTAGAAAGGTGGATGAGGTGATGACCGGAGACTTGCAGGTGATGGTGGTGGTGTTTGAATGAAGTGGTGGCTGAGGCGGTAGTTACGATGATGGTCAGAGGAGTTTTGAGTGTTGACGGTGAGTTGTACGGTGGTCGGTGTTTGCTGGTTGTAGATTGGATTGAAGAAAGTGAAGGCTGCAGTTAGGTTCTTGAAGGATATGGAGATGAAAGGGTTCCTTTCAGCTGCGAAGACTTATAATGTTTTGATATTTTGGGTTCTGTGAGTTAGCTTTGTTAATTTGGCTATTGGTATGTTTGATGAGATGAAAACAGTTGGGATCGATTGTATGTTAGATAAATCTTTTTGTTTCTACCCTTTATTTTGTAAATAGATTTGGGGAGATGAGGGTTTTACAATCAATTCGATCGATCTGTTAAGTTGTTTACTATACGAGGAGTATGAAATCGGTGCAATCGTCGTCGTATAGAGATCGTACACTGGTTTGGAGCAGAGTAAACTTGCAGGTGAAGTGGTGGTGGTGGCAGATCGGTGGCGGTGGCGGTGGCGGTGGCGGTAGCAGGTGGGTTGTGGTTGTGGTTGTGGGGGTAGGATAATTTATTATAATATTTAGGATAAAATGACTAAAATACCCTTATGTGGGGTTGACTTAGTCAACTTTAACCATGAAAACTAATTGTGTTATGACTAAAGGACATAACCTGAATGGTTTTTCAAACATTAAGTATGTTTCTTGAAGATATTAAAGACAAAGGACATACTTTGATATTTTAGACATACATAAAGGACGAAATTTGAAATTTACTCTTATAAAAATACTTTTCATTTATTATCAGGCCTGTCTGAAGTCAACACATCAATTTTCAATTTTTCTTCGTCTCTTGCAGCTTGCTACACATTAAAAAAACAAAATACAAATGTTAATGCATAAATTACAAAAGTATAAGTAGATTATAAATGTAATAAAAGCTTACTTTCAATGTTTTAAGGTTGTTTTTTAGCTGGCCTTTAACTAATCACTTCCACAAACAAGAAGTTCCACCATATCCTTTAAAATCTATAATATATATATATATATATATATATATATATATATATATATAGGGTAAGGTTCATGCGAGAACCACCTTTATTGCGAGAACCGCGAGAACCAATGTGAACACAACCTAAAATAGCTAAAAAAACCTAAAAAAAACCTAACCCCCCCCCCCCCCCCAAGCTAAATGCTAAAAACTAAACCCCCCAAAAAACCTAAAAAAAACCTAACCCCCCCCCCCCCCCCCAAGCTAAAAGGCTAAAAACTAAACCCCCAAAAAACCTAAAAAAATCTAAAAAAAAACTAAAAAAATCTAAAAAAAATCTAAAAAATTTTTTTTGATTTTTTTAATATTTTTTATGTTAAAATCGCTACTTTTAGAAGCCAAAACAAAAAAAAAAATTAAAAAAAAAATTTTTAAATTTTTTTTTTTTTTTTTTGCTACGAAAAATAGCGATTTTGTTATAAAAAATATTAAAAAAAAAAATTTGTGTGATTTTTAGCTATTTTTAGGCATTTTTGGTTGCGTTCACATTGGTTCTCGCGGTTCTCGCAATAAGAGGTGGTTCCTAACGGATCTTTGTCCTATATATATATATATATATATATATTAATAAAAATAATTCGAGCGAAACCGAGCGATCGACGAGCGAGCGGACCTTTACTCATATGCTTGGATTGAATTTGAATCGAACTGATCCGAGCGGTTCATTTACAAACTGAGCGGGAATCGAACGAGTATTTTTCGAGCATTTTTCAAGCGATCGTCGAGCAAGTTTGGACAGCCCTACTTAGATGACCCTGAATGATAAAGCAACTGTAGAATCTCTTCTTTAACAAACTGTTGGAGTAAATTCATCATTTTCTTCTCCTTGATATACGCATCTTTTTTATTTTCAGGAATCTGTGAAATCTTAATATTCTCTCCTTGTTCATTTAATGGAATCTTATATTCCTTTTCTATTGTCATCCAAGTATCTAGATTTATGGCTTGCAGCTTGACCATTTCGGATAATCTTCCATTCTCAAAAGCTTAGGGGTTTGTTTGGAGTGCCCGTCTTGTTCTCTAAGTTCAGATTTTGTACAACACTGGATGGGGTTGCTGCAAACGCATTCATCGTATCATAATCCATCTTCAAACTTAACATCAAAAATCTTAACACTTTATCATTTCCAAACGTAGGACACAATCAAACGTAGGACTCTTCAAACGAATGACCAATCCAAACGTAGAACACTTTGAGCGTATGAATCCCAAGTGCATGACCCCTTGAACGTATGACTCCCAAGCGGATGACACAACCAACCAAGTGACTTGGTATGCGCGTAGGAGCTCTTGCACTTGGCTCCTGGGTGCGGATGAGCACTCCTACGTCGGAAGTAGGCTCCTGCACTCAGACCCATTTCTTGATGAATTTTGGCAATTTGATGATGAAAGTGGATGAATTTAGCTCTAATTTTCTGACATGATGTTCAAAAATGAAAATAGAAGATATGAGTAGAATTTGCTAGCTTTTTAACCAAAAAAATAAGAAGAAAGGTTGAAAAACGTGGTAAAATGATGCTTTTTCGCCAAATCTTGCAAATTCAAGTGTATCACTGGTAGATATTTGATCTCCTGCTTTGATACCACTTGTAGGATCGTTTTGTGCTGGTGTAGGCTTAAATAAGACTTGAAAGACACACAAATGATATCTACGGACTTATCGAACGCGCGGAATTCATTTTATAAGCTAGTGAACACTTAGATCTTCTTAATATATCCAATTCATTCAAAATTTTGCAGCACGACTCAAGTTACAATCATGCAAAAGCTTCAAATCTTGAGTTGTAAGCTCCTACTGTTAGTTGCATTTTTAGGCCTGCATTATTATATTTTTAGTATATATTTTCGTTGCATTTTATGCATTTAGACCATACATATTACATCATTTTGAAAAATACATGTTTTGGTAGGATGAAATCTACTTTGGCTCGTATTTATTGTTTTTGTAAGGAGAAAGTGTTTGCGAACAATAATGAGCATGAAAGAGGTTGGTCGATCATGAGGGACACGAGCTAAAACAAGTATGGATCAAGAACTCAAGAAGTTGTTTAAATCAAAGAAAGTGAATTGGAAAATATGCAACTGTCGTAGAAGTCGGATTGCAATTTGCAATACCCAAATTAAATAGTGATGGGCTCAAATTACTTTTGTTCTAATGGGCCATCAATACATCAAAATATGAACGTGAATTAAAAGGTTTTGATGGGCTTAATAACCAAGTGAGTTGGGCTGCTAACAAAAAGAAAGAAAATGAAGGGAATAAAAAAAGGTCAATAATAGAAAAACAATCATCACACATAATCTGAAAAACTTCTGAGGGGGACTTCAATCTTTTGACGGCTGCAATTCGGAGATCGAGAGAAGCAAGAGTTCGGAGTTTGGGAAGTATTTTTGGTTTCGTACGTTTTTAATTCTATTGTTTAAACTTGATTGTTATAGCCATCATATCCGGCTAGAACCGTATACTTTCGACATCAGGGTTTATTTTCTTTGTTTTGGTTCATAAATTTATGTGAAACAGTTATGTTAGATTCTATGATTTAATGGTTTGTTTACGTGATTCTTGTTTTTATACGGATTCGATCCGAAAAATCTTAGATTGTTAGTAAACTTGATCAACTTATTAATTTATCTAATAATGTTCAATCAATTTTAGAACTCTAATAATGTTTTAGTTTTTGACATTAGGAACAAAATAATATTTTGAGTTTGTCTATGAACCCAAACTATTATAGAATTATATAATATAATTAAACATTTCGAACGGCGTTAGTGTTTGATTGTAGTCGATACTTCTATCCCGCAATCCGCACATTAAGATCCGAACAGCTTGAGCTTAGAGTAGCGGGTTGGCTCTAATCAACGAACGATGTTTGGTTAGATATTAGATAGAGTGGATGACCGAACTGTGTGACGTCTAGTGTCGATACAAACTATTATTTAAAAAGAATCATTGCACCGTGACCGTTAATGATCTAAGTCGAACCGAATCAAGAAATTGTCCTGATGTTAAAATTACTTTTTAATGTCTGAATTTACCCAAACCTTTTTAATTGACATTTTTATATAATTATTCGTTGTCATTAATTTTTTGTCTAAATTAAAACCCCCCTTTTAAAACAATCGTATCTTGATAAAATCTTTTTGACATAATTAATTAATCGGTATCCCTGTAGACAATGTTGTAGAAAGCGCTAGTCGGGCGGTGAGGTACAGCCTAGGGATTAATCGGGATTGATCGGAATGGGATTTTTATATGTATTTTTTCAAAATTATATATATATATATATATACCCAATAATATAAAAATAATACTTCAAAATTCACATAAATACTTCAAGTTTCAGATAGTATGGTTCGATTTTGACCGATTTTGACCAATTTTGACCGCCTAGGACCGATTTTGATCGATTTTGACCGACTAATATTGTCCGATTAATCCGATTTTTGACCGCCTAGGACCGATTTTGACCGATTTTTTTACCATGATCGATTAATTGACCGCCTAGCTCAAAATTAGGCAGTAAGTAACCGCCTAGCGCCTAGGCGCCGATTAATCGGCCGCCTAGGCCGATTTCTGCAACCATGCCTATAGACACGAACCTGACTTCCATTCATACTATTTTTAGTTTGTCTAAGTAGGTTTATTTATATTTATTTGCTGGATTCGACAACCAACATCTACGCACGGACTACCCTATTTATAAGCCATAGTGATACGTGTGCAAGACTCCTGCACTCTGGCTTCCTCATGCGCACACATGAGTACTTTACAATACAATACAATACAAAACAAAGTATAAACTCATATGTTATAGTGCCATAATACATAACAGACACTAGACTAAGACGTAGGCACTAGACACAAATGCAACAACAAATTCGGTTTTTGGTTAATCAATTTTTAGTTAATTTAGTTTTTTGTTGATTTCGGTTTAGTTTCCCTCATTTTCGATTTGATTTTGTTCAACAATTCCATTGGTTAAAGGGAAGTAAAGTGTAATTAATGTTTCAAAGTCTAATTTACCCTCTCTTATCCATTATAATATAATATATATATTATTTTATGATAAAAATATATTTAAATAGGAATGTAATGCTTAAAAAATGATTGAGCTACAGTAACGGTTAAAATCAATGAAACCATTTACATACATACATTTTCAAGATGGGGTACATACATACATTTTCAAGATGGGGGAATAGTGCCAGGCAGCTGCCTGGCACTGCCCCATTGTACCAACCAGTTTATTATTTTTTATCCATTTGAAAATTATCGTTTTGCCCCCAGCTCAAAATAAAATTACGTTTTTGTCCCCATCTCAGAATTACGATTTTGCCCTCAATTCAAAATTACGATTTTCGCTGGCACTCCCCCATTGGACCAACCAGTTTATTATTTGATATTCATTTTAAAATTACGTTTCTGTCCCTCTTTAAACTTACGATTTTACCCCCAGCTTAAAATAAATTACGCTTTTGTCCCCAGCTAAAAATTACGATTTTTCCCTCTATTCAAAATAAAATTGTGGTTTTGCCCTTAGCTCAGAATTACCTTTTCGCCCTCAGTTCAAAATAAAATTTTGTTTTTGCCCCCAGCTAAAAATTACGATCTTGCCCTCTGTTAAAAATGTGATTTTTCCCTGTTTAAAAAATTATAATTTCGCTCTCAGTTCAAAATTACGTTTTTTCCCCAGTTCAAAATAAAATTATGCTTTTGCCCCCAACTCAAAATTACGATTTTGCCCTCGGTTCAAAATAAAATTGTGGTTTTGCCTCCAGCTTAAAATTACGATTGTGCCCTTAGTTTAAATTTATATTACGTTGTTACCCCAAGTTCAAAATTACGAACTTGCCCCTGTGAAAATTTACAATTTTGCCCCTGATTCAAATTTATTACCATCACTTTAACTTTTGGCAAATTACGATTTTACCCCAGTAAAAAAAATACAACTTTCCCTCAGTTAAAAATTACAATATTGTCATTGTTTTAGTTTTTTTTATCAAAACTATAAAAATGTTTTGTTTTAATTGTGTGACTCGATTTAATTGTTTTTCGTGTCAATGAGCTGCCTAACACTCGCTCATTATTCAGTCATCGCCCCGCAACGCGGGCTGGGCATATACTAGTTACACTACATAGTAACACATGAAAGAAAATGGTCTTATGATGTACCATTGTGTCAGTGATGTATCTGATACATATTTTATGGCGTGACAGTTATGACCAGTGTTGCAAAAATCGGCGTAGGCGGCCAATTAATCGGCGCCTAGGCGCTAGGCGGCCATTCACTGCCTAATTTTGAGCTAGTCGGTCAATTAATCGGCCATGGTCAAAGTCGGTCAAAATCGGTCCTAGGCGGTCAAAAATCGGATTAATCAGACTATATTAATCGGTCAAAATCGGTCCTAGGCGGTCAAAATTGGTCAGAATCGGTCAAAATCAGTCAAAATCGAACCATACTATCTGAAACTTGAAGTATTTATGTGAATTTTGAAGTATTATTTTTATATTATTGGGTATATATACATAATTTTGAAAAAATACATATAAAAATCCCATCCCGATTAATCCCTAGGCGGTACCTCACCGCCCGACTAGCGCCTAGCGCCTTCTACAACATTGGTTATGACGTGACAGTTAAAGTTTAAAACAAATTAAACCGACCATGAGTAGTGGTAATATCTCTATCTTTGGGCGTTTTGCGTCATGTGACAGCCCAGTCAGCAATAGGCCATTATGAGGTTTTTTCTAAAATGGGTGTAGTGGGATGTGGGTATTGTAGGCATTGTGTTAAAAAAAATGGTGTAAATAAAATTAAATAAAAAAACATCAAAAAATATTTTATTGGGCATTATCCTATATATTATCCTATATATTAAAAAACAAACCTTATGAATAGTTCCTTCACCATTCAAAGCTTGCCACGTGGCAAGCCTTTTTTTTTATTTTTGTTTTTTTTTCATTTAAAATGAATAGTACTTTCTCCATTTAAACCTTGCCACGTGTCAAGTTTTTTTTCCCATTTATCCATCTTTTATCAAAATACCGGTACGGTCCTGTTCGGTCTCGGTACATGAAGGTAAAAACCGGCACCAGCCTGGTACAGAAAACATCAAATGTAGGTACCGAATTGATATTGAAAATTTTTAGTTCGGGAAATTCGGTACTTCTAACCAATACCATTTGCTCATCCCTGATCACGGGTACCGTACAAACACCAACGGTATCGTACAATTTTTTTTTATTGATTTTCTTCAACTTTAGTGTTTTTTTAGTTTAAGGGCTAGGGATGAGCTCGGTGCCAACCGATACTAAATTGGTACTGGTACCGAAAATACCGGTTACGGTACAGGTATATGAAGGTAAAAACCGGTAGCAAACCGGTACTAGGAACGCCAAAAGTTAAATCCGAATTGACTTAAAATCTTTCGGTTAGGGAAATTTTGTACCGTTACCCAATACCATTTGCTCATCTCTGACCACGGGTTTCATACGAACAACATCATTACCATAAAACTTTTTTTGTTGATTTTCTTTGGGTTATACTATTTGTTCATCCCTGATCACGGGTACCGTACAAACACCAACGGTATCGTGCAACTTTTTTTATTGATTTTCTTCAACTTTTAGTGTTTTCTTTTTTTTTTAGTTTAAGGGCTAGGGATGAGCTCGGTGCCAACCGATACTAAATTGGTACTGGTATCGAAAATACCGGTTACGGTACAGGTATATGATGGTAAAAACTGGTAGCAAACCGGTACTAGGAAAGCAAAAGGTTGCTACCGAATTGACTTAAAATCTTTCGGTTTGGGAAATTCGGTACCGGTACCCAATACCATTTGCTCATCTCTGACCACGGGTTTCATACGAACAACATCATTACCATAAAACTTTTTTTTGTTGATTTTCTTTCGGTTATCTTATACTGTTTTTCTTCTACATTTTCTTTTTATTCTTGTCAGTGGTTCTATGCGTAACGCGCTCGTAGTGATTTCAAAACACATGTAAACACAGACTAAATGACAAAAGAAGTTTGCTGCAACGCGGCCATAGTAATAAACCTAGTTATGTTTAAACATGCATGTGATTGGTCAATTCAAAGTTCTCTCAAGCATGGAATATTTCACGCTCCAACCCAATTTTGATTAAAAAAAGACCCATGGGGGCGGAGATGAAAGCGTGATGAGGAGTTCAATAACCAAAAAACACCCAAAAACTTCACCACTAAGGTTGTCTTACATATTTAATATTTCATTTACTCAACCCTCAACTCATGTATCAAAAATGTGATTTCACGTTTTATTTTAAAAAATGGATATATAAAACGAAGTTTCTAGTACATAAAATAAAAACAAACTGAAACTAAACCAACACCATATAACCCAAAACCTATCACGATACCACTCGTTCACTGCCAGGACGATAATGGAAGCTCTACTGAGCTCCACCACAACCACCACTCTCCGCCCCTCACTCACACCCTCATCCACCAAACCACCACTTTCTCTCTCTACATTCACCACAACCACCCACAAACTCTCAAAATCCAACAAAAACATTCGTCTCCGAGTTTCCGCTACTTCTCCGAAACCTGCAACTGAAACGGCGGTCGATACGTTCACTGTGCCTTCGGAAATGAAGGGGTGGGTGTACGATGAGTACGGCGGTGTGGATGTGTTGAAGTATTCGTCGAATGTTACGGTTCCTAGTGTCAATGATGACCAGGTGTTGGTTAAGGTTGTGGCTGCTGCTCTTAATCCTGTTGATTTTAAGCGACGGCTTGGGAAGTTTCAAGCGACTGATTCTGCTTTGCCGGTAATGTTTGTGGGTCTTTTTTTTTTTTGGTGAGATTGGAATTTGAATGTATACTTGTTGGATTCCGTGTTCCCTATCAACATATTATTGGTTAATAGACTCTATGAACAATTTAGGAATGTAAACGAGCCGAGCCGAGTTGGGCTGGGGTGGGGTGGGATAGTTTGTGAACCAAACCAACTCGTTTGTGTTAACTAAACATACTTTTTGAATCTGATGGAGTTTGTGTTACTGTTAACAGACAGTTCCAGGATATGATGTTGCCGGTGTTGTAGTTAAGGTCGGAAAGCAAGTTAAAGGTCTGAAACTAGGAGATGAAGTATATGGAGATATAAGCGAAAAAGCACTCGATGGGCCGAAGCAGTCAGGTTCTTTAGCCGAGTACACCGCAGTCGAAGAGAAACTGCTAGCCTTAAAACCCAAAAACTTGGACTTTGTGCAGGCTGCCAGTCTCCCCCTTGCAATTGAGACCGCATATGAAGGTCTAGAGCGAGCCGGTTTCTCTGAAGGTAAATCAATCCTCATCTTAAACGGTGCTGGTGGAGTCGGGTCACTCACGATTCAGGTATAATGAAATCAAGATGTTAAATGCTCAAATCGCAGATGATATGAATGATCTATGTTTGTTTATGGGTAAGATTACTTGATGCAGCTTGCAAAGCAAGTGTTTGGTGCTTCAAAGGTTGCGGCGACAGCTAGTACATCAAAACTTGAGTTGCTGAAAAGTTTAGGTGCTGATTTAGCAATCGATTACACCAAAGAGGACTTTGAACAACTGCCAGACAAATACGACGTTGTTTTTGATGCGATTGGTAAGTCGTTTTTGTAAGAATCTACGCAGAGCGGAAGCAAATAAAAAGAGAAAATAATGTCAAGAGAAATCGATATCTATTACATGAACCTTACTTATAGGCAAAATATGGTAGGCCGAGTTAAATGATGGAAAATTGAAATTGACTTCTAAATTAACGTGTGAATTACTCAAATCAAAGATTCACACGTTTTTAACATAGAAAACGAAACAAATCAAAGGGTAAAATGCCAAAAATTGTCCCTGTGTTTTGGGCTGATTTGCCTGTTACATCCAATTTTTTTTTTTTTTTGTATCACGTTTTGATTTTTTTGCCATTTCCATTCAAATCACAAACCCAGTTAAAATGCATCGTTAACTCAAGGGATGATTTTGGCAATTTACCCATTTATTTTTCTGTTTTTTAATTTTGTTAATTTTATTTTTTACCTTTAAATAAAAAACGACAAAATAATTTTTATTATAATTTATATACATATACGCACACATTTATATAAGTGTGTATATTGTAACTAGGGCCAGGATCATTTCAGAACCATAAATATTTACAGAACTCGCAGAACTCCTAATAAACAATCTTTTTAATTATATATTTTTATGTTTAGGATAATTTTATCATTTATTATGTGTATTTTTACGATTACATACATGTTAAGAGTAATTTTATCATTTTTTATATGTAATTTTATAATTAGACATATGTAAACTAGTTTTTTTACATATATGTAATTAGTTATGGCACATATATATAATTTTGGCAATTAAACATATGTAAACTACTTTTAACATGTATGTAATCAAAGAAATACATATAATAGATGATAAAAAGATCCTAAATACAAAAACTTATATATAAAATGATTGTTTATTAGGAGTTTTGAAAGTTATGTAGTTACTTAGAGTTCTGAAATGAACTCAACCCATTATAACTATACTTATTTTTATTTAAAGGTAAAATAGTAAAAAACAGCTCCGGTATTCGTTTCATACCAGAATCAACAATGATACACACAAATACACAACTGCATTATGAGTGTACATACTGATCCCAACATATTTTCGTAAGGATTAAAAATTGTGGTTTGGTTGTAGGGCAAGGGGAGAAAGCAGTGAAGGTGGTGAAGGAAGGTGGCAGTGTGGTGGTCCTAACCGGTGCAGTGTCACCACCAGGGTTCCGGTTTGTTGTGACTTCTACGGGCTCAACACTGACAAAGCTGAACCCGTACTTGGAGAGTGGGAAGGTGAAGGCGGTGATTGACCCAAACAGCCCGTTTCCGATTGACAGGGTGAAAGAAGCTTTTTCTTACCTTGAAACTGGTAGAGCTACTGGAAAGGTGGTTGTATATCCGGTTTCTGAAGAGTATATTTTGGAGAAGCTAGCACAATAAATGTAACCAAACATGTAATGAGTGCATTTGATATCATGATATTTCAGGTTAGTTTCAGCATCTCTTTTGTTCTTGTTTTATTGTATGTATATCGTATAATGGCACTCGCTTTATATGTTTTATATACGTATTTGACATTGGAGTGATACCGATTAACCAAACACGATGATTTTTAAAGAGTGATACTCACTGTTTGTTTTAAATTATCAAAATAATACAATTCATAATGGACAAGTATGCACCAGCTGACCAACATTGATCTAATATCAATTCTTGTTATAGTTGTCTTGATATATTAGTTTGTGCGTGAAAAATGTTTGAAAAGCATATTAAAGGCGAGCAATGTGGGGACATACCATTCTATCCCACATATTCTATGAACCTAGGCTATGCGGTATGAGGTAGTGGTGACTTGTGATGTGCACGGACGGCCACGTGACCGTGGAACCCATGGTACACCACCCCCCTCAGTCACGGCAAACGGGTCGGTTCGGGTTGGGTCGGGTCATGGGTCAAAACGGGTTCGGGTCAAAAAGGGTTCGGGTCAAAACGGGTCAATTACAAAAAAAAGGTTGTTTTGGTTCGGGTCAAAACGGGTTCGGGTCGGAACGGGTCCGGGTCAGAACGGGTTCGGGTTGAAACGGGTCCGGGTCAGAACGGGTTTCGGGTCGGGTTGGTTAAAAAGAATTGAATTTTTGGTTCATCACCTAAGCCACTGAACCTCAAATAGAAAACAAAAAAGAATTGAACTTTCGGTCATGGTTAAGATAGCGATCAACCTAATGCAAAACTGAGGAACATCAAATAACTTATATAGTCTTAAAATGTTGGAAAAAAATAAGTTTCCGCTCGTGTCAACTCAATTTGACCGTATTCATTCTTACGGGTCAAAGAATTACTTGTTTTTGACCCGTCCCCAATATCCGGGTACGTTTGGGAAACGTCCCCAGGCCGTCCCCTACGCGTTTCCGTCCCCGAGCCGTCCCCGGGACGGGTACTCGATGTAAGATGTCGTCCCCGTGCTTCATAGTATTCAAGAACCTCAGAGGTTGAACAATCAGGTAAAATCCAAAATAATTGACCAACAAATTACCACAATCAAACATGGAAATCACTGTCTAGAACATCAAATACACATATAGCATCAAAGTCCAATCAAATCATAACAAACCAACTCATAATGTGGGAATATTGTAACTGCAACAGGTAATTGAGCTTCGAAGATGCAAAATCAAATAACCAAAACTCACATTTCATCTCACAATGTAAAATCAAATAACTGCAACAATCAATAGGTTCAAACTCACATTATAACTCGTAAACTGATTAAAAAAACACTTTCAAATTCATTTAAGCAATTCAACAAACACTTGGTGAGCAAGGATGGTGGGGCATAAACAGTGAAATAAACTGCTACAAATATTATTGAAGAAGATGATTAATTGATTGAAAAGTTTACCTCTAGGGTTTGAGATGGATATAGAAGATGATTAATTGATTATAGATCACAGGGACTAATGGATTGTTTCAACACAAATCTACAAATGAACAATTGTTTATCTGGATCTAATCATTGAAAATATGATACGAAATCTGGTTCGGATTTTACTGATGAAAGGATACTGTGTCAGTAACTAAGATTTTAGATATGAATCGAACAAGAGACCCATTGATTTCAGAGATGAATTGAACGATTTCAGATGCTAGATTGAGCAGAAACGATTTCAGTCATTACTCTTCATTCGTTCAAATGTGATTTCAAAGACCCGCTTGATTTCTTATTCAACCCTGTTTCACCCGTTCTGATTTTTCTCTTGACCCGTTCTAACCCGTTTCAGCCTTTTCATCTTTTTAATTTCACCCATTTTGACCCATCAAAAATATTATTAAACCCAAAACAACCCAGTAACTTAATATTCTGACCCAAAAGGACCCAAAATCAACTTAATGGGTTACTTTTGCCAGGCCTAGTCACCATGCTTGGTGATTGGTGGATTCTTCCATGGAGACCACGGGCCATCTTTGAAAATTTTAAGGTAAGACCCTTATCACGATTTGACCCAAAACGACGCAGCGGAAAATGAACCGTAAAATTTCTTTTTTTTTTAACTGCTCTAACATACTTGAATACCGTTTAGGTCAACCCTTTTAACATAAATACATCATTGATCATTTACTTAATGTAACTATGTTAACAAATAGTTACAAACAACGTGACCGCTTTTCCGTACAATCCATGATCTTCAACTCGACCCTCGTTCACTTGTCCATCATGAATATCTGACTAACCTGCGGTCACTATATATAACCAAAACGTTAGTACATGGTGACATCATATATAATTTAATAAATACACTTAAAAGGCTATACCGCATTATAATTACGTAAGGTATTCCATTGAAACATCCTCTCAATTTTATTTACTTGAGTCCGACATCAATTCCTCGAGAGTCCGGCGTTCCCATACCTACACTTCATTTCATTCTCAATAGTAACATAGTTAGGAATACGTAATCTCAAACATGTTGAAAGCCCACATCTTCGCATATATGTATACCAGTGATCTACAATCATTAGATTACAACACACATATACACTTTCATATATTTAAGTACATTCATACGAATCCCATTCATTCATATGTGCATACATACAAGTTCACACTACTTACACACGCTACAGTTCCATATCTACATACATGCATACAAGTCACAATCATTTATTCGTATTCAAATATCAAACTTTGAACATCGCAAGCATCTAAAGTTGAGCCTTACCTACAAACGTATCAATACAAATCGAAGCAGTTACAAATAAACATAACCGCCTAACTTCCAACAAACATGATGAACATTCCATTAACATGATAAACGTTCCATTAACATGATGAACATTTCATTAACATGATGAACATTCCATTAACATGATGAATATTTCACTAACGTGATGAACATTCCATTAACATGATGAACATTCCATTAACATGATGAAACTATCATCTTAATTTACACTAAGGATAGACAAAGTTCATATGAACTTACCTTGGTATTTAACCTTACCCGTAACTTCTTACATGGTTCCCTATATACAACATACCAAACTTCATTTATAAATAAGAAGTGATTTCGGAAATCACTTACCTTAAGCGTTCGTTTCATACTTGCTTCCTCGCACCTTTCCCGTTAGCCTTCCACACTTCCACCCACCTTGACATGATCATATACTTTCATGTCATTATGGTTACCGCATTATTAGCATACAAGCACATTCTAAATTACATTCATTCCACAAAATTCTTTATATCGTCACATATAACATTTATTGATATAGCATGTGCCTTGCGATTTTCCTAACATTACATTTGTGGCCAAATGTCTTACTATGCTATTTATGCACAGTTGACTTTTAGAAAGTCAACTGCCCATCCTATGAATTATCAACTTAAGCTCATACATTCTCAACATTAATAGATTATACTACGAACATCATACACATTTCATACTCATATAGCAATACACATAATGTGCATCATATTACCCAAGCATAGAGTATAACTTCTAATGCATAGTGTTTACCAAATCATATATTAAACCAACATCCTACATGTACTCCATTCAAAACATATTTCTCATGTTTAATTATCACCGAATTACATCACCTCCACACATTAGACACTTTCATCCATCATTTGCATACCATTTCATCTATTAATCTCACCTAGGCATTGCAACAAACACTTGGTGTGCGTACTACTTTCTAAGCATATTGTACAAGCATCTTATGCTCATCTTCATACTTCTTGCCTTCATCAATCAAATACAACTAAAATCAACCTAATTCCATACCATACTCAACTTATCTAACAAGTATTCATCACATACAACATACTAAACCAAATTTTGGACAAGGATTGGACATGGGTGTTATAACCATGTCGCCATTTTCACTAACCCAAATGGGTTTCACCTTCAAACATCAAATTACTTGATATCATACATAAAACAAGTTCTATTTGGTCATTCTAACACATATCCATGCTCAATTTCAACAAATTTCAGGATTGATCACAAACCCACTTCATACAAGATCACCAAATCACAAATTACAACTTACCACATGTTTATCTTGTCTAGATGGTAATGATTCTTCTTTCATGCATTTATTTCACATCCAGTTGATCTTGATTTGAGTTGGAATTGCATACTTGTTCTTGTAAGAGGGTTTTCTCCTCTCTTTCTTTCTCCAGACACTTCACGCGCACACATATGCACATTCTAGCTCTTTTTTTCATATATAAACTTAATTCCATTCCACCAAGTTTAGTCCCTCAAGTTTGCCATTTTTCTTATTAGTCACAAACTTCCTTCCTCACTATTTAACTCATACTTTAACTAAGTTATTTAAAACCGATTAACCCACTTCATGCCTTAAAACCAGGAAACACATTCGTAAGTTAAACATTTGGGTTTTGGGGCGTTACAAGTCTACCCCCCTTAAAGAAGGTTTCATCCCCGAAACCTTTCTCATTTCTACTAGACCAATTCTAGTCTTACTTTTAAATCAATTCATTCAAGAAGTTTTCTACAACACGAAAACACTTGTGACTCCTTAAGAGGTAGTATTCATGCATAACCATTTATATAGGTCTTGTCCTTGCCTTCTTAACTAAGTATAAGACTTTCATACATTCACCAATCATACTCAAAATTCTATTCTTGCGTTAGTCACATAAGTACTTGTCACAAGCTTACTAATGCATCTCACTATTAGCATTCCTTCTAATAATTTCATTAACACATGAAAATTCAAACCATAAACATACACATACTATGAAGATTTAATCAAAGTTATCACAACAAAACCACTATGTCATACTCCTTTATTCATACTTATCTCAGAAGATAAACATCATTCTACGTTTGCTATCGCTAGATGATATTAAGTATACCCTTAGGTCAATTTCGATACATTTCACGCATCACTCACAATGCACACATGCGCATTACTCAACAACATTAAGTCTGAGTTATAATTCATTCCTTTGTTGACCTTCACAAGTCAACATTCTACATTATGCCATACTCAAATACCATCCTTTTGTATGGAAGGTATTATTCAAATTGAACTTCTTCTTAACAATCATAATTTAAACATGTTACTAACCTTGCATTCATTGCGTAGACTAACGCTCCGCAAACCAGATCGGCCCGCTTCTTCACGAGTCCGTATCAAAACAGGATCGATCCCTTCCTTCCATGTAATGAGCTTCCGCTCGTGAGCATCCTTCCAACAACTCTACCCATTTCATCACTTCAAGCATTATACCATTCTCAAATAAAAAAAGTTTTAACGGTTAGTACGGTTCATTCATTTACTCATTTTATTCGGTGTTTGACCACTTATATTTCTTTCATGAATTTTTCACTTACAGGATATAATACATTACACATTTCATTTCTCACATATAACTCTTTCATTTCGTTAATTATCTCGCCAACTTTTTCAGTTTGACTTTTCAAGGTCAAACTGCCACTTTTACTTATCGTACATGCGTTGAAGTACACGTTTGTACTTCCTTCCAATTCAAGCATACTTACAAGATATTGTTTTAGTTTTTCTTGTAAAATTTTTCTTTCCTTGTAATTAAATAAGTCATTCTTCTGGGTGCTAGCCCGTCATTCATTCTGACTCTCCTGAGTCGATTACTAACATGCCTAACATGTAACTTATTTAAAACTTCTTTCTTTCAACTAAAATTCCTGCTACAACATCTTTCAACGGTTATACTTACTAAATGAATCAAACCTTTCTTGCTAATTTACTATTACTTGACTCGTAAATAACAACTCAACTTTGTTTGACTTTTTAGGAAGTCAAACTATAAATACATTCTTACTTTTTTATCAATTGGCTAGAATCCATCCCACATGTGTTCATATATGCTTTGCATATACATATGCATATGCATTCAGTTAGTCAGGCAATATGCTTGATATGATAAAACTATAAATGCCACTTACTTACAATGTACATACTTTCCTTAGTTGGGGAGAGAAACACAATTTCTCCTTCAATCCCGTTCATTCTTACTCGCTTAGGGTCTCTACCTTTCTTTTATTTACCACTCATTCTTAAAGTTCTATCCATGCTTACTTACGAATATGACTCCTTCCTTTCAAATCTATCATTCGCATCTTTTATTTGCATATGTTTGATCCGTGCTTGCTTACGGGTTCAAACATTTCATTTCTACTTTTCATTCTTGTAAGTTTGATCTGCTCCTACTTACGAATTTAAGCCTTTCATTCTACCTTTATTCCTTATGTGTTTAATCCATATTCACCCACGGATTTAACTTTTTATCCATATTTGTCATTCTCGTAAGTTTGATCTGTACTCACCTACGGATTCAAAGTGTCATTCATACTTTCCATTCTACATAAGTCTGATCCGTACTCACCTATGTAATCAAACCTTCATTCATACTTTCTGTTCTACATAAGTTTGATCCGTACTCACCTACGTAATCAAACCTTCATTCATACTTTCCATTCTACAAAAGTTTGATCCGTACTCACCTACGGATTCAAACCTATATTCATACTTTCCATTCTACATAAGTTTGATCCGTACTCACCTACGGATTCAAACCTTCATTCATACTCTCCATTATACATAAGTTTGATCCGTACTCACCTACGAATTCAAACCTACATTCATACTTTCCATTCTACATAAGTTTGATCCGTACTCACCTACGGATTCAAACCTTCATTCATACTCTCCATTATACATAAGTTTGATCCGTACTCACCTACGGATTCAAACCTTCATTCATACTTTCCATTCTACATAAGTTTGATCCGTACTCACCTATGGATTCAAACCTTCATTCATACTTTCGTTCTTTTCATTCCTTTCATGTTTGAATTTTTTCTCGAATTCAAACATTTCTTTCACACTTTTCATTCCTTTCACCCACACGACTACTTACTTTCCAATCCTACCGGACATACCTGTGATAATTATCATGGCCTCACGAGTGTCGTATCCTTCTTGCGCATTGGTCAGGCGCACAGTCCAATACTATCCTCGTGCCTTCATATAATCATCACCTATACCCGGAGAATTGGGTTTCGGCTCGTGTAACATTTTAAAAACTTTATCACTAAATCATCATTCTCTTTCATTTAAAATTTCTCTTCCTTCGGGAGGTTTTACCATCACCGGTACCCACATACTGAATTTACGTACCTATGGTCAATTTGTCTTGTTACATGCTTTGGTGTCGGTCCTAGACCGCATCCTCATAACATCCTCCCCAATCATCCATGATTACCTTCGGGTCTTCATCGAGTCTTGGATTGTACGGGTTCCTAGTCAAGAGCACACATGTTTGAGTTCAAGTACCTACCTCCAAGTACTTGGTTTCACTCAAACCAGGACTCTGATACCAACTTGTAAGACCCGTATCATGATTTGACCCAAAACGACGCAGCGAAAAATGAACCGTAAAATTTCTTTCTTTTAATTGCTCTAACATACTTGAATACCGTTTAGGTCAACCCTTTTAACATAAATACATCATTGATCATTTACTTAATGTAACTATGTTAACAAATAGTTACAAACAACGTGACCGCTTTCCCGTACAATCCATGATCAGCAACTCGACCCTCGTTCACTTGTCCATCATGAATATCTGACTAACCTGCGGTCACCATATATAAATAACACATTAGTACATGGTGACATCATATATAATTTAATAAATATACTTAAAAGGCTATATCCCATTCTAATTACGTAAGGTATTCCATTGAAACATCCTCTCAATTTTATTTACTTGAGTCCGACATCAATTCCTCGACAGTCCGGCGTTCCCATACCTACACTTCATTTCATTCTCAATAGTAACATAGTTAGGAATACGTAATCTCAAACATGTTGAAAGACCACATCTTCACATATACGTATACCAGTGATCTACAATCATTAGATTACAACACACATATACACTTTCATATATCTAAGTACATTCATATGAATCCCATTCATATGTGCATACATACAAGTTCACACTACTTACACACGCTACAGTTCCATATCTACATACATGCATACAAGTCACATTCATTTATTCGTATTCAAATATCAAACTTTGAACATCGCAAGCATCTAAAGTTGAGCCTTACCTACAAACATATCAATACAAATCGATGCAGTTACAAATAAACATAACCGCCTAACTTCCAACAAACATGATGAACATTCCATTAACATGATGAACGTTCCATTAACATGATGAACATTTCATTAACATGATGAACATTCCATTAACATGATGAACATTCCACTAACGTGATGAACATTCCATTAACATGATGAACATTCCATTAACACAATGAACATTTCTGTAACATGATGAACATTCCATTAATATGATGAAACTATCATCTTAATTTACATTAAGGATAGACGAAGTTCATATGAACTTACCTTGGTAAGTAACCTTACCCGTAACTTCTTACATGGTTCCCTATATACAACATACCAAACTTTATTTATAAATAAGAAGTGATTTCGGAAATCACTTACCTTAAGCGTTCGTTTCATACTTGCTTCCTCGCATCCTTCCCTTTAGCCTTCCACACTTCCACCCACCTTGACATGATCCTATACTTTCATGTCATTATGGTTACCGCATTATTAGCATATACGCACATTCTAAATTACATTCATTCCACATAATTCTTTATATCGTCACATATAACATTTATTGATATAGCATGTGCCTTGCGATTTTCCTAACATTACATTTATGGCCAAATGTCTTACTATGCTATTTATGCACAGTTGACTTTTAGAAAGTCGACTGTCCATCATATGAATTATCAACTTAAGCTCATACATTCTCAACATTAATAGATTATACTACGAACATCATACACATTTCATACTCATATAGCAATACACATAATGTGCATCATATTACCCAAGCATAGAGTACAACTTCTAATGCATAGTGTTCACCAAATCATATATTAAACCAACATCCTACATGTACTCCATTCAAAACATATTTCTCATGTTTAATTATCACCGAATTACATCACCTCCACACATTATACACTTTCATCCATTATTTGCATACCATTTCATCTATTAATCTCACCTAGGCATTTCAACAAACACTTGGTGTGCGTACTACTTTCTAAGCACATTGTGCAAGCATCTTATGCTCATCTTCATACTTCTTGCCTTCATCATTCAAATACAACTAAAATCAACCTAATTCCATACCATACTCAACTTATCTAACAAGTATTCATCACATACAACATACTAAACCAAATTTTGGACAAGGATTGGACATGGGTGTTATACCCATGTCGCCATTTTCACTAACCCAAGTGGGGTTCACCTTCAAACATCAAATTACTTGATATCATACATAAAACAAGTTCTATTTGGTCATTCTAACACATATCCATGCTCAATTTCAACAAATTTCAGGATTGATCACAAACTCACTTCATACAAGATCACCAAATCACAAATTACAACTTACCACATGTTTATCTTGTCTATATGGTAAGGATTCTTCTTTCATGCATTTATTTCACATCCAGTTGATCTTGATTTGAGTTGGAATTGCATACTTGTTCTTGTAAGAGGGTTTTCTCATCTCTTTCTTTCTCCAGACACTTCACGCACACACATATGCACATTCAAGCTCTTTTTTTATATATATAAACTTAATTCCATTCCACTAAGTTTAGTCCCTCAAGTTTTCCATTTTTCTTATTAGTCACAAACTTCCTTCCTCACTATTTAACTCATACTTTAACTAAGTTATTTAAAACTGATTAACCCACTTCATGCCATAAAACAAGGAAACACATTTGTAAGTTAAACATTTGGGTTTTGGGGTGTTACATTTAATAAATTTGATTGGTGGTGGAGGATGGTGGTGGACTGTCAGAACATCTGATGTTTTCGTTTAATGGGTATCTTAGCAGCCCAAACTTCATGCAGCCCACACCAATAAATTTGATGAATTCAAATTATAAACTATAAATTGATGTTGGCCTAGCCCTTTCTCACGATCCAAATATATATATATTATGTGGCAGCACTCTAACTTATAAAATAGAGATAGTGGCCCTGGCCCACTCACAAAAAATAGCGGCAAATTTCCTACGGTCACTGACAGCCCACTCTGCTCAACTGGTTGATTATTTATTTATTGCTCATGTTCGCTCCATTTGCACCAGGACCTGGCCCAAAACCAAATAATATAATATAATACTAAAAACTAAAAAAAAACAAATAAAACTATACAATAATTATACACTCTACATGGGACAAATATGTATATTTTACCACATATCAAATATCCCCACACTTAACCTTTTGCTTGTCCCTAAGCAAAATCCCAAGCAACATGTCCAACTTAAACACTTAACAATAACGCAAGTCTCGAACAAGTTATAACGCGAACTACGAAATCATTAAACACAGCGGTTTCGCAAGACTTACAACGTTCAAAAGGTTGATGAATCATAATATTTTTCAAAAAAAACGAGCCTACCTAATCAAGCTTTTCTCACCTTCAAGCAACCAATCATGCAATGTCAATACCCCTCACAATTTCACTCGACACTCGGTTGATATATGTGATAATTCAAGTGAACTCTCAAAACCAAACTATGAAGCAACACTATCATAAGCTTGTACGCCAATCAGATCTCCACCTAATTGTTAGAATTCGACACGGATCAAGAGGGCTTTAACGGGTAGGTAAGGGCTAAAAGTAGGGGTTTTTTTTTTTTTGGAATAAGTGGCTAAACACATAATTACACGATAAACCGGATAAGCACGAAACAAAACACTAACATATTGGTCATTTTGACCTACAACTTTATTCTATTTTTTTTTGTTTTTCCTTTTTCTTTTTTTTTTCTTTTTTTTTTTTTTTTGTTTTTCATTTTTTTTTGTTTTTCTTTCTTCACAAATATAATAATCACGTAACACGATCCGGTTATCAAATCACAAACGGATAACAAACGAATGGCTAGGCTCAAAGTGGTATCTAAGGGTAATGGTGAAACGGGTCAAACACAAAGGTTACACAAACAGGGGTGATCCTAATGCCTCTATCATATCCATGCCAAATCCTAACCAAAGGTCTCAATCTGTATCAAAACGCACAAGTTCTAAAGTAATGCAACAAAGTCGGTAAACACACATGAAACGAAAATAGTGATCATATATATATATATGAAACATGTAAAGGCTCAAATCTCACTATCATGTGGAAAATAGGGCTACCGATATCGACAATGCACAACCAATCAACTCTCCGGCTCAATCCACTATCCTAGGCATCCCAAAACCTTTTACTCCCAAAAACCGATTCAGTCAACCTACTATCCCGCAACTTAAAGAAACATGCGCTCTCGACTCGTAAATTCGACAATTAAACCGCTTTTGACCGACGTTTTGAAAAGGTTTTTCGTTTTCTATGCGCTAAAGGACTGGGACTCGCAAAACCAACTCTTTTTTTTTTTGAATTTTCAATTTTTTTTGAATTTTTTTATTTTTTTATTATTTTTTTTTTCAATTTTTTATGACTCAAGACTCACTAACTAAGACCTAAACGACAGTTTCTCATCCCCACACTTAAACTCTACATTGCCCTCAATGTAGGATGGAAACCGACTCAAAAGACTAAAAATAAATAAGAAAAAAAAACTAAGGGCATAAATGGAAAGGACTTAGCTGGTTTTATGACGCGTAAGCTCCAAACTCTCGTCCAATCTAGCTCGATCGTATAGCATTTTGGTCGCGATCGGCTCTGACTCTAACTAGTACACTCGGAAAATGCCTTGAAATTTGAAAAGCAGCTCCAAAATCACCCGAATGGAGATTGAGTACGGGTGGTACATATCCAAACCTGCATAAACAAAAACAAGCAAAAACCAAAGCAGTACCGACTCTAAAAAATGGCTCAAAACTACTAAGTTAGACTCATGGTACATTAAGACATTTAAATTACTTTATACAACTAGAATTTACCTTACAAAACCTTGCTCATTAAACATACGATCTTCATGTTCTACCTGGAAAATTTATGCCCCTGCAGAAAATTGATGGAGAAAAGACGTGAAAATTTGACTATTGTATACATTTTGTTTTCCATCATAGTTTCTTTCTATTTCTATTTCTATTCGATTCTAAGGTAAGATATTTGAATCTTTCTGTGATGTAACTGAAAATGGTCATTTATTAAAATAGGTGTTTTTACGTTTACACAAAGAAAAATTAATATAATTATCTTTTCATATAATGAACATTTTTATAAATTTATACAGAAGGGAAGAATATGTAATTATGTTTATATGTACCTCTTCTAGTTTGGTCTCTATAAAGGAGTTGACATCTGTCCTTACATCACATATTCCAAAATTTGTATCTATTACTTTCAGCTGAGGGGTAGACAAGTGTCCCTTGGTGAAAACTGTAATTGCTCGGCAGTCTTCGATTTGTAAAGTATCCAGAGCTGGCAATGAGAAAGCCTCCTTCCCTAAGCAAAATCCCTTGAGATTCCAAAGATATTGTAGTTTTAAGGAGTTTAGACGAGGTAAGATAATCTCATTTACTTTGGCATTACATTCTTCTTCTTCTTCTTCCCTCACAATTACCTCCAAATGTGAGCAGTGACTTATATGTAGTTCTTGGAGTTGCACTAGACTACCAACCATGGAACATGTAAAAACATGTTCCAAACCACCACACCATTCAATAGAGAGAGTTGTTAGGTTTGGAAACTCCAGTACCATCCATTGGTTGCTCTTCCATAAATACTTGAGACTAGATAGCGACTTTAACTTCACTTGTGTTAGGTTTGGAATTGGGACAACAGTTTTTGATTCACTGGAACCACTCCCTTCCCCTGCTACTACTTCAAATACCTCTTCTAGCCCACCACATGATCCTTGTATAGTAATCTGTTGAAGCTTTTCCAATTGTAGCAGCTCATTAGATGGAATAATAGTCCTTCCAACATCCTCTTTCTCTATATTAATTTCTATCAGATTATGAAAAGAGGAAGGCATCCCTTTTGAAGATGTTGGGAATGTGGTCTACAACAATAAAAGAAACACAAGGCGTTTGTTATAGGTTTTGCAAAGAGTCTGAACTCTGAAACAAGAAATAAATGGTTGCTTCCATCACTATTTCAACAAATTTATTATGGTGGCCAAGATTTATAGCATGGAATTTCTTCTACTTTTCATTCTAAGTTAATGCAATTGATGAAAACATCATAACTGATAACCATTTTAAACAAAAAGGTTTGTGTACCTGGAAGTTAAAACCATGTTCAAGATTATGTTTGCCAAAGCTTGTGTGTATGTACTTGAGCTTTGGAGTTTCCAACTGACCAGATGTAAACACCTCCCATTCATCACAATCATTGATCATAACATTCACCAATGAGGGACATCCGAAGTCATTCATTCCCAAGAAGAAACCCTTGAGGTTTGGTAGAAGGTCAAGTTCAAGCGTCTCCAGATTAGGAAACACCACAACTTCTTCTTCTGATGACGTTTTGTTTTCTTCTTTTACAATCACTTGTATTGTCTCGCATCTTTTTACTTTCAAGTGTTTGAGATGACTGAGAGTTTTAAGAGTGGAGAATGTGAATATATGTGTCAGAAGGTCACACTCATAGATACCCACAGTTACCAAGTTGGAGAGTTGAGGGACAGCTACAGTAGTACTGTTTTGTAGAGGTAGATTTGTTAATGAAGTACCAGTACCACTTCCTTCATCAACATTATTAGTATTGTTGTTCATCAATTCATTTTCAAATACCTCTGTCATACTGATGCACGTCTCAATTTCCAGCTCTTGAAGCTTTTTCATTTGTCCTAGTGCATACCATGGAATTAGACTTGACAATCCATCACACCATTTTATGGTTATCTTTGTGGGGTATTGGCACAACGACCAATAAGAGCCGGTTACTTGAGCACTCTGCAATGAATCACAAATCATATTTATTATTATAATGTTCTTAATTATATATGATCACTTTCTTTTCAATCTCAACAAAACAGCAAACCAATTTCTCCCCACACTTTCTTAGTTTCTTAGATACAAATACTACTTATTTTCATTTTAGTATCTCCTTTTACGGGTTTACTTTACAAAGTTTTATTTCTTAACCACATCGTCAATCAAGACGTACCAAAGCATATTATTATGATACCTGGGGGTGATGATGAATGGTATTAGTAACACTGGAAGAAATTTTGTTGCTCCTACTCCATGTATTCTTTTCATCATCGATACACTTTAGACATGGGAGACCCATAAGCGTGAGAGTGTCCAAATGAGGAAAGAATGTGGTGTCTTGATAAGAAGATGCAGATATAGTGTTTTCATCATCTCTGCTAGAAATAACTTCTTCCATACCATCACAATGAACTATAGTGACCCTCTTTAAGTTGGATAAATATTTTGCCATAAGAGGAGACAACAAGTACTTTATTTTGGGACAAGAATACAATTCTATTTCTGTGAGGTTTTGAAATGGAAATTGCAAAGGTGGATGATGACGAATTAAGAATGTATTCCAATTGCACTTCCACACATGACTCATCTTCTCCAAGTCTTGTAGGTGTATAGTTTGAAGGTAGGGAAGTAGTAGTAGTGGCGGTTGAATTGTTGCTAATTGTCTACTACTTGTTGGACTATCCATATCAAACACCACCTCCCCCACTCTTCCATCATCCCATAACTTAAGACACTGGAGGTGAGGACAGGTGTGGAGAAGATAAGATGGGTATGTGACATCTGGAATGTAATCATCCACTTCTGACATGACATTAATCTGCATGTAACATTAAATGTAATTAACACTTTATTTCTTCATTTAACACTTTAAATATAATATAACGTTAACAACAATCAAATTAGAAAGAGTGGAGAAAGCTCCTAATATAAACATATTAGTCGTAATAATATGCACGAAAAGAATATAAATGAATCACAAGTAATAGATATTTAGATTTGGTCATACTAGAATTAATCATTTTCAATTTAATAGTGATAACAATTTATTCGATGGGATGGAATGTTTTTGAATCCTTTTATATCCCATGTGCTTTGGTAAGTGAAACAACATAATTAATTTTTTAAAATTATTGAATCTACCATACAAACTAAGTCAAGTGAAATAACTAAAAATATAATCTAATTTTTTTTTTACATCTTATAAACCATTTATGATTGTTTTATTAGATAAAAATTGACCTTTGACGTACCTCCTGGTCACTCTCAGTCATTTCATTCCTTCTTTCCCTTTCTTCCAAATCTCCATTGTAATTCAACGAAAGATAATTTGTAAGTGCCCCCAAATCAAAATTGGTTGAGGTAGGTGTGAATATATCTGTAAAGTTGCGGCATTCTTCTATGTGAATTGTTTGTACACCTTTAAAGTGGTTGACGAGAGTATGAGATTCATTTACACCTTCCATCCTCCACAACTCTTTTAGCTTCCTTAATCTTACCACTGCAATATCTCTTAATCTGCTGCTACTGTGTTTCCCCATTCCACAAACACTTTCGAAGTCGATGTTGAATAACACTTCAATGGAACCACACTCCTCAACTACAACCTCTTCTAAATGATTCAATAATGGCAATGGATTTCTTGGAAAAAGATTTATAAGTCTATCACATTCTCTCACTCTAACTTGTCTTAGCGTGGAAACTTCATCTTTCTCACAAGTAGAAATTTGACACGGCCATATTTGCTTCAACTTCTCCATCTTAGAAATATCTAATTTCTCCAACTTAGGAGTCACACCCTAAACAATAATTGAACCTTGTTAGAAATGTAAGTAGCATATGCTCTAAAAATAATAAATTGTACGTTATTGTTTATAGCTTTAGATATTAAAATAATGTATGTACCTCTTTTTTGAATAATGGTTGCATTTCAGAAGTGCTATAATCATCCACATAGATGCTCATGAAGTTGGGAAGGCCAGCAAGTTTCAACTCCACCATTTCTGGTAATTCAACAACATTGTCGCACAAACGTACCATTTCTGGTAGATCCTCCAAAAACATATAATTCAGCTTTTTTAATGTAACTGACCCAACTCCACTATTCTCACCAATAAGTGCTTCCAAAGAAGGGCAGTCGGATATTTTAAGCCGCTCAAGCTGCTTCAAACCATTTGCCATATCAACTGTAAAGAGGTATGTCAATTCTGCACACTTGGAAATATGAAGGATTTTTAGTTGGGAAAATGTGTGATGCAATGAAACGTCTTTAAGATGGATCATATACTTCACTTGTAATCGAAGTTCCACTGTTCTTTCAAATAGGTCTCCAATATTGCTTTCGTTAAGCTCGGTGCACTCTGCAACAAGGTTTAGCGTGTTTCTGAATGAATACTTTTCACCATAATTCAACTCACAGCCTATAGAGATCCTAAACCTTTCAAGGTTCTTAAAGGACATACATTTTGGTTGGAGCTCATTATCATAAAATTCCAACTCTAATGCAAAAAGACTTTGTGAAAGCTTCTCCAGTTCGTCACAACTCGCCTTTGCAAACCTAACAGGCCTACCTTTAGAAGCCCTCATATAAAGCTCTTTAAGACTATGCAAGTTTTGCAATACCCCTTGATCAATATAAAGGTCAACACATCCGGTCAAATCTAGTAACTTTAGTTTTTTCAACTCTCCAATGGCGGATGGCAACCTTCTTATGTTACAATCAACAAGGCTCAGTGTTTCCAAGTTGCAAAGACTTCCAAGAAAAGAGATATCATCCGTTATCGAGCATGAACGAAGAGAAAGTGTTCGAAGTGTGGTTGTGTGCCCGAACGTTATCGGAAGCCTGGGAATACCCATGTTCACATATGACACAACTTCAAGGTTTTTCATTCTTTTATACATATCTTCCGGAAGCTTAAAGAACTCATACCCGTCCATTAGAATCAGAAGCGAGAGGTTTGTGCTATTAAAGTCTACAGGAAATCCAGACATGCCTGTACACTTTAATAGAATTCTTTCACAAGAGTCTGATATAAGTCGCTTCGATGCCATGCTATCATGGTTGACAATTGAAGCTTGTTTGACCTTCGAGAAATTGCTTAAAACAAAAGCACGGACGAGATCATGCATTTTGACACACCCGTTGACATCACTTTCAGTCAACAAGTTTGCATGTATGAGGTTTTCAACACAAACGTTGGCCCGTATCCTTGCGTCTGTTAAAGTGTGTACATTAGCAAACAAATTCAATCCCCATCCGTACATCATCAAGTCCTCAACTGGAATATTAAAGTCGTCTGGAAATAAGCCGCAAAGAAGAATAATTGCTTTATCATCCTCCCTTTTGAGATTTTTGTAGCTCATTTCAAAAACTTTATGCACAATGTTATCATGGTCTTGAAGATCATAATGTTGTAAATTGGAAAGTGCCTCTTTCCATGCCTCCTTTTTGTTACCACGAAGACTTTTGGCAATTGTTACTATAGCAATCGGTAAACCACCACATTTCTTCACAATATCTTCACCTATCCGTTGGAGTTCGTCCTGATCACCATCCAAATGGCAAATTCTAAAAAATAAAGTTTTTGCTTCAATGCCACTTAAAACGCCTACTCTAAAAATTGAACCAATTCTAACACCCATCTGGGTGCAAACATTCTCAAATCGTGACGTGAACAACAATTTTAACCCGTTTGGAAGAGGACTTAGTCCAAAGTCGGTGAGCTCCACTTCCTTCCAAATATCATCCATTATTACCAAAATTTTCTTTTGACCTTGTTCTGACTTCACCTCAAATATCTTACGAAGACGATCAGCCCTTGCACCTTTTGTTGTTTCAACCAGCGTGTTACCAATGTATTCTGCAATAGCTTTCTGAAGAGAAGTTGGGTCAGTGTTTTCCCCAACAACCACCTTCACGACCAAATCGAACATTTTTAAATCTTTGACAGCCTTCTTTAGTTGTTCCATCATGGTGGTCTTACCCACACCACCCATCCCACACAGTGCAATCATCCTATGGGACTCTTCATTTGATTGAAGGGCTTTTAGTGCATTATTAAATATCAAGTCTCTAGACTCAAAGTTGTCTTGGGTACCCATAGTCGAGGTGGATGGCTGTGTAGAAGTAGAACCAACCTCAGCAAGAGGTCTTTGCGCATGAGTAAACTCGATTTTGGATTCTCGGTCTTCGAGATCTTTTATCTCCTCGAGAATACCATAAGATTGTTTTCCTAATTTGTATCTCTTTGCCACATTGAAGAACTTGGCCTCTTCTATTAAATTACTTCTTTAATTCAAATTTTTGACGTCATCTAACCATTTCCTTTTTCTATGAGGTTGAGTTGATCTGTTTTCTCGAATATCTTTTTCCATGTGATTCAGTCGGTCCAGTTTCTTCTTCATATCTTCAATATACTCTGTGGAGTATACCAAGAAACCCATGTGTTTCTTTAAAGATTCAACAATAAGACTTACAAACTCCATTTTCTAAAACTGCAGTTTTAAATAAACAATAAAAAATAATCAATAACAAAGTGAAGGAAGTGCAATTACCAACAAGAAGTTACTCATATATTCAATACTCAATTAAGTTACTCATCTATTTTCTGTATTTAGAATAGATGGGGTTACTGTCTGAACTACGCCTAGCAACACTGACCCGGAGACCTAATTTTCGGTCTTTATTGGTGTTAATATTAACCCTTTGGGTGATTCTGGGCATAAGTATGTTGGATAATCTTGACATGGGTTGTGGGCTTAATTGGGTCAGAAGTGTTTTCCCTATGTTTCAAATAATGGGTTAGTAGTGTTTTGTTTGATGGGTCAAATAATGGGTCATAGCCCAACTAGAGTATGTGAGTCCATGAATGCACGTGAGTTTGAATCAGTATTAAGTTAGGTTATTTGTTTTATAATGGGTCTTTGTTTTGTCCGGGTATTAGGCCAGGCGGGGCGGTCCGTGATGGACGCCCGGCCACGAGTGCTGGTATCACGAACACCGCCGCCTCGACATCTATCACGCGTGAAAACTTAAACGCGTTGAACACATAACGCGTTGAAATTCTTTGTTTTGCAGAGATTGTTTTTGTCGTTTATGTAAGTGAATTAATAGAACTTTGATGAAAAGTGCAAATTAGTCCCTCAACTTTTGTTAGCTATTTTCTATCACTAGTGACCACCCCCACTACATTTCTATCACTAGTGATAGAATATTGGGTGATGACATGACATGAGTTGATTGGATATTGGGAGTGATAGAATTCTATCACTAGTGACCACCCCTCCTCCCCTTAGGAAGAGTCTAAAGGTATCTTTGATTGAGTCATTTGTGTACGTTGGAAGTTAGCTTATTTAAGGCATGGTATGACATTGAATAAAAAGCACCAGCATTTTACTTTTCTTCTCTTTCTATTCAAAAATCATTTCTGTTTTCTTTCACTTCAGATCACTTGTGTTATTTCTTGAGTGTTATAGTTCAGTTTAATCCAACAAAGTAAACCCGTACGGAGCAGGACAGGTTGAACTAAAACAAGTAAATTCTGAGAACGGGTAGAATGAGTAGGATTAACACTAAGAAAGGGTCAGATGGGCAGTATATTGACGTTCCGGTCACCGCTTGTACTAATGACCGACGCTACCACCACCAATTATCATCAACCGCCGTACTTCCGAACGCCGCCGCCACCACCACTGATTATCATCTACCGCCGTACTTCTGAACGTCGCCGCCTCGACCACCTCTGATCATCATCTACCGTGTACTTCCGACCGTTGCCGCCACCACCGATTATCACCAACCGTCATACTTACGTTTGCTTTTTAATTTTTTTTTTTGAACGACGACTTTCTTGTATTAGGCTACCGCACTCCTCAAATTGGAGAGCCTCGTTGCCCCACTCTGGCCAGACTATGTTGTCTTAACCGGGCTCACGCTTACTTCATAGTTTGGCTTGGGCGTTCCCCCGGGAAACCATACCGCCGGCTGCCACTAGACAATTGTTGTGCCGCCACAAGAGCCGAACTCTCTGGCGTAACACAGTGTGGGACGAAAACCCGGGTGCGCTCTTTCTATCATTGCCTAATCCACCAAAGTGACATAAGTGGGGATTGAACTTGGGTCTCCATTGAAGAATGTTAGTTGTAAATAGTTGAAGGACGTAGTTGTTAACTAGAGGTCTCTACATGCAATTATAGATGTCCTTGCATGTAATTATAGGTGTCCCTACATGTAATTAATATTTACTTGTTGGTCCCTCCTTCCCTTATAAATAGAGGGATCCTCTTCATTTGTAAATACACTTAATTAATACAAGTTCAGATTTCCTTTCCATTTCATTTCATACCTGTCTCTTTTACATGGTATCAGAGCTAAAGGTTTCTTAGCTCACGAGTGTCTTTCGGGTGACCATTTCCGGCTAAATTTCCGGTCACCACCAGTCCCGTATAACCTTCTACTCCTTAAACCCATTCTAGATCTGCCCAAACACACACACCACTCCAGTCCACTTCAGATCTGCTCAAACACCCAAAACCACCACAACCCGTCACCTATTTTCTTAGATTTGACACTTTTTCCGGCGAGTTAAACTACACCGCCGCCACCACTGTGCTCGGAATCACCCGATCTACAAAGCCCCAAAAACCGTACCACGAACCACCGCCACACGCGCTCCCACGCGCCACCTCTCTCCGTCGTCGGTCCTCCACGCGCCGGCGCGTGGCTCCGCCACCAGTCGCCGTCTTCTTTTCAGTGCAGTCGGAATTCCTTCCCCGTCAGTTCCGTCAGGTTAGTTTTTCAATCCAAGCATTTTTTTTGTTTTCTGCCTCGGTTCACGTGCTCGAGTTTCAGTTCGTTTTTTGGGTTAAACAACTTTTCAAATGGGAGACGAACGAACTCACACCATTGCATGCACCAAGGAGGAGTATGATTTGCTTCAATGGTTCCTTGCTTTTTGGTCATCGGGTCCTCAAACCAACTCAGTACAACCAGGTACGTTTTATGGCTTTGACTTATCCTGGATTATTGATTCTGGAGCTACTCATCACATGACTGCGAATCAAGGAATTCTCACTAGCCTTCATAATACCTCTTACCCACCGGTTAAACTTGCAGATGGTTCCTCGTGCCCCGTACGCGGCATTGGATCCATTCAGAACCCAGATAGCCTAAACATGTCTTCAGTTCTTCTTGTTCCTAACTTCCCTGCCAGTCTTTTATCTGTCAGTCAGATTACTAAACGAAATAATTGTTCCGTTACCTTTTATCCTACTCATTGTACCTTTAATGAACTAGGTATTAACCGAGTAATTGGTACCGACCTCGAATCAGGAGGTCTCTATCGAATGTCTTCATTGTCGCATCCCAAAGCAAACATCTGTGAGTCTAGTATCTTTGAAACTCATTGTCGGTTAGGCCATCCCTCAACAGCCGTCCTACGACAAATGAGACCTGGCATCTCTATTCCCGATTACTTTCATTGTGAGTCATGTCAGCTCGGTAAACATACTCGACGTCCTTATCCCCCAAAAGTGTCAAGCCAAACCATTTCCATATTTGAACTTGTCCATTCAGATGTATGGGGTCCATGTCCAGTTAAGACTACATTGGGCTTTCAATACTTTGTTACTTTCATTGATGATTATTCTCGTGCCACATGGGTTTACCTATTGAAATCCCGTAGTGAAATCAACTCGATCTTTCGTGAATTCCATGCATATGTCAAGACCCAGTTCAAAACATCCATCCAAACCTTACGCACCGATAATGCTAAAGAATATATGTCCACCGATTTCTCTGCATATCTCAAATCACAAGGTATTATTCACGAGACTTCTTGTGCATATACATCTCAACAGAATGGTGTTGCTGAACGCAAGAACCGCCATCTGTTGGATGTTACTCGCACACTCATGATTTATTCTCATGTTCCTCGTCAATTTTGGGGTGATGCTGTTCTTACTACGGCTTATCTGATTAATCTTATGCCATCGTCTGTTCTTCATGGCCAAACCCCGTTCTCTGTTTTATTTCCTAGAGGAACTCCGTTTCCTCTTGAGCCTCAAATTTTTGGATGTGTAGTTTATGTCCATGATCATCGTCCCGGAGTCCCTAAAATCGACCCTCGAGCCATTCGTTGTATCTTTGTGGGTTACTCACGTGTCCAGAAAGGTTATTGGTGTTATAGTCCTTCTCTTCGTCGATATTTTACCAGTGATGTGCTGACGTCACCTTTGATCAGTTGTGCCCTTTCTTTCCAGAATCTTCCATTCCAGTTTCTGACCTGTTTCATGATCCTGATATACCTGAGTCTCACATCATTCCTACCTTTCCTGTGTCATCTATTCCCTCTACCCCTTCGGTCTCAGACACCACAGTTCCAGCTCCTATAGCTTCGGGCCTTCCGACATATCCTCCGCCATTACTCTACACATATTCTCGACGAGGTAAGGATCAGACCTCAGCGACCCTTGATCCCCAGCCTACCCATGCCTCTGGTACGTCCTCAGCTCCGCCTGCCATGACCAAACCTGACACACCCTTGCCAGATACTACCTCAGGTACCCCTGCTTATGACCCTCCGGGTGCACCATATCCCGATATACCCATTGCCGTCCGTAAGGAACCTAGACGTTCCACTCGTTATCCCATTCAGAATTATATTGCCTACGCTCATCTCTCTACTGAGTCACATGCCTTTACCACTTCCCTGGATTCCTACCCGATTCCCAAGAATGTGATGACAGCTCTGGCTCATCCAGGATGGCGTCAAGCCATGGAAGACGAGATTGGGGCCTTACGGGCCAATCAGACTTGGGATCTTGAACCACTTCCTCCTGGTAAGCGTGTTGTTGGTTGTCGTTGGGTTTTCACAGTAAAACTTAACCCTGATGGTTCGCTACATCGTCTGAAAGCTCATCTGGTAGCTAAAGGTTATTCTCAAGCTTATGGTATTGATTATGACGAGACTTTCTCCCCGGTTGCCAAGATGCCCTATGTGCGTATTTGTATTGCTCTTGCTGCCATTCATCATTGGCCGCTCCACCAGCTTGATGTCAAGAACGCCTTTCTCAATGGTGTTCTTGAGGAGGAGGTTTATATGGAGCAGCCACCTGGGTTCATTGTTGAGGAGGAGGCCTCAAAAGTATGCAGACTACGTCGTTCCCTATATGGTCTCAAACAGTCTCCAAGGGCATGGTTTGGTCGCTTCTCTAGTGTTATGGGAGAGTTTGGGATGGTTCGTAGTGCATATGATCACTCTGTATTCTTTAGACATCATCAGGGCCGAAGGATTATTCTAGTTGTTTATGTGGATGATATCATAATTACAGGGGATGATGAAGATGGGATTACCAAGCTCAAACAGTTCCTTCAGTCTCAGTTTCAGATTAGCGACTTAGGTCGACTTCAGTACTTCCTTGGCATAGAAGTATCTCGTTCCCCACAAGGAATACTTCTATGTCAACGAAAGTATGTCCTTGATATGCTAACTGAGTGTGGCTTACTGGGTTGCAAACCGGTTGACAGTCCTATGCTTCCTACAAGAAAGCTCCTTCCAGAGGATGGAAGTCCAATGAAAGATCCTGAGTGATACAGACGACTGGTCGGAAAACTTAACTGTCACCCGGCCAAATATCTCCTTTGTCGTCAGTGTCCTAAGTCAATTCATGGCCACTCCATACACAGGACACTGGGATGCTTCTCTCCGTGTCTTAAGATATCTCAAGAGCACACCAGGCCTAGGGATCTTATATTCCGATCAGGGTCATTGTCGTGTGGGTGCTCTCACAGAAGATGGAAATGGACGTATATCTGGATTTTCAGATGCAGATTGGGCATGCTGTCCTATTTCCCGTCGATCCACCACTGGGTATTGTGTTTTCGTTGGCGGAAACCTTGTGTCCTGGAAGAGTAAGAAACAACACACCGTATCCACATCAAGTGCTGAATCAGAGTACAGAGCTATGGCAGATGTTACATCGGAGATGATATGGGTTCGTCGTCTTCTTAGAGAACTTGGGGTTATCTCTGAAGACTTGATGCGATTGTACTGTGATAATCAATCAGCTATACATATAGCCAAAAATCAAGTATTCCATGAGAGAACTAAACACATTGAGGTTGATTGTCGCCTAATCAGAGATCGGATAGTCGGTACTCAAAAGGATCCTCCATCGATTCAGCCAATCCATGTTAGGACGGAATTCCAACTAGCGGATATCTTCGAGAAACCACTCCGAAAGCCACAAATAGACTTCATATGTAACAAGTTGGGCATGATTAACATCTATGCTCCAACTTGAGGAGGAGTGTTAGTTGTAAATAGTTGAAGGACCTAGTTGTTAACTAGAGGTCTCTACATGCAATTATAGATGTCCTTGCATGTAATTATAGGTGTCCCTACATGTAATTAATATTTACTTGTTGGTCCCTCCTTCCCCTATAAATAGAGGGATCCTCTTCATTTGTAAATACACTTAATTAATACAAGTTCAGATTTCCTTTCCATTTCATACCTGTCTCTTTTACAAAGAACCAAGCCTCTCTACCACTAGGCCATACTTTTTTGTTATTTATATATTATTAAAAAAAATTGCCTGTGTAATTTAACATCATGGTCCATACATTTTTTATGCTCACAATCAGTGAATATCTTGAGATATAAGATAACTGGGATTAATAATGAGTAACCGAACACGTAACGAGCGCCGGTTATCCATCGACAATTGATTACGTGCATGCCAGGGCCAATTAACATTGAGGTAGACGCACTTGGTCGCCTGTAACCGGTATGTGTAATTGGCTCCTCACGTGTAACCGCATCTGAATACATGTAACCAAGCATTTAAACACGCATAAACGTACGATTAGGCCTAACAATAAAAACCCATTTGGTTATTTTAGGTCATTTTAAAAATGAAGATGGGTCAGGATGGGTAGGGAAATAATTAAGGATGAGTTGTAAGATATCTATTTAAAAAAATTCGTGAGTTAAGATGGGTATTACGCTGGGTAAATTTGTAACTCTAAATGAGCATCGCAGTCAGATTTTTCGTCATATTTGAGTGTTCGTAGACGTTGACTTCAAAAAAAAATTAAAAATCTAAAAAATAAAAAAAATCAGAAAATTTAATAAATTAAACAAAATCCAACAATAAAAATTTAGAATCCCAAAAAAAAATTAAAAAAATGAAGAAAAATAAAAATATCAGAAAAATAAAAAAAAATCTAACAAATAAAAATATTAAAAAAATGTAAAAATAAAAAAAATGTTAAAAAATTAGAAAGAGGTAATAAAAAATCCAATAACTTAAAAAAAAGAAAAAATCCTAAAAAAATCAAAAAATTCAGAAAAATAAAAAAAAATCAAAAAATTCAGAAAAATAAAAAAAATCAGAAAAACAAAAAACAACAAAAAAAACTTTTAAAAATGTAAAAAATAAAAATGTTAAACTATAAAAAACTAAAGAAAAAAGTGAAAACTTAAAAAAAATCCAAAAAACAAAAAAATAAATAAATATCGCCAACAAAATAAAAAAATTTCAGAAAAATAAAAAATCAGAAAAATAAAAAACAACTAAAAAACTTAAACAAAATGTTAAAAAATAAAAAAAGTAAACTAAAAAAGTAAAAAATTAAAAAAAACTAAAAAATTCAAAAATTCAAAAAAAAGTTAAAAAATCAGAAAAAATTAAATTAAAAAAAAGTAAAAAAATAAAAAAACTTAGGAAAAAAGTAAAAAATTAAAAATATAAAAAAACACTTAATAATCCCAAAAAAATCAAAAAATTCAGAAAAAAGAATCAGAAAAATAAAAAACGACTAAAAAATTTGAAAAAAAATGTTAAAAATAAAAAAACTAAAGAAAAAAGTAAGAAAATCTAAAAAATCAAAAAAACTAAAAAAACTTAAAAATCCGAAAAAAATCTGAAAAATTAAAAAAAATAAAAATACATATAAATAAATTAATATAATAAAAAAATTAAAAAAATGCTAAAAAAATATAAAAAATCAGAAACATTAAAAAGTTTGAAAAATCAAAATATCCAAAAAAAAGTTCTTATGCATTTTTGTTTTTTTATATATATATTTTTTAATTTTTTACTATTTTCTTTTTTTTTATTTCTTAAATTCTATTAATTTTTTACAATTTTTTAATTTTTTTAGTTTTTTCTGCTTTATTATTTTTCTGAATTTTTTATTTTTTGGGGAGTTTTTACTTTTACTTTTTTTATTTTTTGGATTTTTTTTATTTTTTTACTTTTTCTTATTTTTTTTAGTTTTTTATCATTTTTTTTGTTTTTACAGTTTTTTTTTTCTGATTTTTATTTTTCTGAATTTTTCGAGTTTTTTTGGGATTTTTAATTTTTTGAATTTTCTTTAAATTTTTTTTCTTTTTCTTATTTTTTTTATTTTTTATAGTTTTTTAAAATTTTTAGTTTTTTCTGATTTTTTTTATTTTTCTGAAATTTTTCTTTTGGATTTTAACTTGTTTAATTTTTTTAATTTTTAATTTTTTCTTATTCTTTTATTTTGTAAACATTTTTTTGTTTTTTACATTTTTTTATTTTTCTGATTTTTTTTCTTTTCTTTTATTTTTTTTGTTTTTTCAAATTTGTTTTTTTTTTTGTTTTTATTAATGTTATATATTTTATTTTTGTCTGTCATCATCAACGAAAGGCGAGTTACTATTTACCCAAACTCATCTTAACCTTTAATAAACACATGGTAACCCATACCCATCCTAACATTTTTCTTAAAAAACTCTTTCTAACCTTTACCTATCCTAACCCATAACCTAAACCTGCCCGACCCATCACTTTTGCCACCCCTACTACACATGATCGCGCGTAACCGGTGCCTAAACCAGAAAGTCAAAATAACATTTTTTTAAACCAGCCCGTTTTGACCCGAACAAAAAGAGACTTTTTTTAAACGACCCGAACCTGTTTGACCCACAACCCAAACCCGCCAAACCTGACCCGTTCGCCAGGCCTAATCTAACTATACAGTGTTGCGTTACATACTCACCTTAACAAGATAAACTATTTGGATTACACATATAAGCATTAAAAGAGACAAAAAAAGATAGTGAAGAAAATTAATTAATAATTATACTTCTCTTAATTGGAGGTGAATAGTAAAGTAAATGAATAATAGATAGATAAAGGAGAGAATACCTGAGTGGTCTGTCGCTACTTTCTCTTCTGATCTTCTACAATTGTTCAAGGAATCGGAATTTGTAGGGAAAGATTATGAGCTGTGAAGAAGAAAGCAAGCCCAACTTATATAACAGCGAATTTGGTGGAGGAGTCTTTGTAAGTTTAAATCTCAAAAGTCTTTCATATATCATTTTTTAAAGTCTTTTTTATATTTAAATCTCAAAAGTCTTTCATATATCATTTTTTTAAGTCTTTTTTATATACAAATGATGTTCGTTTTCTTGAATTTCATAGTTGTAGCAGACACGGAACCTACGTGTCAAACCTTTATTTAAATTTCTAATTTATTAAAAATACCTAACCCTTGAAAGTTGTAATTTTAATAGGATATGTATGTATTGGCCATATCTATTCACACACACATTTAGTCTATCCACACACCCCCCAGTGTCGAGCTGTGGCCAGAGCGCGGCTTTTTGGTCCGGTTAACCAGACAAAGACTGACGGGTGTCTGACGGGTCTGTTGACCGGACCAAAACGCCGAGCTTTGGCCGCGTTCTGGTCCTGTCAACCAGACAAAGACTGACACCCGGCCAGTCTTTTGGCTGGTTGACAGGACCAGAACGCGGCCAAAGCTCGGCTTTTTGGTCAGGTCAACAGACCCGTCAGAAACCCGTCAGTCTTTTGTCTGGTTGACCGGACCAAAACGCCGCGCTCTAGCCACAGCTCGACACTAGGAGGTGTGTAAATAGACAAAGGGGGTAGGTGAGGTGTGTGAATAGCAAGACCCTATGTATTAGCCTCCAATAAATGCATTTCATGTATAAAGGATTATGATCAAATACAAAGGTTCCTAATTGTAAGAAGGATTTATAGAGTGACAAGTGTCCAATAACCTAAAAAAACCCACTACACAAAAAACCCCACTACAAAAAAAAAAAAAAAAAAAAAAACACCTTAAACATCCACCGCCACCAAAAACCTAAACCCCCACCCCCCCCCTCCCACATCACCCACCCCAATTTTTTTTTTTTTTTGCCGAGGGGGTGGGGTTTAGGTTTTTGGGTGGTGGTGGGGGTGGGTGTTTAGTTTTTTTTTTAGATTTTTTTGGGTGGGGGGGGGGGGGGGGGGTTAGGTTTTTTGGGGGAGGGGGGTTAGGTTTTTTGGGTTTTTTTTTTTGTGAGGTATAGTTTTTTTTTGTTTTTTTTGCTAGGGGGTGGGCGTGGGGTGGGGGGTTTAGGTTTTTGGGTGGTGGTGGGGTGGGGGTGGGTGTTTAGGTTTTTGGTGGTGATGTAGTGGGTTTAGTTTTAGGTTATTGGACATTTGTCACTCTATAAATCCTTCTTACACTTCTTACAATTAGAAGACATTGTAGAATAACTTGACCCCATGTATAAAATATACAAGACTTTGCCAATTAATTATGGTTTACACTATTCTCACATCATCCTTGTATCTTATTTTCACATACATTTTCACTTTATCTCTCTATATATACATATATTTATGTATGTACTTGTATATTAACAATATTGCCACAACAATTCATGCCAGTTAGCTAGTCAAATACGTTGAATATTCTAGATTAAATGTATAGTTAAGGTTGTTATATTTTCCATATATTTTCTCTCAATCATCTCCTGTGATTACGGATCTCCATCTATTTGTACTCCATGTATTTTGTGAATAAATCAAGTTTTCCATTCACCTTTACATGGTAATCAGAGCTTGAAACACTCCTATGAGTTATCTCTGTCGATCCTACCAACCTTCTTCCTCCTTCCTTTGTTCATCAATGGCCTCCTCAAACACCATTATCACCATCACTGCTTCCACTCACTTCAATATCAAACTCACTGCCCAGAATTTTTCCGTCTGGAGATGCCATGTCCAATCCACTCTCATCGGTCTTGACCTCGATGATTTCATCACCGGGGCTACCTCGGCTCCGCCAAAGACTGTTACGGACAAGGAAACAACCAAACCCAACCCTGATTATGTATCCTGGTTCTGCCAGGATCAGGTCATATTCAGCGTCATTCTCGGATCGTGTTCCGATGATATACAACCACTCATTGCATCGGCTTCCACTGCCAAAGATGCTTGGGACAGGTTAACCTCCTCTTTTGCAAGCAAATCACGCTCAAGAATCATATCGTTGAAATCTAAACTTGCAAAGAACCCTAAGGGAACCAGATCCATTACTGTTTTTCTCAACGAGATGCATTCGATTGCCGATGAATTGGCTCTCGTTCAGAGTCCGATTATCGAAGAGGATCTTATGGTCCACATTCTCACCCAACTTGGTGATGAATAGAACTCCATTGCTGCTGCGCTTAAGGTACGGGAAACCCCGATCTCGTATCCGGAACTCTTTGATAAGCTGGTGGATTTTGAACGCTCTTTGACACCAGTAGAACCTGTTACACCCAGCATTGCTAGTGCAAATGCAACCCAAAGACAACACACTCGCACCCCGTTCCGGTCCTTTTCAGGCTCCCAAGGTCGCACTACCCAGGCTCCGTTGTCGTCTTCATCCCAGCGGCCACCTCGAACGACCAGATTTCAACCGGGTTCCTCCGGTAATCGCACCAATCTGTTTTGTAACTTCTGTAACATCCCGAGTCACGACACACGCGACTGTAGGAAACTTGCTAGATTTATGAAAGAAAATCAAATTGTCTTCAGCAATCCCTCGTCCATTCCCGTTGCTAATGCTGTTACTTCTGCTCCATCTTCTCCTATGTGGATGATGGACAGTGGTGCTCCGCATCATCTCTCTTCATGTCCGGCCACACTAACATCCGTTTCGGAATATGGCGGTCCCGATGAAATTGTTCTAGGTGATGGTACGGGTCTCTCAATCTCTCATATTGGTGCAACTCAATTTTCTACCAAAACCAAACCTTTATTTTTGCCTAATATTTTATGTGTTCCAAACATGTGTAATAACTTAATTTCGGTTGCTAAACTGTGTCGTACTAATCATGTTTCCGTTGAATTCTTTCCTTTTCATTTTTTTTGTGAAGGATCTCAAAACGGGGGCGCCTATCATGCGGGGGGGGGGGGGGACATCAATGATGTTTATTACCTCAAACGGCTCTCTTCGCTTCCACAAGTTAATGCAACAACATCCATATCTCAACTCCAATGGCATCATCGACTTGGACATCCTTGTTTTCGTACCTTTAAATTTCTTTGTAAAGACCTTGTTCTTAGTTTAAAATCCTTGTCAAGTTCCACTTTGCATTATCAATCGTGTGCTATTAATAAATGTCACAAGTTGCCATTTGGACCAAATTCATTTGTTGCTAATAAACCATTACAACTTCTCTATTCCGATGTACGGGGGCATGTTCAACAGTTTATTGATGGGTTTAAGTATTACGTTGTGTTTGTGGATTATTACTCTAAATATGTGTGGCTTTATCCCATCAAATGCAAATCCGATGTGTCCATTATTTTTCCACAATTCAAACTACTTGTGGGAAAATATTTTCAAACCAACATCATATCTCTCTTCACCGACAATGGCGGTGAATACATAGGCCTCGTACCTTTTCTCCAATATATGGGGATCTCTCATTACACCACCCCTCTGCATACCCCTGAACAAAATGGAATCGTTGAGCGCCGTCACCGCCACATCGTCGAAACCGGTCTAGCCTTGCTACATTATGCTGGTCTACCACTTTCATATTGGTCGCATGCATTCCAAACGGCGGTCTATCTCATAAATCGCCTTCCTACACCAATTCTTCAATCTGCATCGCCATAACAAATGCTTTATCGGGCGTCACCTAATTATAAAAAACTAAAAACCTTTGGTTGCTTATGTTATCCATGGCTCAAACCTTATGCCACCTCCAAACTACAACCCCATTCCCAACCGTGCATCTTCCTAGGCTACTCGACGTCTAAATCCGCCTACAAATGTCTAGATTCACGGGCTAATCGTCTTTATCATTCTAGACATGTAGCTTTTGTGGAGGATATCTTCCCATCTAAACAAAACTCATCGAAACCATACTCTCTTCCAACTACAAATGAACTTTTCTCTACTTCAATGCACCTTCACCACCTTTGCATGATTATCTTGAAAAGCCATCTAACCCCACTCCATCAGTAACCTTGCATGTGCCTAGAAACTCCCATGCAAACTCCTTATCACCCAACACCTGCTCATCTCATGAACCAACCACTCCTTTTTCTACCTCAAATTCATCACCCAGTACTTTTTCCACCTCAAATTCATCACCTGCTACTTCTGATCATTTAGCTTTTAACAATACTTCCCGTACGCCTAACTCGTCTTTGGTCTCACCTTCCACAAATACAAATGGCACCTCACCTCAAGCTACCTCATCTGCTAATCTCTCTTCCATAGAAACACCTCCGGCTCCACCCTCCCCGTTGCGGCCTAGAAATCGAAAACCCAATTCGAAATATTACAATTCTCACTTTGTTAATACTATCACTCATCATTCTATCCCTCAATCCCTTGAACCCAATACCTATCTTCAAGCATCCAAAGACCCGCTTTGGCATAAGGCCATGGATGATGAGTACAACTCCCTACTTCGAAATCAAACTTGGGAACTCGTTGCTCCATCCTCTCGCCACCCGATTGGATGTAAGTGGGTTTTCTGAATTAAACGGCGTCCCGATGGTAGCGTTGACAAGTGTAAGGCACGTCTCGTTGCAAAGGGTTTCTTGCAAGAATACGGTAAGGATTATTTTGACACGTTTAGTCCGGTCACCAAACCCGTCACTATACGCACCGTACTTTCTATTGCCTTATCACGGGATGGTCCTTATGTCAATTGGATGTTAACAATGCATTTTTGCACGGACGCCTACAAGAGGAGGTATACATGGTCCAACCTCCCGGTTATGTTCACCCATAGTTTCCGAACTATGTCTGCAAACTACGTCGATCCTTGTACTGTCTCAAACAAGCGCCACGCGCATGGTATATGGCTCTTACTTCCTTTTTAGTTGATTTTGGGTTCACAAAATCTCAGCCCGACGCCTCGCTTTTTATCTATAATCGCAATGGTATTATATGCTATTTTTTTAGTATATGTTGATGATATCCTTTTGACAAGCAACAACAACGGGTTCATGAATGACTTTGTTCAAAGTCTTTCTTCTCGGTTCTCAATTAAAGACCTAGGGTACCCTAGTCACTTTTTGGGAGGGGAATTTATACCAACTGCACATGGTTTGTTTCTATCTCAGTACAGGCAGATACATGATCTTCTGACCTTACATCGCACGGATGGGGCAAAATCGATTCAAACTCCATTATGTTCTTCCCAAGTCTTGACACTTGAAGATGGTACTCCAAAAGTGGATTTGGCACCTTACCATAAACTGGTTGGGTCTCTTAAGTATCTTGTTTTCACACGACCGGATATTTCTTTTGCCGTTAACAAGCTATCACAGTTCATGCATCACTCAAACACATTGGCAAGCTCTCAAGCGCTTACTTCATTATCTCAAAGGAACGGTTTATCATGGCATGTTTTTGAAAAAGAAGACTCCCTTAGAGCTTACCGCCTTTTCCAACTCCGATTGGGGAGGTGTGTCCACAGCAGGTCGCTCTACCACAGCTTACATTCTTTATCTTGGTAGCAACATCATCTCTTGGAAATCTGCACGCCAAAAGTCGGTCTCTCGATCATCCACCGAAGCTGAATATAAAGCGCTTGCTAATGCCGCCGCTGAGCTCGTGTGGGTAGAAAATCTCCTCAAAGAACTCGGTCTTCCCGTGAATGTGTCACCTAGACTCTACTATGATAACATCGGCGCAACCTACTTGTAAGGACCTACATGAAAATAACCTAAAATACTCCGTAAGTGAAAACCCGGACCCCTGAAACCCCAATTTTTATGGAAAATCAAGAAAACCAAGTTTTTTCACTTGGTCGCGGGCCGCGTAAGATCCAAGGGGAGTCTACGCGGGGCGCGACAGCCAGGCAAAACTCCAGATAAGCTTTAGGGCCACGTGTCGTACACGTGGCAGACCTACGCCATGACACGGCAGCCCTAGCCGTAGCTAGGGTGGCCCTCGCGGGACGCGTAAGCTGGCCTTAGGGCCTACGCGGGCCGCGACAAACTCTGAAATCAGCTATAAATTGGACGTTGCATAGCCTTTCCTCTGTGTTCGAAATTTTCTTTCAAAACGTCAAAATCTGCTTATATACGTGTGTTTACGTGTCGAAACGCTGCTACGATTACAGGGTAATAACTCGATCACTGCTACGATACAATGTCCGATCGATTGAAACCGATCCGATGGATGTTTAAGTGCTGCCTGAATTCGGGCTATACTTTGTCATTCGTCGTGAGGGTTTTGATTTCGTGAGATTATCGTAAATGTTGTATTAAGTTACTAACCTAGTTTCGTTTGCATTATTTAACTAGGTTACCTGGCTTAATCAGTAGGCATACTCTGTCCAACTAAACTTGCAATGTGAGTTATTCTGTTTTTATCAAATTGCTTTGTAAAAAACCCTAAATGTTTTCCAGTTATATTTTACTGGGATTAAGTCGTTGTTATCTTAAATTACTGGCAGTAAGTGGGGTATTGTGCATATTACTGCTGTTTTATCACTGTTAGGTGAACGGACCTAAACAGTGATACACGTCACTTTTGGGTGAACGGACCCAATAGTGATATGACCACAGTCATAGATCCGGTCGAGTGACAACTGGACCAGTTAATTATATGATAGAAGTAATTGTAATCGCTCTTAATACTGTAAATTTATAACAATGTGTCGTTTTGTACAAATTGAATGAATCGCCAGTATTTCCCCGCTGATAAAATCTTTTTAAACATGTTTCAGGTGATTTACTGTGAACAAGGAAAAGTGTCGTGTAGCACTACTAGCTTGGATAAAGTGGCTCAGTAAATAAATAAACATGTTTTTGTAAACATGGGATTTCCCAGTGAAATTCCTTTATTGTAAATTACGAGGCTTGTCCCGAAATTGGAAATAAAATAAATGGGTATTTTTAGTTTTCACGATCCTGTTAAAATTTCCGCTGCCAAATTAAACACCAATACCACGGGTTTCTGTCCAGCGGCTTCGGCGCCGGGTAAAACCGGGCCGGCGGCCTTGACAGAAAAAGGTGGTATCAGAGCCACTGATTTAAGCCAGTTAAGTATTTGAAAAATACTTAATTTTCCAAATTTTCCATTATGTGATTCTGTGAAAATTTAATTTAATAAATAAAATTTTAACTTAAATTTGTGTGTGTTTCTTCATTTGTGCTAACAGCATGAATGAACTGTCGGAGGCACTCCGAAACTTTACAATCCATACCACTGATGTGTGCAAAATGCAACATATAAATTACATCAATTGTGGAATAAAACTAACCCTTTTTTTAGTACTAATGTTGGAAAAAGTGTGTTTTTGTCTTCCTTTTGTATTTTCAGGATTAAATGAGCTCAAATTAACAAAAGAAGCAAAAAGGCAGCTAAATCTAACATAAATACAATAAAAGGAATAAACGTGGCATGCCCGACCTCCCCGATAGCATCTTCCCAAGCAAAACAAGAAAACAGGAGGCTGAACACGCCCCGTGCTCAATGAGCACGGGGGCGTGCCCAAGTGTCAGCATAAAAGACAAAGTTGTAGAAGCTTCCATCGCCCACCACGGGGCCGTGCTCAGCGGATACGGGGTCGTGGTCAACTATAAGATTCACAGAATCCAGGCAAATCTTGATAGTACAGATATGCTTCTGCACACGGGGTCGTGCCCAGCGGACACGGGGCCGTGGTCAACTAATAAAGACAAGAGCAATTAATGAAGACAGAGAAGGATGTGGACACGGGGCCGTGCCCACTGGACACGGGGTCGTGCCCGGGCTTCTGTTCAGCCTATAAATAGGAGTGATTGGCTCAAGTTCAAACCATCCCTTGGCACACCACCTCGCTCACACTTCACCCACCACCCACTACCACCATAACACCATCATCCACCACCATCATCCATTGTCCATCATAGAGTGTGTGAGTCGTCTCGGGATCCAAGATTGATCGTAAGAGTTCTTGACAATCAAGGCCATGTTTGCCTAAGTCTCTTACATCACTTGGTGAAGACAAAGTGTCTAGTGTAATACTTTTTATTTTTAATCTTTTCGCACTTTTTAATTGGTTATGTATTAATGACTTTAATAACTAGTTTCTTATATTGAAGGTGATTCTTCCTAATTGTTTGTCCGTGGTGTCTTGGCATTATTTTACTGTCTATATAAAATAAAAGATTTTCACCATTCATATCTCCACGGTCTATATGGAGGTATGTTGGCTACCTGGTCGGGGGTTAAGGGAACGGTTTGGTAAGAGTCTTGCCATTGTTCAGTGTATAGATCCTGCAAAGGACCTGGGTCAAATTTAGTAGGACTTCCTTCAATACTTAACGGTATTGGATGGCGGGGGTCCAAACTCTTTGATCCCCTCATAAGTTAAACTACTATTAATACTTTAACCCGGCTACTTAGGACTGTATCCCTGCTGACTCAGACTACTTAGCCCAGGGTAACGTCACCTTCAAAAGAGGGGCCTACCACAATATGCATTAATAACTTAATTAATTATCTTTCAATAATCCGACCCTTTAGGATTGTATCCTTGCTGACTCAAACTACTGGGTTGAGGGTAACGTCACCTTCAAAGAGGGGCCTACTACAATAACTAAGATAATCTCTTAAATAGTGCAAAAGTGCGGAAATAATCAAAGGTTACACTAAACACGAGTCGGAGCCAAGTGATTCATCTTGTCTATCCGTTTTTCTTTTATTTTTATTTTTCAGCATTTTAGTTAGTTTTTATTTTCTTAGTTTAAAAACCTTTTTCTAAACTTTTTTGATTTGATTAGACGTTGAGGATAAACCGGTACTAAAAGCTCTTGTGTCCTTGGACGATCTCGGTATCTTGCCAACACTATACTACGCTCACGATGGGTGCACTTGCCCATATGTGTGTTTAGTGTTAGTAAATATCGTGTTTTATAAATTTAAAATTTGGCTAAAGAAAGTGTAAAAGGGCTTAAAATATACTTAAACCTATATATACACCTAACGCACATCAAGTTTTTGGCGCCGTTGCCGGGGACACAAGGATTTTAAGAAAGCTTAAAATCGATGGCCTAATCAGTTTTTCAAAACCTTTTTAAAACACGCGCACATTTTTCTGCATTTTAGTTTAGTTTTGCATTTACAGTAACTTGAACACGGGCCGTGCTCACTGAACACGGGGCCGTGCTGCATATTTTTACAAAACACCCAGTAACAGTAGCTTGAACACGGGCTGTGCTCACTGAGCACGCCCCGTGCTCAACGAAATCAGTAACTTTAATTAAAACGCCCAGATACAGATTCTGTACACAGGGCCGTGTCCACTGAACAAGGGGCGGTATCCAGCCTCTGTTTCCGTTTTTATTTTTGGTTTCTGATCTCGAGACTTGGTTGTGGTCTGCTGAGTGATTCTTATGGATCAATACTCAGGAGGTTACAACTACACCTATGAGGAGGATGATTATAGGAATAATTATTGCACTAATTGTAGTAATCCGCACTCGGTTCAATATTGTCACTCATATCAACCATCCAATTCATACACCTACTATGAGGAGCCCAGGTACGAGCCATCAACTTCATACACATCCTATGAAGACCAAAGGTATGAACCTCCTCCCTCATACTCATATTTTGATGAACCAAGGTATGAGCCTTCTTACTCATACTTTGAGGAACCAAGATATGAGCCACCACCTTCGTATGCTTATTATGAGGAACCATGGCGTGAACAACCCACCTCATACGAGTATTATGAAGAACAAAATTACGACCCTTATCTATCATATACTTACAATGAAGAACAATGGTGTGAACCATCTACTTCATATGGGTATTATGAGGAACAAAGGATCGAACAACCAGATTCAAGCTTTGAAAATCCCGATCCTTTTTCTATAACCAAAGTGACCGATAGGATATTAGAACACCTAAGAGTTATCGATCGCTATATAAAAGAATCTCGCGCAAGAGAAGAATTAAATAAAGAAGAGATAACTGAAAGTGTAAAAATGGAAGAACAAACAAGTGAGAAACCGACACATGAGTTAAACAACGAAAAAGGTGAGTCCGACAACGCTAAAATACAAGAAGAGTCTAATTTTGAAGAAATTAATCTCTTGTCACCTTCTTTTGAAACTCATTGTTTAGTTCCCACTCATGCTAAGTTTTTAAAAGAGTTAAACACTAACACTAAAATTGACGAAACGGTAAGTGTTAAGTTAACTATTGATCAAACCTCACTAATAAAAGAAGACCCATTTGAAATTAACATTACACCGGTTCCATGTTTCTTTCAAAATTCATTTATTAGTAATGTTACAATCGATAAAGATATTTGTGTTAACATAATGCCTAACTACATTTTCGAAAATTAAGTATTAGCGATTTTTCTCCACTTCAAATACCCATTTTTCTATCCAATCGGAAGGTAATAAAATCAATCGGTGTAGTTGAGGATGTCTTGGTTCAAACAAATCAAATGGTAGTCCCCACCGACTTTGTCATCCTCGATGACGCTCCTCTAGTGTTGGGACGACCATTTGTAAAAACTCACGAAGCTTTGAAAAACCGGAAGTACAACAATCTACCTCTTCAATTAGGGGCATTCAAAAAAAGTGTCGATCTTGAGCGATCAATGAAATATCCATTCGGTAATAATCACCCCCTAATTGAAGATGAAGATGAGCCACCCGATACAAGTGAAAAGTTTGACCACTTTGTTGAAGAAGAGATCGCCATAGAACAAACTTTTAAGGTTCTTGATCAAAATGAGCAACCAAATAAGGAGTCTCCTAAAGACCCACCTCTTGAGCTCAAAGAACTTCCAAAGGGTTTGGAATATGCTTTTCTAGACAAAGATGGTAAATTACCTGTAATTATTTCATCTAAATTAGATAGTTTAGAAAAAGAAAAATTAATTAGTCTTTTGAAAAAACATAAAAATGCGATCGCTTGGAAACTTGTAGACATAAAAGGGATAAGTCCTTCCATGTGCACGCACAAAATTTTAATGAATGATGACTACAAATCGGTAATACAACCACAACGTCGAGTAAATCCAAATGTTCAAGAAGTGGTTAAAAACGAAGTCATCAAATTACTTGACGCCGGACTTATTTATCCTATCTCCGATAGTCCTTGGGTAAGTCCCGTTCAAGTAGTTCCAAAGAAAGGAGGTATGACGGTAATAACTAATGAAAAGAATGAACTAATACCAACAAGAACCGTCACTGGATGGAGAGTATGTATAGATTATAGACGATTAAATGAAGCGACAAGAAAATATCACTTTCCTTTACCCTTCATTGATCAAATGTTAGAAAGATTATCCGGTCATAAATTTTATTGTTTCTTGGATGGTTTTTCAGGTTACTTTCAAATCCCGATAGCACCCGAAGACCAAGAAAAGACAACCTTTACATGCCCCTATGGAACTTTTGCTTATTGACGCATGCCGTTTGGTCTATGTAATGCCCCTGCAACATTCCAACGTTGCATGGTAGCCATCTTCCACGACATGATAGAAAAGACAATGGAAGTCTTCATGGACGACTTTTCTATCTTTGGGGATTCATACGACCAATGCCTCGATAACCTTGAACGAATGCTATCCCGATGTGAGGATACTAACCTCGCCCTTAACTGGGAAAAATGCCATTTCATGGTAACGGAGGGAATAGTACTCGGTCACAAAATCTCAAGCGAAGGAATGGAGGTAGATAGAGCCAAAATAGATACCATTTCTCGACTACCACCCCCATCCTCCGTAAGAGCTATCAGAAGTTTCCTAGGGCATGCCGGATTTTATAGACGGTTTATCAAAGACTTTTCTAAAATTTCAAGGCCTCTAACAAAATTACTTGAAAAAGATGCCCCTTTCATCTTTGACAAGGATTGCAATCAAGCATTTCTAACCTTAAAGGAAATGCTAGTCAATGCACCTATCATGATAGCGCCTGATTGGAAATTTCCTTTCGAAATCATGTGTGATGCTAGTGACTTTGCAGTTGGAGCTGTCTTGGGACAAAGAAAAGAAAAGCATTTTCACCCAATTTATTATGCTAGTAAAACACTTAACGATGCACAAGAAAATTACACAACAACTGAAAAAGAATTACTAGCTGTGGTATTCGCTTTTGATAAATTTCGTTCTTATCTTGTTCTTTCTAAAACTATAGTCTACACAGATCATGCAGCCATTCGATATCTCTTCAAAAAGCAGGACGCAAAACCACGTTTGATTCGGTGGATTCTACTCCTCCAAGAATTTGATATTGAAATCAAAGTTAAAAGAGGAGCAGAAAACACCGCAGCAGATCATCTTTCACGCTTAGAAGACCCAGCTTTGGAGGCAACCAGGGACGAGCAAATCAACGAAAAATTTCCAACGGAGTCCCTAGAAATGGTGGAATACAAGGAAGAACCATGGTACGCCGACTATGCTAACTACCTAGCTAGCGGTATAGTCGCTAAGGGTTGGCCACATCATCAAAGAAATTTTTTTTTTGCCAATGTGAAACACTATTTTTGGGAAGATCCATATCTTTTCAAAATGTGTGCCGACCAACTCATCCGACGATGCGTACATGGTAGTGAAGCACGAAGAATTCTCCGCCATTGTCACGAAGGTCCATATGGAGGACATCATGGTGCCGCGAGTACCGCACGAAAGGTATTTGATTCAGGATTTTATTGGCCAACCATTTACAAAGACGCCCAAAGTCTTGTCAAGACTTGTGATGCGTGCCAAAGAACATGTAATATTTCTTCCAAAAACGAAATGCCACAAAATGGCATTCTTGTTTGTGAAATTTTTGATGTGTGGGACTCGACTTTATGGGACCTTTCCCGCCGTCGAAAGGAAACAAATATAAACTTGTGGCAGTAGACTACTTGTCTAATTGGGCCGAGGCTGAGGCACTACCAACAAATGATGGAAGAGTAGTGGTAAGATTTCTGAAGAAATTATTCTCTCGTTTTGGCACACCTAAAGCATTAATAAGTGATAGAGGTACCCATTTTTGCAACCATCAACTTGAAAATTTTTTAACAAAATATGGGGTCTATCACCGGGTCTCAACAACATATCACCCTCAAACAAACGGACAAGCCGAAGTGACTAATAGAGGTTTAAAACAAATACTCGAAAAAACCGTAGGGTTAAATAAAAAGGAATAGGCAGATAAATTAGATGATGCTTTATGGGCTTTTCGAACTGCTTATAAAACAACAATATGTACCACCCCATATAAGCTTGTCTATGGAAAAAGTTGTCACTTACCAGTAGAAATTGCACACAAAGCCTACTGGGCAATTAAAAATGTAAACTTAGATTTAGAATTTGCTGGTAAAAATTGATTTTGTCAATTGAATGAATTAGACGAGCTTAAGAATTATGCATACTCAAACTCAGAAATTTACAAGGAAAGAATGAAAAACTTGCATGACAAACATATTAAACCTAATGAATTTCGAGTGGGAGATCTAGTTCTTTTGTTTAATTCACGACTTCGATTGTTTCCTGGTAAATTAAAGTATAGGTGGTCAGGACCTTTTTCCATCACCCATATTTTCCCACACGGTGCAGTAGAAATTAAATCTTGGAATGGACCTCCATTCAAAGTCAATGGCCAACGGCTGAAACTCTATCAAGGATTTATTGAGGATGAAGAGGAAGAAATCTCGCTTCAAACGGTCGATGAGTAAAGGCAACAACATCATACCTGGTAAGTTACGAACCAACGGGATGACATCTTAATTGGTAAGTCTTCCAACCAACTTTTTGGGAAACAAAGGGCACTCACACGAGCACTAAAAAAAAAAATTTGCTCGGCACGAGGCCGTGTCTGCTGGACCCGGGGCCGTGTCCGCGCTACTGTCGGGATAAAACCCCTTTTTCATAACAGTTACTTCATTCCACACGCCCCGTTTCCCCGAAAACGCTCTGGTTCCAGGCTATTTTCCGCAGATTTTCGACATCTCCTATCATTCTAACAACATCCAGGTATGATTCTATCGCAATCAGTAGTTAGATTTAGCATTTGCATGTAGTTAAAACTTCAAAAATTTGGGGAAAATCTAGGGTTCTTGAATTACACCAGGATCGAACCTCAAATTTTTGCTTTAATCTGTTAGCATTTAGTTAGATTAGTGTTATAGGAAGTAAATCCACTTGTATTGTTCATAAATTCGCCCGATTTCTCACAAAAACCCCAAACCCTTGTTTTTGAACCGAAAAAGATAAAATTGAATGGGTAAACGGGTTGTTTTGGGAAAAACGACACTTGGGGTTTCATTTTCGGGGGAAACCGCACCTATTGGACCAAAAATTTTCAAGTTTTCGAAACCGGGTCGAAAAATGATGTTTTTGAGTAACAGACGCCTGGACACGGGGCCGTGTCCGCTGAACACGGGGTCGTGTCCAGCACGCTGTTTGCATTTTTATCCGAAAATCCTAATGTTTCGTGCTAACTTTTGGTGTATTCTCTCAGATGGTAAGGAAGTTCACAAGGTTTAACGCAAATGAGCTCGATGCTAGGGCTAGATACGAAGTACTTCAAACAAGACCGGAGGAATACCCAAGGCAAGCATGCACGGATTTGTTAGCATTGGTGAACCAACTCGACCGCTTCAACAACCTTGTCACAGGCCCACTAAGAGTCGCTTTAACAACTCGACTTCGTTCCGTCCACGAGTGCACTTTGGAATTCTATAGCATCTTCACGTTCAACTCAAGGTGCGACCCATTTGACAATGATGGGGTAGCATTCCGATGTGGTGGAACTAGGTATTCGATTTCTATGGCACAATTTGGGTCGATTGTCGGGTTATATGCAGAGGAAGATGCGGGTAACGAGGAAAATACTGGAGGGATGTGAGAGATAGATGAGAACGATCGCCAAGCCGCGTGGGCTCAGATTGGTGAAGGGCACTACAATCCGAGCAGCACTAAGAGCACTAAGTTGAGAGATCCGCTCTACCGATACATCCATAGGCTCCTCGGCTACTCTCTTAGCCAAAGGCATGATAGCGGTGGCGTTGTTGGGTTAAGAGAATTGGTTGTCCTCCACTGCATCCATAACCCCAGACACCTTGATGTTCCTTTCCTCCTGCTCCGAAACATGCATCTGAACCGCCTTGCTACTGCACCAACCCCTATCTTCTTTGGGGGATGGGTGTACCGTCTCTTCAAGCACTTCACCAACATACCTAGATCATTTTGAAGGAGCCCATGGTCGGGAAGGCTAGATATACACATTTGCCGCTCAATGAACCTAATATATGAGGCTGAGGACGGGACGGTTAGCTTCCAAAGGATGCAAGGGCATGCATGGAACCCGCAAGAGGCACTTGTCCTTCACGCTCCACAACATTATCAGTACCAGTACCTGCCCCATGGTGATCCAGGCCAGTCCTCCTCAGGAGGCGGTTTTGCTAACTTCCAAAGTTTACATGATTTATTGCAGGAAAACCTCATGTGCACCAGGAACACTTATAATATGGCAAGCAACACGTACAACTGGGTTGGAGCGATCGAGAGAAACATATCCGATACCCAAGATGATATTGGAAATATCCGGGAGTACATTGCGGGGCACGGTGGAGATGATGATGATGAGGATGAGGATATGGACTAGGCGGGAGGAGCGGAGGAAGAAGCGGTTGGTTGGTGATCTTACAGGTTGACCCACTTTTTTATCTTGAATAATTTCCGGCCTGCGTGCCGTGTGTCAAACAATTTACTTTCCTTTAACTCTTTTATTTTCTGCATTTCTTTTTCTTTCTAACTTTGTGATGGATGGGATGTTGAACATTGGTAATCTAGGATGTTTGCTATGTTTTGGCGTAGTGTTTATTGATAAAACAGGTATATACGAGGCTTAGAGCACTAAACCTTAGTGCTACTAAAGCCGGGGCAGGAAAACCAGAACCAGAAACCTGTTTCTCAACCTTGCAGACTGTCTACACGGGGTCGTGTCCAGCCGACACGCCCCCGTGCCCACTACCCCAGACCTGCTGTTTGTCTAAATATGCAGACTTTTTCCAGACACGGGGTCGTGTCCAGCCGACACGCCCCCGTGTCCACCTTCTGTAAGTTTTCGTTACTGGCACCTGAACACGGGGTCGTGTCCAACGAACACGGGGTCGTGTCCAGGCGCCCAGTAACACAATTTTTTGCTTTTTCACGTCTTTTACACATTCAATCAACCTAAAAACTTATTTTTGGGACACATTAAGGACAATATGTAATTTAAGTGTGGGGGGATGCTAAAACCTTGAATCTTGCAAGTCCTAATAACAAGCCTTACACAAAACTCTATTGGAACCGCTAATCACCCCAAAATTTTTTCAAAAATTTTCATTTTTTTACTTGTCTAGGTTTAACTCGGGAAATTCAAGTTCTAAAAAGGTTATATTTTTACAAATTTACAACCGATAGCGTCGTGATAAAAAGAACCAACATAAGAAAATTATGAAAAGGCATAACAAGCTTAGTTAAAATTTAATTATATATACTTGATCACATAAAAACCCATTCCCACAAAAGTGAGTTTTGAGCCTTTATTGAGCATACAAATACATATCTTTAAATTAAATGCTCATTTTTCGTTTCTTGTGTGAATAGCAGCTTGGTTCTTACAACTCTAGAACTTGCCACGACGATACATTCCCGGTCCTTACCAACTTAAACCCGAGTAAGTAAATGATGGAGGCATTAGGACTAACCCTTTTTATTTCTACACCATCATTTTTCTTTTTTTTACCACCTACCCAAAATCCCCCTAGTTAACCCCTTTGAGCCTAAACCTTTTCATTTCTTAACCCAAACCAAACACCCTTTCACCCACCAAAAACCTTTTTATTTTTAACACTTTGTTTTAGTAACAAGCTCGGTTTTTCGTTTGACTTTGAATATATATATATATATATATATATATATATATATATATATATATATTATGTTTTGTTGATGAAGCAAAAGAAATAAACAAACAAGTTCATCAAAAATAACTTTGTTTGAATAATAGCTTCATCAAAATAAAAATTGCAAAAATAAAAAAAAGTCTTTCGAAAACGACGCTTTTTACGTTTTTTCGCCCTTTTCTACTAGCCACAAACCCAACCACCTACCTTTAACCCAAGCCTAACCCTTCACCCAAAAGCCCTCTTGATATTTACAAAGGTATATCGTTAAAAAGGAGGAGGATTGATTGCTTGGCATGCCTATGGTAGGAGTAAGTTCCATGCCGCTCTCGAGTGATTCACTAAAATACATCTTCGGCTGAGTGTTGAGTGATTCCCCGTGAGGTATGTGAACTTGTATATAAATAGAATTTTAAAGAGGCATGTTATGCCCTAATAAGTAATTTATCTTATGAAAAGTTTTGAATAAATCATGACGAAAAGGATTGTAAATAAATAAAAATAAAACTAAATAAAGAATCTTGGAAATCCCGACACTCTATGACAAGCCCAAAAACCTTCTTTTCTACCAATTCCATTTGGGAGTGTAAAGCCACATTATAAAGAGTTTTGCTTGAGGACAAGCAAAGATTCAAGTGTGGGGGTATTTGATGTGTGCAAAATGCAACATATAAATTACATCAATTGTGGCATAAAACTAACCCTTTTTTAGTACTAATGTTGGAAAAAGTGTGTTTTTGTCTTCCTTTTGTATTTTCAGGATTAAATGAGCTCAAATTAACAAAAGAAGCAAAAAGACAGTTAAATCTAACATAAATACAAGAAAAGGAATAAACGTGGCATGCCCGACCTCCCCGATAGCATCTTCCCAAGCAAAACAAGAAAACAGGAGGCTGAACACGCCCCGTGCTCAATGAGCACGGGGGCGTGCCCAAGTGTCAGCATAAAAGACAAAGTTGTAGAAGCTTCCATCGCCCACAACGGGGCCATGCTCAGCGGACACGGGGTCGTGGTCAACTATAAGATTCGCAGAATCCAGGCAAATCTTGATAGTACAGATATGCTTCTGCACATGGGGTCGTGCCCAGCGGACACGGGGCCGTGGTCAACTAATAAAGACAAGAGCAATTAATGAAGACAGAGAAGGATGTGGACACGGGGCCGTGCCCGAGCTTCTGTTCAGCCTATAAATAGGAGTGCTTGGCTCAAGCTCAAACCATCCCTTGGCACACCACCTCTCTCACACTTCACCCACCACCCACTACCACTATAACACCATCATCCACCACCATCATCCATTGTCCATCATAGAGTGTGTGAGTCGTCTCGGGATCCAAGATTGATCGTAAGAGTTCTTGACAATCAAGGCCATGTTTGCCTAAGTCTCTTACATCACTTGGTGAAGACAAAGTGTAATACTTTTTATTTTTAATCTTTTCGCACTTTTTAATTGGTTATTTATTAATGACTTTAATAACTAGTTTCTTATCTTGAAGGTGATTCTTCCTTATCGTTTGTCCGTGGTGTCTTGGCATTATTTTACTGTCTATATAAAATCACCATTCATATCTCCACGGTCTATATGGAGGTATGTTGGCTACCTGGTTGGGGGTTAAGGGAACGGTTTGGTAAGAGACTTGCCATTGTTCAGTGTATAGATCCTGCAAAGGACCTGGGTCAAATTTAGTAGGACTTCCTTCAATACTTAACGGTATTGGATGGCGGGGGTCCAAACTCTTTGATCCCCTCATAAGTTAAACTACTATTAATACTTTAACCCGGCTACTTAGGACTGTATCCCTGCTGACTCAGACTACTTAGCCGAGGGTAACGTCACCTTCAAAAAAGGGCCTACCACAATATGCATTAATAACTTAATTAATTATCTTTCAATAATCCGACCCTTTAGGATTGTATCCTTGCTGACTCAAACTACTGGGTTGAGGGTAACGTCACCTTCAAAGAGGGGCCTACTACAATAACTAAGATAATCTCTTAAATAGTTCAAAAGTGCGGAAATAATCAAAAGTTACACTAAACACGAGTCGGAGCCAAGTGATTCATCTTGTCTATCTGTTTTTCTTTTATTTTTATTTTTCAGCATTTTAGTTAGTTTTTATTTTCTTAGTTTAAAAACATTTTTCTAAACTTTTTTGATTTGATTAGACGTTGAGGATAAACCGGTACTAAAAGCTCTTGTGTCCTTGGACGACCTCGGTATCTTGCCAACACTATACTACGCTCATGATGGGTGCACTTGCCCATATGTGTGTTTAGTGTTAGTAAATATCGTGTTTTATAAATTTAAAACTTGGCTAAAGAAAGTGTAAAAGGGCTTAAAATATACTTACACCTATATATACACCTAACGCACATCACCACCGATATGGATACAACAGGAACCCAATCTGGCTATCAGGCAAATACCGAGGAACTACTGGTATTTCAGGCCCAGCCTCAGGAGAAACCAAAGCCTAAAAAGAGAAGAAGGCTGGTGGATTGGAAACGAGGACGCAAGAAGAAGCCCACTGCCCAAAAGGTGAAAAAGATGAAGGATCCAAAGGGAAACGGAAAAGAGGTAGGGGAGAGTTCCGGCCAAGCCCAGGAGATGCCACCTTGGGAAGAATTGGATAGAAAACTTGCAAATTGTGACCTCATCGGACCTGCTGACGAAACCCTTTTTAATTTCCCCGCCCAAATCTGAACTTCCAATTAATTTGGAACATGCTATTCCGGACCCTATTGTCAATCCCCAACCTTTTATAGGGCAGTTGGAAGAATGGTGGACGAGCGACTGGCATTTTCAGAACTTCATGAATAACCCCAATGTTTACTTTCCCCAGTTTGATCCTGAACCTGCACCTTTCCCACCTATGAGCTCGGAGAATGTTGCCGAATTACGCCGCTATGGCGAGGAACTGGTGGATGCGGGAAACCGGATTCGTGAAGTGGGGGAAAACATCACGTGGAAGTACGACGAGAGGGAGCGTCGTTTCTGAAAGGCCAACTAACTATGGTTGTATGTTTGTATAATAATAATAATAATAATAATAATAATAATAATAATAATAATAATAATAATAATAGGTGAAAAAAATCATAATATATATAATAATAACCATAATATATTACTGTATAATAATAACTAAAATAAAACCTTTGTAAAATAGATGATGTGTATTGATGCACACTGTTATAAAAATATATAAATATCGCAAGGTCGACGATTATGGCTATATGTGTTGACTTAATTGTGTTGTGATTGCCTTGTTGTGTTTAGTTGTTATCCAATTTGTGACAATAACTTGTATATATTGATAATTATTCAGATGGAAAACGCAGTAAATGAACCAGTCAATGAAGTTAATCAATCTGAACAACACAATGAGGATCATTTTTTTAATAGGAAAGATATAGAAAATATCGTTGCCCAGGGAATAGCCAATGCTATCCCGGCAATTGTTGCTGTCGTTAAGAATCCTGCTGAACCTTCCCAAGCCAACCATAGCAAACGCACTCGCGACGATAATTTTAGTAACAGTGTAAATGGAGGCGGCAATAATGACAATAATGTGGTTCAAGCCCCAATACTCAAGAAAATGAAAGTTGCAACACCTGGTTGCACTTATAAAGAATTTCTTGCCTGTAAGCCGGTCGAATTTGCATGCAATGAAGGGGCAACTGCCGCACTGTGTTGGTTAGAAAAGACCGAAGCAGTAATTAAAATAAGTAAGTGTGCAGAGGAGGACAGGGTGATGTATGCATCCCACCTTTTCAATGAAGAGGCGTTAGAATGGTGAAACACAGTGCTACAAGCTAAGGCGAGTGACGTGGCTTATGCCATGAGTTGGGAGGAATTTAAGAAATTGGTGGAAAGAAAATTTTGTCCCGACTATGAAAAAGAACAAATGACGAATAATTCCTAAATCACCGGATGGTGGACGTGGATTGTCGGGGGTATACTTCAAAATTTTTCGACTATGCTAGAATTGTACCAACTCTGGCCTCGCCAGAACCAGTGCTTATTTCTCGCTATATTTGGGGGCTAATTAGCGAGATTCATGATATAGTCAAAGCTGCGAGACCCTGCACAATTGACGATGCGGTCGAACTGGCCAACACCTTGACTGAGGGACTGGTACGTACCCGAGAAGAAAACAGGAAAAAGTAATTGGCCCAAAAGATTACCCAAGGTTTCCGTGGGGGTAACAATAGTAGTAACTTCAAGAAAAAGGGAACCGGGCAATCCTCCACTTCTCCATTTTGCAGTACCTGTAAAAGGAAGCATTTTGGAAAATGTAAGGGGTACTGTAATTTCTGCAAAATTTTAGGGCATCGAGAAGAGGAATGCAGGAAGAAGTCCATGATCTGCTACAACTGCGGAAAAACAGGGCACTTCAGGCCCGACTGCCCAAAATTAGCTAAGCCAGCTGACAACAAGGCCAAACCTGCCGAAGGAACTAATAAGAAAAATGCAAGAGCTTTTCAGCTGACAACTCAAGAAGCAGATCTGATTCCGGATGTGATAGCTGGTACGTTTCTTGTACACGACGTTTACGCAAAAGTATTATTTGACTCTGGTGCAAACCAAAGTTTTATAAATACTTCATTCTGCCAAGCTCTTAAGCAACCCTTAACCAAACTTAGGCAAGTTTTTACGGTAGAAATGGCAGATGGTAATTCTGTTAAAATAGATAATGTCTTGCAAGAAGGAAAGATAGAACTTTCAGGACATACCTTTTCTGCAAACCTGCTGCCTATAAATTTAGCCGGATTCGATGTGGTAATAGGAATGGATTGGTTAGTAGCCAACCATGCTCGAATCCTCTATGATAAGAATTCTATAGAAATTCATACACCTGCAGGAGAGGTAATTGTAGTTACAGGAGATAAGCCACATAAACCAATGAATTTCATTTCAGTAATGAAAGTTGCAAGTTATGAATGAAAACAAGGAATAGTGTATATGATTTCGGTAATCATTAACACTAAAAGCAAGGAACTTAAGGAAATTCCAATAGTTTCAGAATACCCTGATGTGTTTCCAGAAGAATTACCTGGACTTCCGCCCAATAGGGAAATAGAGTTTAGAATTCATCTAATCCGTGGAACTACACCAATATCTAAGGCACCCTATCGGTTAGCACCCACAGAAACGCTAGAACTGAAAAAGCAGTTAGATGAATTACTAAGCAAAGGATTCATACAACCTAGTTCATCCCCTTGAGGAGCACCAGTGTTGTTCGTGAAAAAGAAGGATGGTTCGATGCGGATGTGTATCGATTATAGGGAACTGAATAAGGTTACAATTAAGAATCGATACCCATTACCTAGGATTGATGATCTCTTTGATCAACTTCAGGGAGCTAGATATTTCTCCAAGATAGACTGGCGCTCCGGATATCATCAATTGAAGGTACAGGAAGAATACATACCTAAAATTGCCTTCAGGACTAGGTATGGTCACTACGAGTTTACAGTCATGCCATTTGGATTAACGAATGCTCCTGCAGCATTCATGGACATGATGAATAGGATCTGTAAGCCATATCTGGATAAATTTTTAATTGTCTTTATTGACGATATACTTATCTATTGCAAAAGCCAGGATGAACATTGTGAGCACCTACATGCACTCTTAACTCTGTTAAGAAAGGAAAAGCTTTACGCCAAATTCTCAAAGGTATTCACGTAGATCCCTCCAAAATAGAAGCGATCACCAATTGGAAGGTCCCACAATCGGCTACCGAAGTTAGAAGTTTTCTAGGGTTAGCCGGATATTATAGGCGCTTCATAAGAGACTTCTCTAAGATAACTGTGCCATTAACTAAGTTAACTTGTAAAACAGTTAAGTTTGAATGGGGACCTAAGCAAGAAGAGGCCTTTAAGATTTTAAAGCAAGGGTTAACAAATGCCCCAATTCTTGCCTTACCAAAAGGGACAGAAGATTTTGAAGTTTATTGTGACGCTTCAAAGCTAGGGTTAGGATGTGTGCTTATGCAACACAAAAAGGTAATTGCGTATGCGTCAAGACAGTTGAAAAAACACGAGGAAAATTATACGACTCATGACTTAGAGTTAGGAGCAATAATTTTTGCCCTTAAAATTTGGAGGCATTATCTGTACGGAAGTAAGTTTACTGTCTATACAGATCATAAAAGTTTAAGATACATTTTTGGGCAAAAAGAATTGAACATGAGACAAAGAAGATGGATGGAAATTCTAAGTGATTACGATTTTGATATTCTATATCACGAAGGAAAAGCAAATGTAGTAGCAGATGCCCTAAGTCGTAAGTATCATGAGAAACAAAGAGAAGTTCGTGCTCTTAGATTAAATCTACAGTTAGATCTAATGGAACAACTGAAGAACGTTCAAGAAACAACACTCAAAGATGATGCGGAAGGAATGAAAGGAAGGATTAAGGAATTAGAGCAAGGGACTGATGGAATTTGGAGATTCCATAAGAAGAGAATTTGGGTACCTAAGCAAGGAAATTTAAGAAATAAGATTTTAGAAGAAGCCCATAAATCTAGATATACGGTGCATCCTGGTAATAACAAGATGTATCAATATTTAAGGAATAATTTCTGGTGGATAGGGATGAAGAAGGACATACCCAGATACGTTTCTAAGTGCCTAACTTGTTCGCAAGTTAAGGCAGAACACCAGAAACCTTCAGGTTTACTTCAACAGTTAGAAATGCCTGTATGGAAATGGGAACTAATAACCATGGATTTTGTTACCAAGCTGCCCAAGACCAGAAAAGGTAACGATGCAATCTGGGTGATTGTAGATCGATTAACCAAATCAGCTCATTTCCTACCCATAAAGGAAACTTTTAGCATGGAAAGATTGGCTAAGTTATATGTAGACGAGGTAGTATTACTACATGGAGTTCTGCTCTCTATTGTGTCAGATAGAGATAGTCGTTTCACTTCGCATTTCTGGACAAGTTTCCAAGGAGCAATGGGGACGCGATTAAATTTAAGTACGACATACCATCCCCAAGCAGATGGATAAAGTGAAAGAACGATCCAAACCCTCGAAGACATGCTCAGGGCATGTGTAATAGACTTCGGTGGAAACTGGGATGCCCACTTACTGTTAATAGAATTCTCCTATAATAATAGTTATCATGCAAGCATCAATGCTGCCCCATTCGAAGCACTATATGGACGAAAGTGTCGAACCCCAGTTTGCTGGGCAGAAATAGGAGAAAGTCAATTATCAGGTCCCGAGATAACACAGGAAACCACCGATAAGATAACTCAAATTAAGGAAAGACTAAAAACGGCTCGAGATTGCCAGAAGAGCTATGCGGACAATCGATGTAAGCCGTTAGAATTCCAAGTTGGGGACAAGGTACTATTGAAAGTTTCACCTTAGAAGGGAGTAGTTTGATTCGGTAAGAAAGGAAAGCTGAGTCCATGGTACATAGGACTGTTTACAATTACCCAACGAATAGGACCAGCTGCCTATCAACTACAACTACCAGAAGAGCTAGCAGGGGTACATGATGTGTTCCATGTATCTAATCTCAAGAAGTGTTTATCTGATGAAGCACTGGTAATACCTCTTCAAGATATATAAGTAAATGAATAATTGAAATTTGTTGAGAAACAACTCCAAATAGAAGACAGAAAGGTCAAGTTCCTCAAGCACAAAAGATTGGTGCTAGTCAAAGTAAAGTGGAATTCGAAAAGAGGACCTGAATACACATGGGAATTAGAATCGGAAATGAAGCGAAGATATCCTTACTTGTTCCAATAAATCTCGAGGACGAGATTTTAAATAACGTGGGGAGGATGTAAGGACCTGCACGAAAATGACCTAAAATACTCCATAAGTGAAAACCCGGACCCCTGAAACCCCAATGTTTATGAAAAATCAAGAAAACCAAGTTTTTTCACTTGGTCACGGGCCGCGTAAGATCCAAGGGGAGTCTACGCGGGGCGCGACAGCCAGGAAAAACTCCGGATAAGCTTTAGGGCCACGTGTCGTACATGTGGCAGACCTACGCCATGACACGGCAGCCCTAGCCGTAGCTAGGGTGGCCCTCGCGGGATGCGTAAGCTGGCCTTAGGGCCTACGCGAGCCGCGACAAACTCAGAAATCAGCTATAAATTGGATGTTGCATGGCCTTTCCTCTGTGTTCGAAGTTTCCTTTCAAAAACATCAAAATCTGCTTATATACGTGTGTTTAAGTGTCGAAACACTGCTACGATTACATGGTAATAACTCGATCACTGCTACGATACAATGTCCGATCGATTGAAACCGATCCGATGGATGTTTAAGTGCTGCCTGAATTCAGGCTATACTTTGTCATTCGTCGTGAGGGTTTTGATTTCGTGAGATTATCGTAAATGTTGTATTAAGTTACTAACCTAGTTTCGTTTGCATTATTTAACTAGGTTACCCGGCTTAATCAGTAGGCATACTCTGTCCAACTAAATTTGCAATGTGAGTTATTCTGTTTTTTTTTATCAAATTGCTTTGTAAAAACCCTAAATGTTTTCCAGTTATATTTTACAGGGATTAAGTCGTTGTTATCTTAAATTACTGGCAGTAAGTGGGGTATTGAGCACATTACTGCTGTTTTATCACTGTTAGGTGAATGGACCTAAGTCACTTTTGGGTGAACGGACCCAATAGTGATATGACCACAGTCATAGATCCGGTCGAGTGACAACTGGACCAGTTAATTATAAGATAGAAGCAATTGTAATCGCTCTTAATACTGTAAATTTATAACAATGTGTCGTTTTGTACAAATTGAATGACTCGCCAGTATTTCCCCACTGATAAAATCTTTTTAAACCAGCTTGGATAAAGTGGCTTAGTAAATAAATAAACATGTTATTGTAAACAGGGGATTTCCCAGTGAAATTCCTTTATTGTAAATTACGGGGCTTGTCCCGAAATTTGAAATAAAATAAATGGGTATTTTCAGTTTTCACGATCCTGTTAAAATTTTCGCTGCCAAATTAAACACCAATACCACGGGTTTCTGTCCCGCGGCTTCGGGGCCGGGTAAAACCGGGCCGGGGGCCGTGACACTACTTGTGTGCTAATCCCGTGTATCACTCGTGCATGAACACATGTGGCTTTAGATTATCATTTCGTTCGTGAAAAGGTTGCGGCTGGCACCCTCCGAGTTCATCACATCAATTCATCAGATCAACTAGCCGATGCTCTTACCAAACCTCTTTCTAGAGCTCCATTCTTAAAGCTACGGTCCAATATTGGTGTTTCTGACGGAACCTCCATCTTGCGGGGGCGTATTAACAATATTGCCACAACAACTCATGCCAGTTAGCTTTGTCAAATACGTTGAATATTCTAGATTGAATGTATAGCTAAGGTTGTTATATTTTCTAGATATTTTCCCTCAATCATCTCCTGTAATTACGGATCTCCGTCTATTTGTACTCCATGTATTTTGTGAATAGAATCAAGTTTTCCCTTCACCTTTACATAGTAGGACATCCATACGATGCGACGAGGTGACAATTTACAATGCGGTATTCATTTTATGTTAGTTTATCATTTCTTTTGTAATTGTATAGTACGTATGTTAGTTTTTTATCCGTAACATCAATGTAGTCTATCTATATCATGATCCTTACAAATCTCAATTTATATAACAACTGATGGTACACAACTCCTAATCTCTACTAAATTACGTTAAATTATCATCTTACTTCAGTTTGAACCCAAGACCTCTTACTAAAAGGCAAGAGTTTCTACCAAGTCAGTTTGCTCCCACATTAGCCTTACATATGTCAATTAAATATAGCAACACAAGAATAAGAAAATATCAGGCATACACATATTACACGTTTGAATGTGTATAACAAGCTAGTCTCAAGTATATTACAAGTAGCCCGGTTTCACATACCTTTAGTATTCCATACTGTATATAAAAATTTGCACAAAAGCAAAGAGAAGTTACAATAATATGATAAATCAAAGTTGATCTTTCCACAAGTTTTTACACCAAACCATCACACAAAGATAACTTGGTCTAAAAAACAATCATTTCTCTAATGATATGCACAAAATATAATATATAAATTGTATCAAACGAGTTGAATCTGACCCGCGCGTTGCAGCGGGATGTTGATTAACAATGTCTTTATTATCTGACATGCGAATGCTTGGCCAGAATATTCGTCGGAATCGTAACGTTGGTTGGACTCCACTGAATCTGTAAGATCGATCAGTGGTAGTTTCCCAACCATGCACCACCTGATGCCACCATTGGACCATCCATCCATCCCTATCATGGATTTGACAAAGATAGACGGCATGCAGTAGCCATGGTGGCTGCCGGTAACCGACGGAATGTGTAAACAAAATCACACCGTTTTTTTTAAAGCGGCACTTATACATGTGAACCAAACCGTCATGATTGTTTCTAACCAAGAGTGTAAATTTCCTAACTGACGCAAGTTGAACCGTCATGATTGTTCCTAACCAAAGGGTATAAACTTCCTAACCGGCGCAAGTTACTATTTGCGTCTAAACCAATCCATTCTGGCATTCTGTATACATATTAATTAAATGGATACGTTGGTTCTTTGTTTGCCATGCTTTATCTTATGCATGAGTCACAAATTAAGGTGCAATATAATAATGTCAATTCTAAGGCTGAGAACATAATATTTACATAGCATCGCATGCCGACCAGACCATGCCGAGGAGTAAATGTCGCACCACGGGCAGTGGTTGACGCCGAGTTGCCCCACCTATACCGTGCACTTTAAAGAAACCCTACCAGTGTCGTAGTCTTTTGTAACTACCGGATAAATATGTCAGAAAAGAAAAGAAAAGATGACGGTGTTTGATTGTTGTTGAGCAAAAATCTGATCGAATAGATGCGATTGAATAGATGTGCCGATCGGTGAGAATTACGACGTTTGACGAAACAAAACCCATAGAAATCGCCGGAGACGAAGAGGTGGTGATTACGAATCGTCAGATACGAAGGGGCGGCAGTTATGACTCGCCAGATTCGAACGGTTACGGTTACGAATCGTTGGAAAGGTTTAAACATCTTTTCTTTTATTTTCAAAACGTAAATCGGTTGATTGTTTATGTGGACGAAATATGCATATTTTATCGTTAAAACAAATATTTGATTTAAAGATTGAAAGGATATGTTTGTTTTAGAGATCTAAAGGATCTATTTGTTTTAGAGAGAAATTGAATATACACGCTATTTGAGATTGAATAAGCATATCATCGAAGGGATCTTTTTGTTTTAGAAAGAGACAACATCTGTTATATGGGTTAATTTAATGGCACACCGCTTCACTACAAAATGACATGTGTGATTTTTATGTAACCTACGTGATGTTTGATATTTCTGATTCATCAAATCAAGTTCACACCGCTTCATATGGTTTCACTAAAATCAAGTTCGCACCGCTTCACATTGTATGCTAGTTATATATTTTGTTAAGGGACGTGTCTTTTAAGTAAAATGACACACCCCAAGTTAGTTTTTGTAGGATTATATAATACGGTATAAAAATCAAACATTTTAAGTACTAATGTTGGAAAAAGTGTGTTTCTTTGTTTACTTTTGATTTCCAGGATTAAAAGAGCTCAAACGAACAAAAGGAAAAAATTAAGGACAAAAACCAGCATAAATACGGAGAAAGGAAGTTGACACACTATACCGACCCTCCAAGCGTCACCCCAAGAATAAAAGAAACAAACCAGAGGCCTAACACGGGGCCATGCCTGCTAGGCATGGGTTCGTGCCCCAGTCAAGATTCCTTAAAGATAAAGACAAAGAGAAAATGACAAGGGACACGGGCCGTGTCACCTAAGCACGGGCCGCGTTCAACTCTCAGATTTGCAAATCTGGGTTTGTAAAACAAGTACAAGGACCACGGGGCCATGCCGTTGACACACGGGGCCATGTGTGCCTTCAAAGCTTTTCATTTCTTATGTCCTCAAATCACTATTTTTTATATTTATAATTACAATATGTTAATTGAATATAATCCTAACACACAGGGAGGTAGCATAATTTACAATTACTACATATCGATCTTTTTATAATAAAAAAGACGATTAAGTGTACAAAAATCAGTTGGTTATTTTTAAATACTTTTTGCTTATTGATAGGATAGTTCCTTCTAAAGACATAGTAATTGCTTTAATCGAGCCTGGATGCGTGCTTCGGTTCTTCCAGTATTTTGTAATTTGGAGGAGCAAATTCTTCAAAAAACTATTATTCATGATCATATATTCTAGAATATTTTGGCTTTGCAATCATCTGTTCAGCCTTAAACCAATCTGAGGGTTTTAAACCTATGTTGACTCACCAAACATCTATTCAGGCACAATTCAACATCAACAAAATCTAAATGAAACTCAGACACAATTTCACATCTACATCTACAACAATATCGATATGCAATCCTTAGATGATATTAAAAACTATATAATAATACTTATGCTTGATAAAATAAGTAAAAGTAAAATGCGACAAGAAAGATTAATAGGATTAAAATTTGTTTATGACATTAAAACATCAAGAACTACATCGACTACTGAACAACGAAACTTTTAATTAAATCAACAAATGATCTCTTTAAATAGACCACCATGGAGTCTTTTCAGCTATATCATCACATGACATTCTCAACCAGACTTTGAATCAATCTTTTTAACTAGACCACTCAAGGGGTCTCTTTCGAATTATGGAATGGTACTATATAACCCAAGGGTCTTAACTACCACGTAAAATCCCATTAAGGATTTAAGGTAGTACCTTTTGAATATCCTAGTATGAATCCCTCATATGAAGATATGGAAGATTCTACGAGGATTTGGATAACGAAAATCGGATCACACAAAAACATAAAAGAGAACACATAAACACATAATCACATAATCGCATAATTGTTTAATTTGACCTTTAATTTGTTATCTTTGGACACGGGTATTTAAAGCACACCAGGAATCCAATCCGTGGATTTTATTTGGCACTTTAAACATTTTCAAGAATCTAACTATGAAGATAGGAAGATCTTAATAGGAATTCGGCTTGTCCTTATTGAATTATAATGTACGTATTAAGGCGCACAAGGAATCCAATTAAGGGCTCCGATTTGGGCGATAACCATCCACAAGGATCTAATTGTGGGGATAAGAAGATCCTATATGAATTTTAGAATTCGAAGGGCGGGAGACGCTTCGAAACCTTGCACTAGACGTGCTTAAGTCGATACATGAGGTAGAATGCTCATGAAGTTGAGGTGCTAGATATGCCAAGGCTACATATGAAGCAGAATTTGAAGGTTGGGTAATACGAGCAGAATGCTTTTCGAAAACTATGCATGGGGTTCTTTTTAGAAATGTGTTTAATGTTTTTGAATCCTACATAATACTTTTGAAATCATAAAGTATGTGTATTAGGTAAGTATATTTATAAAATGTTTTAAAATCATGCGAGATAAATTTTGAAATTATGTATAAGGATTTTGAAAATATGGATAATGCTTTTGAAATCATGCACTTGACACATTTAAGAAAATATACTGTGTTAAAAATCGTTTTCAAACTATATGAAATATTTTGAAATCATGAAGTTTGTTTTGAAAACCTATACTATGTATGTTGTTATGAAAAACCAGAATGAAATGATATGAAATTGAAGAAAGGCATCCTTAGTTATCAAACCAAGGATTTAAAGTGATTACTCAAGATATCACTTATTTTTTGTACTTCGTTTCTTATAATGAAACAAGCACTTAGAATTTTCGAGGAAATCATGAGCGATCATATGAACGAGAGAATTACAAATATGGTTCTTTGGTGTAGGTATCGTAGGGATATGCCATACACACATGTAACTACACTTGTACATCAGAATTGCAAACAACGATTTTATTTATAAACAAAACCGATTGTTTTCAGAGTTCAAGAAAAACAAAAGAAACTAAAGCATAAGATTCAGATTATTCAAAGCAGCAACTTCTTCTAATAAGCCAAATGCTCATCCGTGGGTCAGATTTGCATTGACAATCTTTGGGTATTTGTCCCTGACATAACCCGTCTCGCCATAGGTGTAGCAAGTACCAGGAGGAAAATGAGCTCGTGCTGGATCTGCTTGTGCAGCAGTAGGATCTGCAACAGTTTTGCTTTGGATAGCAAAACGACACACATTAACCAGATGTCCCCATCGTCCACATTTGAAACATTTTTGACATTTGACACTGGCATAGTGGTGGAGGTTACACTGATTGCACAAAGGAGCAGTTCCCAAGTACGGCTTCTTGGCTGGTGGTGCTGCCACCTGGCTAGGTTCTGCTTGATTTGGTGCAACGGCTACGGGATCCTTTGAAATTTTACGTTTCTTTGACCTTTTCGAAGGCTCGGCTTCTGCTTCCTTTGATGCTTCTTGGGTGGCTTCATTATTGAGACGAGACATGGCGACAACTAAATCAACAGTCTTCAGGATTACTTCGCCTATTTGCTGGGCAAATTTGGTAGTCTGCTCGGACATTTGAGTGTCGCTGCGATGAAGAGACATTCTGGAGGAAATGAAAGACATAGGAGGAAACAAGTGAAATGTTATCGGATAATCAAAACAAAATGACAATGCATAGAAATTGAAATCATTTGTTTGTTACCTAAGGCAAACAAATGAGACGGTGACTAATCAAAGTAAGCAGGTCTTATTAATGTATCGCGAAGACATGCTTTAGCCTATAAGTGGACACTCACCCCAAGAGTTCCCAGGTAAGAGTGACTGGTCCGATTATGTGGATTTGTACGAACACTCTAGCCTTAGACAGAAAACTCAGAGTACAGGCATCCACCCTTCCAGCTTGCACGTGTTCACATTATAGGACCCAAACCTTGATGAGATTTTGAAAACTTAGAGGGTTCAAAACCTAGTAATCAACCATCCTAGAACAGATGATTGGTTTTTGAAGCGGGTTTGTAATTTGTGTTCATGTTGTGGTTGTCACCTAAGGATAAGTGACGGTATTGTTTTAAGATCTAAACACAAGGATCTAGTGTTAGGGTCCTAGGAAGGTTATAGACTAGGTCAAAGCATTACTAATAACCTAATTCCCTATAACCATGAGCTCTGATACCAACTTTTCTGTCACACCCCGACCGCGTAAAACAACAAATCGCGGCGGAATCGTCGGGGAGTGTTGTAACAGAATCATTGTTTCATAACACATGGAAATTTGAAGTTTCGTTTTATTTAAATATTAACCATTTACATTGTCTTGAAATTTAAACAAACAAGCTAAACATAGTCTATCATTGTTATTAAGTCGCTAAGGCCTCGTCCAGTCCTATGTGAGCATGTATCCTAGCAATCAACATCATTCAACAACACCTGAAACATATGTAAAAACAAAGTCAACAAAGAAATACTGGCGAGCACATAGGTTTTTGAGAGAGTCGGATTCATGGCTAGTTTACATGTTGCAATACCCAATTTAAAAAAAAACCTTGTTTTGAAAAGTATAGTATTGCGACATAATTAACCAACTCAAATCAAGTTGGTTATAATTTATAAATCTCGTAGCCATGATTCTTAACCCGAGACATTTATTTAATTACATCAAATTGTAAAACATCTCGTAAAAACTCGTTAATAAAACTCGAATGGTATATATTATTCAGAAAACATCATCGTGTGACATCGTTTCAGAATCGTTTACCCAAGTGAACTAAATAACGCCACGGTATGTAAAATGATGAAAACACTTATATATAAGAAGTACCAGCGGCGTATCTACTATGTTTTCATCACATTACACCCGTTCCGTTATCTAAACACTAACCAAAAACCAATCGTTTACCCAAATCGTTTAAAATCGCTTCAGTCGTCTAAATCAGTCTCGTTTTAAATTGTGAAAACTACTTTTGGTCGTCTCGCTAATAACATCCAAACCTTCGCAACTCGCCTATCGCTTCTCGCATTAATAAACCACCAAAGGGTAAATTAACAATGACAGATTCAGTCGTTAGCCACTTAACACACACATAACCATGGGTGCAGTCTGATAACATGATTTGTCAAATCCTATGGTACCATAACCTAATACTGGTCGGTTCGGCCAAAATTAATGAATGTTATTCATTATGTAATTACAACCAACAAGTTTGTTCACTTTATCGAAATCGTTATTAATTTAATATAAACCATTTTTAATCATTTTCGAAACCATCGTTAAAAATATCGAAATCATTTAACACATATGAATCACCCCAAAACAATCAAAAATAGTAAAATAGGGGAACTATGTACTCACTTGAGAATGCTTAGAAGTCTTGAATAACAACCAAGCAAAGCTAGAGGGATCACGGAAATCAATCGGCACCTAATATAAGTAACTATATAAAATAAACCGGACCTAAATCGGAAGATCGGATAGGATGAGGTTTCGTAAACCAAATGAGTATTGAAACTCATATGACATGGTTTATGTGGCACCTGAGGAAAATCCGCAACAATCTTGATTTCTCATTTCACTCTTTCGTGCTTACTTGTCAAATTTCGGGATGAAATTTCTTTCAAGTTGGGGATGATGTGACAACCCGAACTTTCAAGGTTAGTGACGTGTAATCTTGTGATCGTAAACCCATTAAACTTAAATGTTTGATAACCCGATTAGATAATTTATTTGAAATGGTTGGGTCGCGTACATGTTGGGCCTTATAACTATACCTTGTAAATAACTCACCCTATCGGCCCAAATGGAAATCCTGAGCCCAACCCGAAGTAAACTTGTTGATCGGCCCACTTGATTTAATTATGACTGCCCTAAACTTTTGTCACATATACGAAAGTGGCTAGTGTTTAAATTGCTAACTCAAAACAAGGTAATAGGTGATCATCGGCCCAAGCTTAGGGACTCAAGCCCATTCCGGTTTTATGGTAACCAGCCCACTTAGGTTTAGTTGGTATTATACTTGGATGCTACATAAATTTATCTATATTTCCCACACATATCATCATATCTCTCATAATAATACAATACAACAAACCCTACCCCCTTCCTCTAATCGCACGACTTCAGCAGCCCCTCACCTTTGCTGAATCTTGTGGTTAGTAAAATACATGTTTATATTTTATGATCTTGCATGATATTGAATATGCTAGTTGATTGTGTCCTGTTGAGTTATTGCTTCTGAAATAATGTGGATATGAATTCTGTGATGGCGGCATCTTAATAATTTCTTTGATTACGTATGAATGTTTACTAAACGGATTAGGCTTATCAGATTGCATGCTTATATGAATTAATTGAATCCATTGAGTTAAGATGTTGGCCGAGGACATGCTTGCTGTTAGGTTTAATCGATTAGATAAATTCTTAATGATGGTAACTATGCTAAGAATTAGATAATAATATGCTTGTTTGATGGGCTGTTAAGTCATAGAATATTTGTTTAGTGGGCTTGCATGTTAAATTGGTTACACATTACCTAACTAAGATAAACAGGAGGGTATTGGGCCGTTGGGTTGTGACATCCGTTAATTGGATTGATAGAGTATTGGATTGGTTGGTTAGTTGGGCCGCATACAAACTGGTAAACACGCACACACTTAGTTGGGCCATGCGGGTGGGCTGCAAACTGGATTAGCAGACTTGAGATTTAGGGCCGCACATCTTTGTGGGCCTGGGACGAGTTGGGCTGCACCTGGGTGGCGTATACATGTTTGGTTGAAAGGTTGGGCCGGCTGGGGTTGGGCATAATTGTTATTCCAGTGTACTTTATGAACAAGTGTGGTAGTATGTGGAATAGGATGTGTGTATTAGAATGAGATTTGTTATGTGGAATGGGAACTTTGACTAGAGAAGTGAATGTGTATTTAGCGTGAAAATTTGTGAAGCGGATTAACTGTGTTAACTAGGATCGCATGTGATATAGTTAATTGCTATAGCCAGCATGAAATATGAGAATATTTTGTGAACATAACGTGTGTGTTGATTGACTAAACATTGTATGTCTTGTAAGCATGAAATCATGTAACGGATCTAATTATATGTGTGTGCTACATGTAACTTGACTGTATGAACAAGGAATACATAAGTTGATTGTACGTGGAATATATGGATTACGTGTACCTAACACTGATTGTTGTTGGTAACTATTCTAGGACGTGTTTGAACAATTGATAAACGAATACCTAATCTTACAGAGCAAACCTAAGGTGAGTTCATCTATTGAGCATGCGTCCCGGTGGTTGGGACAGTCAATGGGAATCCCGGGGAGGGATAGGTCTTTTGGTTAAAAATTGGGATGTTGGATAATATTCTCACCCTCTCATTCTTAAGTCCCATCTTTTGTTACCGGGGAGGTAGCGGGGTATTAGTTGGTAGCGCTACTTAGGTTTGGCACCCTCACACCGTACCAAGGAGGACGGTTGTGAAGTAATGACCCAGTCATGCCCAGTGTTTTCATAGGAGCACTGGGGAACGGGCAAAACATACATCAGGAGCCGTCTTGTTCAGCAACGAGATATTATCAACATTACTTTCGGAATTAAATACAATGGATTAACTAAATACTTGGTAACCAACGTTTTTGGTGAAACTATGAACTCACCAGCCTTGTCTGACACACTTGTTACATGCTCGCAGGTCGTTAGGTATGTTGGATTTGGGAACTTGCTGTCTGGAGTAGCAGGAATGGTCATGGGTTGATTGGAGGGATATACGTGATTGGATTTTGATACTATACATTGGTTTTAAACAATTTGACTTTGATTTATTATTTGCTTCCGCTGAACGTATTGGTTTTCATTTAAACTTAATGATGGTATTTTATTAATAATTGAGAACTTTATTTTGAAACATGTATGGGTTCAATGTAATTAGTGGCTCATTGTTGGTACGTCACACGCCTAATAGGGACACTCCCTAGGTGGTATTTTGGGGGTGTGACAGTTTAACAAAGCCTACATACTAAATCGAAACCTAACCTAAGTGTTTACGACCCATTACGACTCGTTTAGGTAGCTTACACTACTTTAACGCGTCATTCGCGTGAAACGCGTTCGGACCGCCTAACTAGTCCTATGATAAGTATTATATGCCTTAATATGTCTAATAATGTTACCTAATCAGTTTAGATATAAAAATTTAGGTTACATATGCTTAAAATGAATTTATGCGTAAAAAGGACATTTTGTTCATTTTCCTAAGGCATATAAACTACCTATCATACAACTACTTAAACGAAGTGACCATAAGGTATAACCTTAGAAGGTTATTCCCTATACAACTATGGTCACAAAACATGTTTGGTTGGATCCTAATGATCGACCAAACGGGTCGGGTTCGAAAGTCTTAGCGGTTGTTTAGACAGCTTATCTTACGTATTTTGATACCTAAAAGTGACGAGCTAAACATGTTAAAACATGTTTAACAAAGTTAGAAAACAAGTTTGATATCAAAACAAACGGTTTTGATACCTAAGAATAGTTTGGTTGCAAAATACGCTTGAATACGTATTTTGACCGAAACTATGACTCGTCACTACACCTAATCAACGTGGTAATCAGTAGGTATATTCACAAGGGACTATAACCATCGTGATTACGCTCATGTTGCGAAGTTCAAACGAACTTCGTGTTGACCAAAGACTGGTCAAAGCAGAAAGTCGAACACAGATTGACTTTCGTGCTTAAAAACGCATAAAAGCATGAAAGAAACTTACAACAGGTCCAAGCTAGGAAGAACTTGATCTAAATACTTAGGTATGAAGCATAAAGCTTCAACTTAGAGCATACAATCAGATCAAGGTGTGAGGAAAATGGAATGGGAGCTTGGGTATTTATAAATTTCGGAGAACAGTTAGGATCGTTTCTCGCAAATCGTGCTTTGATCTTGACCTTACAAGTGGGCATATGGTTTTCTAAACCATGGGAATATGTAAAACCATCAAATTTTAGCCCATAGAATCCATAATCAATGGTTAAAAACCATCAAAACCTCAAAATTGGACTAGATACAATGAATCTGGTCATTTGGGCACTTTTTGACGCTTTTAGTCTATGTTGATCAATAAGTTTATTTTTGCGTACCAAAACACCTCAAAGCCTATTTATAAGCTATGTAAAGTATATTTAGGGCATGTTTAACTTATGATCAAGTTGTGGAATGTTCGTTACTATACAAATCGGTATAGTTTCGCAGTTTGACGCAAATAGTCCCTGCGATCGAACAAACTTGATTTCGACACACCAAACCATCCAAAACTTATTTCTAAGTTATGTAAAGGTTATTTAAGGTATGTTGAGCCTATGTCACTATCCCAGAGTGTTTGTTGCGTTAAACTGATTACGTTTACGCATCAGTTTGCGTATAACTTTCCAGAAAGCGATTTAGAGCTCGAAATCGAACAAGAATTGATATGTGTAAACGATACACATATTTATACAAATCCCAAGTATGAAATACAATATTTCATTGACTTGGTATTTTTTTTGATGACCGTGGAGGCACAGATGTCACATATTTCATTTCAAACTATTGTAAATCCGAGACTTCGATCATAATAAAAGTTGTTATTTAATGAGAATTATACATTATGTTTACTTATACGTCTTATGCTTGATGCACATTCATGAATTCTCGTAAGTATGTGATTAACTTGCAATTAACTATCTTGGATACATAACTTCAATCATCTCGTACATGCAAAACATTTGGTTATTCGATTACGAGACTTAACTCTATGTTTTATGATTATTTGATACTAAATTATATGTTCTACAATACTTCAAACACTAAATCCTTACTTGCATGCTTTAAAACACTTGAATTCATGATCCAAACACATGTTAGGACTCGTTATTTATTAGATAAACAATAGTGCATCTTAATTACATAATATACATCACAATTATACACTTTTTTATCAAAAAAATAATAATAAACATAACAGCTTGCGGCCGCAAGCTGTGAAGGATGTTTGGTTGTTTTGTTTTAATTGTTATCTCCCAACTAACTATCTTTAATGCACAACTACCTTTACCCTAACTCCCCAACTATAAATACAACACTTCCCCACCCTTTTTACCACTTTACATGTAACACCCCGTGTTACGAAAGTCAAAGTCAAGATTGAAGTCAAAGGAAGAAAAGATTGCTAATTGCGATCTTTCACTCCTTGCTTAACTACTGATTTGACTTTCTTAACTTGTAATCGAATCTTTATTTTATTTGCTTTAGTTGTATTTTGTGGAGTATCTATTAACAATCGAGGTTTAATCGATGTTTATCGCATGCTTTATCGCTAGTCGCATCGCCATCGCATTCGCAACCCGAATTTATGCGTTCTGGATATTGTTTTACGTGTGTATGTTTACTTTATGTTTTGTGGTGATTAATCAAAACGCAATTGCAACTCTATCACAACGCAATTGAATCGCAAACGCTAAATGCAAGTTATTTAGGATGATTGTATGTTAGATATAGTATTTGTGTGGTGATTATTAATCTATCGCATCGCTAAATCGAAACTCGCAACGCTCAACATGCGAAACGAAACGCCAAAACAAAACTCGTCGGAGCCACTCGATCGAGTGACCACTCGATCGGATGGCCAACCGATCGGATTGCCATCCGATCAGAGTATCATCTGATTGGTGACATCCCATTCGACACTTGCACCCTTTCCCTTTTTGGCAACCTATAAATACCCCTCCTGTCACATCACTTGATGTGACAGCTCCCTCATTCGACCAGCATCCTTCCAGACCTTATTTCTCTCGATTTCCCGCGATTCTTGTAAGTTTTCAACTCAAATCTTGTACTTCTATGATCTACACGCACTTCTTTATCATTTCCACCTTTGAATCTTAACTTTTAACCGTGAAATCAGTGGATTTGAGGTGTTTTAGGATGATGTCATCATGGAGTTCTTATGAACTTCAAGTTTTAGCCTCAATCCACCAAGAACAACTCAGATCTGAAGGATTTCCACATGATTGAACAATGTTTTCAACTAGATCTAAACATTTTCAAAGTTAAAAGGATGGAAAGATGGATTTCCAACTTTCTTTCAACTCTTTTACACTCAATGCTCTCAAAACCGATAGAATCGGAGCTCGTTCTGATCTTCTACTCCTTCTTAGTGATGTGTCGGTTCAAGATCTGATTTCTATCCAAGAGATAATGATTTCGGGTTAAACATGACCAACCGTCACGAACCGTTAACTAATCGGACCAGGGTGATTCCTGTTCGATCGGATACCTTGGGTCTGATGAGGGTTCCATTGTTTAATACGTTATCATACCGTCTCTATCAAACCGCAAAACTTTTCAAGACAATCAAGTGCCAAGACGATCAGATCGTTGGGACGGATTGCCATCCGATCAAACAGCTATCCGATCGGACTGCACTTGAGTGCTCACACTTAAACTTTTTATCAATTTTCAAGGACCATCTGTTCTGACGGATTGCCATCCGATCGGTAGACCATCCAATCGAGTGACAATCCTGCTGTTAACTTGTTCTCCAAAGAAAGGTCTCGCCGAACGGATTGCCATCCGATCGAACTACCGTTCGATCGAACGGCCTGAAAGGTAGAGATACTTCTCTGTTTTCAAAATGCTACAATGAAAACTTCAAAAGACAAACCATCATACACAAACACATCCTTATCAAACAAATGTCAATCCGACCGAATGGACCATCCGATCGGATTACCGTTCGACACTTGGTACTTTTCATCATTTTACACGCCGTTCATCGCTTATGCTATCGTTAACTGTTCAGGCTAATCTCTCTCAGCGCTTCCTTCAATCCAAGAGAGTGTTTACTTGTTAAACGCTATCTGTGAGTATACTCGATCCCTTTTTGCTTTACGCACTTTTGGGTATTACATACGTTACTTATATTCAAATCACACCAACACACGACGCAAACACTTTTAACGCTAACCGTTATTGCAAGTTATACATGACTCGATGAATGCCTGTTTGTTATATTTACACATTGATTGCTGTCTACCTGCCTTAGCAACGATAGTACTATAGTTTGGACTCAACACCTGTTCACTCATGGGTTGTTAAGGATATTACTTCACGTGTTCGCAGTGGTGAACATGTGTTGCGCACTCGCTACTCGCAGTCAAATCGCAGTCATTGGTATTGATAGGATCTTTGTCGATAACTTACATGCTTCACATTATACGTTGTACATGTTGGTTATGCGTAAACGATTCTCGAACTCTATTATACTATTAAACTTGTATGCTCACCTTTACACTATGTGTATTGACCTTATTTTAACATATGTGACTGGTGTTTGAGATGCTAGGATGTTGCTTGCTTTCGTGGAATCGAGTAGGAGAGTCTAGAAACAAAGACAATTTATTCATTTGAATCTGAGTTGTCGGAACAATGTTTTGTTTTGAGAATATCGATGTCTGTAATAATTGAATTGCTTGGTAGGTTATGGTATGGGACATAATATTAACTATCCGGTAATTTAGTCGTTATGGAATTTCTCTTGACAATCTGTTTCGCTCAGTGCCGCGCCCTGATGTTTCCGTCATCGGTTGGGGTGTGACATTACAAGCTTCAAAACACTCTCAAAGCACTCCTAAACTCAGCTTCTTTTCAGAAAATTTCAGCAGAAACATTATGAGTTTCTAAGTGAGTTCTAACTCACTTCTTCTTCTATTTCTTTCTTGTATATTCTTCTAAAACACTTGGATAACCTCTATGAAGGTTTTCACAAGTTTGCTTGGGCAAACTAAGGTGAAACCTCACCATTTTATAGGTCCATAGTGCACTTTAAATTCTGCTTGTTTTTATCTTTTTATATGTTCATGTTTTTTATAGAAACTTGGTGGAATCTTGTTCCCACCAAGCTCACAACTTAGTCTATGGTTATGGGTTTGTGTTAAGGTGATTTCCATCAAAGTTTTGGGTTCAAACACCCATTTTATTTCTGTTCATATAAGATAATCGAATGATGAAAACAAGCATAAGTCATCATCTTTCATATGATGAACTTGTGACTTGTGAAGTGTGAACAAATAGAGGCCTTGGCTTTCCAAACTAAGTTCCACTCCTTCATTTGAACTTTGTATATGAACACTTAAGTGACTTACTAGAATCAAAGTGCCTTAGCCCTGTCTAACCTCCCCCACTTAGTTAAATCTTTTCATGATGTGTTGGCACACCCGGGTTAGAAAGCACTTGGTCACTTTAGCTTATGTTAGATAGATTTACTTTCTTGTTATTCATGACCCTCCGAACCATATTCATGATGGTTTGTGTAGTGGTGAATCATATAATGAGGTTTCAACCTCCATGCTTGACAATACATGATATTCTTGATTGGACATAGTTAGGCTATTATTATTATAACTATATAAGTATATAAACTATATAAAACATGGCTGAATTTGTGATGATAATCAAGTCATGATTGTTCGTCATAAACTTAGGCTAATATATCTAATATTCTAAGTTACTTGTTATGATTCCAATGGGCAATTTGGGACCTATGAAACCACTTAATATGGTGTCATAAACGTGCTCTTAATATGGTGGCGCGAGAGGCACAATTCTGAATTTTTTTTTTTTGCTTGTTTGAATATGAAACTTTTTTATACTTGTTTGTAAGCTATCAAAACTAACTTTTAAGTTGGTTTTTGATATTAGGTGATTGTAGCAAGCATCCGGATGAAGATCAAGCGAGAATCAAGAACCGAACACATGTCATTTGAAGCTTCCGCGATGATCCTATTTTGTTTTCGTTAAAAGTGAACTTGTAAACACTTAAACTATATTTTGAATGTTTCTAAACATGTATGAATGTTGATATAACAAAAGTTTTTGTAAAGTCACATTTTAATACAAAATGCGTATTTTTAATGTTATAATTGTGTTAATTTAAGATGGGTCTTACAAGTTGGTAATCAGAGCTCAAGGTTGTTGACAAAGTGTGTTCGGTTCGAAGCTTGATCAAACATCCGGTAAGAATTAATTATTTTAGTAGATTTTAATAAAACACTAGAAAAGGAATATGATTCGATGTGCATGGGAAGAGTGTGTAATACGCGCAAACTCGGAAAGTGCACTAAACATAAATGGTTTAATCAAGTTGTGAACCTGGCTAAACCAAAGCGAAAGATGAAAATGATATAAAATGAAATGTTTAACAATTAATATAAACAATTCAGATTCAAGATGGCTGATGAAGGTAATGATGATACGGTGCTGATAGTCACCGAACAGTTGAAAGAAGTGATTGTAGAAGAGGTTGGAAAGGCAATAGAGAATAGTCTATCTGGGTTTATAGACAAGATCCAAAACACGGTACTCACGATAGTGGAAGAATGGATCAAAAGGTTGGAGGAAAATTTCAACTAATCGAAAGACAAGCTGGTGGAGCGAAAGGCTTGCCCGTATAATAAATTCATGGCTTGCAAATCTCCGATTTACAACGGGGAGGTCGATTCGATAATATGTCAACAATGGTTGAGTGACATTGAGGGAGTGTTTGAAAGGACCCACTGTGATGTAAGTGACTTCATAGCTTACGGTACGGGTCAGTTAAGGGGTCAAGCAAAAGACTGATGGGATAATATGAAAAAGGAGATTGGGGTTGAAGCGGCAAAGAATGTGACATGGGATGAGTTTAAGGCACCATTCCTTAAACATCACAGTCCCAAGGCGGTCATTAACAAAATCAAGGAAGAATTCATCCAACTGAGGCAAAAAGGTGAATCAATAGATAAGATCACGGGTATCTTCCTTGATAAACTGAGGTTCTATGACGAGTTAGTGACGACGGAAGAATAGAAGGTATATTACTACTACAACATGTTGAGTGCTGAATATCGGGAGTTCATGACTCCCTCAAAGTACGAGACTCTCACCGAGATTATAAACACTTCTCGGGAATGAGAGATTGAGCTGAGAAAGCAAATTGAGCGGGGTGAAAGAAGGGCACAGGATGTAAATCCAAGCCCTACAAAAAAGCACGAATGACAGAATCGGTGAAGAGGTCGGATGTAAAAGGCGGGTCGCCAAGTTGTAAAATCTGCGGAAAGGGTCATAAGGGTGAGTGTCGCTTTAAGGATAAACCATGCCCTATATGTGGGAAGACTGGGCATACGGCTTCAATATGCCCAGGAAAAGTCTCAGTCTGTTACAAATGCTACCAACCGGGCCACAAGAAATCCGAATGCCCGGAGTTGGTCAGGAAGAATGATGGAGAGGATACGCAGACAGAGGCACTGAAAGTTGAAGACCCTGACTATTAATTAACGGTTTTTATACAGATTTCGAAAATAAACATTTAATTATGATTACATATACAATGAAAATACAGGTTAATTAAAACTTTACTAAATTTTAATTCGTTACATCTTGTTTGATAGAAATCCGTCGTTTAAATATAACAACGAAACTATGTGCGGAAGCTTGTAATTGAATCGTGTTCGGTTCTTCATTGAGCTTGGTCTTCATCCGGGAACTCTTGATATTTACCTGTGATCAAAACCAACTTAAAAGTTAGTTTTGATGCTTAAATAATAGTTTAAACAAGTTCTAAACATCAAACAACAAATAAAAAAAAATCAATTCGCCAGCTCTGTAGTATGTCGCGGCCCGCGACAGACTTGGCTTCGGCCTTCGCGGGGCGCCACAGCCCGTGGCGGGGCGCGACGGCCTATAACATCTCCGTCGCGGGGCGCGACAGCCACATTTTGACAGAAAGTTGTTTCCTATTGCAACATATTTGCCCAGCCAAGAATTTAAGCAATTTTCAACTTCAAAATAGCATAACTTTTGATCTAGTTATCCGAATTATGTCATTCTTGTTTCTATACGTCCGTAATACAATTACGGATCCGTTTATCATCTCGGTTCGCATTAAAATCTGAGTTATAAGCAAACGACTTATAAATCCTTTGTGCCATTATTTGACCCGTTTGGAGGTTTTTAACTTATAGGCATAATTTTCGCTCATCATTACTCACATCTTATTTCTACATGAAGATATCTATTTGCCTTCCACCACGACTATATTTGTGGTGGATTAACTATGGTAATCTAACTACTCCGAAGACTACCCTTCGGTTAGTCAATTTTACGAAAAGGGCCCATTTTTGGGCGTTTGACCCAAAAAAGTATTGTGCAATTAATTTATGCGTTTTATCAAGGCTTACTTGGTAGTAATACTCATTTCTACACAACCTTTGAAGGTCGTTTGCCTGGTTTACCCTTCAAGGTGTTTTGGTCAACTTTAGTCCCTCATTTTACGATGAAGGACTTTCGCTAATTATTTGACCAAGAATCGCATTTTTAACTAAAGAATTGTTTATGCGTACCTGGCTAGGGACAAAGCTAAAACCCGTTTTATTACCACATCAATTAAATTGATAATTAATAGCACTTCAATTCCTTACGCTATTCATCCTGTGATAATAATACTTGACAAAAATCATTAGTTGAGATTGTCAAATGGTGATTTCATCACCATTCAACCCGTTTGGTCTAACGACCATTTTACCCTCTTGAGATGGTATTTATTTACCATCTCGTCCATGTGATCCGTTCTGGTTTACACTGTTCAACCATATTGCTTTAAATTCTTTTCTTAATTCATTTGACACATCATATTTTACGCTTTTGAGTGCCTTTTTCAAAAACAATTATTTGTTCGTTAGCTCATAGCCAAACTATCGTATTATACTTTTTACTCATTAAAGTTTACGCCATAATATATCGTTTCTTAAACTCTTTGTTTATTCGGTCTACACATGACCGAATCAACGTTTTACTACTTTTACTTATTCCGACTCGTATTGTTACGCCTCGGGTTACCATAATCAATCTACCGTTTCATCTTATTCATAACAACTACAACAAGTAGGTGATCTAATAGTAAAGTGTAAGCTTTACTTACCTCGCGCTCAAATACACTTTTCCTTCATACGTGATCCGTTTGACTCGTTTCTTCTCCAAGCTTCCACCTAGCTTATCAAGCGTCAAACTATCATTTATAATTCGCAAGATGATCAGATTAGTCATCAATTTTCACGACTATGCATCAAAATCTTTATTCAATCATATTATAGGTCAGTTTGACTTTCAAAAGTCAACTTCCTTTAATCATATAAAATGCACCATTTAGTTCAACCACTCATTTAGGTATTTTATCAAACATCTTGTAGGCGAGATTTTTATGCATTCATTGTTCAAGTTCATGATAAATCTTTAACCATCTTTTTGGATCATAATCAAGCCTTGATGTCTAGTATACTTAAACAACATCTATTACTTGCTTTTAAACATCGAATTTCACAATTTTACCACTCTAACTCAAATGTTCATCATATTTTTATAAAACCCGCTTACCACTTACAAAGTTAATCCTTCAATCACTAGTTCATGGCACTTAATTTACCAAATTTCACATCTAGGGTTTGTTCCTAGACTTGTACTAGTGTCAATTTCACTATAACTTTCAACATTCACACTAAAATTTCATTCATGCATGATTATCACAATTTCAAAATATCACCAAACTATAAATTTCGACATACCTTACGATCCCCTTAACTTGGTGATCGTTTATATGTATTCAAATCCGAGTTTGGTATTCAATTGCACCTTCAATTGGAAGATTTTGTTGAGTTTAGGATTTTACCCCCTTTTCTCCCTGCTCTGGTCGTTCCCCACGCGCGCACACACTCTATGTGTGTGTTGTGTTTTATGTTTTATTTTTATAACATAAGTTTCAACTTTACCCACTTTAGTCCCTTTTTTTTGGTTAGTTATTAAGTAGGCTTTAACCTATTTATTTCTAGAAATATTTTCCTTTAATTAACTAGGTTAAACACTCCTAGTTAACTTAGTGGGTTCTGGGAGATTATCACCCGTTTTATTTTAAGTCCCGTTAACTCGGGCCTCTTATGAACTTTATTTCCTCAAAAACTTTTATTCTCTTTTTATTTAATATTAGGTTTATTTATTCAAATCCTAATATTTAACGGGTAAATTTTTCACCACTAACGGTATTTTACCCGTCATTAATATTAATGTGGTTTGATTACCAAACCCGTTTTTGGGGTGTTACAGAAAGCAAGGGCCAGATCTTTCCAACTAACCGCAACAGAAGTAAAGATAGAACCCGATGTGGTCTCAGGTATATTTGTTGTAAACTCGATTCTTGCACGTGTATTGTTTGATCATTTATTTCACATGGATTTATTCGACATCCTTCATTCTTATTAACAAAGTTACCTATGCCCTTAGAAGTAGAGATAGGTGATAATAAAAGCTTTATCGTGTGTGACGTGTGCCAAAACTGCTAGTTGAGTATCGATGATGAAGAATACTCAATAGACGTGATCACGATGTCGATGGGAGAATTCCAAGTGGTTGTCGGGATGGATTGGTTATCCCAATATCACGCGAAGGTCGTATGCTTCCGTAAGGAGATAAAACTAACGTCTCCGAGCGGAAAGCACATTACTATTTATGGTGAAAAAGGGGGTAATCCCGTGGTGTGTTCGATGTTAGAAGCTCATAAGCTCATAAGGCGTGGATGTAAAGCGTTCATGATATATGCATGCGAACCGGAAAAAGAATCGCCGAAGATTGGAGACGTACCGGTGGTACGTGATTATGAAGATGTGTTTCCAGAAGACTTACCAGGAATACCGCTAGAACGGGAAGTAGAATTCGTAATCGAATTGGTTCCGGGTGCAAAATCCGCAGCTAAGGCGCCGTATCGGCTCGCGCCATCGGAGCTACAAGAATTGATATCACAGATACAAGACTTGATCGACAAGGGGTTCATAAGGCCGAGTGTGTCTCCGTGGGGCGCACCGGTATTGTTTGTAAAGAAGAAAGATGGGAGCATGCGTATGTGCATCGATTACCGGGAGTTAAACAAACTCACGGTAAAGAATCAATATCCGCTCCTGCGAATTGACGACTTATTTGACCAACTACAAGGCGCGAGTTGGTTTTCTAAAATTGACCTTAGATCGGGGTATCATCAGTTAAAGGTCAAGGAAGAGGATGTACCGAAGACAGCCTTTCGTACGCGGTACGGACATTACAAGTTCCTCGTGATGTCCTTCAGGTTGACAAATGCACCCACGGCTTTCATGGACCTCATGAACCGGGTTTGCAAATCTATGTTGGATAAGTCGGTAATAGTGTTTATCGACGACATTCTAGTGTATTCGAAGAATGAAGCTAATCACGCGTCTACGCGAAGTGTTAGAGACACTCAGACGGGAAAAGCTATATGCAATGTAATATTCAAAAGTTTTAATTAAATAATAATATTATGATGGGTCAAGTTATTCTACAAAGACTTCTAATTGTAAGAAGTGTAAGAAGGATTTATAGAGTGACAAGTGTCCAATAACTTAAAACTAAACCCACTACATCACCACCAAAAACCTAAACACCCACCCCCACCCCACCCCACCACCACCCAAAAACCTAAACCCCCCACACCCCCCCCCCCCCCCCCCCCCGCAAAAAAAAAAAAAAAACCAAAAAAAAAACTATACCTCACCAAAAAAACCCCCAAAAAACCTAACCCCCCCCAAAAAAAAAAAAAACCTAAAAAAACCTAACCCCCCCCCACCCCCAAAAAAACCTAAAAAAAAATATAAAAAAAACTAAACACCCACCCCCACCCCCACCACCACCCAAAAACCTAAACCCCACCCCCCACCCCCTCGGCAAAAAAAAAAAAAAAAACAATTTTTTTTTTTTTTTTTGTGGGTGAGGTGGTGGGGGGGGGGTGGGCGGGGTGGGTGGGGGGTTGGTGGTGGTGGATGTTTAAGGTTTTTTTTTTTTTTTTTTTAGTGGGTTTTTTTGTGTAGTGGGTTTTTTAGGTTATTGGACACTTGTCACTCTATAAATCCTTCTTACACTTCTTACAATTAGGATACTTTGTATTTGATCCTAATCCATATTATGATATATAAATTAAATAGAAGTTTACCAATTTTTGAATTGGGTAATCTATTTAGTTCGTTTAATAAATTAATTTATGATTATTGTCATTATTTTATATATAATATATGATGATGATGATGCTATGAAGATGTTGACTGCCTTTAAAATGGAAAAAAAATAAATAAAAAGAATAGTTCTAGAGATTTGAATCCTCAATATAAATTGTCATCTACTCAAAACAAACCGACCGATGATGTGGGGCTATCGACTACTCATTTAAATACCATATCTAACCTTTTTTAAAGTCGTAACCTCAAGTTCGCTTCTGGTTTACGAACTCCTATACCGCCGCCTCTATGGTCGTCGGACTTTGTCACAACCGCTCACCACCAGCATTTAATCATCTGATCACCGGTTCGTTCGGAATATTGCTCCTTTAACGCCTTGATCTGAGTATTTGATTCGTTTTGGGGTTCGGCACATCTCGCAAGTGTTTGCGTACTTCATTCACTGACGTCTCATTCTTCGAGTTATTCTTGCTCGTCTATTGGGTAAGGATTCTGGTTCTTAGTTTAAGGTTTTGATTATATCTTTGATTATTACTGACTGGTTCTGGCGATAAATTTAAAGTTTGATGTAAAACTGATTTTTTTAGAAGATGAACACATTCATAGCTTTGATACAATAATAAAATTCAGTTTGTCGTACTTCTTTTCATGATGGTTGGTTTGGGTTTCAAATAGTGTAGAAATCTAATTAATAGAATGATTATAATATAGAGTAAACTGCAATTTTACCCCCTAAGGTTAGGGGTGATTGGCACTCTTACCTCCCCTAAGGAAATAATTGCAAATTTACCCCCCACTGTTTGCTGTTATGTTGCAACCTTACCCCCGGCCTCAGTCAACGATAGTTTAACCCTTATAGGTAAGGGTATTTTGGTAATCTTACCCTATATTTATTTTTATTATTATTATTATTTTTATTATTATTATTATTGTTATTATATATATAGTTCTTGCCCAGGAACCATCATTAGAGATCGAAAGATGGGTTTATCATCATCATAGTTCTTGCCCAGGCACCACCATGCCACCGCCATTCACCACCACAACCACCGCAACTGCCGCCGCCACACAACCACCGCAACTGCCGCCGCCACACAACCACCACCACAACCATCCGGAAGGAGATAGAGGAGGTTCAATGGTCGCCGGAGAGGATGACCGGAGACGGAGATGGATCTGATTAATTTATCAACAGCGTGCACATCCCCACCATGCTACATCCATCAAACAAACAAACAAGTGAGATGTCAGATCTGATCTGATTAATTTACAAGTGAGTGGGGGTAATGGATATAATTGATATAGTTCTTCGTTCTTTAGATCTGACATCATTTTCAAAAACAAATTGATATAGTTCTTCGTTGTTTAGATCTGACATCAAATCTCCGGCAACCTCATCCCACTCCGACCATTTCGAAGGCGGTTCACTCTGATTGCTTGACGGAAGACCAAAAAAGGTTAAGAATCATGGGTATTGTCTCTTGATTCTTAATTTCAAGTGGGTGCTGATTATACCTTTGATTTTGTTGTTAAAAATACATTTTTAATTTCAAGTGGGTGCTGATCCCACATTGATTCTTAATTTCAAGTTGTAATTTTATTTCTTTAATGTTATAACCTAAACAAAAAAAGGTAAATAATCATGGGTTTTGTTTCTTGATTCTTAATTTCAAGTGGGTAGTGATTATAACTGTTATTTTGATGTTAAAAATATGTTTTTTAGTTATTTGAACTGATACCCAGATGTTGTTTCTCTACTGATAACTAAGTTGCAGTTTGATTTCTTTAATAATGCCCGCCTGTTTGTAATTTTGTTGTTATAAATCCAATTTTGTAATTTCTATCACAAATTGAGATGAATCACTGGTTGCAGGTGTTGATTGAAGGGTGGTGTAGGGGTGGTAGTGATCGTGGTGGTTTGGCTGTATGTATGTGGATGATTGGGGGCTGGGGTGTGGAGATGACGGTGGTGATTGTTGAAGATGAAGGCGGGTGGTGGGTTTTTTTAGAGAGAGAGAGAGAGGGGGAGGAAGAATATGGCAGTGGTGGTTGTGGTGGTGAATGGCGGTGGCATTGGTGGTTGAGGGTGGTGGCTGGAGGTGGCAGTGGTGGTTGTGGTGGTGAATGGCGGTGGCAGGGGGTAATATTACAAAGTAAACAAAACACAGAGGGGTAAAATAAAAGGGCAAAATGGTTATTTCACCTCCAAGTCAACAGATCAGTCAACAAAATTGAGCTTAGGGGGTAAGGTTGCAACATAACAGCAAACAGTGGGGGGTAAATTTGCAATTATTTCCTTAAGGGGGGTAAGAGTGCCAATCACCCTAACCTCAGAGGGTAAAATTGCAGTTTACTCTATAATATATTACAATTTGGGGTACCTAAAGATGTTTGAATTAAATGATAATGAATAACTAAATACATTCTGTCGATTTTAGTAACTAATTTGCATTGTGGATTATATTAAGAATTCAAATTTTCAGCCACTATTACACATATGTATGCCTAAAATGGTTGTTAGTAAACCAAGATTTCATTTATACATAAATAATATGATGAACACTTACGAACAGTGATAACACATGATTGGAAATTTTACGTTCAAGTTATAAAGGATTAATTGGATGATTTGCATGATGAACGTAGGATGACAAGAGTTTGAAAATTTAAAATCATCGTCGCCGGAATACCGTTTGGTTAACTAATCACACAAAGTAATTACGTTCCGTATATCTTATTCGAACTATAATTAAAAATTGTAGGTTCTCAAACTTCTTGGGACGACTTTATTTGTTTTCCTTTGCTTTGTTAAGGTATGGATTCTGTTTTCTTTTCGTCATAGTATACATTTTTTTTTTCGTTACACGTTGGTACGGATTCTTGCCCTTGTCATCATAGTATTTTATTCATATCCGTTACTTTGTAGTACGGATGTTTTCGTTAGATGTTTCGTTTCGTATTGTATTGTTATATGACTAGTATATATTATAGCATGCAATAGACCTTATACCTTGTGCTCGTTATTGCATGTTCCCTTTAAACTTATGTCAAAATACATTTATTTCTAATACGGCTTTGTACTCTGTCACCCGAGCAATTATATGTTAGACTTGTCGTTGGGGCGTCAACGGCATGGCACTCATCGTAACGGTGCGTAACTAAAGTTCACGGTGTTTCTAGTTGTGCTTGTGTAGCACCTGGCCCCTAGAGGCGAATAGATCGATCTTAGCTCTAACTCCTGACTCATGACTCCTGTTGAGATGGAATAATGTATGTATGCCTCACGCACCGTGTCGGTACATGGACTATAGTTGTGTACCCCTTTTTTTAGGCTCGTGGGTGCGTCTACATTTCGTGACTTATTTTATTGTCATATCTTGTCACGTATGTCTTGTATCTGTGACAACATGTTTGATATGTTTACAAGCCTCTGATTTTGTGTTCAGTATATGTTCTGTATAAGTATTGGGATTTAAAGTTACATAAGTATCCGTTTCTGTGTCAGAATTCAGTCTCTGTTTTCAGCATTTGTCTGGTGTCCGCCACAGTATTTGTTTGACAACTGTTTTATTTCCAGTATCGGTTTGCATAATCTTTACAAGTATTAGATTACTATATTTTCAAAACTCAGGTTATCTAAACTAATTTGTTAGTTAAATATATATATATATATATATATATATATATATATTCAAATTAGAAATATAGTTGTTTTGACTAAATAATGATTTGTTACGAAATTCGAGTTATCATTAGATTTTATATATATATTCAAATTAGAAATATAGTTGTTTTGACTAAATAATGATTTGTTACGAAATTCGAGTTATCATTAGATTTTGATTTGAATCTAAATGTTTATTCATAATATAGTAATTTCGATAATTTTCTTGTTTTAAAGGAATTGGGATTTTTAAAAGATTCAGGCTAGGTGTATGCATAGGATTTTGCCAAGTCTTCAGAACCACTTCAAGCTGGATGAATGTCTTCTGATAACCAGACCATCACTTGCACCCAACAATTCAACCTACAACTACACCAAAAATAATCAGAAGTTAACTTTCAGTTTTTTCACCCAGATTCAAAAAATTATATTATAAGTAAAACTATTTGAGAGAAGGAAAATTGTTTTAGTTTCAAATGTGGTTCAATGTCAGTCTCAGTTCAGCTTCCGTTATGTGGTGTTTCGTTCTCATTTGTTCGTCTTTACATGTACTATTGATTTCCATGTTACTGAGCAACTTTTTGGCTCAGCCGTATTTTTCTTTTTGTGTTTGTCTTATTTGTTTGACATGTAATATGGGAAACTTGGGGAAATAAATGAGGAGTGCCATGAAGATCAAGTTTTGTTTCATTTAAGTAATGTAAGAAAATGTAATTAGGATAGATTTGTGGGATTCATATCTGTAAGAGTGACATGTCAGCCCCTTTCGGGTTGGGGTGTTACATGCAAAGTTTTCAAAGTGTGCTTTTTTGTTTACGAGAGTTGCAATTCCTCGGGCACATCATTAGTGCTGACAGAGTATTGGTTGATCCGTCGAAAATAGAAGTCGTGTCAAAATGGAGCCCTTCGAAGAATCCTTCGGAAATCATAAGCTTCTTAGGGCTTGCGGGATATTATAGGAGATTCATACAAGATTTCTCCAAGATCGCTTCACCGTTAACCAAGTTTACTCGCATGGAGGAAAGGTGTATATGGGGCGTTGAACAAGAAAAGGCATTCCAAACGCTCAAAGAATAGTTAACCCACGCTCCGGTATTAACTTTGCCGGACGGAGTCGATGATATGGTGGTTTACTCGGATGCATCACATTCGGGACTCGAGTGTGTTTTAATGCAACAAGGAAATGTTATAGCCTATGCCTCGAGACAACTGAAGATTCACGAAAAGAAATATCCTACCCACGATCTTGAATTAGCAGCTGTGGTGTTTGCTTTAAAAATATGGAGGCATTATTTGTATGGGGTGAAGTGCACAATCTTTACCGGCCATAAGAGTCTGAAATATTTCTTTGATCAGAAACATGAGACAGAGGCGATGGTTGGAAACCGTGAAAGATTATGATTGTGAGATACATTATCACCTTGGGAAAGCCAATGTAGTGGCAGACGCGTTGAGCCGAAAGGCGGATTATGCTCCTATACGGGTGCGATTGATGCAGCTTATTATGACATCGGGTTTACTTGAACGAATCAGAGAAGCATAAGTTGAAGCAGTGAAAGTGGAAAACTGGAAAAAAGTACGAATAGTCGGCTAATTTGTCACACCCCGATATTTCGACGTTTTGCCGGTGGGCCCGGTAGAGGAGTATCGTGACGTAGTTGATATCATTATAGTCAAACAACACAATATTTAAATGCACAGCGGAAGCAAAAGATAGTTTCATTTCAACCAAATAATATTATAATATTAAGTATCACAAATAGTTGAAAATAATCCACAGGTGGATCAAAATAAAGAGGAAATATTGTTCAACAGTTTTATGTCATCCAAGCTTGCGAGACTTATTGTGGGTGCTAGGAGAAAGCCAGCCTATTACGAGTAGTACCTGCACTTAACCTTTTTGGGAAAATACGTCAGTTTACACGGGTAAATACAATTAACTGACTCATTTTGAAAAGGTTTAATAAAATTGATTTGAATGCACGTGGCACAAACTTTTATAGCTTGGGATAATTATTTGAATATAACACTTGTAAAAGAATTACATGTTTCTTATGCGTTCAGTAGCCCGGTTCATGTCGGGTTAAAGATCAATAGACACACCACATTATTTATTTTGGCACTGACGGGTGTACGCCTACACCCCGCGCTTAGGTCGTGGCCATTTCGTAAAATGATGCCAAGGATATCCGGGACATGGTCATTAACCCCCAAAGGCTTTAAGCAAAGAAAACAATTTAAACGGGTCAATTAAATAAATTAACCACCATACGATTAAAGATTTAATGCCCGACCAAACGGTATTTTATATACCGTACCCCAAGCCCGTATAGGGAAAATAAGTTAAAGTATTTACTTGAGCTAAATATAAATTCAATCCCAGCCGTATATCAAATCATACAGATAGCTTTTACTGGGCTCCTAAATCTGGAACGAAGGTTTTTAATAACCTATTAGAATCCTAACAGGTCTTTAAATTAAGCCTAAACTTAGACCGGTTAGTTTTAAAGAAAGATACGGTTCAAACGCACGATTAAGCGAAGATCGGAATAGAATGTGATTTAGACCCGACAAGTTTGAAGACTTGTATAATATGGGTAATCTAAACACATTCTGGATTTTGAGATAAAAACGATAAGGTTTGACCCGTTTCGGCTAATTTATGCAAACTAGTTACATAAACCGAACCGAACGCGCAAGAAGCGTAATGGGTAACCATAAGAGTCATATACAGGTTTCCTAAGTTAATATGCCTTAAATATGTTGTGATATCAGTAGGATACCTTCCATTATGCCCAAAACGAGTTTAATCTAAATTTAAGCCCTGTAGGGGTATTTTGGTCATTTTACAGATTATAAAGGAGATTAATTATAATTCTGAGGCTCGGGTCTGAGATAATCAGTAGAATAACTTATTTTAACAGGTTATACCAGTTGGTGATAAGTCTTATATGACCAAATGGTTTTAAACCCATACTAAGTGTTTAATACGCGTAAAAAGTCGTTTTAAGCGATTTCCGGGTTATACAGGAAATATGAGTTTTCTGATCAGGTTATAAAGTTCAAAATACTTCATTTATTATATAAAATCAGTAGTAATTGGATTGGTGTCCAAATATTATGTAAAACTCATTTTACAAGCAAAAGGGTATAATCGGTAATTACCGAATTAAGACAATAACCTTAGGTTATGATCAGTTTAAACATAATTAAAAATCTTCAAAAATATCAAAATGTTATATTACATCAGTGGGTAAAAGGTTTGGTGTCAAAAATTGGGTTTAGATAGGCTTTACGCTACTTACGCCGTTTAATTAATAAAAAGCTTTCTAATTACGCTATTGAGCATAACTCATAATCTAGACCTCCAACTGATGTGAAATTTTAGGGACATGTTTATAAATCAGTAACAAAGATTATTGTCCTCTCACATTTCCAAAATTCTCGTTTTAAGGTCAAATGGGCATATTGGTCAACATTAGGCATTTAACGGAAACATCGGACAATCAACGAGTTAAGTAGTATAAACTCATAGGGTTATACTATCATACAAGCTGGTCCTAACGGAGCTCTAAGGCATTTCTAAAACATACCAAATCGGGTCAGAACTGAAGTCAAAGTTTTGCGACTTTCGGTTCCGAATCGAGCTTAAACAGAAAATTGTCGGATCAAACAAGCTTAGACCAGTTCTTATACTAATTACCAAGTTATATGAGTGATAAAATAGGTTACGCATCTTCTACATAGCTAATTACGTGTTAATTCGCAAATTAAGTTTCTGTTGACTTTTTATAAACAACTTTGACCTGACAGATGTCTTAGTTAGGACGGGAATCAGAGGGTGCCCTTTTAAGGGTTTAATGCCCACATAATTACCAACTTATAACTACCTTTACTTTGACTAATCGCTGAACCATTAGCGATTAATCGTTAAGTCAAACCTTAATTACGACGGTTTGACTTTTAAGCTATAAACTAAGTAAAAAACGATTAAGGAAGGTTAAGGAAGCTTACCAAGGTCCTATGCACGATTAGTGATGCTTAGGGAAGGCTCTTGTGCTCCAGAAATGATCAGAAGTGAAGGTATGAATGAATGATCAAAGTTTGCACAATGTGGGTCTTTATATAGTGTTCTTGATTGCTCAAGATGGTGCCATGCAACTCTATGTTGGATCCCAGATCATTCACAAGTGTCCCTAGAGCCTAAAAACCCTATTGTGCAGCACATGGTATTGCAAACAAGTGTTTAAAGTCGGTTACAAGGGCTGGACAGACACCTGTCTGTGTTTTCTGCATCTGGGAGTGCCAGGAGGCCCGCGTAAGGCTCTGCCTGGGCTTACGCGGCCCGTGTGATGCCTGGTGTCAGGTTACCAAGTTTCATATAATTGCATATTTGGTCCTTGGTCCTCCTAAAAGTTGTTTTGCCTTTATGTTTCGCACTTTGAGCCCTCTAAATTGATTTATAAGGGCTTCAAGACTTATACCCACTTTGTTAAGTCCTTGGTTAACTTTTGATTACCCGAAAAGTCATAAATTTCATCGTTGACGCTTTTAACCCCTCGTATACGAATTTTATCATAACTTTCTCATACGGTAACGAAACTTGGTGAAATTTTTATCATGTATTCTAGTGAGCATAATTAATTGTTACAAAGCTTTGGGTTTGCTAAAGGTTACTCAGAGGTATACTTTAAACATGTTGACACATTTAACCCCTGTAGTTTGTAATCTCTCACTTTCTTTCACAATTGGCTTCGTATGATCCATGATTTTTTCGTTTAAGGGTATAAACACCATGTAGGGTTATTGTAAAGTATATTTATCCATTGTTGACATTTTGAACCCTCACATTCACATACTTTCCTTGTTTGTCAACTTTAGTCCCTCTAGAGTATTCTTTCAGACGTTCAAAGCTTATGACACGTGTCAATACATTTTAGGACGTGAATTTTCGAGGTGTTACATCCTCACCCCCTTAAAAGAAATCTCGACCTTGAGATTTACTGAAATAAATGAGGGTACTTTTCTTTCATTGTGGACTCTACCTTCGAAGCTTCTTAACCTGTCGATCCTCGATCGACACATGTTTTTCAACAAACTTCAAGCTCTCTTCTATGTGCACATATGTATGTGGTATAACTAGTGATTCATCAGCTAGACATTTCTTCAGATTGCAGATGTGGAATACATTGTGAATACCACTGAGCTCTTCAGGTAAGTTTAACTTATAAGCAACTGATCCAACACATTCGATGATTTCGAATGGTCCTATGTACCTCGGGCTTAACTTGCCTTTGTTACCAAATCGCATCACTCCCTTCCAGGGTGATACTTTAAGCAACACTTTGTCGCCTACTTCGAATTTCAGAGGTTTACGCTTCAAATCTGCGTAGCTCTTCTGCCTATCCCTGGCAGCTTTCAGGCGGTCACGAATCTAGACAATCTTGTTCGTCGTTTCAAAGACTATTTCAGGTCCTGTCAGTTGGACATCTCCAACTTCCGCCCAACAAACGGGCGTTCTGCATTTTCTACCGTACAAGGCCTCGAAAGGCGCAGCCTTAATGCTGGTATGAAAGCTATTGTTATACGAGAACTCGATCAATGGCAGGTGGTTATCCCAACTACCACCTAAGTCAATCACGCATGCACGAAGCATGTCTTCCAATGTTTGGATTGTACGCTCACTCTGCCCGTCCGTCTGAGGATGGTAAGCCGTACTGAAATTTAAGCGCGTGCCCAAAGATTATTGGAAACTTTTCCAAAAATGTGAAGTGTATCTAGTATCTCTGTCAGAGATAATAGACACTGGTATGCCATGTAGAGATACAATCTTATCTACGTACAATTGGGCTAACATGTCGGAGCTATAAGTCTCCTTAATGGGTAGGAAATGTGCTGACTTAGTCAGTCTATCTACTATCACCCATATAGTATCATTTCCTTTCTTTGTCTTTGGTAACTTGGTGATGAAATCCATTGTCACCATCTCCCACTTCCAAGTGGGAAGTTCAGGCTGTTGTAGCAAACCTGACGGCTTTTGATGTTCAGCCTTAACTTGTGCGCACGTCAGACATTTGGCCACATAAGTGGCTACAGATTTCTTCAAACCTATCCACCAATAGTTTTAATTTAGATCCTGGTACATCTTATCAGCTCCAGGATGAACGGAATATTTAGAACTATGGGCTTCCTGTAGAATAACATCCCGAAGTCCTCCATAAACTGGAACCCATATTCCTCCATTTAGCCTTAGGATTCCGTCTTTGCCATAGGATAACTGTTCTTCAGTTACTCCTAGATTTTCAGCAGGATAGTTAACTTCCAATACAGCTTCCTTTTGCGTAGCTAACAACTTCTCATTCAAACCATTCTTTATTTCCATGCTCTTGGCATTTATTCTAATGGGTTTAACTCTTTCCTTTCTGCTCAAGGCATCAGCGACTACATTTGCCTTGCCTGGATGGTATCGGATTTCACAATCGTAATCATTCAACGTCTCCATCCATCGGCGCTGCCTCATGTTTAAATCCTTCTGGTTAAACAGGTGCTGGAGGCTTTTGTGATCAGAATAGATCACACATTTGATTCCATACAAATAATGCCTCTATAGTTTTAGTGCAAATACAACGGCACCCAACTCCAAGTCATGGGTGGTGTAGTTCTTCTTGTGCACTTTTAACTGTCGTGAAGCATAGGCAATAACTTTGCCTTTTTGCATAAGCACACATCCCATTCCGGTGTGTGATGCATCACAATATACCACAAAATCTTCTATTCCATCAGGCAATGTCAACACATGTGCATTGCTTAGCTTCTGCTTAAGGATATAAAAGGTTTCTTGTTGCTTCGGTCCCCAGTCGAACTTAATATTCTTCCTAGTCAACGAAGTTAGGGGTGCAGCAATCCTTGAAAATTTTTCAATGAAACGCCTGTAATATCCTTCCAATCCCAAGAAGCTGCGAATCTCTGTGGGTGTCTTCGGCTCTTGCCAATTCATGACAGCTTCAACCTTAGCGGGATCTACCTAGATTCTGCATTCACTAACCATATGTCCAAGAAATTGGACTTCACGAAGCCAAAATTCACATTTAGAGAATTTGGCGTAGAGCTTTTCCCGATGAAGAAGTTTCAGAATGCAATGGAGGTGCTTCTCATAGTCAGCTTGATTCCTTGAGTAAATAAGAATGTCATCGATGAAGACGATGACGAATTTATCCATGTAGGGCTTGCAGACGCGGTTCATGAGATCCATGAATGCGGCTGGTGCATTAGTGAGTCCAAAAGGCATCACCAAGAACTCTTAGCGACCATAACGAGTCCTAAATGCAGTCTTATGTACATCTTCATCCTTGACTTTCAGTTGATGATATCCTGATCTTAAGTCGATCTTGGAAAAGTAACTCGCTCCTTGAAGCTGATCGAACAAGTCGTCGATCCTGGGCAATGGATACCGATTCTTGACGGTAACTTTGTTAAGTTCTCGGTAGTCGATGCACAGACGCATCGAGCCATCCTTCTTCTTTACAAACAGGATTGGTGCTCCCCAAGGAGATGAGCTAGGTCTAATAAATCCTTTGCTTAACAAATCATCCAGTTGAGTTCTCAACTCTTTCATCTCCGTTGGTGCCAATCTGTAAGGCGCTCTTGTAACAGGTGCTGCTCCAGGAATAATGTCAATCCTGAACTCCACTTGCCTATCTTGGGGTAAACCAGGTAGTTCTTCAAGGAATACTTATGGATATTCAGAGATAATAGGTATGTCTTCGATCTTAGGCTTTGGTTCATCTATGGTTAATTGTGCCATGTAGATAACACAACCCTTCGTCAAACACCTTGATGCCTTGAGCATGGACACTTGCTCAGGCATTCCGTACTTAGTATCTCCTTGGATTGTCAAAGGCTCGCCATGAGGAGCTCTGACAACCACCTGCTTCTTAGCACAAACGATCTGGGCTTGGTTGTAAGACAACCAATCCATGCCTATTACTATATCGAAACCGGCTAATTTCAAAGGAAGTAAAGACAATGGAAAAGAGTGGTTCCTAATGGATATAACACATCCATCTAACACGGTTGATGCGGTTTCTATGGTTCCATCAGCTAATTCCACCTCATATTTCACACTTAGGGTTTTAACAGGTAATTTCAACAATTCACAAAACTTATTATCTACGAACGACTTATCAGCGCCTGAATCAAAAAGTACTCTTGCATAGACATCATTTATGAGGAAGGTACCCGTGATCACATTGTCGTCCTGGACGGCTTCCTTTGCATCCATTCGGAAGACCCTTGCATTGGTCTTCTTCCCATCCCCAGTCTTCCTTGCAAGTTTTGGGCAGTTGGACTTGATATGCCCCTTTCCATTACAGTTGTAGCGGGTCGCATCCTTCAACTTTTTGCAATCCAAGGTCTTGTGTTCCTTGGACTTGCATATCCCACATGCAAAAGTCCTTGACTGTGTCTGTGAGTTCGATTCATATCTGCACTTCCCAAAGTGTTGTTTCTTGCAGATCTTACATTTGGGTTTATCACCCGACTGATGACCACCTTTCTTAGATCCACAACTCTTCTTGTGGTCATTGTTTCCCCTGTGCTTCTTGTCTGACCGTCGTGAATTGTCATCATCACGCTTCCTTTTCTCGGCATCCGTGGTCCTCAGCGATCTCTGCCTGACCGCGTCCAGTGTGAGGGACAAAGATATATCAGCTACAGATCTGAAAGTAGCTGGCCGAGAGGCTTTTACACTTGCCTTAATCTCTGGGGCTAAACCCCCAATGAAACGAGCTATTCTTTTGGGTTCTGGGGTCACAAGATAAGGAACCAACCTTGACATTGTATTAAAGCTCATAAGGTAGGCTTGACAATCCAGGTTCTTCATAACCAACGACAAGAAATCAGATTCAATCTTCTCAACCTCATGCTGAGGGCAGCAGTTTTCCTTGATCAACGTCATAAACTGCTCCCAAGTCATATTGAACAATGGGATTTTTCCGGTAGCTTGGATTAATGACCTCCACCAAGCTAATGCCTCGCCTTTGAATGACTGAGACACGAATTTCACTACATCCTTATTAGCGCAACCACTGATATCCACTACAGTGTCCATCTCATCCAACCATGTCATGCAGTCTACAGCTCCTTTTTCCCCAGTGAAATCCCTGGGTTTGCATGAAACAAAATACTTATAGGAGCAACCCTTATTACGGGGTTCTTGATTCAGCTCAATCTTCTTTGATGGAACACTTAGCTGATTTGAAGAGTGATGATCGTCATCGTCTTTCTTTGGCTCTTCTTTCTTGGAGGGTGGCTTGCTGTGAGCCTCTGAATGAGTCTTAGGCTTGGAATGCGGTGTGGATAGGGTCCTACTTAAAGTCCCGCTATATTCATTATACTGCCGCTCTATAGCCTTTGTAACAACATTGTCTATTAATGCTTGCAGTTGTGCACCCGCTATGTTAATTCGGGTATTATCATGATCCTCCCTTGGGTGACTGTTGATCTCATCCGAGTCAGCCATGTAGTTTGAACTGTTGCATAAGATATTGACAATAATTTATTTGGGAGTTTATTATGGAATTGTCTTTTATGGCAATTCATTAACCATGGTAAACATAGACCATATTTGGTTAATTTGTTAATCATATTTATTTAGGATTTTTATTATAATTTATCCTAATCATAAAATAATAACAATATTATTAGTGGCACAAAAGGCCTAGTCACACGGACAATATAAATCATAAGCCATGATTTCAGAGAATCAAGGCATTAAGGTTTGAACACAGTTCATTACCTTTTCTTGACAGGGAGTTGTAGGCTGTAACACCTCGGAAATTCATGTCCAATAAAATAAAGACACGTGTCATGTTATGCAAACGTGTTATGAATACGGTCCCAGATAAAGATGTACGGTAGGATTTAAAAGTCGACATGTTAATTTATACCTCTGAGCGACCTATTAATAAATCCCTAATCAGGATATATTATATCCACATCTGAATTTTTGATTATAAATCTGGCCATCCAAATAATGGAATTATTTTTTAAACTCTAGACATCGATCCTATGCAAGTTCTTAAGAATTTCCGTCAAATTTAACTTCCCACAATGTGCCAAAGTGTGTAAGTGCATGCCTAGACATGCAATGGCTGAAAATATGGTCCCCATACTGATTAAAGTGTTTGAGAATCGGAGAATTAAGTATTGCATGGTCAAAGCTTGAATAAAAACAAAAAATTGTCTTCTGGCGACAGCTTACGGACCTCAACATCGAGAACGTTACGGTGCGCAAGCAGGCTTACGGACCTCAACACCCAGAACGTTGAGGTGCGTAAGAACTGCATCTGGGCGAAAATAAGGACAGCTGCCTGTCCAAACGGTTGCACCACCTTATATAAGTAGTTTTCGAATTCAGGGGCTCCTATATCTGGTTTTTAGCATTATAGGACACCTGGGGACATCTTGTAACCTTCCTAGACTATGTTGGCATGATCCTAAGCTCATGGGGTTCACTATATAAGAAGATGGAAGTTGCAACATTTGGGCATTTGCACTTGCAACATTCACAACTGATTTTCTGGAGCTCTCTGATCAGCAAGCCATCTTCCTAGTGGTCCCTAATTATAATTAGGACATTTGTAAGTAGCCTTAACCCTTTCTAATCTAGTTTAGCTTAGTTAATTAACTAAAAGTCAAACCATCGTAATTAAGATTTGACTTCGTGATTAATTAAAATGTGCTTAGTCTAATTACGAATTAAAAGTACCTATAAGTAGGTAATTATGTGGGTAATAAACCCTTAAAAGGGTGCTTCCAGATTCCCACTCTAACTATGTTAATTGTCGAGTCAACGCTTACTTTAAAAAGTCAACAGAATGTATATTTTCAAATTAAAGCATAATTAGCAATGTAGGATACTTGCAACCTGTTTGATCATTAATATAACTTGGTAATTAATGTAAGAACATGTCCCAACATGTTCAACTCAACAATTTTCAGTTTAGGTTCGGTTTGGAACCGAAAGTCACATAGTTTGACTTTTACTTTGACTTTCAGTTCTGACCCGTTTAAGCATTATTTAGAAATGCCTTAAAGCCTTAATTGAACCAGGTTTCATATTAGTGTAACCCCCTGAGGTAACATGACTTGGTTCATTAGTTATCCGATTCATATGCATGTTTCCGATTAATGCGTAAATATTGACAATGATGCCCTTTTGACTATAAAACGTGATTTTTGAAAATGTAAAAGAGTAGAAACCTTAGTTACTAATTTATAAACTTGCACCTAAAATTTGACATCAGTTTGAGGTCTAGATTAAGAGTTATGCTTATTAGCGTAAATTGAAAGCTTTATGTTATTTAAACGGCGTAATTAGCGTATAGCCTATCTAAACCCACCTTTTGATATCAAACTTTTTACCCACTGATATAATATAATATTTTGGGATTTTTAGAGATTTTTATTTAATTTTTGGCTGAGCATAACATAGGTCTCTAAGTTTGATTCGGTTTATGACGGTTTTGCCCTTTTAAGCCATAAAATGAGTTTTACAAATCCTTTTGACCCCAAACCTATTTCTACTGATCTTATTTGATAAATAAAATATTTTGAGCCTTCTGGAATTATAAAAATATCAGCTTTCCTTTGAAAACCCAGAAATGGCTCCAAATCGCCTTTTAAGCGTTTTTAACGCATAGTATGTGCTGAAACTATATTAAACATATAAGGTTAATACCTACTGATATTTTTAGTATATTTTTATATAATAACAGTAAGTAAACGTTTATAAACTCAGGTTTCCATTTTTGACCTTTTAAGCCTAAGTGAAATTACCAAAATACCCCTAAGGTGCATAGTTTGGTTTTAAAATGATAAGTTTCACATATGGGTCATACCTTACTGATATAACATGTTAAATTAAGTGTATTTACTGTATAAATCAGACCTGTAACTCAGATTTCTACTTAAACTCTTTTATGATCCTTTAAATGACCAAAATGCCCTTATAAGGCATAAGTTGAGTTTAAATTCGTTTGGGGCATAATAGAAAATATCTTACTGATATTATAACATATTTAAGGCATATTAACTCAGGGAACTTGCATATGACTCTTATGGTTACCCGTAACGCTCTTTTCGCGTTCGGTTCGGTTTATGTAACTAGTTTGCATAAATTGACCGAAACGGGTCAAACATTATCATTTTTGGCTCAAAATCCAGAATGTTTTTAGTATACCCATATTATACAAGTCTTCAAACTTGTTGGGTCTAAATCACATTCTATCCGGTCATCGCTTAATCGTGCGTTTGAACCGTATCTTCCTTCAAAACTAACCGGTCTAAGCTTTGACTTAAATAGAGACCCGTTAGGAGTCTAATAGGTTATTATAAACCTTTTGTTCCAGAATAGAAGAACCAGTAAAAGCTACCCGCACTCGCTAATTGTGATTTATACTTACAAAGGTAAATACTTTTAACTTATTTTCCCTATACGGGCTTGGGGTACGGTATATAAAATACCGCTTGGTCCGGCATTGAATCTTTAATCGAATAGAGGTTAAATCATTGATATGCTATGTTTTGAAATGTTTTGTTTGCTTAAAGCCTTTGGGGGGTTAATGACCATGTCCCGGATATCCTTGGCATCATCTTACGAGATTGCCACGACCTTAGCACGGGGTGTAGGCGTATACCCGTCGGTGCCTAACCAAATAATGTGGTGTGTCTATTAATCTTTAACCGGTTCTACGGATCGGGCTACTGAACGCATAAGTAACATGTAATTCGTTTACAAGGATTATATTCATATAATTATCCCAAGTTATAAAAATGTTTTGTGCCACGTGCATTCAAATCAATTTTCAACCTTTTTAAAATGAGTCAGTTAAATTGTATTTACTAGTGTAAACTGACGTATTTTCCAAAAGGTTAAGTGCAGGTACTACTCGCACTAGGCTGGCTGTCTTCTAGCGTCCGCAATAAGTCTCGCAAGCTTGGATGTCAATAAAACTGTTGAACAATATCTTCTTTTATTTTTGATCCGCCTGTGGATCCGTTTCAACTATTCGTGATATTTAATATTACATTTATTTAAAGTTGAAATGAATCTATCTTTGCTTCCGCTGTGCATTTATATATTGTGTTGTTTGTCTATGATGATATCAACTACGTCACTATACTCCCCATCGGGCCCACCGGTGACACGTTGAAAATAGGGGTGTGACAGGTTGGTGTCAGAGCCAACTCTGAGTGAATTAAACACTAGCCTTTTGTGTTTAATCTCAGTTACACTATTGCACATTCCTCGATTCTCGAGTCTAGACAAAGAACTTAGGAATTTTCCAAATTTTTTATTTTATTTCTAACTTTGTCATATATATATTTCTTGTTGTATCACTTGTTTGTTTTTGACAGGTTGACAAAATGCCGTTGCGAATGAGAGGAAGAGGAAAGGGGAAAGGGCCACTTGTCGCCCCAAACGACCATGAAGCCGGACCTTCGCACCGGCGAACACCTTCTGATCCCCACAACCCAGGTCCTCAAGATCTTTGGAGGACTATTGTTGAACCAGCTAGGCGCTCAGTTTCACTGAGTACCTCTCCTTCTATCCCACACTCTTTCGGGCCTCATTCTGAAAATGAGCCCCATAACTCCCACCAGTCCTACATTCCTCTTCAAGGACATGACTCACCCTTTGATCACTTGTCGCCTGTCTTCCAAGGCCAATTTAACCCTGCTGACTACTTTGGAGCACCAGTGGGTTTCAACCCACTTGGACCTGAGGATCATTTCTCCGGTGGCAACGCAATGGATATCGACGAGGACATCGATCCTGCAATGCCACCATCCGGGACTCCTAACCATCCCATTGAAATTTCAGATGGGTCACCGTTTGTGGGATCACCGTATAACGGTCCCGACAGCTACGAGGAGAGATTCCGACTGTGTGACTGGGCGTTTACCCCCAGTTACCACAGCTCTCCCCTGCACCAGCCACGCCACAGCTCTCCCTTACACCAGCCGCAGCACAACTCTCCCCTGCACCACTAGCCACAACAGCAGCAGAATCCTTCCGAGGATTCCCGACTTGTAGCGGTCACCCCGCCGCCTCAACCACCTCAGCTTCAGCCTCCCTCGCCCCCGAGGCGAAGGAGAACGACCGTGCGAATATCCGCACGAGGGGGAGTGCGTATCAGCACCCCTCCACTTTCGAGTGGCAGCCGATACTCGCCAGTCCACGAAGAACCAGAGATGGGAGAATCTTCACACCCCGTCTCAGAAGTGAACTCTGCACCAGTTGCGCCACCACCACCATTGGGTTTTGGAGACCCAATACCGACTTACACTGGTGCGGCAGCATACAATCCCTTCGAGCAGCCGATGCACACAAATTACAACTTTGCAGAAGATCCCTACTGGATAGCAGCAAACTCCAACACTCTCCATCCGGAAGGTCCTTACGGAGGTCCCTGGGCTACGGGACACTCGACCTATGGATACCCACCATACGGGTATCAACAACCGCTCCTCAACCTCCGCATTATCAGCAGCCCCCTCAGGCACCAGCGATGTCACCGCCACAAATTCAAGAAATCCTTCAAGGGATAAATGAGGTGCGACAAGAAGTGCGGCACGAATTGCGGGAAGAACGTAGGCATAACCGGGGGATGTTCAAGAAAATGGTGGATTTGATCAAGGGAAAAAGCAAGAAGGATCGTTAAATCCTTTGTTTGTATGTTTATTTTAGTGTTGTGATGATGTCCTTGCGAGGACATTTATTTCTGTACTATGCCCCTGCGTGGGCATGTTTTTTCTATTTGACCCCTGCGTGGGTTTGTTTTGTTAGTTGGCCCTGCGTGGGCATGTTGTTTGTGTAAAAGTCCCGTTTAGGGCAGTTTGTACTTGCTTAATTAATATTCGGAATTGTTAATTCAAGTTTTTCATTTTAAATTATGTGCATGAATATAATATATGAAGAAATGAAAAATAACATTTATTATTTTGATTTACCATTTTGATAATTATAAGGATCTTAAAAGGTAAAACCTAGCTTTTATGTTATTATAAATTTAGCCAATATGGTAAAACCTGTTTAAAAAGATTCAAATCTCTGTTAACATGTAATGACCATAAATTTAAAATCATTATTCTAGAAATAAAAATAATAATAATAATTTATAAATTACCCACTAGAAAACCCTATTTAAGACACCCAAGTAATTCTGTACAAACCCTAGAATTTTCAGAAATTTCAGAATCAGGATTAGGGCCCCTAAAATTCAGGGGGGGTATTCCCTACTGGATGATTATCTTAATAACTTGCGGACGAAGTTGAAATTTTAAAAACTGTCGACTCAGCTAGGCTAGTCCCACACGTGGCCACCATATACGAAGTTCATGACCCTTACGGACCGTAAGCATTATTTGTTACGGTCCGTAAGCAAGGGCAAAATTCGACTATAAATAGAGGACATTGGCACTTAAATCTGTGCGCTGAAACGACGAAAGAATTCGTATTATACTTCGAGTTATCGTCTGATTACTTCAATTAACACACACGAAACACTAATTAAGTATAGCGGGGTGCTGCAGAACAGGGTAATAACTCGATCGCTATTACGATTCATTGTCCGATCGATCAATATATCCAATGGATGTTTAAGTGCTGCCCACATTAGGGTTATACTTTGTCGTTCGTCGTTAATTCGATGGATATTTAAGTATCGTACTTTGTCGTTCGTCGTTAATTCGATGGATGTTTAAGTATCGCACTTTGTCGTTCGTTGTGAGAATTTGATCTCGTGAGTTATCGTAAAAGCTGTATTAAGTTACTAACCTAGTTGTGTGCATGTTATTTAAATTAGGTTAAAAGACTAATCAGTAGTCTAAACTCTGCCCGTATAAATCTGAAATATTATCACAAGGTAGCATAACTTTGGAATTGTTAAGGTACGGATCCTTACCCCACTCTTTATTGCTTCATATTCAAATTGTTATAAACCACTAAATTACAATATCTTTTAAAAAACTCCTCACGTCTTTGATTATCGATTCATTTGACAGTCCGTTCGATTCCTATTCTAATCATTTGATATTAGCTTTCATGTCATGCGATAGTATTATGTTGTTATACTCATTATCGCATGTTCCAATATATGTTCCGTTTTGTTATGAAAATAAGTTTTATAAGTTATGTGAATAAGACCATTTGTACTCTGATACCCTGAGTATCGCTTCTCGTGGAGTGTCCCACGAGCATGTTGTTGCGGCATCGACATCATGTGCTCCACCCGTGACGGAGAGATCAGTTCACGGCGTCTCTTAAGTACAAGTGTGGTACATATAAGCTATTAGGAGGCGTATGGATCGATCCTAGGATTTAAGTATAAGGAGGTGGATAACGGGTATGCCAACTCGCCATCTCATGTGATAATTGTGCAGGAGTAGCTACCTGTGTATTGTCACGTTTTAAGTTTGCTCATGGGTACATCCGTAAGATATGATTATGAAATTACGTTATTTGCATCAAGTTTCATCTGAATAAAAATTCTATAAAGCGTTATTTGTTATTTGAGCCTAATATTCCGTACTGAGCATTCGGCTCATTCCGTAATTTTTTGTATATACAGGTACGCAGGTTATTTTGGGCGGGGAAAAGAGAGAAGAATAAAGCCTAGGAATAAATCTGAAGATATTAGTTAATCAAGTCGAATATGTCCGCTTGTATATTAACCTTAAGTTTAATTGTCGTGTGGTTGTATCCTTGTCAAATAAATAAATGGAATTATGACTTTTGTTTATGATACTGTTATTGTGACACGTCAGCCCTTCCGGGTTGGGGTGTTACATAACATCTGCAAACATGTTAACATTCTTGGCTAATGTGATCCGCAAAATCACACATGTCACCCTGTTATAATTATTCCAAATTCCTTATTATTATTTAAACATCTGTTTGTGATGTATTGCCTACGGGCTATAACCAATGTCATATAAGACAAAAGACAGTCGTAGATTATAAAACTCCCTGTCTAAAAAGGTAATGAACCTTGATTTAAACCCTAATAACTAGATCTTATAAGATCTGACACTATAATTTAAAATTGTCCACGTGACTAGGCCTATTGTGCCAATATTTTATTTCATTCTAGGATAAGGGTTCTAATAGAAAGTCCTGAATGAAATTACTTAACAAATTAACTAGTATGGCTTTTTAATTACCATGGTTAATTATCAAGATGACATGACATATTATATTCCTTAAATGAATCATTGTCCTCATATAATGTATTAGTTAAACTACATGGCCAAGTCAGAGGAGATAAACAGTCATTCGGCGGAAAACCCTGAAAATGCCAAAATATTGGTAACGGGTGCGGAGCTGCAAGCACTAGTAGAAAATGCTGTTACCAAGGCAATAAATAGGCAGTATAGTGAAGAAAGCGGGACCCGGAGTAGGACCCGATCAGCACCACATTCCAAGCCAAAGGTTCATTCAGAGGCTCATAGCAAGCCACCTTCTAAAAAGGATGAACCCAAGAAGAATGATGATCGACACTCATCAAATCAAAACAGTGTTCCCTTAAAGAAGGTGGAGTTTGATGCTAAACCTCATACCAAGTCATGTACCTACAAGTACTTTGTTTCTTGCAAACCCCGAGACTTCACTAGGGAGAAGGGAGCAGTAGATTGTATGACTTGGATAGATGAAATGGACACGGTAGTTGACATCAGCGGATGTGCTGAAAAGGACGTAGTGAAATATGTACCCCAGTCGTTCAAAGGAGAAACACTGGCATGGTGGAAGTCACTCATCCAAGCTGCTGGAAAGATCCCACTCTACAACTTGTCATGGGATCAGTTCGTTTCTCTTGTTAAAGAGAATTATTGCCCGCAGCACGAAGTCGAAAGAATCGAATCAAACTTCCTATCATTGGTGATGAAGAATTTGGACTGTCAGGCTTACCTCACCACTTTTAATACCTTATCTAGGCTGGTACCGTACTTGGTAACCCCAGAGCCGAAAAGGATTGCTCGCTTCATCGGGGGTTTAGCCCCGGAAATTAAAGCTAGTGTTAAGGCATCAAGGCCTGCTACCTTCAGATCAGCAGTTGATCTGTCTCTATCTCTGACCTTGGATGTAGTCAGGTTGAGATCACTCAGGAATTCGGAGGAAGGTAAGAGGAAGCGTGAGGACGACACCTCACGAAGATCGAATAAGAAGCACCGAGGAAATGATGACCACAGGAAAGGGTCGGGGTTTAAGAAAGATGGGCAACAATCGGGAGATAAGCCCAAATGTAAAACTTGCAAAAAGCACCATTTTGGGAGGTGCCGGCTTGAGTCGAAATCCCAGTCTCAGCCTAGGCCCTGTGGGATTTGCAAATCCTCAGAACATAAGACTTTGGAATGTAAGAAGCTGAAAGATGCAACATGTTACGGTTGCAATGAAAAGGGGCACATTAAGTCCAATTGCCCAAAGAACACCAAGAAAACCGAGGATGGGAAAAAGACCAATGCAAGGGTCTTCAAGATGGATGCTAAGGAAGCGGTTCAAGATTACAACGTGATTACAGGTACTTTTCTCGTAAATGATGTTTATGCTAGAGTATTGTTTGATTCTGGAGCAGATAAGTCTTTTGTTGATGATAAGTTCTATAAGTTGTTAAACCTACATGTTAGAACCTTAAGTGTGAAATACGAGGTGGAATTAGCTGATGGAACCATAGAAACCGCCTCAACTGTGTTAGATGGATGTGTTATATCCATTAGGAACCACTCTTTTCCTTTGTCCTTACTTCCCTTTAAGCTAGCCGGTTTTGATATAGTTTTAGGTATGGATTGGTTATCGCACAACCAAGCCCAGATTGTGTGCAACAGAAAGCAAGTGGTAGTCAAAACTCCGTCTGGTGACTCGCTTACCATTCAGGGGGATACCCAACATGGATTGCCTGAGCAAGTGTCCATGCTCAAAGCATCTAAATGCTTGAAGAAGGGTTATGTCATTTATATGGCACAGGTTACTATTGATGAGCAGAAACCCAAGATTGAAGACATCCCTATCATTTCGGAATATCCTGAAGTTTTCCCTGAAGAACTACCTGGCTTACCACCAGATAGGCAAGTAGAATTCCGAATTGACATCATCCCTGGAGCAGCACCTGTTGCTAGAGCGCCTTATAGATTGGCACCAACGGAGATGAAGGAGTTAAGAACACAATTAGATGATCTGCTAGCCAAAGGTTTTATTAGACCTAGTCCGTCCCCTTGGGGAGCGCCGATCTTGTTTGTCAAGAAGAATGATGGATCGATGCGTCTGTGCATTGATTACCGGGAGCTTAATAAGGTCACTATCAAGAATAGGTATCCTTTGCCCAGGATCGACGATCTGTTCGATCAATTACAAGGGGCAACCTACTTCTCTAAGATCGATTTGAGGTCAGGCTATCATCAGTTGAAAGTTAAAGATGATGATGTGCACAAAATTGCATTTAGGACTCGTTATGGACATTACGAGTTCCTAGTGATGCCTTTTGGGCTCACTAATGCACCAGCCGCATTCATGGATCTCATGAATCGCGTCTGCAAGCCTTATTTGGACAAATTTGTCATCGTCTTCATTGATGACATCCTTATTTACTCGAAGAACCAAGCCGATCACGAGAAACATCTTCGCTGTATTCTTAAACTTCTACATCGTGAGAAACTCTACGCCAAATTTTCGAAGTGCAAATTTTGGCTTCGAGAAGTCCAATTCCTTGGACATGTGGTTAGTGAGCGTGGTATCTAAGTAGATCCCGCTAAGGTAGAAGCAGTTATGAATTGGCAAGAGCCAAAGACACCTACTGAGATTCGTAGTTTTCTGGGTTTAGCAGGATACTATAGGCGATTTATCGAAAACTTCTCAAGGATTGCTGCGCCCCTAACTTCGTTGACGCGTAATAAGGTTAAGTTTGATTGGGGCCCTAAGCAGCAGGAATCCTTTGACGTTCTTTAGAAAAAGTTGAGTAATGCACCAGTGTTAACATTACCGGAAGGAATTGAAGAATTCGTAGTGTATTGTGATGCATCACACACTGGTATGGGCTGTGTACTCATGCAGAAGGGCAAGGTTATTGCCTACGCTTCACGACAGTTAAAAGTGCACGAGAAGAATTACACCACCCATGATTTGGAATTGGGTGCCGTTGTATTTGCATTAAAACTTTGGAGGCACTACTTGTATGGGACTAAGTGTGTGATATATTCAGATCACAAAAACCTTCAACACTTGCTCAATCAGAAGGACTTGAACATGAGGCAGCGACGCTGGATGGAAACTTTAAATGATTACGACTGTGAGATAAGATACCATCCAGGCAAAGCAAATGTAGTTGCTGACGCCTTAAGCAGGAAAGAAAGAGTGAAGCCGATAAGAATCAATGCCAAGCGCATTGAAATAAGGAACAGTTTGAACGAAAGGGTGTTAGCTGCACAAAAGGAAGCTGTGTTGGAAACTAACTATCCTGAAGAAAAGATAGTAGTAACTGAGGAGCAGTTATCCTATGACAAGGACGGAATGCTAAGATTGAATGGATGAATATGGGTTCCAGTTTATGGAGGACTTCGGGATGTTATCCTCCAGGAAGCCCACAGTTCCAAATATTCCGTTCATCCTGGAGCTGATAAGATGTACCAGGATCTAAAGGCAAACTACTGGTGGATTGGTTTGAAAAAAAGTCTGTAGCTGCCTATGTAGCTAAATGTTTGACTTGTGCGCAAGTCAAAGCTGAGCATCAGAAGCCGTCAGGTTTGCTACAACAACCTGAAATTCCCACATGGAAGTGGGAGATGGTGACGATGGATTTCATCACCAAGTTGCCAAAGACGAGGAAGGGAAATGATACTATATGGGTCATAGTGGATAGACTGACGAAGTCAGCACATTTCCTACCTATTAAGGAAACTTACAGCTCAGACATGTTAGCTCAATTGTACGTAGATAAGATTGTAGCTCTACATGGTGTACCAGTGTCGATTATCTCTGATAGAGATACGAGATACACCTCTCATTTTTGGAAAAATTTCCAACAGTCTTTGGGCACGTGCTTAAATTTTAGTACGGCTTACCATCCACAGACGGACGCACAGAGTGAGCGTACCATCCAAACATTGGAAGACATGCTTCGTGCATGTGTGATTGATTTGGGTGGCAGTTGGGATAAGCATCTGCCATTGGTCGAGTTCTCCTATAACAATAGCTATCACACCAGCATAAAGGTTGCGCCTTTTGAAGCATTATAGGGTAGAAAATGCAGAACACCTATTTGTTGGGCGGAAGTAGGAGACGTTCAATTGTCAGGACCAGATTTGGTCTTTGAAACGACGGACAAGATTGTCCAGATTCGCGATCGTTTGAAAGCTGCCAGGGATAGGCAGAAAAGCTATGCGGATCCAAAGCGTAAATCTTTTCACTTCAAAGTAGGTGACAAAGTGTTGCTTAAAGTATCACCCTGGAAGGGAGTGATGCGATTTGGTAAGAAAGGCAAGCTAAGCCCGAGATACATAGGACCTTTCGAGGTTATCGAACGCGTCGGGTCAGTGGCCTATAAGTTAAACTTACCTGAAGAGCTCAGTGGTATTCATAATGTATTCCACATCTGCAATCTGAAGAAGTGTTTCGCCGACGAATCACTAGTCATACCGCATACAGATGTGCATATAGATGAGAGCCTAAAATTTGTGGAAAAACCATTGTTAATTGAAGATCGACAGGTAAAGAAGCTTCGAAGGAAGCATGTGCCTATCGTGAAGGTCAAATGGGATGCCCGCAGGGGTCCCGAATACACTTGGGAGGTGGAGTCTACCATGAAGGAAAAATACCCTCATTTGTTCCAGTAAATCTCGAGGTCGAGATTTCTTTTAAGGGGGCGAGGATGTAACACCTCGGAAATTCATGTCCAATAAAATAAAGACACGTGTCATGTTATGCAAACGTGTTATGTATACGGACCCATATAAAGATGTACGGTAGGATTTAAAAGTCGACATGTTAATTTATACCTCTGAGCGACCTATTAATAAATCCCTAATCAGGATATATTATATCCACATCTGAATTTTTAATTATAAATCTGGCCATCCAAATAATGGGATTATTTTTTAAACTCTAGACATGGATCCTATGCAAGTTCTTAAGAATTTCCGTCAAATTTAACTTCCCACAATGTGCCAAAGTGTGTAAGTGCATGCCTAGACATGCAATGGCTGAAAATATGGTCCCCATACTGATTAAAGTGTTTGAGAATCGGAGAATTAAGTATTGCATGGTCAAAGCTTGAATAAAAACAAAAATTTGTCTTCTAGCGACAGCTTAAAGACCTCAACGTCGAGAACGTTACGGTGCGCAAGCATGCTTACGGACCTCAACACCAGTAACGTAACGGTGCGTAAGGTTCCTAAACTAAGACAGGTTTTGTCCTCTGGTGATTGCTTACGGACCTCAACATCGAGAACGTTACGATGCGCAAGCAGGCTTACGGACCTCAACACCCAGAACGTTGAGGTGCGTAAGACCTGCATCTGGGCGAAAATAAGGACAGCTGCCTGTCCAAACGGTTGCACCGCCTTATATAAGTAGTTTTCGAATTCAGGGGCTCCTATATCTGGTTTTTAGCATTATAGGACACCTGGGGACATCTTGTAACCTTCCTAGACTATGTTGGCATGATCCTAAGCTCATGGGGTTCACTATATAAGAAGATGGAAGTTGCAACATTTGGGCATTTGCACTTGCAACATTCACAACTGATTTTTTGGAGCTCTCTGATCAGCAAGCCATCTTCCTAGTGGTCCCTAATTATAATTAGGACATTTGTAAGTAGCCTTAACCCTTTCTAATCTAGTTTAGCTTAGTTAATTAACTAAAAGTCAAACCATCATAATTAAGGTTTGACTTCGTGATTAATTAAAATGTGCTTAGTCTAATCACGAATTAAAAGTACCCATAAGTAGGTAATTATGTGGGTAATAAACCCTTAAAAGGGTGCTTCCAGATTCCCACTCTAACTATGTTAATTGTCGAGTCAAAGCTTACTTTAAAAAGTCAACAGAATGTATATTTTCAAATTAAAGCATAATTAGCAATGTAGGATACTTGCAACCTGTTTGATCATTAATATAACTTGGTAATTAATGTAAGAACATGTCCCAACATGTTCAACTCAACAATTTTCAGTTTAGGTTCGGTTTGGAACCGAAAGTCACATAGTTTGACTTTTACTTTGACTTTCAGTTCTGACCCGTTTAAGCATTATTTAGAAATATCTTAAAGCCTTAATTGAACCAGGTTTCATATTAGTGTAACCCCCTGAGGTCACATGACTTGGTTCATTAGTTATCCGATTCATATGCATGTTTCCGATTAATGCGTAAATATTGACTATTATGCCCTTTTGACTATAAAACGTGATTTTTGAAAATGTAAAAGAGTAGAAACCTTAGTTACTGATTTATAAACTTGCACCTAAAATTTGACATCAGTTTGAGGTCTAGATTAAGAGTTATGCTCATTAGCGTAAATTGAAAGCTTTTTGTTATTTAAACGGCGTAATTAGCGTATAGCCTATCTAAACCCACTTTTTGATATCAAACTTTTTACCCACTGATATAATATTATTTTGGGATTTTTAGATATTTTTATTTAATTTTTGGCTGAGCATAACATAGGTCTCTAAGTTTGATTCGGTTTTTGACGGTTTTGCCCTTTTAAGCCATAAAATGAGTTTTACAAATCCTTTTGACCCCAAACCTCTTTCTAGTGATCTTAATGTATAAATAAATATTTTGAGCCTTCTGGAATTATAAAAATATCAGCTTTCCTTTGAAAACCCGGAAATGGCTCCAAATCGCCTTTTTAAGCGTTTTTAACGCATAGTATGTGCTGAAACTATATTAAACATATAAGGTTAATACCTACTGATATTTTTAGTATATTTTTATATAATAATAGTAAGTAAACGTTTATAAACTCAGGTTTCCAGTTTTGACCTTTTAAGCCTAAGTGAAATTACCAAAATACCCCTAAGGTGCATAGTTTGGTTTTAAAATGATAAGTTTCACATATGGGTCATACCTTACTGATATAACATGTTAAATTAAGTTTATTTACTGTATAAATCAGACCTGTAACTCAGATTTCTACTTAAACTCTTTTATGATCCTTTAAATGACCAAAATGCCCTTATAAGGCATAAGTTGAGTTTAAATTCGTTTGGGGCTTAATAGAAAATATCTTACTGATATTATAATATATTTAAGGCATATTAACCCAGGGAACTTGCATATGACTCTTATGGTTACCCGTAACGCTCTTTTCGCGTTCGGTTCGGTTTATGTAACTAGTTTGCATAAATTGACCGAAACGGGTCAAACATTATCATTTTTTGGCTCAAAATCCAGAATGTGTTTAGTATACCCATATTATACAAGTCTTCAAACTTGTTGGGTCTAAATCACATTCTATCCGGTCTTCGCTTAATCGTGCGTTTGAACCGTATCTTCCTTTAAAACTAACCGGTCTAAGCTTTGACTTAAATAGAGACCCGTTAGGAGTCTAATAGGTTATTATAAACCTTTTGTTCCAGAATAGAAGAACCAGTAAAAGCTACCCGCACTCGCTAATTGTGATTTATACTTACAAAGGTAAATACTTTTAACTTATTTTCCCTATACGGGCTTGGGGTACGGTATATAAAATACCGCTTGGTCCGGCATTGAATCTTTAATCGAATAGAGGTTAAATCATTGATATGCTATGTTTTGAAATGTTTTGTTTGCTTAAAGCCTTTGGGGGGTTAATGTCCATGTCCCGGATATCCTTGGCATCATCTTACGAGATGGCCACGACCTTAGCACGGGGTGTAGGCGTATACCCGTCAGTGCCTAACCAAATAATGTGGTGTGTCTATTAATCTTTAACCGGTTCTACGGATCGGGCTACTGAACGCATAAGTAACATGTAATTCGTTTACAAGGATTATATTCATATAATTATCCCAAGTTATAAAAATGTTTTGTGCCACGTGCATTCAAATCAATTTTCAACCTTTTTAAAATGAGTCAGTTAAATTGTATTTACCAGTGTAAACTGACGTATTTTCCAAAAGGTTAAGTGCAGGTACTACTCGTACTAGGCTGGCTGTCTTCTAGCGTCCGCAATAAGTTTCGCAAGCTTGGATGTCAATAAAACTGTTGAACAATATCTTCTTTTATTTTTTATCCGCCTGTGGATCCGTTTCAACTATTCGTGATATTTAATATTACATTTATTTAAAGTTGAAATGAATCTATCTTTGCTTCCGCTGTGCATTTATATATTGTGTTGTCTGTCTATGATGATATCAACTACGTCACTATACTCCCCACCGGGCCCACCGGTGACACGTGGAAAATAGGGGTGTGACATAGGCTACCACTGTCTTTGGTCTTATATGACAATGAGTATGGCCCGTAGGCACTAGATCACTAATGGACGGTTAACATATGATCATCTTAATTGATGATTTAAACCCATGATTTATAGATCATTTAGTTAGGATAGGAATCTTTTGAAGAATCCCACTATAAGAATGACGTGTGTGATTTTAACGAATCACGTCTGCCAGGAGTGTTAACATATTTTCAGATGTTAACAGGGATTTGAATCTTTTAAACATGTCTTACCATCTTGGCCAAGTCTTATAATAATATGCAGGCTAGGTTATACCTTTAAGATTTTTTATTTAATATTCAACAGGCAGATTTATTTATAAAAGGAATGATTTTTAATTTATTTATTTCATGTATAATATATTTATGCATAAAAATGACAATAATGAAATTTTTAAATCTAACATTCCATTAAACATCGAAATGAGTACATATTGCCCTAAACGGGACTTTTAACAGAAATAACTTGCCCACGCAGGGGCTAAACTGTACATACAAGTCCTCGCAGGGACTGATTACTAAGATAGATGTCCACGCAGGGACTAAGTACATACATAAATGTCCACGCAGGGACTTCATTGAAATAAGGAAATACAATAATACATATAGGGATTCAGTGGTCCCTTTTCTTCTTTCCTTTAAGTAAGCTTGCTAAGCCCTTGAGAAATCCCCGATTATTCCTGCGCTCTTCTTGAAAGTCATGTTCCACCCGGCTTAGTCTTTGGAGGATTTCCTCCTGTTCCGGTGGGGAAAACCATTGTGGCTGTGACTGGTGCTGAATCGGTGGCCGAGCAGGTATTTGATACCCATGAGTTGGATATCCCACTCCCCAGGGAGCTCCATATGGTCCTTCAGGATGAAGGGCGTTGTAGTTTGCTGCTACAAGATACGGGTCGGCTTCAGCATAGTTATAGTGTGTAACACCTCGAAAATTCACGTCCTATAATGTGTTGACACGTGTCATAAAGTTTGAACGTGTGAAAGAATGTTATAAAAGGACTAAAGTTGACAAACATGGAAAGTATGAGATTATACGGATTCTAAGTGTCAACAGTGAATAAATATACTTCATAATAACCCTACATAATGTTCATAACATCAAACGAATAAATCATGGATCATACGAAGCTAAAAGTGAGAGATTACAAACTACAGGGGTTAAATGTGTCAACATGTTAAAGATATACCTCTGAGTGACCTTTTGACAAACCCGAAGCTTTGTAAATGTTAATTATGCTCACTAGAATGCACGATTCAAATTTCATAAAGTTTCGTTATCGTATGAGAAAGTTATGATCAAATTCGTGTACGAAGGGTTAAAGTGCAAACGTTGAAAGTTAAGACTTTTCGGGTTAACCGGAAGTGTTCAGGGACTTGGCAAAGTGAGTATAAGTCCTAAAGCCCTTGTGGGTAAATATAGGGGGGTCAAAATGCTAGAAATAACCCTAGTTGCCCCTTCGTAAAGCCAAAGGTCAAGCTGCAAAACATTTAAAAATGAAAATTCTGACTGTTGAATGCTTACGCATCGTAGCAATATGTTGCTACGATGCGCAAGGGTATGCCCAGAACCAAAAAACGGGCTGTTGCCTGTTTTACGGGATTTTGACCCATTTGGCCGGTTATTCTCACTCATGTACGACCCCTAGGCACCTCCTAACATCTAGGACCAGGTGTTGATCAGTTGTGGTGTATGCTAGACCTTGTTGTCAACCAATCATGGTGATTGAGTCCACTATATAAGGACTTCAAGTGCACAAGTGTTCCACACATCATTTCCTTGCAATCTGATCATTCTTGGAGCTCTCAAGCAGGTCCAATTGATCATATCTTGTGCATAGGACTCTTGTAAGTCTACTAGTCCTTCCTTAGTTGAGTTTAGCTTGTTTAATTAGCTAAAAGTCAAACCGTCGTAATTACGGTTTGACTTCGAGATTAGTCACTAATGACTCAGTCTTATCTCGAATTAAAAATAGTTTTAGAATGGTATTTATGTGGGAAATAAAACTCCAAAAGGGTTTCCCCTGATCACCATCATAAGCAGGTCAAATGTCGGGTCAAACCTTTACTTAAAAAGTCAACATAATGCTTAAAATGTCATTTATGCATAATTAGCTATCTAGAACATATATAACATGTTTGAACATTGTTATAACTTAGAAATAAGTGTAAGAACATGTCCCAACATGTTCAACCCGACTATTTTCCTGTTTAGACCCGGTTCGGAACCGAAAGTCACATAGTTTGACTTTCCCGTTGACTTTCAGTTCTGACCCGTTTGGGCATATTTTAGAAATGCCTCAGAGCTTTAATTGGATTAGGATACATGTTAGAACAACCCTCTGTGATCATTCACCTTGGTTCACTAGTTATCCAATTAATATGCATATTTCCGTTAATTGCTCATATGTTGACCGTTATGCCCTTATTACCTTAAAACATGATTTATGAAAATGTAAAAGTGTAGAAACCTTAGTTACTGATATATAAACTTGTATGCAAAGTTTGACATCAGTTTGACTTGTAGATTTAGAGTTATGCTCAATATCGCAAATCTAATGCTTTATGTTAATAAAATGGCGTAATTAGCGTATAGCCTAGTTAAGCCTACTTTTTGGTATCAAACTTAATACCCACTAATGTAATATAATATTTTGGGATTTTTAAAGATTTTTAATTAATTTTAGGCTGAGCATAACTAGGAGTCGTAGGCTTAATCCGGTAATTGTCGGTTTTGCCCTTACGGGCCATAAAATGAGTTTTACTTATCGAAACGACTCCAAACCTTTTTCTACTGATCACATATGATACATAATTTATTTTAAGCCTTCTGGAAATATAAAAATATCAGATTTAAGTATCGAACCCGGAAATGGCCTTTAATCGCGTTATTTAGCGTTTTTAACGCATAGTATGTTTTAAAATCATATTGAACATACCCGGGTTGATACCTACTGATATATGAGGAAAAATATGATACTTTAACAGTAAGAAAAGGTTGATTAACTCAGACTTCGTTTTTGAGCTTTTCGGCTTATGTGAAATTACCAAAATACCCCTACGGGGCATAGTTTGGTTAAGAATGATAAATTTCACATATATGCCTTAGCCTACTATTATAACTCATCAAAATGAGTATGTTTTCTGTTTACATCAGACCTGTAACTCAGTTAAACATATAGGCGCTTTTACAAACTTTAAAATGACCAAACTACCCCTACGAGGCATAGTTTGTGTTTAAATTAGTTCGGGGCATAATGAAAGACATCCTACTGATGTCACAACATATTTGAAGCATATTAACTTAGGAAACATGTATATGGCTCTTACGGATACCCGTTACGCTTATTTCGCGTTCGGTTCGGTTTATGAAACAAGTTTACATAAACTAGCCGAAACGGGTCAAACCTTATCGGTTTCATCTCAAAATCCAGAATGTGAATAATAAACCCATATTAAACAAGTCTCTGAACTTGTCGGGTCTAAATCACATTCTATCCGGTCTTCGCTTAATCGTGCGTACGAACCGTATCTTTGAAACTAGCCGGTCTAAGCTTAAGCTTAATTAAAGACCCGTTAGGATTCTAATAGGTTATTAAAAACCTTCGTTCCAGATTAGGAGCCCAGTAAAAGCTATCTGTACTTGCTGATTTGATATACGGCTGGGATTGAATTTATATTTAGCTCAGGTAAATACTTTTAACTTATTTTCCCTATACGGGCTTGGGTTACGGTATATAGCATACCGCTTGTTCGAGCATCAAATCTCCATGCTTAGTGGGTAGTTGAATAATTTGATCGGCTCGTTTTAAACAGATTTGTTTACTTTACAGCCTTTGGGGGGTTAATGACCATGTCCCGGATATCCTCGGCATTATCTTACGAGATGGCCACGACCTGAGCACGGGGTGTAGGCGTACACCTGTCAGTGTATAACTCTAGAATTGTGGTGTGTCTATTGATCTTTAACCCGGATACGTTCCGGGCTACTGAACGCATAAGTAACATGTAAATCGTTCACAAGATTATAATATTAAATAATTCTCCCAAGTTAAAAAGATTAATTTTGCCTCTGTGCATTTTAATCAATGCGTCAAGATATTTTGTGCCACGTGCATTCAAAACAATTTACAAACTCTTTTTCCAAAATGAGTCAGTTGAATGTATTTACCAGTGTAAACAGACGTATTTTCCAAAAAGGCTAAATGCAGGTACTATACGAAATTGGCTGGATATGTCTCCTTAGCATCAATAGAAGTCTCGCAAGCTTAAGATGCCTAAAAGTCTGTTGAACTATTGTTTCCATTTTATGCTCGATCCTTCTGTGGATAAACTTCCGAATATTGTGACAATTGATATTACAATAATAAATTAGGTTGTATTATATTTTCAATTGCTTCCGCTGTGCTTAATAATATTGTGTTGTTTGACTATTATGTTGCCAACCATGACGTCACGATACTCCCCACCGGGCCCACCGGTGACACGTGGAAATCGGGGTGTGACAGGTTGGTATCAGAGCCAACACTGAGTGAATTAAACACTAGCCTTAGTGTTTAATCTCAGTTGCACAATTGCACAATTCTAAACTTCTGAGTCTAGACTTAACTTAGGAATATTCTCAATCCTAATCTTGAAATTTTACTTCCAAATTTTTATTGGATACGTCGCCAAGCAAAGAAGCCGTAATAGGAGTTCTCCACACCCGGAGCCTTGAAATGCTGAGCTTCGTACCGCGACTAGAATGAAACGAGCATCCAAGGAGAAATCATTCAGAAATAAAATGAAGAAGAAACTCCTTTTACTGAAGATCGTTTCCTTAATAGTCCTTATAAGGACATAACTATCTTTCAGTCCCTCCGAGGACACATTATTCCTTTTAAGTCCCGCTTAGGGCAACTTTATACTTTTATTTTTATATAATGGAATGATTAAGTTTAAACTTTCATTCTAAATAAGAAATATTAAATAAATGGAAAAATAATATTTCCTTTTTTTGCAAGATCTACCATTATAATAAAATGGCAAAATCTAAAAGGGCAAGACCTAGCTAGGGTCAATTATAAGACCGGGCCAAGATGGTAAGACCTGTTAAAAAGATTAAAATCATTAATTAAGAATCTTAATGTGAAACCTAGCCTAGGGTCAATTATAAGACCGGGCCAAGATGGTAAGACCTGTTTAAAAAGATTCAATTCCCTGTTAACATCTTAAAACATGTTAACACTCCTGGCAGATGTGATTCATTTAAAATCACACACGTCATTTTTATATGGAATTCTTCAAAAGATTCCTAACCCAGTTTAATGATCTCTAAATCCTGGGTTTACATCATCAATTAAGATGATCATATTTTAACCATACGTGGTAATATAGTGCCTACGGGCCTTGCTCATTTCTACATGAGCCAAAATACAGTGGTAGCTATGACTCCCTGTCAGATAAAGGTAATGAACTAGGTTCAAACCTCAAATGCTTTGATTCTCTGAAATCCTAGCATATAATTTATAATTGTCTACGTGACTAGGCCTATTGTGCCAATATACTTTCATGCTTTGATTCTCTGAAATCATAGCTTATAAATTATATATGTCCTTGTGACTAAGCCAGTTGTGCTAATATACTTAAAGGCCTTGATTCTCTGAAATCATGGCTTATAATAAAAAAAAAAAAATTGTCCTTGTGACTAGGCCTTTTGTGCTATTAAATAAAACAGTTATTGTTGCTTTGATTCTCTGAAATCATAAGCTTATAATTTATAAATGTCCATGTGACCAGGCCATTGGTGCCACTAATAAAACTATTAATGTTTTATAATTAGGATAAATTATAATAGAAATCCTAAATAAATATATGATTAATAAATTAACCAAATAGGGTCTCTGTTTACCATGGTTAATGAATTTCCCTAAGGGGCAATTCAGTAATAAACTTCCCCTATAAGGGAAGTGCCTACGGGCTATAGTTAATGTCCTCTGAGACTAAAGACAGTGGTAGCCTACAGCTCCCTGTCAGGAAAAGGTAATGAACTTTGATTCAAACCTTAATGCCACGATTCTTTGAAATCATGGCTTATAAATTTAACTTGTCTACGCGACTAGGCCATTGGTGCTATTATTAACTTATGAATTAGGATTTATGATAAAATCCTGAATAAAATAAATATCCTTCTTTCTCTATCAGTATGCAATTGAAGGGAATCTTAAAGGTGAAACCTAGCCTACGCGGCCAAGATGGTGAAATCTACTCAAGGGATTCAGATCCTTGTTAACACCTAGGAATGTGTTAGCACTCTTGACAAATGTGATTCGAGAAAATCACAACAGTCATCCTTATATTGGATTCTTCCAATTCTCAAATCTAGCCTAGTGATCTAGGAATCATGGCTTATACCATCCTATAAGATGATCATATTATAAACATTCATTAGTGATGAAGCACCTACGGACTAAACTTGTTGTCCGATAAGACAACGACAGTGGTGGTCTTTGACCTCCTGTCTAAAACGTTGGACTATGTCCAAACATAATAGTCTATGTGATCAATGCGATCATGACTAATATCATCTAATACGATGATCATATTATTTAACATCCTTTAGGGATGTCTTGCCTACGGGCTATAATATATTGTCCATTTGAGACATTGACATTGTTATCTTTATGATTCCTTGTCTAAGGTAGTGAGCTATGCTCAAGCCAAATAGTCAATATGATTAATACAATCATGACTTATAGCATCTAATAGGATGAACAAATTATAAACATCCATGAGTGATGTTTTCGCCTATGGGCCATATTATATTGTCCATGTGTGACAAAGACATTGTGATCTTTACGATTCCCTGTCCAAGGTGGTGAGCTATGCTCAAGCCTAATAGTTCATATGATCAATACGATCATGACAAAATTCATCAATACGATGATTAAAAATTTTAACATCCGTAATGATGTTTTGCCTAAGGGCTATATTATATCGTCCAACTGAGACAAGGCAATTGTAATCTTTTGTGATTCTTTGCCAAGGGGGTGAGCTATACTCAATTCCCATAGTCTATACTATCAGTGCGATCCTGACTAGTATCCTCAGTATAATGATCATAATATTAACACCCATCGTGATGAAATGCCTACGGGCTAAACTTTATTCTAGTGTCGGTTAGACAAAGATAGTAGTGATCTTTATGATCCCCTGTTCAAAATGGTGTGATTATACCCAAACCTAATAGTCAATATGATCGATGTGATCATGACTAATATCATTAGATACGATGGTTATATATAAACATCCATTAGTGATGTTGATTGGCTTATTTTTCTGCCAAAAGAATCGTCTTTCAAGACGATGACAGTTGTAGTCTATGACTCCTTGTCCAAAGGTGAAGAACCACGTTCAAACCTTGAAGCCCTAATCTAATAAGATTGCGGCTTATAAATTAAGGTCCTTGAAAAATAGACCATCGAGTTATGTTTTAAAGTCATTCAGGACAAGCCTATGTGCTATAATTGGTCATTCGTGACAAGTTAACATATTAAATGTTAACATTTCTGGTGACATGCCTTTGTACCAAATTTGATGAATGTCCTTATAACAAGGCCGTTTGTGCCATATCTAAATGTCATCACGACAAGGCCTTCGCGCCATATGATTACATATGTCCTTCATGACTGTGCTTTATGCCATATTTTTCTACGTCCCTCGCAGCAGGCTTCTATGCCATATATGTATATATATAATAAAAGCCTTAGAGCTATTTATAATCGTCCTTGTGACAAAGACAGTTATGACATTATGGTCCCCTGTCAAGCAAGTATTGGACTCGCTCCAAATTTTGCATGCCATTGATGGTCCCGTTGTGACCTAGGCTAAATATAATGGAAATACGTTCAAATAACATTCACTATGAATGTTCGGAACAGAATAGCCCATACGGTTTATGAATGCCGTGGCTAACCTAAGTCAGGTCATCAGGATGATGACTAATAATGGTTAAATCTTGGTGATTGGTACCAAGTTTCGAGTATGGAAAACTCGGATGAGGTAGACGACAGTCGCAACGCTATTAGGGCGACGAAAGTTAATAAAACTACAAACGTAAACCTCAATATTAATGGAGTTAATCTTCGGACTGTGGTTGACGCCGCAGTGGGAAGGACCATGGAAAAGGTCATGAGACAATACAAAGAGCTGAATACTTCTCGCTCTAAATCTCATTCAAAACCATGTTAAATTACTCATGAGGAGATTTTGTTCACACTTCGTATATGAAGGATGAACCAAAGAAGGAGGATAACTCCAAGAAATCGGAGAAAGAGAGCGAGTACAGGTTTAATAAAAAGCAACGAAAGTTCAGTAAGAAGCCTGTATACCTCTAAGACTGCTTCAGCATTATTAGATGGATGTTTTATATCCATTAGGAATCATTTTTTTGATGTCCGAGTTCCGTTAAATACAAGGACTCAATATAGTGATAATAATCAAGCCCATATTGTGGGTGATAAGAAGAAATTAATTATCACGACTCCTTATGAGACAACTCTCATAATTACACGTATCCGTACGAGTGATTAATAATAAAAAAAAATGGTGGAATTGGCCGTCCCCGGAATCGAACCTGGGTCTAGGCCGCACCCTTTCGCGCGCCTAGCCAACTGAGCTAGGTGCCTAGTTTGTGAAACTTCCATCATTAATTAAATATAAGCACTCGTACAATAAACTTCCTTATCATTTATCAATGATAATTTCTGCTAAGTGTCCTGTTTTCTTTTAACAGGCAATAATAAATCTTCATGAACCATAAACTTAGCAAAAAAAAATTTCATCCACAAGGTATAAATTACCAAGGAAACCATAGTAACCGATTCTTCTAGTATCGGCAAGGAGTCCTTCCGAAAATCTAAGAGTACTCTTTCTTCGCATAGAGTACGACAACATATGTTATTTTAATTATTTTTCTCATTGTTTTCTATCGCCTGCGAATGCCAAACTATGTTTGATAAAAGTGTCATATGAGGATTGGCGTATCCTAGTGTGTCCCATAGATTATTTCCATGTCTGATCAGCATGGAGGTTTAATACATGGAACCCCTAAGATATCCCAATGATCATATTGTACTAAAGTCGACTGGTAGTATTCAAAGAAGATATCCAAAAATGGAAATTTTTTTTTTTAAGTAAATGTTCCCGACTAAGGAATTCGTGGACTTATAACATAAAAGTGTCACTCATTTGACACGAACAATGATGGATGAGCTGGAGCCTGAGATATGGAAAATCTCTGTAGCCTCCTTGCAATCTTGATTATCTTCTCATAAGTTTTCCCTGCTTACCTCCGGGAAGGCAGGTAGAATTAAGATTGTATCCCGCTGTGGGCTGGAGTATTGTGAAAACTCCATATTGATTATGGAATAATCAAAACCTTGATTAAGTAGGTTTTAAAACATAGGCACATAAAGCCTGACTCAATATTCTGAGGGTTTTATGATATTAAATAAGAAAGAAGGTTCATAATGCTTATGCATACATGCTGCAACCCTAATTAAGCAACGATTAAGAATTTGCCATCAGCTACACAGGGTCTAAGGGCAAATTATTGGTGGATAGGCTTGAACAAGTCTGTAGCCACCCATGTAGCTAAATGCTTGACATGTGCGCAAATCAAAGCCGAGCATCAAAAGCCGTCAGGTTTGCTACAACAGCCTGAACTTCCTACGTGGAAGTGGGAAATGGTAACTATGGATTTTATTACCAAGTTACCCAAGACGAGGAAAGGAAATGATACGATATGGGTTATAGTTGACCGACTGACTAAGTCAGCTCATTTCTTACCCATCAAGGAGACTTATAGCTCCGATATGTTAGCCCAGTTATATGTTGATAAGATTGTAGCCCTACACGGCATACCTGTAGCTATTATCTCTGACCGAGATACTAGATACATGTCACATTTTAGGAAAAATTTCCAACAATCTTTGGGCACACGTTTGAATATTAGTACGGCCTACCATCCTCAGACTGACGGTCAGAGTGAGCGTACTATTCAAACGTTAAAAGACATGCTACCTGAATGTGCGATCGATTTGGGTGGTAGTTAGGATAAGAACCTACCGTTAATCGAATTCTCCTACAACAGTAGCTACCATACCAGCATTAAGGCTGCGCCTTTTGAGGCGTTATACGGTAGAAAGTGTAGATCGCCTAATTGTTAGGCGGAAGTTGGAGATGTCCAGTTATCAGGACCAGAGATAGTGTTCGAAACAACGGACAAGATTGTCCAGATTCGCGACCGTCTCAAAGCTGCCCGGGATAGGCAGAAGAGTTACGCTGATCCTAAGCGTAAGGATTTTTACTTCGAAGTAGGTGACAAAGTCCTACTTAAAGTGTCACCCTGGAAGGGAGTGATGCGGTTTGGTAAGAAAGGCAAGCTAAGCCCGAGATACATAGGACCTTTCGAGGTTATCGAACGTGTCAGGTCAGTTGCCTATAAGTTGAACTTACCTGAAGAGCTCAGTGGAATTCACAATGTGTTCCACATCTGCAATCTGAAGAAGTGCTTCGCTGATGAATCACTGGTTATACCCCATACAGATATGAATATAGATGAGAGCTTAAAATTTGAAAAACCTGTGTCGATTGAAGATCGACAGGTAAAGAAGCTTCGAAGGAAGCATGTACCTATTGTTAAGGTCAAATGGGATGCCCGTAGTGGTCCCGAATTCACGTGGGAGGTTGAATCCACGATGAAAGAAAAGTACCCTTACTTATTTCAGTAAATCTCGGGTCGAGATTTATTTTAAGGGGGTGAGGATGTAACACCTCGAAAATTCACGTCCTATAATGTGTTGACACGTGTCATAAAGTTTGAACGTGTGAAAGAATGTTATAAAAGGACTAAAGTTGACAAACATGGAAAGTATGAGATTATATGGATTCTAAGTGTCAACAGTGAATAAATATACTTCATAATAACCCTACATAATGTTCATAACATCAAACGAATAAATCATGGATCATACGAAGCTAAAAGTGAGAGATTACAAACTACAGGGGTTAAATGTGTCAACATGTTAAAGATATACCTCTGAGTGACCTTTTGACAAACCCGAAGCTTTGTAAATGTTAATTATGCTCACTAGAATGCACGATTCAAATTTCATAAAGTTTCGTTATCGTATGAGAAAGTTATGATCAAATTCGTGTACGAAGGGTTAAAGTGCAAACGTTGAAAGTTAAGACTTTTCGGGTTAACCGGAAGTGTTCAGGGACTTGGCAAAGTGAGTATAAGTCCTAAAGCCCTTGTGGGTAAATATAGGGGGGTCAAAATGCTAGAAATAACCCTAGTTGCCCCTTCGTAAAGTCAAAGGTCAAGCTGCAAAACATTTAAAAATGAAAATTTTGACTGTTGAATGCTTACGCATCGTAGCAATATGTTGCTACGATGCGCAAGGGTATGCCCAGAACCAAAAAACGGGCTGTTGCCTGTTTTACGCGATTTTGACCCATTTGGCCGGTTATTCTCACTCATGTACGACCCCTAGGCACCTCCTAACATCTAGGACCAGGTGTTGATCAGTTGTGGTGTATGCTCGACCTTGTTGTCAACCAATCATGGTGATTGAGTCCACTATATAAGGACTTCAAGTGCACAAGTGTTCCACACATCATTTCCTTGCAATCTGATCATTCTTGGAGCTCTCAAGCAGGTCCAATTGATCATATCTCGTGCATAGGACTCTTGTAAGTCTACTAGTCCTTCCTTAGTTGAGTTTAGCTTGTTTAATTAGCTAAAAGTCAAACCGTCGTAATTACGGTTTGACTTCGAGATTAGTCACTAATGACTCAGTCTTATCTCGAATTAAAAATAGTTTTAGAATGGTATTTATGTGGGAAATAAAACCCCAAAAGGGTTTCCCCTGATCACCATCCTAAGCAGGTCAAATGTCGGGTCAAACCTTTACTTAAAAAGTCAACATAATGCTTAAAATGTCATTTATGCATAATTAGCTATCTAGAACATATATAACATGTTTGAACATTGTTATAACTTAGAAATAAGTGTAAGAACATGTCCCAACATGTTCAACCCGACTATTTTCCTGTTTAGACCCGGTTCGGAACCGAAAGTCACATAGTTTGACTTTCCCGTTGACTTTCAGTTCTGACCCGTTTGGGCATATTTTAGAAATGCCTCAGAGCTTTAATTGGATTAGGATACATGTTAGAACAACCCTCTGTGATCATTCACCTTGGTTCACTAGTTATCCAATTAATATGCATATTTCCGTTAATTGCTCATATGTTGACCGTTATGCCCTTATTACCTTAAAACATGATTTATGAAAATGTAAAAGTGTAGAAACCTTAGTTACTGATATATAAACTTGTATGCAAAGTTTGACATCAGTTTGACTTGTAGATTTATAGTTATGCTCAATATCGCAAATCTAATGCTTTATGTTAATAAAATGGCGTAATTAGCGTATAGCCTAGTTAAGCCTACTTTTTGGTATCAAACTTAATACCCACTAATGTAATATAATATTTTGGGATTTTTAAAGATTTTTAATTAATTTTAGGCTGAGCATAACTAGGAGTCGTAGGCTTAATCCGGTAATTGTCGGTTTTGCCCTTACGGGCCATAAAATGAGTTTTACTTATCGAAACGACTCCAAACCTTTTTCTACTGATCACATATGATAAATAATTTATTTTAAGCCTTCTGGAAATATAAAAATATCAGATTTAAGTATCGAACCCGGAAATGGCCTTTAATCACCTTATTTAGCGTTTTTAACGCATAGTATGTTTTAAAATCATATTGAACATACCCGGGTTGATACCTACTGATATATGAGGAAAAATATGATACTTTAACAGTAAGAAAAGGTTGATTAACTCAGACTTCGTTTTTGAGCTTTTCGGCTTATGTGAAATTACCAAAATACCCCTACGGGGCATAGTTTGGTTAAGAATGATAAATTTCACATATATGCCTTAGCCTACTGTTATAACTCATCAAAATGAGTATGTTTTCTATTTACATCAGACCTGTAACTCAGTTAAACATATAGGCGCTTTTACAAACTTTAAAATGACCAAACTATCCCTACGAGGCATAGTTTGTGTTTAAATTAGTTCGGGGCATAATGAAAGACATCTGTAATACCCTAGTTACTAATTAACGATTTTGTATGTAATTACCAACAATTAGATGTGTAGTTAAGACAACACATATTATATAAATACTGGTTTATTAAAACTTTTACAAATCATAAGTTATTCTACATAACGTGATCGGGTTCGTCGTTAAAAATTTATAACGAGGCAACGTGCGGAAGCATATGTCTTTATCGTGTTCGGTTCTTCTTTGAGCTTGATCGTCTTTCGGCATCCAAAATGTACCTACATTTCATAAACATGAAATGCTTTAGTCATACTGGGATTTAAAACGTGTTTAAACGAGTCCGGGAATTGAAACTAATTAAAAATATATTTTATTACTGGGTCCACCGTAAATTACGGTACCTCGCTCCATTTTATACTTGCGCACACGCTCAACGCAGCTCATAACAACATATAACAATTTTATCAATCATGTCGTAGGCTACAGTCTACAGACCGTAGCTTACAGTCCATTAATAATCAATAAAACAGCCCTTCCAGTACCGTAGCCTACGCTGAGCCGTAGGTTACGTTGCAGCCCAGCTACATATTAATCAACAAAACAGCCCTTCCAGTACCGTAGCCTACGCTGAGCCGTAGGTTACGCTGCAGCCCAGCTACAGATTTACCGGTTTAATCCTTTTTACGAAAACGGCCGTAACTTTCAAACCGTTTATCCGTTTTACCTCCCGTTTCTTCCTACATGGTCGTAAATTAACATTCTATCATGTGAACTTGAAATTTAACATCCGGGTTAAGGAAATTCTTAACTTATACGTTTTCGGCTTATTATTTTTACGAAAACGACCGTAACTTTCAAACCGTTTATCCGTTTTACTCGATTCTTTTTCCTACGCAGCCGTAATTTAATTCTCCATCACATGGAGTGAAAATCCAATATTTGGACTACCATAATTTATGACTTCTAAACCTTCAGCTTATTACCCTTTTACCAAATTTTGACCCGTTCATGCATATATCAACATAACTTGATTGTTTAACCTAAATTCCTCATGAACCTTATAATTTCAACGTCGTCTATCATATAAGGTCCTAATCACGGGTTTCTTACAACATCCCAACCCATTTCCACTTAAATGTTATTTTGACCCGTTTGAGGTATTTAAGCATATTTTAAGCACCAATTGCTTTAATTCATTTCAAAATACATATGTCCACATTTCTTATCAAAGGATCTTCCACCACAACTATATTTGTGGTGGATTCAATGTGGTGACTTATAAATATCAAAATTTACCCTTCAAATCGTTATTTTACGGCAAAGACTCAAATAGAGCCATTTGACTAACGTTTTACATCCTTCAACTTCTATACTCATCCTAAGTAATTATCTAATTGTAAAACTCGTTTCCAAACAACCTTTAAGGGTTGTTTGTTCAATTAGCCTACAAGGGCATTTTGGTCAACATTAGTCCTTCATTTACGACGAATGACTTTTAGTTACTTGTTTTACCCAAACTCCGATCTTTTAACTATGATTTTATTTGAAAGGGCACTAGGCCTTTCAAATATAATGACCATCGTCCGTAACATTTGGTTTACCTATTAGGGTAATCAAAAACTTATTCTAGACTTCGTTTAACTCTCATTAGTCTTACATTTAAATGAGAGTTATCTTATTATGCGTACCTGGCTCGGATCATTACATTGACCCATTTAAGTACCTTGCCTCGATATCTACTAAGTAATAGCGATGTAAATATCCACTCGATATTTATTTCTGAAATCAAACAACTCATCAAACCATTAGTCGATATTGTCAAAAAGTGATATTTTCACCTTTTGACCCGTTGGTCTAAATGACCGATAGTTATTGTCAACAAGTGTCTAAATTTCAATTTTTACCCTTATTGGTTATCTTGTTCCGTACGACTACACGCCGGAAACACCATATCTCAATTTCCCATTTGTCTGGTTCGAAATCAAAACAACAAAAGGACATTCTAAACTATATGACTAGTGTAAGCTATACTTACCTTGCATCCATGCCACGCTTTTCTTTCCGTACGCGCTCCGTTTGACCCGCTTCATCCACAAGTTTCCACCTAGCTTGTTAGGCGTCAAACTATCATCATATTTCATAAGATGGTTAATTTAGTCATTGTTAATCATAACTATTCCATCTTACGTATTTTTCTATCAAATTTATCATTCGATCTTACTAATGGTTGGTTTGACTACTAAAAGTCAAACGCCCCTTAGCATATAAATGCACATTCAAGCTCTATCTATCAATTAGTAGCTAACATGATCTTATACACTTAGTTACATGAACATGGCTACCAAATTTCATCACAACATTCAAAATCCATTTCAATCATGTATGAACAAGTTCCCAAATCACTAAATTTGTTTGAGTGCCTTGTTTCTATTATTCAATATGATGATTTTTTTTTAAACATAAACTTATCATCATCCTTACTATTATATCAAAACCTACTTCCTAGTTTACTTGTTAATCACATACAAGTGATATTACTTCAAGTTCTTCATAATTTCATCATATCTAACAAAACCCACTTCAACTATATATGAACAAGTACCCAAATTCATGGTTAAATCGAACACCTTCTATTTGTTTTCATGCATGTAGATTCTAAGCATGGTTATATCATCAAAATCATCATAACATTAAAACCCACTTGTCTAAGTGTGTTAATTCATCAAATCCTTCAATTCATAGCATGTTTTGTATGATTTTCACTTAGGGTTTCGTTCCTAAGCAAGTATACATCACTAATCTAGCCATAGCTTCTATAATCCATGCCTAATTCACGATTAGGATGTTTATCCAATTTTTACAACTTCACGAATCATCAATATTTTACATACCTTACGATCCTCTTGTACGGGTGATCATTAATTCATGCTCGGTTGTGAATTTGGGCTTCATTTGATCCTTCAATTTGATGGATTTGTTGAAAGTTAGGGTTTGGCTCCATGGGAGCTCCCCTGAGATCGATCCAGAGCACACACTTGTGTGTGTGTGTTTTGTTTTGTTATTAATAAATAACCTTTCGAGTTATACAACTTTAACCCCTCGTGTTTGGTTCGTTATTAAGTAGATCACAACCTACTTATTTCTAATATCAATATTCCCATTTATTAACTAGGTTAGACATTCCTAGTTAACTTAGTGGGTTCGGGGGAAATTATGACTAAGTTTATTTTAGGTCCCGTTAACCCGGGCCTTTTATAGCTTTTATTTCCTTAAAAGCTTTTGTTCACTTTTTATTTAATATTAGGATTAATTATTTAAATCCTAATATTTACCGGGTAAATTTTGCCACTAACGGTACTTTACCCGTCTTTCAGTATTAACGGAGTTTGATTATCAAACCCGTTTTCGGGGTGTTACAAGTCTACCCCCCTTAAAGAGGTTTCGTCCTCGAAACCTTTTCTTACATAATTTATCGAGTTTAACTCCATGCATTTGCTCTCGATAATTAATTAAACATTTCTCATACTTTAACCGATTGTTAGTATTACCAGAAAGGTATGGTAATATCTTTTTGGTTATTAATCGTCTACGTATCTTACATGACATAATGCGACTTTAAATAACATAATCTCGTTATTTCCACTAGTTTAATTAACTTAGCAATTTCCATCGCTTTCATATACTATCGAATTCTTTATGATACTTTGACCCGTCTAAAGGTCCTTAGTGAAATCCTTCACTTTTAGCAACAATTTCTTTTGTTTTCAAATTCGTTTATTCGATTCAGTTATACCGAATCCATCGCTTACAACGAGCAAATTTATTTAAATGACCTTAACCGGTCTCACTAACTCGACTTATTAGTCCAGTTACTTTTTTACCGCTTGCTTGGTTATAATGTGATTCTACTTCACATTGCATTTCTTGACCGTGATCTTGTCACATCATGTTTAATTTATATTAACTTTTCATTTTCGAAATTATCACTTTTCAAGTATATCGTCTTGCGCCTATCAGTGTCAAGACTTGTATCTTTAATGCTCACTATTATCTGGTTTACATACATTCATATTTGATTATGTCCCATTACCGGGCTCATTATTCTTTTGCTTTTAACGATACCATTATCCTGCTTGCGTTTACTCATGTCGTCCGGCATGATATTATATTCGACCCATTCAACTTTAAAATAGTTGAACATAATTTATTCAAAATTTCTATTCTTACATTATCTTGTTGTCTTTTAGTTATGACTCAAAACCCGAGTCTTTTAACCTTCCATCCGAGTTCCCGTTTCTCGGTCTACACATGTGTTTAATTCTTACCCATCAACCGGGTGTTTTACCGAAGTCGTTATTATTGCAACCCTCCCGGTATGCATTAAGACCTCGCTTCATTCATTTTTTTTTATATTCCGACTTTGTCCTCGAGTTTGACGTTTTACAAAAACGACCCGCTTAGTGACATGTTTTCATTTTCCGGGTTCGAGTGTAAGTACACTCCCTCCCACTGCATATTTTGATCATTCTACATGTTTATATTCTTCGGGTTCGAGTGTAGGTACACCCCCTCCCAATACATGCTTACATCATTTTACATGTTTGCATTTTCCGGGTTCGAGTGTAAGTACACCCCCTCCCAATGCATATCTCGATTATTTTACATGTTTCTATTCTTCGGGTTCGAGTGTAAGTACACCCCCTCCCAATACTTGTCTAAATCATCTTACATGCTTCTTTGTCCCTTCACTCGGGCTCATTATCCTAATGTAATACGCTTCCGCCACTCGGTTGTGCGTTTACATTATTATCAAATATTTTGCTTATCTGATTCATTTGGGTACTTTTTAATTAGTCCCATTCACTCCGCCCTTACTACATCGGATGTAAACGTGTCCGCCATAAGAAGTTCATGGTATCATATGCCACTACTTACTTGGCCAGAGTAAGCGATTAACACATGACACGCATGACCTTTTTATAGTTTTCACATCACGCCCTATGTAAGTAATGCCTCTATTTGTTTCTCTTGGAAACAATATCCCGAACACATTTTCTATTCGGGTTTTTCCAAGTTTTTAATCTACATATGCAACTTTCAATTTCTACATATTTGTTGCATATTGCTATTTGTGCAATTATATTTAAAATGTGCACCTGGTAATGCTTGCCTTATCGGGCTTTCTTGCCATTACTTATTTGCGATCTTTACGCGATTCAGGTCCTTGATGAGTATGCTCTTCTTGTCATATCTCGGACCATTCCATCATCATATCCACAATTCGTTTGACTCTCGTCGTCTTCAAACGTGAGCGTCCTTAAATTAAAACATTCACAAAGGTTAGTAACGTCAACTTCAATAATCGCCCGTATTATAATACAAGGCTTTTTCTACTATACGCGTCAACGCACGTATTTTCGTCAACTACATCAATCGTTTAATTGGGGTAACGTGTGTTACACGATAGCCCTATGTGTTATTTACAACAATTTAGCATACTAAACTATTAACATACGTGTACTTACCGGATTTGCGATCAAGCCTCGAACCGAACACTATTCTTTATCAAGAGCGTAAGGTTTAAGTCTAAGCATGGTTTTCCCCACCATACTTGAATCTCTTAAACCAAGGCTCTGATACCAACTTGTAACACCCTAGTTACTAATTAACGATTTTGTATGTAATTACCAACAATTAGATGTGTAGTTAAGACAACACATATTATATAAATACGGGTTTATTAAAACTTTTACAAATCATAAGTTATTCTACATAACGTGATCGGGTTCGTCGTTAAAAATTTATAACGAGGCAACGTGCGGAAGCATATGTCTTTATCGTGTTCGGTTCTTCTTTGAGCTTGATCGTCTTTCGGCATCCAAAATGTACCTACATTTCATAAACATGAAATGCTTTAGTCATACTGGGATTTAAAACGTGTTTAAACGAGTCCGGGAATTGAAACTAATTAAAAATATATTTTATTACTGGGTCCACCGTAAATTACGGTACCTCGCTCCATTTTATACTTGCGCACACGCTCAACGCAGCTCATAACAACATATAACAATTTTATCAATCCTGTCGTAGGCTACAGTCTACAGACCGTAGCTTACAGTCCATTAATAATCAATAAAACAGCCCTTCCAGTACCGTAGCCTACGCTGAGCCGTAGGTTACGTTGCAGCCCAGCTACATATTAATCAACAAAACAGCCCTTCCAGTACCGTAGCCTACGCTGAGCCGTAGGTTACGCTGCAGCCCAGCTACAGATTTACCGGTTTAATCCTTTTTACGAAAACGGCCGTAACTTTCAAACCGTTTATCCGTTTTACCTCCCGTTTCTTCCTACATGGTCGTAAATTAACATTCTATCATGTGAACTTGAAATTTAACATCCGGGTTAAGGAAATTCTTAACTTATACGTTTTCGGCTTATTATTTTTACGAAAACGACCGTAACTTTCAAACCGTTTATCCGTTTTACTCGATTCTTTTTCCTACGCAGCCGTAATTTAATTCTCCATCACATGGTTGTTTGTTCAATTAGCCATTTGACGGCAAATCGTTATTTTACGGCAAAGACTCAAATAGAGCCATTTGACTAACGTTTTACATCCTTCAACTTCTATACTCATCCTAAGTAATTATCTAATTGTAAAACTCGTTTCCAAACAACCTTTAAGGGTTGTTTGTTCAATTAGCCTACAAGGGCATTTTGGTCAACATTAGTCCTTCATTTACGACGAATGACTTTTAGTTACTTGTTTAACCCAAACTCCGATCTTTTAACTATGATTTTATTTGAAAGGGCACTAGGCCTTTCAAATATAATGACCATCGTCCGTAACATTTGGTTTACCTTTTAGGGTAATCAAAAACTTATTCTAGACTTCGTTTAACTCTCATTAGTCTTACATTTAAATGAGAGTTATCTTATTATGCGTACCTGGCTCGGATCATTACATTGACCCATTTAAGTACCTTGCCTCGATATCTACTAAGTAATAGCGATGTAAATATCCACTCGATATTTATTTCTGAAATCAAACAACTCATCAAACCATTAGTCGATATTGTCAAAAAGTGATATTTTCACCTTTTGACCCGTTGGTCTAAATGACCGATAGTTATTGTCAACAAGTGTCTAAATTTCAATTTTTACCCTTATTGGTTATCTTGTTCCGTACGACTACACGCCGGAAACACCATATCTCAATTTCCCATTTATCTTGTTCGAAATCAAAACAACAAAAGGACATTCTAAACTATATGACTAGTGTAAGCTATACTTACCTTGCATCCATGCCACGCTTTTCTTTCCGTACGCGCTCCGTTTGACCCGCTTCATCCACAAGCTTCCACCTAGCTTGTTAGGCGTCAAACTATCATCATATTTCATAAGATGGTTAATTTAGTCATTGTTAATCATAACTATTCCATCTTACGTATTTTTCTATCAAATTTATCATTCGATCTTACTAATGGTTGGTTTGACTACTAAAAGTCAAACGCCCCTTAGCATATAAATGCACATTCAAGCTCTATCTATCAATTAGTAGCTAACATGATCTTATACACTTAGTTACATGAACATGGCTACCAAATTTCATCACAACATTCAAAATCCATTTCAATCATGTATGAACAAGTTCCCAAATCACTAAATTTGTTTGAGTGCCTTGTTTCTATTATTCAATATGATGATTTTTTTTTTTAAACATAAACTTATCATCATCCTTACTATTATATCAAAACCTACTTCCTAGTTTACTTGTTAATCACATACAAGTGATATTACTTCAAGTTCTTCATAATTTCATCATATCTAACAAAACCCACTTCAACTATATATGAACAAGTACCCAAATTCATGGTTAAATGGAACACCTTCTATTTGTTTTCATGCATGTAGATTCTAAGCATGGTTATATCATCAAAATCATCATAACATTAAAACCCACTTGTCTAAGTGTGTTAATTCATCAAATCCTTCAATTCATAGCATGTTTTGTATGATTTTCACTTAGGGTTTCGTTCCTAAGCAAGTATACATCACTAATCTAGCCATAGCTTCTATAATCCATGCCTAATTCACGATTAGGATGTTTATCCAATTTTTACAACTTCACGAATCATCAAGATTTTACATACCTTACGATCCTCTTGTACGGGTGATCATTAATTCATGCTCGGTTGTGAATTTGGGCTTCATTTGATCCTTCAATTTGATGGATTTGTTGAAAGTTAGGGTTTGGCTCCATGGGAGCTCCCCTGAGATCGATCCAGAGCACACACTTGTGTGTGTGTGTTTTGTTTTGTTATTAATAAATAACCTTTCGAGTTATACAACTTTAACCCCTCGTGTTTGGTTCGTTATTAAGTAGATCACAACCTACTTATTTCTAATATCAATATTCCCATTTATTAACTAGGTTAGACATTCCTAGTTAACTTAGTGGGTTCGGGGGAAATTATGACTAAGTTTATTTTAGGTCCCGTTAACCCGGGCCTTTTATAGCTTTTATTTCCTTAAAAGCTTTTGTTCACTTTTTATTTAATATTAGGATTAATTATTTAAATCCTAATATTTACCGGGTAAATTTTGCCACTAACGGTACTTTACCCGTCTTTCAGTATTAACGGAGTTTGATTATCAAACCCGTTTTCGGGGTGTTACAACATCCTACTGATGTCACAACATATTTGAAGCATATTAACTTAGGAAACATGTATATGGCTCTTACGGATACCCGTTACGCTTATTTCGCGTTCGGTTCGGTTTATGAAACAAGTTTACATAAACTAGCCGAAACGGGTCAAACCTTATCGGTTTCATCTCAAAATCCAGAATGTGAATAATAAACCCATATTAAACAAGTCTCTGAACTTGTCGGGTCTAAATCACATTCTATCCGGTCTTCGCTTAATCGTGCGTACGAACCGTATCTTTGAAACTAGCCGGTCTAAGCTTAAGCTTAATTAAAGACCCGTTAGGATTCTAATAGGTTATTAAAAACCTTCGTTCCAGATTAGGAGCCCAGTAAAAGCTATCTGTACTTGCTGATTTGATATACGGCTGGGATTGAATTTATATTTAGCTCAGGTAAATACTTTTAACTTATTTTCCCTATACGGGCTTGGGTTACGGTATATAGCATACCGCTTGTTCGAGCATCAAATCTCCATGCTTAGTGGGTAGTTGAATAATTTGATCGGCTCGTTTTAAACAGATTTGTTTACTTTACAGCCTTTGGGGGGTTAATGACCATGTCCCGGATATCCTCGGCATTATCTTACGAGATGGCCACGACCTGAGCACGGGGTGTAGGCGTACACCTGTCAGTGTATAACTCTAGAATTGTGGTGTGTCTATTGATCTTTAACCCGGATACGTTCCGGGCTACTGAACGCATAAGTAACATGTAAATCGTTCACAAGATTATAATATTAAATAATTCTCCCAAGTTAAAAAGATTAATTTTGCCTCTGTGCATTTTAATCAATGCGTCAAGATATTTTGTGCCACGTGCATTCAAAACAATTTACAAACTCTTTTTCCAAAATGAGTCAGTTGAATGTATTTACCAGTGTAAACTGACGTATTTTCCAAAAAGGCTAAATGCAGGTACTATACGAAATTGGCTGGATATGTCTCCTTAGCATCAATAGAAGTCTCGCAAGCTTAAGATGCCTAAAAGTCTGTTGAACTATTGTTTCCATTTTATGCTCGATCCTTCTGTGGATAAACTTCCGAATATTGTGACAATTGATATTACAATAATAAATTCGGTTGTATTATATTTTCAATTGCTTCCGCTGTGCTTAATAATATTGTGTTGTTTGACTATTATGTTGCCAACCATGACGTCACGATACTCCCCACCGGGCCCACCGGTGACACGTGGAAATCGGGGTGTGACATAGTGAGTGTGAGCCGGCTGCTCAAACGGATTGTACACCGTTGAACCGGCGTAGGTAGGAATCGGGTTACCAAAACCCATTGGTGGCGGTGGTGGTGCAACTGGTGCATAACTCACCTCTGTAAATAGATTTGAAGGCCCGCACATTTGTGGGTCTTCATGCAGTGGCGGATAGTGACTGCCACTTGAGTGATGGGGGGTGCTAAAGTGAAAATCCCCTCCTCGTGCGGATATTCGTGCGCCTGTTCTCCTGCGCCTTGGTGGTTCTGGAGGTGCTTGATAAACTGGCGGCGGTGGTGGCGGTGGCGTGACTGCCACGAAACGCGAATCTTCGGAGGGATCCTGTTGCTGCTGCTGCTGTTGGTTATGAGAGGGTGTAAAGTACCACTCATACTGGTTGAACCTCGCGTGGTAACTGTCGGGACCACGGTAGGGTGATCTGTGGAAGGATGATCCATCAGAGATATCGATGGGATGGTTGGGGGTCCCGGTTGCAGGCTCGACGGGATCCGTGTCCTCGTCCATGTCCATTGCTTGGTCTCCCGAAAAATGGTCTTCAGGTCCTAGTGGGTTAAAACCCACTGGTTCTTCGATATAGTTTGCCGGGTTGAACCGGCCCTGAAAGACAGGAGTGGGGTCGCCAAAGGAACGGTGCGAAACGGATCGCTGCAACGGTAAGAAGGAGTGTCGTGAGTCATCGGGCTCGTTTTCCGAATGCGGCCCGAAGGAGTGACGGAAGGGAGGTGTTGTGCTATACGAGGTAGATCATCTAGCGGGCTCTAATTGGGTCCTCCAGTTTCCTTGAGGATCGGCTCTCATCGTAGTAGAAGGAGTCCGCCGGTGTGAAGGCCCGGCTTCGTGATCATTGGGGGCATTGATCGGCCCCTTACCTCGTCCTCCTCTTTTAAATCTAGGTGGCATAATTCCTGTCAAAACAAATAAGAGATACAACAAAAATATAAAGGACAAAGTTAGAATTAAAAACAATTTGGATTAGTCCTAAGTTCTTTGTCTAGACTCGAAAATTTAGGAATGTGCAATTGTGTCATTGAGATTAAACACAAAAGGCTAGTGTTTAATTCACTCAATGTTGGCTCTGATACCAACCTGTGACACCCCGATATTTCCACGTTTTGCCGGTGGGCCCGGTAGGGGAGTATCGTAACGTAGTTGATATCATTATAGTCAAACAACACAATATTTAAATGCACAGCGGAAGCAAAAGATAGTTTCATTTCAACCAAATAATATTGTAATATTGAGTATCACAAATAGTTGAAAATAATCCACAGGTGGATCAAAATAAAGAGGAAACATTGTTCAACAGTTTTATGTCATCCAAGCTTGCGAGACTTATTGTGGATGCTAGGAGAAAGCCAGCCTATTACGAGTAGTACCTGCACTTAACCTTTTTGGGAAAATACGCCAGTTTACACTAGTAAATACAATTAACTGACTCATTTTGAAAAGGTTTAATAAAATTGATTTGAATGCACGTGGCACAAACTTTTATAACTTGGGATAATTATTTGAATATAACACTTGTAAAAGAATTACATGTTTCTTATGCGTTCAGTAGCCCGGTTCATGCCGGGTTAAAGATCAATAGACACACCACATTATTTATTTAGGCACTGACGGGTGTAAGCCTACACCCCGCGCTTAGGTTGTGGCCATTTCGTAAAATGATGCCAAGGATATCCGGGACATGGTCATTAACCCCCCAAAGGCTTTAAGCAAACAAAACAATTTAAACGGGTCAATTAAATAAATTAACCACCATACGATTAAAGATTTAATGCCCAACCAAGCGGTATTTTATATACCGTACCCCAAGCCCGTATAGGGAAAATAAGTTAAAGTATTTACCTGAGCTAAATATAAATTCAATCCCAGCCGTATATCAAATTAGCAAGTACAGATAGCTTTTACTAGGCTCCTAAATCTGGAACAAAGGTTTTTAATAACCTATTAGAATCCTAACGGGTCTTTGAATTAAGCCTAAACTTAGACCGGTTAGTTTTAAAGAAAGATACGGTTCAAACGCACGATTAAGCGAAGACCGGAATAGAATGTGATTTAGACCCGATAAGTTTGAAGACTTGTATAATATGGGTAATCTAAACACATTCTGGATTTTGAGATAAAAACGATAAGGTTTGACCCGTTTCGGCTAATTTATGCAAACTAGTTACATAAACCGAACCGAACACGCAAGAAGCGTAATGGGTAACCATAAGAGTCATATACAGGTTTCCTAAGTTAATATGCCTTAAATATGTTGTGATATCAGTAGGATACCTTCCATTATGTCCAAAATGAGTTTAATCTAAATTTAAGCCCCGTAGGGGTATTTTGGTCATTTTACAGATTATAAAAGAGATTAATTATAATTCTGAGACACGGGTCTGAGATAATTAGTAGAACAACTTATTTTAACAGGTTATATCAGTTGGTGATAAGTCTTATATGACAAAATGGTTTTAAACCCATACTAGGTGTTTAATACGCGTAAAAAGCCGTTTTAAGCGATTTCCGGGTTATACAGGAAATCTGAGTTTTCTGATCAGGTTATAAAGTTCAAAATACTTCATTTATTATATAAAATCAGTAGCAATTGGATTGGTGTCCAAATATTATGTAAAACTCATTTTACAAGCAAAAGGGTATAATCGGTAATTACCGAATTAAGACAATAACCTTAGGTTATGATCAGTTTAAAAATAATTAAAAATCTTCAAAAATCTCAAAATATTATATTACATGAGTGGGTAAAAGGTTTGGTGTCAAAATTGGGTTTAGATAGGCTTTACGCTACTTACGCCGTTTAATTAATAAAAAGCTTTCTAATTACGCTATTGAGCATAACTCCTAATCTAGAGCTCCAACGGATGTGAAATTTTAGGGACATGTTTATAAATCAGTAACAAAGATTATTGTCCTCTCACATTTCCAAAATTCTCATTTTAAGGTCAAATGGGCATATTGGTCAACATTAGGCATTTAACGGAAACATCGGACAATCAACGAGTTAAGTAGTATAAACTTAGAGGGTTATACTATCATACAAGCTGGTCCTAACGGAGCTCTAAGGCATTTCTAAAACATACCAAATCGGGTCAGAACTGAAGTCAAAGCAAAAGTCAAAGTTTTGCGACTTTCGGTTCCGAATCGAGCTTAAACAGAAAATTGTCGGACCAAACAAGCTTAGACCAGTTCTTATACTAATTACCAAGTTATATGAGTGATAAAATAGGTTACGCATCTTCTACATAGCTAATTACATGTTAATTCGCAAATTAAGTTGCTGTTGACTTTTTATAAACAACTTTGACCCGACAGATGTCTTAGTTAGGACGGGAATCAGAGGGTGCCCTTTTAAGGGTTTAATGCCCACATAATTACCAACTTATAACTACCTTTACTTTGACTAATCGCTGAACCATTAGCGATTAATCGTTAAGTTAAACCTTAATTATGACGGTTTGACTTTTAAGCTATAAACTAAGTAAAAAACGATTAAGGAAGGTTAAGGAAGCTTACCAAGGTCCTATGCACGATTAGTGATGCTTAGGGAAGGCTCTTGTGCTCCAGAAATGATCAGAAGTGAAGGTATGAATGAATGATCAAAGTTTGCACAATGTGGGTCTTTATATAGTGTTCTTGATTGCTCAAGATGGTGCAACTCTATGTTGGATCCCAGATCATTCACAAGTGTCCCTAGAGCCTAAAAACCCTATTGTGCAGCACATGGTATTGCAAACAAGTGTTTAAAGTCGGTTACAAGGGCTGGACAGACACCTGTCTATGTTTTCTGCATCTGGGAGTGCCAGGCGGCCCGCGTAAGGCTCTGCCTGGGCTTACGCGGCCCGTGTGATGCCTGGTGTCAGGTTACCAAGTTTCATATAATTGCATATTTGGTCCTTGGTCCTCCTAAAAGTTGTTTTACCTTTATGTTTCGCACTTTAAGCCCTCTAAATTGATTTATAAGGGCTTCAAGACTTATACCCACTTTGTTAAGTCCTTGGTTAACTTTTGATTACCCGAAAAGTCATAAATTTCATCGTTGACGCTTTTAACCCCTCGTATACGAATTTTATCATAACTTTCTCATACGGTAACGAAACTTGGTGAAATTTTTATCATGTATTCTAGTGAGCATAATTAATTGTTACAAAGCTTCGGGTTTGCTAAAGGTCACTCAGAGGTATACTTTAAACATGTTGACACATTTAACCCCTGTAGTTTGTAATCTCTCACTTTCTTTCACAATTAACTTCGTATGATCCATGATTTATTCGTTTAAGAGTATAAACACCATGTAGGGTTATTGTAAATTATATTTATCCATTGTTGACATTTTGAACCCTCACATTCACATACTTTCCTTGTTTGTCAACTTTAGTCCCTCTAGAGTATTCTTTCACACGTTCAAAGCTTATGACACGTGTCAATACATTATAGGACGTGAATTTTCGAGGTGTTACACAATTAAAGGATTTAGCAGACGGTAACAACGGGTTGAAAACCCGCTTTAGAAGGACGTGGGTTCCTAATTCGTGTGGGGTTAAAAAGCTTCTACTTGATGAAGCTCACAAATCTCGTTATTATATTCATCCGGGGGCAACCAAGATGATAATGACTTAAAACAAAACTATTGGTGGCCCGGAATGAAAAGAGATGTAGTAAAGTACGTGGAGAAGTGCTTGACGTGTCTGCAAGTCATCGCAGAGCACCAAAAGCCCTACGGGAAACTTCAACTGTTGGATATTCCGGTTTGGAAATGGGAACATATCACAATGGACCTATTGACCAAACTACCAAAGACAAACCGTGGATTTGATGCCATATGGGTAGTGGTGGATAGACTAACAAAAAGGGCTCACTTCATTCCGATACGTGAGACTTATATGTCAGAGGTGTATACGAATGAGATAGTGGCACACTATGGAGTACCGGTATCCATTGTATCCGATAGGGATACCCGGTTTACTTCAAACTTTTGGCGTGATTTCCAAGAGCAAATGTGGATGAAATTGTTCATTAGCACCGCGTACCATCCTCAAATGGATGGACAGAGCGAAAGAACAATACTGACATTGGAAGACATGCTATGGGCTTGTATCATCGACTTCGGGGGTAGTTGGGACGTTTATCTACCTTTGGTCGAATTTTCTTATAATAATAGTTACCATGCTAGCATTGGTATGGCTCCGTACGAGATGCTTTACGGTAGATAATGCCGAACTCTGGTGTGTTGGGGTGAGGTGGGTCCACGTGAACTCGCCCATAAAGACATACTTTGAACCACTAACGAGAAAATTGATATGGTTCGAGCTCATTTAAAAGCGGCTCAGGATCGATAGAAGTCGTATGCGGATAAAAGAAGAAGACCGATCGAGTTTTAGGTTGGCGATAAGGTCATGCTCAAAGTATCTCCGTGGAAGACTGGAAGGGGATTATCTGGTTCAGGAAAAGAGGAAAGTTAAGCCCAAGGTTAATTGGGCCGTTTAAAATTGTTGAACGGGTTGGTAAAGTATCGTACTGCCTTGAACTACCGGAGGAACTGAGCGGGATACATAGTACGTTCCATGTATCACACCTCTGAAAATGTCTAGCCGAAGAAACAGCTTACATCCACTACGACGACATTGAAGTGGATAACAGACTTAACTATGCGGTGAAGCCAATTGTAATTCTAGACCGTAAGGTTAAAAGCTTGCGGAACAAGGAAATTGACCAAGTGAAGGTCAAATGGGAACATCGAAAGGGATCGGATACTACGTGGGAGTCCGAAGAAGAAATGAGACGCCTCTACCCTACGCTATTTGGTACGTATACTAGTTTCGGGGATGAAATCTTTTAAGGGGGTGGACTTGTAAAACCCCAAAAATATAGATTTATATTATAAATTAAAAGTCGGTAATAGTCAAGATAAAATAACTACGAATAAATAACCTAGTTAGTCATAAGTCTTGAACTAATAAGAAAAACTTGGTTAAAACATCCTTTATAAAAACTTGGGTAAAGTTGAGGGACTAAAGTGGATAAATTGAAAAATGATTTTATTAATTAAAAACTAAACACCAAAACACACACTTCAGTGTGTGTTCTGGTCGAGATTTCCACAGGAGCCAAGAAAGTTCTTGAGCTCAAACCCTAACTAGCTCAAATCAATCAATTGGAAGGGCAAATCAAACCCAAATCGAAATCCATGCTCAAATTAGTGATAACCTAAGTGAAGGGATCACAAGATATGTCGAATTTCATCTTTTGGTTACATCTTGAATTCTTGATGAAAACTTGAAATCGAAAATTGAGCTTGAATGATTGATGTTTGGATGAAATTAGGATGAATCCATGTCTAGGAGCAAACCCTAGTCAATAATTTGATGAATTGGTGTTCATAATTATGAAATTCATAATCACCCACTGAGGTGTTAAATGGGTTTTGTAGAATGATGAAGAACACTAGAATTATGATCATAAATTGGGTGTTATTTGAGCTCCATGAAGTAAGTCTAGGTGTTAATGTGTAAGCTAGACATATGAACTTGTGAAAAATGTTTAAACTTGACAAAAATAACTGGTTATGAACTTGATTGTAAATGTGTAAAAATTATGCCCATTAAATGTTTGTTAAAATGCCTAAATGAAAGCTAAATGTTGAAATTTTGAGAAAAAACACATATTTGAGTGTTATGGCGAATTATGCGAAATATGATATAATAAGAGTTCTAAACAAGTCGTTGATTGAACTCTATAGGCAAGGCGATAGAATCTTCGAGCGCACAAGCCGGGGCGGAGGCACGCTTGAAGGAGAAGCTTTGAAGGTACGTAACTTATGGTTTCGTTACATTATGCATAAACTTTGATCTTAGTTATGTTAATGGTGTCATAGCGTAATATATGAGTTTGGTATGTCATTGAAGTGACGAAGTTCACTCGACAACCAACGGGTCAAAATAATGGTTAGAACTAGTTTGGTATGTCATTGAAGTGATGGTTTTCACTCGACAACCAAACGGGTCAAAATGATGTTTTAAATTATAATGAGCGCGTAAGCCGAGAAACGGACACACCAAATTGATGTAGTGAACCTTTGGATTTGGGTTAAAAACTAAGAAGCATGATTTTGTTTGTTTTGATTAATTGCATGCTTAAAGTTGTAGACAATAAGCATGATGATAACGTGTGCGTGAACCATGTATTGGGAGCGAGAACACTAAAGTTGACAAGCCCGGGAATGGGTAAAAATGATTAGAAACGATTTTTGATAACAATCATGTAGTGAAACTTAAAACTAAACGGGTCGAATATTTGGAAAAAGGAATTTATAAGCCATTCGCTTATAAACCGGATTTCGATGCGAACAAGGATGGTGAACGGATCCGTATTTTAACTACGGACGCATAGGAAAAGAATCACGTAAAACGGATAAGTAGAATGAAAGTTATGACACTTTAAAGTTTGGTTTTCGATAAAAAAAAACATAGCTGGCAGATATGCAGGTCCCAGATGTGGACCTGCTGGAAATTAATCTCCCCCGCGGCACGCGAAGGGAGACCTTGACACAAGCGCAACTCGCGACAAGCGTCGCGGCACGCGACAGAATCAAGGGAGCCTCTCGCGTGGCGCGAGAGGCACAATTCTGAAATTTTATATTTATTTTGTTTGTTTGATTATGAAACTTGTTTATACTTGTTTGTAACCTATCAAAACTAACTTTTAAGTTGGTTTTTGATATTAGGTGATTGTAGCAAGCATCCGGATGCAGATCAAGCGAGAATCAAGAACCGAACACATGTCATTTGAAGCTTCCGTGTAACACCCTTGTTATTATTTTAACGTTTTCGTATAGTTTACGGAAATAAACATGTAATTATGATTACATGTACTTTGAAAAATACGGTTAATTTAAAACTTTTACAAATGAAGGTTTATATACATCGTAATAAATTTGAGTTCGTCGTTTAAAGTTACGACGTAACGCCGTGTGGAATCTTTAATCTCGTGTGTTCGGTTCTTCGTTGAGCTTGATCTTCATCCAGAAATTCCTTGACATTCACCTATGACCAAAACCAACATAAAAGTTAGCTTTGGTAGTTAAATAACATGTTTAAACAAGTTACATGGGTCAAAAAAACAAAAATTAAAAATTTTCCGGAATTAGGGGGCGTCGCTTTACGCCTAGGCCCCTTTTTCACAGATTGTTGCTTAAACAGTTGCAGCATAACCTGATTTCACGGAAACGAGCATAACTATCTCGTTTTTAATCCGTTTTACCCGATTCTTTTTCCTACGCGTTTGAAATTCAATTCTCCATCTTATGAAGTTGAAATCCAACATCCGGCATAACAAAATTTCAGACCTTTAAGTCTTCGACTTAATACCTTTTTACAAAGTTTTGACCCGTTCATGCGTTTATCAAACAAACATGTTTGTTTGATCCCAAATTCACATGAATCTTATAATTTCAATGTTGTCTATCATATTAGGTTCAATTCACGAGTTTATGTATATTCTTAAACCCGTTTATACTTAAAAGCTTATTTTGACCCGTTATGGGTATTTAATCACTTTTCCGCATAATTCATACTCGTTTATTTCTAGCATCTTATTTTCGCAATATTTATCAAATGATCTTCCACCACAACTATTTTTATGGTGGATTTAGCATAACTAACCTATTATCCCAAAATTTACCCATCGGTTGGTCATTTTACGCAAATGACCATTTTTATGCATTTGACCCATGAATGTGTATTCCTGTAACATTTGTTCATATCTAAATGATTCCAAAATCTTGATGCAAGTTCCTAAACAACCCCTATGGGTCGTTTACCCAATATACCCTTCAAGTGTGTTTTGGTCCACTTTAGTCCCTCACTTTACAACGAAGGACTTTCGTTAAATATTTGACCATAAATTATATGTTTAACTAAAAGCTTATTTATGCGTACCTGGCTCGGGTCAAGGTATTGACCCGTTTACATAACTTTTTGCTTTAAGTCTTTCTAGTTAAAGCAACACACGTTTATGTTGTTTCCTGTGATTACAACACTCAACAAGCAATTGTCAAATGAAGTTGTCAAATGGTGTTAACAACACCATTTGACCCATTTAGCCTAATTGACCATTTATCCGTATAAGATGGTATTTAGTTACCATTTCATCCCTTTAAACCTATTCCGGTTTTCCCTTAAACTCATTTTACTCAAAACCATTTTTTTTTATTCGTTCGTCATTACATGACTAATTTACTTTTTACCCCTTCTACCATAATTCATGATCAATTACGTCAATCATGCCGATCGTGTTCGATTTTTCGTTGAGCTTGATCGTCTTCCGGCATCCAAGGTGTACCTACATTTCATAAACATGAAATGCTTTAGTCATACAGGGCTTAAAACGTGTCTAAACAAGTCCGAGAAACAATTGATAACAAAAACAAAAATTTCAACTTGGCCTCCACCGTAACTTACGGTGGCACCGTAAGTTACGGTGACCCTTGGTTTGGCATGCCCCTACCGTAAACCAGTAGGGGGCTGCCGTAACACTTTTCAACTCCACCGTAAATTACGGTGGAACCGTAATTTACGGTGGACCCTGCATCCAGCTTTTCCATTTTTGCCGTAATTTGACGCGAAATCTTTCGTATCTTTCAAACCGCTTATCCGTTTGACCTACCGTTTCTTCCTACGTGTTTGGAATTTGATTCTCCTTCATATGGAGTCAAAATCCAACATCCGGATTAACAAAATTTAAGACTTTTAAGTCTTCGGCTTATTACCATATTTACCAAATTTTGACCCGTTCGCGATTTTGTCAAACAAACATGTTTATTTGATCCTTATTCCCATGATATTCATAATTTCAATAATTCCTATCATATTAGGTTCAAGTCACGGGTTTCTTACGTATCATAAACCGTTTATGCTCTTTTGCGTGTTTTGACCCGTTAAGGATATTTAGACATATTTTGAGCATGAAACGCTTTCATCCGTTTCTTACGTTATTATACAACATTTCTTACCAAGTAATCTTCCACCACAACTATATTTGTGGTGGACTTAATGAGGTGATCTATATAATCCGAGTTTTTCTCGTCGGATTGCTAATTTACGACAAAGACTCATATAGAGTCATTTGACCGAAGAATTGCATCTTTCGCTTCTTACACTTATTCCAATTATTTATTTGATCATAAAACTCGTTTCAAAACTACCTTTAAAGGTCGTTTGTCCAATTTTGCTTATAAGAGCGTTTTAGTCCGTTTAGCCAATCATTTACGATGAAGGACTTTTGGAAGCATATTTGACCCATAATCCCTTTTTAAACCTATGATTTTGTTTGAAAAGTCATTAAGCTTCCCAAACGCAATGTTCATTATTTAAAACATTCGGTTACTTATCAAGTAACCAAATGTTTATTTTGACTTCTTTTTAACACTCATTGAACCTCATATTCTAAATGAGTGTTGCTCTTTCTCACATACCTGGCGCGGATCAATATTTTGACCCGTTTTTAATACCTTGCTTTTATAACCGCTAATCCATAGCGTTGCTAATACCCATTTGACATTTACTCCTGAAATAATATAACTTGACAATGATCATTAGTCATTATTGTCAAAAGGTGATATCTTCACCTTTTGACCCATTTGGTCTAAATGACCGATTATGTTGGCGAGATGATATTTATTACCATCTCATCTATATGACTCGCTTCGGTTTACACCGTGTGGTCATTTCACGTATTAATCGTTTTCTTAACGCTTTTTAGCCTATCATGGCTTACGCATTACAGTGTCTTTCAAAACAAATAGTTATGGTCAACGCATGACCAATTTACCGTTTTAATTCCTTTTTAAACCATCAACATGGTTTCTTGTCATGCTCGACTACCTTGTTCCGTACGTTTACACGTCGGAACATCATACCTAATTTATGTATTTATCTTATTCGTAACTAATACGATAAGAGAATATTCTAACATATAAGACTAGTGTAAGCTATACTTACCTTGCATCCGAATTTATGCTTTTCCGTCATTCTTGCTTCGTTTGACCCGCTTTGTTCCCAAGCTTTCACCTAGCTTGTTAATCGTCAAACTATCATTGCAAATTGTAAGATGGTTAGATTAGTCATAATTATTCACGACTATTCCATCTCACTTATTTCATACGTCGAAACTACTATTCGACTTCATGACCAGTTAACTTAGCTTATTTAAAGTTAACCACTTCAAATTACAAGGTTCACAACATTAAGTCTAAATCAACATTATATTTAGAACCCTTCTCATTTCATATTACGCGTAATCACCATATCATTCAAATGCGCGTTTTCGCTCTAATTTCAACACTTTAGTTTTCACTTAGGCATTTTAACAAACACCTAGTGTGCATACATTTTTACACATTTACAACTAGTTCATAACTAGTTATTTTTACCAAGATTAATCATCAAAAATCACCACCATCACTTATGATCAAATACTCATACTAGCAATTTGTTTAAGTATTTCTTGATTACTTAACATGCATGATGAATCTAAGCATAGTTATATCATCAATTTCATCATAACATTAAAACCCACTTATCTAAGCGTGTTAATTCATCAAATCCTTCAAATCATAGCATATTATGTATGATTTTCACTTAGGGTTTCGTTCCTAAGCAAGTATACATCACTAATCTAGCCATAGCTTCTCTAATCCATGCCTAATTCACGATTAGGATGATTATCCAATTTTTACAACTTCAAGAATGTTAGAAATTCGACATACCTTACGATCCCCTTGACTTGGTGACCGTTTCTATGTGTTCAAAACCGAATTTGACCCTTGTTTGATCCTCCAATTTGAGGAATTTGTTGAGTTTAGGGTTAGCTCCCATGGAGCTTGTCTCCTGCTCCATTTCACGCACGCACACACACACTCTTGTGTGTGTGTTGTGTTTTGTTTATAAGTTTATAATTCCATTTTCAAGTTACCCGGCTTTGGTCCCTCGTGTTTGGTTAGTTATTAATTAGGTCACAACCTAATTATTTTCAATAATATTCCCACTTATTAGCTAGGTTTAATATTCCTAGTTAACTTAGCGGGTTCGGGGGAAATTACTACTAAGTTTATTTTAGGTCCCGTTACCCCGGGCCTTTTATCCATTTTATTTCCTTAAAAGCTTTTGTTCACTTTTTATTTAATATTAGGATTAATTATTTAAATCCTAATATTTACCGGGTAAATTTGTCACTAGCGGTACTTTACCCGTCTTTCAGTATTAACGGAGTTTGATTATCAAACCCGTTTTCAGGGTGTTACACTATTTCATGTTTCTTTTATTGTTTTTACAACACTTAACTAACTAGGTTGATATTCCTAGTTACTTAGTGGGTTTGGGGAAGTCATAACCCGTTTTATTTTTAAATCCCGTTAACTCGGGCCTCTTATTATCTTTATTTCCTCAAAAGCTTTTATTTACTTTTTATTTTCATGGAATCTCTAATTTGTTTTTAATTAGTATTAGGATTATTTATTTGAATCCTAATATTTACCGGGTTACTTTCACTACTAACGGTATTTTACCCGTGTATTAGTATTAACGGGGTTTGATTACCAAACCCGTTTTCGGGGTGTTACAAGTCTACCCCTCTTAAAGAGGTTTCGTCCTCGAAACCTTTTCTTTCATAATTTATCGAGTTTAAACTCAATGTATTTGATCTGAGAAATCTTTTAAACATTACTTATACTTTTAACCACTTGTTAGTATTACCAGATAAGTATGGTAACATCTTTTTGGTCACTAATTGTCTACGTATCTCATACGACATAGTGCAACTTGAAATAACGTAATCTCGTTATTTCCACTAGTTTACTTAACTTAGCGTTATCCATCGCTTTCATATACTATCGAATTCTTTATGAATCCGTTACTTTGATCCGTTTAAAGGTCTTTAGTGAAATCTTTCACTTTTAGCAACAAATTCTTTTGTTTTCAAATTTATTTATTAGGTTCAGTTATACCGAATCTACCGCTTACAAGCAAACCAAATTTTCTTGATTTGAATTGCTGACCTTAACCGGTCTCACTAACTAGACTTATTAGTCCAGTTACTTTTACCGCTCGCTTGGTTATAATGTGATTCTACCTCACATTGCATTTCTTGACCGTGATCGTGTCACATCATGTTTAATTCATATCAACCTTTCATTTTCGAAAACATCACTTTTTTCGAATATATCGTCTTGCGCCTATTAGTGTCAAGACTTGTATCCTTCATGCTTACTATTTAAATTCCTATCAGAAATTATATTTGTAAAAACGTTATTTCTTACTAAAACCAAAGTTTTAGGATCTTCTCTTTAACTTTTGTCAGAATTACGGATATTGACAGTCCATAATTTATTCTTTTACAGTCTTAGTTTTATGCGGGGAATCGTAACAAGTTCCCTCACCTTACACTATTGACCCGTAGGTTCCTTCACTTAACCTCGTAGGCTATTTCCTTCAGCTTTCACCTCTTTAAGGCGAGGCCCTTATGATCCCTTTGCTTCAATTCATGACCCGTGGGTCATTTTGGCCTCGTAGACCTTTACACTAATTAATATCCCGTAGGTTATGATGATCCCGTAGATCATCTTTTATTCGAGTCTTTATTCAAATGTGTATACATTTATATACGCATATGGCGTTAAGGCACCCCTTTTTATGGTTAGAATTATTCACTTTTACTTTTTGGATTTCGTTTGACCTTGACCGTAGTCTAAGGCTACATTGTTTTCTTTCGAATTATCTTTCCGACTTCGTGACTTATAACGTCAATTACACGTCGATTTGCCCTACACTTACCGTTACCCGGTTCTTACCTATACTTCTTTACGTCCCATTACCCGGGTTCTTTTATTTTAATGTTTTTAACGCCTATATCTCCTTTACATAGGTTTATTAATATTTCGCACTTTTATTTATTCGGTTCGCGCTTACTTACTTTAGCAAGTGTCATCCTTTATTAAATTCGTTTGACTTGTTCGTGTGAAAATTCATCACTTATGAATGTCAAACTTCAGTCTTTGTTCGACCCGTTCAGCTTTAAAATAGTTGAACGTAATTTATCAAAATTTCTATTTGCAGTATCTTATCGTCCTTTAGTCATGACCCAAAACCCGAGTCTTTTTGACTTTCCATACGCGTTCCTGTTTCTCAGTCTACGCATGCGTTTAATTCCTTACCCATCAACTGGGTGTTTTACCGAAATCGTTATCATTGCACCCCTTCCGGTATGCATTAAGACTTCATTTCGATTTACTTGATCATCTTAGTAAAATTCGTCGCTTTTATTCGACCATGTCTTTTATTCTTTAAGTGACCACCATTGGCGGCCTTATTAATTATGAGTGACGATTATCGTCGTTATCCTTGCTTTACTACGACTAAAGTTAACAACCTTGATTATCTTTTTCGTGTGGGCAACACCTTTGTTTTTATGACCCGACGGATCATCTATACTTTAGTTTTACTTGCCCATTTTGTTCACCATGGCCCTTTCGTCCAAGATGACTTATTTTCGTGAATTTTCTTTTGATCATTCATTTGTATCATCATTTACATTAATCCTTGTCCCTTCTCTCGGGCTCATTATCCTAATGTAATACGCTTCCGTCACCCGGCTGTGCGTTTACATTATTATCAACTATTTTGTTCATTTGTTTCATTTGGGTACTTTTTAATTTGTCCCATTCACCCCGTCCTTACTACATCGGATGTAAATGTGTCCGCTATAAGAAGTTCATGGTATCATATGCCACTACTTACTTGGCCAGAGTAAGCGATGAACACATGACACGCATGACCTTTTTATAGTTTTCACATCACGCCCTATGTAAGTAATGCCTCTATTTGTTTTTCTTGGAAACAATATCCCGAATACATTTTCTATTCGGGTTTTTCCAAGTTTTTAATCTACATATGCAACTTTCAATTTCTACATATTTGTTGCATATTACTATTTGTGCAATTAAATTTAAAGTGTGCACCTGGTAATGCTTGCCCCGACGGGCGTTCCTTGCCATTAACCTTGTTCGCGGTCGTCACGCGATTTAGTCCTTGGTGAGCATGCTCCTCTTGTTCGGACCGTTCCTCTGTCATATCCGCAATTCGTTTAACTCTTGTCATCTTCAGGCGCGAGTGTCCTTAAATTAACACATTAAAAAAAGTTAGTAGTGTCACCTTCAATAATCGCCCGTATTATAATACAAGGCTTTTTCTACTATACGCGTCAACGCGCGAAATTTCGTCAACTGCATCAATCGTTTGATTGGGGTAACGTGTATTACACGATAACCCTATGTGTTGTTTACAACACCTTAACACGCTAAACCATTAACATACATGTACTTACCGGATTTGCGATCAAGCCTCGAACCGAACACACTTTACTCTTTAACCATGAGCTCTGATTACCAACTTGTAACACACTTGTTATTATTTTAACGTTTTCGTATAGTTTACGGAAATAAACATGTAATTATGATCACATGTACTTTGAAAAATACGGTTAATTTAAAACTTTTACAAATGAAGGTTTATATACATCGTAATAAATTTGAGTTCGTCGTTTAAAGTTACGACGTAACGCCGTGCGGAAGCTTTAATCTCGTGTGTTCGATTCTTCGTTGAGCTTGATCTTCATCCGGAAATTCCTTGACATTCACCTATGACCAAAACCAACATAAAAGTTAGCTTTGGTAGTTAAATAACATGTTTAAACAAGTTACATGGGTCAAAACAACAAAAATTAAAAATTTTCCGGAATTAGGGGGCGTCGCGCTACGCCTAGGCCCCTTTTTCACAGATTGTTGCTTAAACAGTTGCTGCATATTCCCAGCATAACCCGATTTCACGGAAACGAGCATAACTTTCTCGTTTTTAATCCGTTTTACCCGATTCTTTTTCCTACGCGTTTGAAATTCAATTCTCCATCTTATGAAGTTGAAATCCAACATTCGGCATAACAAAATTTCAGACCTTTAAGTCTTCGACTTAATACCTTTTTACAAAGTTTTGACCCGTTCATGCGTTTATCAAACAAACATGTTTGTTTGATCCCAAATTCACATGAATCTTATAATTTCAATGTTGTCTATCATATTAGGTTCAATTCACGAGTTTATGTATATTCTTAAACCCATTTATACTTAAAAGTTTATTTTGACCCGTTAAGGATATTTAAGCACTTTTCCGCATAATTCATACTCGTTTATTTCTAGCATCTTATTTTCGCAATATTTATCAAATGATCTTCCACCACAACTATTTTTATGGTGGATTTAGCATAACTAACCTATTATCCCAAAATTTACCCATCGGTTGGTCATTTTATGCAAATGACCATTTTTATGCATTTGACCCATGAATGTGTATTCCTCTAACTTTTGTTCATATCTAAATGATTCCAAAATCTTGATGCAAGTTCCTAAACAACCCCTATGGGTCGTTTACCCAATATACCCTTCAAGTGTGTTTTGGTCCACTTTAGTCCCTCACTTTACGACGAAGGACTTTCGTTAAATATTTGACATAAATTATATGTTTAACTAAAAGCTTATTTATGCGTACATGGCTCGGGTCAAGGTATTGACCCGTTTACATAACTTTTTGCTTTAAATCTTTCTAGTTAAAGCAACACATGTTTATGTTGTTTCCTGTGATTACAACACTCAACAAGCAATTGTCAAATGAAGTTGTCAAATGGTGTTAACAACACCATTTGACCCATTTAGCCTAATTGACCATTTATCCGTATGAGATGGTATTTAGTTACCATTTCATCCCTTTAAACCTATCCCGGTTTTCCCTTAAACTCATTTTACTCAAAACCATTTTTTTTATTTGTTCGTCATTACATGACTAATTTACCTTTTTACCCCTTCTACCATAATTCATAATTCATGATTTCCAACCGACTGGGGTAGCCCAGTTGGCCAGTCCCACCCTAACTCTCCCAAGAGACCCGGGTTCGACTCCAGTGATGGTCACAAGCCACACGCCTCTTCCCAGAGGAAACGGAATCAACTCGGGACAGGGTATTCACCGCCAGGCAGCATTGGGACGATGCTAGCTTGTGGAGTGGGATCACTCCAGCGGCCGGGAGGTCCGTGCAATAACCCCCCCCCCCCCCATAATTCATGATTTCCTGCCTTTTTATTCATTCCGACTTGCATTGTATCATGCCGGATCATCGTATTTCAATTACTTAACATTATTCACGATCAATTTTTGCTAGTAAGTGTATAGTAATTAAAAAGGGGGGTGTAAGTTTAACTTACCTTGTATCCAAGTTACGCCTTTTCTTCTTTCTTGTTTCGTTTGACCCGCTTCCTCCCAAGCCTCCATCTAGCTTGTCCTGAGTCAAACTATCATCATAATCCATAAGACGGTTAGTTTTGTCATTATTAGCTACGACTATTCCGTCTTACAAATTTTATGTCGAATCTACCATTCGACTTCATCATTGGTTAGTTTAACTTTATAAAAGTTAACTACCGTTATCCATATGACAAATACCATTTGAATTAAATCAACATCATGATTAGAATTCATATTACCCCATATCATACGGGATAAATCGAGTTTGGCAATCACGCATTTCATTTACAATTTCAGCACTTTAGTTTTCATTTAGGCATTTTAACAAACACCTAGTGTGCATAATTTGTATTCTTCTTTTATCAAGTATGGTTAACTTTTAACCATATCTTCAACATCAAAATCACATCCTTATGTCTAGTGTTCATCAACTACATCTAGAACTTGCTTCATATCCTCAAATTTCATAATCTAACACTCTAATTCAAGAGTTTATCATATTGCTATTAAAACCCACTTAGCACCTACATAATTAGTTATCCAAAACACTAACTTATGGTGCTAAATCAACAAGTTTACATCTAGGGTTCGTTCCTAGACTCATACTCATGTCAATTCCACCATGACACTCTACAATTTACACAAGACTTTCGTTCATGCATGTTAATCAGAATTTCAAAGTTTCACCAAATAACAAAATTTAACATACCTTGTGATCTCCTAGCTTGGGTGATCACGAATTTATTAAAAGCCCCAATTTCTTCGCTCAATTTCCTTTGATTTTGATCAAGTTTGTGAGTTTTAGGGTTCATGTGTAAGAACCCTTCTCCTGGCTCTAGAAAATGTCGACCAACACACACACACATATGTGTGTGTTTTGGTGTTATTTGTTTTAATTAAAAACATCTTTCCCTTTTGCCTCTTTTAGTCCCTCTAGTTCCATAGTTTATAAAAGGGTTATCTATTTCATGTTTCTTTTATTGTTTTTACAACACTTAACTAACTAGGTTGATATTCCTAGTTACTTAGTGGGTTTGGGGAAGTCATAACCCGTTTTATTTTTAAATCCCGTTAACTCGGGCCTCTTATTATCTTTATTTCCTCAAAAGCTTTTATTTACTTTTTATTTTCATGGAATCTCTTATTTGTTTTTAATTAGTATTAGGATTATTTATTTGAATCCTAATATTTACCGGGTTACTTTCACTACTAACGGTATTTTACCCGTGTATTAGTATTAACGGGGTTTGATTACCAAACCCGTTTTCGGGGTGTTACAAGTCTACCCCTCTTAAAGAGGTTTCGTCCTCGAAACCTTTTCTTTCATAATTTATCGAGTTTAAACTCAATGTATTTGATCTGAGAAATCTTTTAAACATTACTTATACTTTTAACCACTTGTTAGTATTACCAGATAAGTATGGTAACATCTTTTTGGTCACTAATTGTCTACGTATTGTTGGTTCAGTTCTGTTTGAACATAATGGAAAAGCATGAAAACATACCTTTGGTTGCATCAGCACAGGTTAGCAGAGAATCCATTAAGGGTTGACATGATTGTCATCTTGGTCTGGTTCCTCCTTAGGGTGCTGACTGATGATGGTGGCTAAGAAAAACCGATAAGGGAATCGGTATGGAGAGGGAGGTCGAAATTATGATGTTATGTGTTATTAGGGTTGTGTCTAATGTGTAACTGTCTAACCCTTTAACCTCCACATAATTCTCCTTATATAAGCACCCAGGAGGAAACCCTAATTAGTTAATAAGGGTAATATGGTCCATCAACAATTACCAACTAATTATTTAATAGGATTGTTATATATTTTGATCTATATAATGTAAATGATTATAATGGCTACAGATTAAATATTAATACGTAATATATTTAATCTTACATTCTCCCACTTAGCCGAGTAATCATTTACTATGAGTATTAGATAAGCCTGATCAGGAGTTAACACTCATTTTAGCCTTAAACAAGTACTATAGCAGAAAAATACAGCCGTTGAATCATTATGCGACTCAGGACCCCCATTAATCATACTATAGCCTTAATTTAAAACCTAATCGTTATGATCAAAATACGCATAAGCCCTTTGTTTGATTTGTAACTTTATTTGTCTTATATGCCATTATGTCGACTTGACATATTCTTAGAGACGTACAAAATCAAACTGATGATGAAAAATTAACTAATACTTAGTCATTCATAGTACGATATGCAGTTGCGCATGGCCATTAACTAATACCCGTCTATGAGCTCTCTTAATAAGACTTATGGGTAATAGCCCTTCAGTTATAGGATCCTTAAGCATATCATGAATGTATTCGATACAAAACTTAGTTTCCTCAATTCGTTCATAAACGAATAATTAATTGTGTATCGAAACTTAATGCAGCACCTCTTAAACTGTTACTGTTTAAGGAGTCATGGTAGCTGACTTTATCACACTAAGTCTTCAAAACATTATATGGAATTAATAAACTTATGAGTCCACTGATAAACTTCTAACAACATTTAGTGACTATATTATGTCGTAATAACTTAGGTTGTTAATATCAGTGCATTATGACTCCTCCATGAAATAGGTTTTGTCTGCTGACATAAAGATATACCCGAAATTACATTTTGTCATCTTTGAATATCTCAAAGTTAGAGTAATAAACCGGTTTGAGTTCTTACTTCTTCTTTAAATTATAGTCTCTCGTTTCTTTAAAGATATTGTAATACTCCATTAGATGCTTCACAATAATCTAGACAAATCTAGTGTGCTGCAATGTGAGTAATATCTAAACGAGTATAGACTTAAACTTAAACTTACATAAGGCTTCTAATTTAATGAAGCGTAAATGAATAATCTCACTTATCCTATTATCCTCTAAAGGAGAGCAGTATTGTTTGTTACATATGTAAGGACCCATTTAAGGTTAAACTTATGGAACAGAACTAATATCCCATTGGGTCTATCTCAGTATGTTATGATATCAATCATGTAAGAGATATCTTTGAGATTTATTATATCAAAGTTTGTGTTAACAATGCTTTGACTTATGTAACATATACTTGTCAAAGAATGTCATCTATATAGACAAGTTTATTTTAGTTGCTCCCACTCATCTTGAGGTAGGTACATTAATCCACTTGATTGTTGATGAAAATAATTACGTTAGCTTTTCATCACATTATGATGTTTGCATTAACCCATACATGGATATTATTAGCTTACAAATAAAGTGTTCTTTAACCTTCAGTTTGAAACTTTAGGTTGTTATCTAATGAACATGTAAATGTGTCAGCCATTTGTTATGAAAATTGTTTATAATGTTCATCTAATGTAGCTTTAAACTATTATAAGCTACTAGAACAATGATGATCCTTAAAGAAATCTTTTATAAGAAAGACTCTTTCATAATTTATCTCTTCCTGAGTATAACCTTTGACAATCAATCATGCTTCTTCGTATCTTAACGTTTATATTAGGATTTGGTTTTCTTATGAACACTCTTACGTAATTCAATCAAATCCCAAACGTTTTACGTATACATAAAATCAGTTTTACTAGAAAACTGTTTTATTCCATTAAGAATATTGATTGACACTAATGGCTTAATTTGAAGAGATAGGATCAGTAAACATTTCCAAAATCCATTTCAACTTCAGTTAGGGAGGTTACGTAATCATCAAAATTAGTAGGCTTTTAAACCTAGATGACCTCCTGAGTTGATTATTGGGTTCATTAGAAGTTTCAGTTTTATGGATTAGCTCTTGGTTAGGTTGCTATCATTTTCATGATTCTAAGTTTGTAAGAGTTGGAGCAGCATGGTGTACAAGAGGTGTAATCGGAGTTAAATTTGGAGTGAAAGAAATTTAATGACACTCTTCCCCCCGCCTCTTGTATTCCTTGCAAGTCATGATAAGGACTTTGACTGCTCCCACTGACCTTAGAAATCTTTAGGAACTCAGCATGCTTAGGGTCAATACTTAACGACTAACAAATTCTAATAGAGAAACAAGTTAATGACGTCAGTCGTTGTAGTTTCTCTTGTTGAGGATTATGTTAGTTTAGGTAAGAAATCTAAGTGTGCCCATAATTAATCAGCAATGAAACTTTTGTAAGAGTAGCATTGGATTTTAAGGAGATAAGTTTTGATAGAACAGTGTCGTGATGGAGCGGTGTCTTGTACAAGAGGTGCAATCAGGTAATGTAAAATTTTCACTCCCCCACCTCTTGCAACTATTGCAAGTTGTTATTAAGACACTTAATGCTCCCACTGATCTTTGATATCTCTAGAAATGCTACAAGAGAAGTTTCAATGAGGTACGTGACGTGGGAACCTATCATATATACGTTAGACTTTATTTGATTTCTTTAAAGTCCAAATGTCATAAGAAACTTAAGGACATATTTAATAGAAATCCTATTAAGTATATATATGAATAGATTTCTTCTAAGAACGTGTGCCATATACGACAAAATTTAGATACAAGTTGATAGTCTGTTAAATGATAAATGAATTATGTCTGAATATTCCATTTGGAATAAGTTCCACGAATGTCAATGAATGACTTATGATGGACCCATACTTATTCCTTAAGCCAAGTAATATTTAGGGCTATAACGTCATGATTTGAAATCACTTAGAATGAGATTAGATGAATAATCATCCTCATTAACCATGTCATAATTTCTCATGAATTTCGGTTATAATGGATGAAATTTATAAGTCTCATTTTTCTTTTGTCAAATTCTCATTTTTCATGATGACAAAAGTTGTGAAAATGTAAGGTATCATCTAGTTTCATTTTAGTAATGTTTCTATCCAGATATTTAGAACAAATAAGATGAGAGTTTAAGATAAGTGTGACTTTATGTTGACTATGCAAACCTCACAACCTTCATGACATAGCCTAAGTAATGATACTGTACTCTGATTAATAATCAGAACATGTAATGTATCAAAAAGCTTTGTTAGAAGACTGCTTATTATGGTTCTTATAGCCTTAACAATTAATTTTGTCACTAACTCTCATATTAGTTATTTGTCAAGTTCTGGGAAGGAAACGTATGGAACTAGATTCAACTAATCATGTGTTAATTGGAATATTGAAGTTACCAGACTTAAATATCATTAATAAGTGACTATCTAATTAATTTACCCAACTGTTCTTTAGAATAATGGATAGTCTCGTTGCTTATGTCTAGCCTAATGACATAGTTATGCAGTGAGATTTTCCTTTGAAGAACCTTAATGTTGGAATTAGCACTTGTAATTTGTCTATGGACCTTAGAACAATCCTCTTTAAACGTTTTAAGTGGTTGTAAGGTGAATAACAACTTATTTTCCAGCTTTAAACATTTACTTCTTTGTACATATGTTGCTTATCAACACACTCGTTATACTTTGGTATTTTTGAGTGTTGTAGTTGATTTGTAATGCATCAAATTGTACAAGTGAAAATCTTAGTATGTAATGTACTGGAAAAAATGTACTTATTTCCATGCGTAAGCCCTTAACTTTATGGGTCATGGTTTTGTACATTATAATGTATTCACATATACCACTTAACTTTATAGTTTAGAGTTTCAAATTAAGGCATGCATCTTAGGAGTTCTAGTGATTATTCCATAATTATAGATTAGTCTTAGGAAAAACTTAATCTGGAATAACTTTAGTGATAGCATTTACGTTAGAGAGTTCTTGATTATCATAATAGACATCATGGTCGATTTGCCCTATTCATCATGCTCTAATTTTCTTCTTTATAATCTTTATCAGAAGAGAGCAATAGGATTATCGTGTCTTAAGAAATAATCAAGGATTTAATTTAAGAGCTAATTCTAATAGAAACTTTAAATAAAGCAAACATTTTAGGTCTAAAAAATTATAGTGGATGAGATATATATAGAAGAAAATTATAGTGAGTAGCATTATGGGTACTAAGAATAAGGCAGACGAAATGATCATAAAAACTTAATTAAGGATCATTAATCTAAGGATCATTATGTGAAGAGATTGTGATATGTCTATTACTAACATCAAAATAATAGACTTAGCTAAAAAATTCTACTTAAACGAAGACAAAACAGCTTTGGCCAGAAGTGTAATCATTTAAGCATATGTGCAAAGTGGTTGTAACAAATCAGCTTTGGCCAGAATTGAAACAATCACTTTAGTTATGCACTTGTTGAGTATGCCATCTATGAATGAATTAAATCAGCTTTGGCCAGAATTAAGACATTCATGCTTATGATGCATACACAACATAGCTTTCGTAATACTTGAATGATAAGTAGATGTATCAAGTCAGCTTTGGCCAGAAATGATATATCAGAAGCTCATTCAAGTTAAGCTATTTTGGTTTTGTAAAACATTATTTGATCCTTATTAATTAGCTAAGTAATTACAAAACCAATTATTTAATAGCAAACCACCTGTTAGCGCGGATCGAACTAATGATCCTTATTTTTAGGTCACATTAAACAGCTTAAGTAATGAGATTTCGAATCTTGTGCGATCAGTAATGACTTGTGCGATCGGTAATGCACAAGTCTTATGCGATCAATAAGGCCCAAGTCTTGTGCGATCCATAAGGCCCAAGTAGACTTGTGCGATCCACAAGGCCCAAGTAGACTTGTGCGATCCATAAGGCCCAAGTAAACTCGTGTGATTAATAAAGCCCAAAACTTATGGATCAGTAATGCCTTGTACGATTAGCAAGGTCTTGTGCGATCCACAAGTCTTGTGCGATCCACTAAGGCCTTGTGCGATCAGACCTTTTTTTTTTTTTCTCTCGATCTGATCTTGTGCGATTAGATCATCTCTTATGTAATCTGATCTTGTGCGATTTTCTTATGCGATCAGATTATCACTTATGTGATCCAAACTTGTGTGATTTGTACAATAATGATTTCGAATCCTCTGTTTAATAGTTGTTTTTCCTTTTGTGATAACATAACAAAAAATTCGAAAATTATGAGTCTTGATAGAGTTTCCTATTATAACATTGATCTAATTTTATCATAAAATTTCGAAAATCTTAATTGTTTATCTCATTAACAGATTTCGAAACAACTTATTAGATAAAATAAGATCAAATTAGGAAAAACATTACATAATTCAAAACTCATTCCAAAACATAAGGGAAATTTCGAATTTTAACTAAGAACATTATGAACCCTAAAAAATAAAAACATAATTCTGGGTTCCGAAATCTAAATTTTAAGAATTTTGTTAACAGATTTCGAATATTAGGTTTGTCCATTATGATTTCGAGTCAAAAATTAATTCATTAACTTCCGAAAACAGTGATTTCGGCAACAAAACTCGAAAATTGTCGTGACTTTTCAAGGCTTTAACAATTTCGTTTTCCAGATTTTTGATCCCAGAATAATGGATACGAAAAACAGAACTGACTAATCAACATATGCTCTGATACCACATGTTGGTTCAGTTCTGTTTGAACATAATGGAAAAGCATGAAAACATACCTTTGGTTGCATCAGCACAGGTTAGCAGAGAATCCATTAAGGGTTGACATGATTGTCATCTTGGTCTGGTTCCTCCTTAGGGTGCTGACTGATGATGGTGGCTAAGAAAAACCGATAAGGGAATCGGTATGGAGAGGGAGGTCGAAATTATGATGTTATGTGTTATTAGGGTTGTGTCTAATGTGTAACTGTCTAACCCTTTAACCTCCACATAATTCTCCTTATATAAGCACCCAGGAGGAAACCCTAATTAGTTAATAAGGGTAATATGGTCCATCAACAATTACCAACTAATTATTTAATAGGATTGTTATATATTTTGATCTATATAATGTAAATGATTATAATGGCTACAGATTAAATATTAATACGTAATATATTTAATCTTACACGTATCTCATACGACATAGTGCAACTTGAAATAACGTAATCTCGTTATTTCCACTAGTTTACTTAACTTAGCGTTATCCATCGCTTTCATATACTATCGAATTCTTTATGAATCCGTTACTTTGATCCGTTTAAAGGTCTTTAGTGAAATCTTTCACTTTTAGCAACAAATTCTTTTGTTTTCAAATTTATTTATTAGGTTCAGTTATACCGAATCTACCGCTTACAAGCAAACCAAATTTTCTTGATTTGAATTGCTGACCTTAACCGGTCTCACTAACTAGACTTATTAGTCCAGTTACTTTTACCGCTCGCTTGGTTATAATGTGATTCTACCTGACATTGCATTTCTTGACCGTGATCGTGTCACATCATGTTTAATTCATATCAACCTTTCATTTTCGAAAACATCACTTTTTTCGAATATATCGTCTTGCGCCTATTAGTGTCAAGACTTGTATCCTTCATGCTTACTATTTAAATTCCTATCAGAAATTATATTTGTAAAAACGTTATTTCTTACTAAAACCAAAGTTTTAGTTTTAGGATCTTCTCTTTAACTTTTGTCAGAATTATGGATATTGACAGTCCATAATTTATTCTTTTACAGTCTTAGTTTTATGCGGGGAATCGTAACAAGTTCCCTCACCTTACACTATTGACCCGTAGGTTCCTTCACTTAACCTCGTAGGCTATTTCCTTCAGCTTTCACCTCTTTAAGGCGAGGCCCTTATGATCCCTTTGCTTCAATTCATGACCCGTGGGTCATTTTGGCCTCGTAGACCTTTACACTAATTAATATCCCGTAGGTTATGATGATCCCGTAGATCATCTTTTATTCGAGTCTTTATTCAAATGTGTATACATTTATATACGCATATGGCGTTAAGGCACCCCTTTTTATGGTTAGAATTATTCACTTTTACTTTTTGGATTTCGTTTGACCTTGACCGTAGTCTAAGGCTACATTGTTTTCTTTCGAATTATCTTTCCGACTTCGTGACTTATAACGTCAATTACACGTCGATTTGCCCTACACTTACCGTTACCCGGTTCTTACCTATACTTCTTTACGTCCCATTACCCGGGTTCTTTTATTTTAATGTTTTTAACGCCTATATCTCCTTTACATAGGTTTATTAATATTTCGCACTTTTATTTATTCGGTTCGCGCTTACTTACTTTAGCAAGTGTCATCCTTTATTAAAAACTCTTATTAAATGACTATTTTACTCTTAATGAACTATTAAATGAATATTTACATATTTCCCATTTTTATTGTCATCAATTAATTACATATTTCCCCAATTCATGTAGTATTTTATCAATTCTTCTACTTGCTACTATTCTCAAACAATACCATAATAAAAATACTTCTTTATTACAAACTTTCAAAAATGTAATCCTTACTTCTTCATAATCAAAATTATCATGGAATACAATTAGCAATAAGGTAAAAATGTAATCCTTACTTCTCAATCCATGTTCGTTTTTAGCATGTTTGAAATTTCGGATTGGGTCCGGATGATGGCGATGGAGATGCCCTAACAGTAACAAGGTCTACCTTATCTGTTTTTTTTTTTTTTTTTTTTTGTGTGTTGGGATGAAATTTAAATTACAAAAATTTAAGCCACGATTCAAAAAATGTAGTACACTCTTGATTACTAAATAATAAGAAAACCAAAATCACATCATTTTGTTACAATGATACAGTAACAAGTAACAAAAAGATAGTATTTGTTAAATATTCATTTGTCTGTAGATTACTCACTGAAAATATTAATGAGTTTTATTTTTCAACTTTATTTTTTATTTAATTTTTTTATATTCAAAGTTTAAACCCCACAATGACGAAATCACTTAACATAAAATCTAGAGTTGTTTAGTTATTTATGAATTAATGATAATGAAAAAGGGAAAAATTGCATGTTCATTTCATGGGGCTCGAATCGTTAAGGGTGAACTTCTATTATTTTTATCTTATTGCTAATTGTATTCCGTGATAATTTTGATTATGAAGAAGCAAGGATTACATTTTTGAAAGATTGTATTTTTTATTATGATTATTATGGTATGTTTGAGAAGTGTAGCAAGTAAAAGAATTGATAAAATACTATATGAATTGGGGAGATATGTAATTGATTGATGACATTAAAAATGGGAAATATGTAAATATTCATTTAATAGTTCATTAAGGGTAAAATAGTCATTTAATAAGAGTTTTTAATGAAAATGGGAGATATGTAATATATATGGGTTAGAGAGGGGAAATATGTAATTGTTTTTTTTTATTTGGGGAAATACGTAATAAGTCAGCTTAGAAGGGGGAAATATGTAAAAAATCTCTTTTTTTTGTATTTTCTTTAATAGGGGCTTTAAAGGGTGTTATCTCACACCGTACAAGTTAAGTTAATGATAAAGCCCCCCTCACTTATGTGATGCATACATGTAGAGGTGTACAAAAAAACCGGTTTTAGAACCGAAATCGGGAAAAAAACCAAAACCGATTTCTTATAACCGGTTTTAGAACAAAACCGAACCGCCGGTTGTAGACCGGTTATGGATATTTATCTTCGAAATCGGTTTTAAAACCGAAACCGGTTATAAAAAAACCGGTTTAAACCGGTAAAAAACCATTTTTTTTATTTTTTTTTTGAATGAACCGGTTAAAAACCGACCGTAACTGGTTGGACCGGTTATTGTTTTGAGTAAAAAAAACGGTTAGTAACCGAAACCGATTTAAAAAAAAATGATTTTTGTTTTTGATGAAAAAAAACATGTTCAATAACCGGAACCGGTTTTTGAATAAAACCGATTTGTACACCTCTAGATACATGACTCTGAGGTGAGACTATAAAACCTTTAAGACCATGGGGTATGGGTGTGGGTTTGGGGGCATGAGTTGACACGTGGAAAACAAATCCAAACCCACGCCCATGGGGTATGGTGGGCGTGGGTTTGGGGGCATGAGTTGACACGTGGAAAACAAACCCAAACCCACGCCCATGGGGTATGGTGGGGCTTGGGTTGGGGACTTGAGTTGGGGGCATGAGTTTGGTTTGGCCATTGAGAGCCCGCCATGTCACCTTACTAGCCCGCCCCACACCCGGCTTCAAACCCAAGCCCCAAGGGCCACGCCCAAACCCACGCCCCAACCCAAACCCCCAGGGTGATGGCTTAGGCGTTTTCAGCTAATCCACGCCCCAACCCAAGCCCCATACCCATAGCCTAAGGGCTTTATACCAAACATTATATGGAAAGAAATACAAGTGGATGCCCAACAGATACGACGAGGGTATGATTGTGATTATAGTGTTACAACAAGGGCAAAAATGTCCTAATCCTAAAACATGGTGAAAGGATGAGTTCTGCACAATCATCATCTTCTTCTCCCTCTTGGTGACAATGGCTGCATCTCTCCATAGTACTCTCAAACCCTAATTCTCCTTTATACATTTCATTCTCTGTTCCCTCAACAAACTTATCCACTAAATTTCACACTCTTTATCCTCAAATTGACCCATTTCTGTCATTAGGGTTTACACTTCACCAATACTTGCCTGTACGGTTTCAATACGCAGATTCTATTACTGTTAATTTAGCGAATATAACAACATTTGTATTTCACTGATTTTTTTTTTGGTTAAATTATTAGGTATATATTTATAGAACCCATTAACTCTAACCAACTTTTAGGATAATCCTAGCCATCTAAACTCATCAACTTTTGATCTTGGCCCTTTAAACTCAAGAAGTTATACTCTCCCTCCTAAAATGAGGAAGTTTTGAACGGTTATCTGATTTAATCTCTCACACGTCTTCTCCTCCCCACGTTCCTGCAACTTCCATGTACACGTTCATGGAGTGAAGGGGTATGGACCCAAAAAGCCGTGCAACCCACTGCAAGGTCGCGCGGGACCATACTCCTTAATCAACAATTTTCATGATTGCCAACCTCGCGCGGGTTACAACATATCTGTGTACGCTGCGCGAGGCCCACATAAGAGTAAACTCCAGTTAGCAACACTTGGCATTCTAAAAAGAACATCTGAAGGCCCATGAAGCTCGCGCGAGGTGATAACGTGCTCAGCAAGAATCATGCGTAACTTCGGCGCGAGGCCTTTCCAGATAGTACACAAGGTACAAGTGGCAGAATAAAAGAGCCAATCAGGGTCCTTCTGTTCCTGCGCAATCGTGCTCCACGATCGTCTGACATGCAGGAGACAAAAAGTACTTAAGGACGCCTATGTGGCACCAATCACAGGGCAGAGACAACTGCCCCACGATCTCCACTTACCTGCTGATGGCAGAAGGGCGACCAGGCCGACAACGGTGACACGTGGCTCCAATCACGTTGCGCCAACTCTATAAAGCTCCTAGAAGCCACTAACGGTCGACACCAGTAAGACAAGGAGCATATCCTCCATGTTGTCGCCTTCCGGCCCAAAGCCCATCAGCCCACACCCTCTTACACCTCTCCGGCTATAAATTGAGACCTTCACTTCACAGGTTATTCATTCTATTCCCTCTGCTCTCACTTAATACTTAATTCTTCTCTCAAATACAGTCGCTTATTCTCACGCCTGAGCCCGGTTAAGAGGGAAACCCCCACATTCCCCTCTTAACGAGTAACGGTGTTCTGTTTTGCAGATAAACCACGATCATTAAGGAGCTCAGGAAACATCAAGAAGATTAACCATCATGATAGAAACATAAAACAAACTGATTAGTCCATAATTAGTTCTGTGTTTCTTCATTGGCGCCTACCGATTTTTTTTCACAACCACTTTTATCTTCTTATTTCCTGAGTTTCTCGTTGTTTTTTCCTTCCTTCGATCATGGCTGGTCAAGGAATCATTCCTGAGTTCGTTGGTCTTGGAGCAAACCCTGATGCAGCGTTGGGGCCAGATAACCAAAACATCCAACCCCAGCACGTCGAAGAAATCGGCGAAATCGAGATGACCAATACTGGGGGTCCGCGCGGGAGCTTCACCCGCACCCGCCCACCCAAATGTTTCGTTTAGAAGTGTATAAGTTCCGATTTTTCGTCCAAAAATTTTAAAATTATATAGGATCGTCCCCCGATTATTTTTCCTAAATTGTATATCCTAAATATTTATAAACTTTGTATATAAATGATGAGTAGTTTGGTAAATATACACTTTGTTTTATTTGGAAATATTATTATTTGACCCGACTTAAATCGAATAGCCAACCCGACCCGACCCGAAACATAACAATAGGAAAAAAAATTGGGTCTCATCACTTTATGCCCCCTCGAAACGTTTGGTCAAGCTCCGCCACTGAACCCAGCTCCACCTCAGAATATCTCAGCGCTACTAGGGCTACCAGAGGGCGAAACCCCAGCCTCATGGTACGCCAAGCAACTCGTCACCATTAACGCGGCATATCAATCCTTGAGCGCGCAACAAGCAGTCCTAACGGCAGAACCTTCCTTGGTTACACCAACCGGCCCAAGTCACGGGCCGCGCCAGATGCCACCACCGCAAAATATCCAAGGAAGAGCCAACAGACCTCCCCCTACCCGAAGACTAAGCGTGCAGGACACGCGCGATACACAGGGGGAGACAGAAAGCTACTATGACGAACCGTCAAACTTCCAAAGAGGCCCAGTTCATAGCCGGCTCACGCCGCGCAACATGAACGATGAGTGGGAAGAAACTGACCCGAATGATCCAACCTGGGAGAACGATGACGAATCTTCGGTCTTCAATCGTTTGCAAAGAAATCACGAGTACTACAAACCAAGGCAACACGTTGGTTATACCGAAGAGGCGGAGCGTGATTTTCGCCTCGCCTATCGACCAGAAGAAGCTATAGAGCATTCAAAGTTCATCCCAAAGATAGCACTGGCGCCACTCAAGAGAGAAAAATTGCCTCCGACTGTCGGAAAGTTTAACGGATTGACTGATCCTGATGATCACGTCAGAGTGTTTACTAGCGTGGGCTGCATGGGAGGTTGGAACATGCCCATGTGGTGTCATCTGTTTATCCAAACATTAACGGGGGCTGCTCGCGCCTGGTTCGACAGCCTTCCCCCGGGAAAGATAAAATCATGGGTAGATTTCAGGACACAGTTTTTGAGTCACTTCAGTCAACAAAGGCGATACCAGCGCGACACAGCTGAAGTTGAAGATATCTGGCGAAGAGATAACGAGGGTTTGGAAGTTTTCATTACGCGCTTTAACAAAGAATGTTTGGAGATCGGTGGCGTGAGTGAACAACTCATGCGCTGCCACTTCAAGAAAGCCATCCGTTGCGATAGCCTAATTAGAACCATCACTGGGAAGGATGGAATGCCCAAGGAGTTGGATAAACTGATGGAAGCCGCGAAGATAGTCGCGCAAACGGAAGAGTCACTCGCACGAAACAACAGCTATCGTTCTGAGGATAGATTTTCTAAAGGGGGTCACTCGCGCGACGACAACAGACGCAACAAAGGTAAGAACCCTGGGTGGAAGGCCGACCACTCCAGCGGTTATAGTGAACGACCCCGTTATGAAGAACGATCCCGCTATAAGGAAGACGCGCGCGATACCATTGATCGCATCGGTTATAGAAAGGCAGTCCGAGACGATAATCGTGAAAAGCATTGGACTCCGCTCATAAAAACACCAAAAGAGGTGCTAATGACGGAGAACCATGATTTTAAGGCTCCCAGTCCTATGACAAACAAAAAGGGGCAAGACCCCAATCTGTATTGTGATTTCCACAAGGATACAGGCCACTTAACAGATGATTGTTACAGCTTGCGTCAAGAGATCGAGAGAGCACTAAAGAGTGGAAAGCTGAGCCACTTAGTGAAAAACGTGCGCAAAGAAACTCGACAGCTCCATCGCCACGATGAAGGAAATCACAAGAAAGTTCGACGCCTAGAGACACACATGGTCAATGGACCAAGGTATAGCGCGAGAGAAAAAGGCAAGAGACCTTATGAGCCGTCATGGCAAGAACAGCAAGTTATTTTCCCGGTGGTGCGCGGGGGTCCCCGAGCCACACGACCCATCGTCATCACCGGTATCATCGGCCATTATGAAACTGAATACGTCTTTATCGACCCAGGGAGCACAGTAGACATCATCTATGAACAATGCTTTAACCAGTTCGACGACGAAGACAAAGCGAGACTTGAACCAGTTGACTACCCACTGTCTGGGTTCTGCAATGAGATGGTCTTCCCGTTAGGCCAAATTAGCTTCCCCGTCACACTCTCTGACGGGAAGCATTCAAGAACAACAAACGTGAACTTCATGGTGATGCCTGTTAAGTCAAGACATGATGTGCTGATCGGGAGAGAGACGCAAGGTGAGCTGAATATGATAACTTCCACCCCCCACTTGGCGATTGGTTTCCCATCCAAGACCGGGGTGGCAATCGTTTATGCAAAAAAGGAAGTGATGTCAACAGAAGAGATGCGCCCAGCAAAGGCGGCGAAGGTTTCAGCCACCGAGCCCGAAAAATGGGTTTTAAACCGCAAATATCCGGAGCAAACGGTGACGATAGGCCACGCTATCTCACCAAACATCAGAACTCGTCTCAAGCAGCTCCTGTTCAAGAACATAGATATTTTCGCCTGGACCCCGGCCGACATGACCGGAGTCCCGCGCGACATCACAGAGCACTGTTTAAATACCTACCCCTCGGTTGAGCCGAAAGTCCAAAGAAGGCGAAGCTTAGGGGCAGACAAAACAAAAGCGATGAATGAGCAAGTATGCGAGTTACTTAAAGCCGGCATCCTGCGAGAGGTACGTTATCAAAGTTGGGTTGCGAACCCTGTAATGGTAGAGAAGTCTAGTGGTGGATGGCGAATGTGTGTTGACTATACCGATCTCAACAAGGCATGCCCTAAGGATTGTTACTCTTTGCCTGAGATTGACAAAAAGATAGACTCTCTCGCGCCATACAGATGGAAATGCTTCTTGGATTGCTACAAGGGGTACCATCAAGTTCAAATGAAGCTCGAGGATGAAGACAAGACGGCTTTTCGTACTGATCTTGGGATTTTTTGCTATACGAAGATGCCATTCGGCTTGAAAAATGCTGGCGCCACATACCAGCGATTGATGGACAAGACCTTCGCGGGTGACATCGGAAAGCATATTGAAGTTTACATCGATGATCTCGTGGTCAAAAGTCCCGAAGAGGACCAAATGTTGAAGGACATAGAGAAAACGTTCAATTCATTGCACAACGTAAACATGAAGTTGAATCCAGCCAAGTGTTCTTTTGGCATGGAAGAAGGGAAGTTTTTAGGCTTTATAGTCACCAACGGCGGCTTCAAAGTGAATCCGGAAAAAGTCCAGGCAATAGAGCGGATGCCATCGCCGCGAACAATCAAAGAAATGCAACGGTAGGCCGGCCGCCTCGCCGCGCTTAACCGCTTTTTGTCAAATCACGCCGCGAAGTCGTACCCTTTTATCAGCACACTGCGCAATTGTGTGAAGAAGCAAGAGTTCAGGTGGACCCCTGAAGCAGAAAAGGCTTTTCAGCAAATGAAAGAATGTTTGATCGAGCTCCCCACCCTGACTGCACCATTTGAAAAAGAACCACTCGTACTGTACTTATCTTCTTCGGATAAGGCAGTAGGATCGGTGTTACTAGTGGAAAGAAATGGAGTTCAAACTCCAATTTATTATGTCAGCAGGGTACTCACTGACCCGGAAACGAGATATTCCATGATGGAAAAATTGGTACTAGTGCTGCTACACGCCTCCAGAAGGCTGCGCAGATATTTCACAGGGCATGTGATCACCGTGCTTACCAATTTCCATATCGGCACGATACTTCAAAAACCAGAAACGTCCGGGCGGTTAGCAAAATGGGCCATCGAGTTGGGGGGCCTCAACATTCTATATCGACCGCGCCCAGCCATCAAGGGTCAGGTTCTAGCGGACTTCATCACAGAAGTCCCAGTTGAGAAAATCAAAGATTGTGAGCTGGTGGAGACTCCCGAAAAAGACACGACAAATGAGACTTGGATGCTTTATACTGATGGGGCCTCAAACGAGGACGGCGCGGGAGCTGGATTGCGCCTAGTAAGCCCCGAAAACCACGAATTCACTTACGCCATCAAGTTGGATTTTAAAAACACCAACAACGAGGCAGAATACGAAGCATTTCTGGCAGGCTTGCGCCTCGCCATCAAAATAGGAGCTAACAATCTACAAGCACACGTCGATTCACTCTTGATAGCCAGCCAAGTCAACGGTATATACGATGCAAAGGGTGAAGTTATGGCCCTATATCTGGAACAAGCAAAAGAGTTGCTTCAACAGTTCAAGTCTCACAAGGTCATCCACATCAATCGCTCTGAAAACAAACCAGCTGACGCCTTGAGCAAGCTTGTTTCAACTTCCTTCCAACATCTTGCCAAAGATGTAAGGATTGAGGTACTCAAGAACCCGTCAGTCTTGTTACGACAAGTCAATGTGATCGAGATAGGGCAGCCATCCTGGATGACCCCTATCGTTCAGTACTTGAAAGAAGGAATTCTCCCAGAGAATAAGGCAGAGGCAAGAAAGATTCAGAACAAAGCTCTGCAATACGAAATGAATGGTGGTATCTTATACCGCAAGTCCTTCTTGGGGCCACTACTGCGATGCGTGGACCCCCAAGATGCGAATTATCTGATAAGGGAGATTCATGAAGGAATCTGCGGCATCCATGCGGGTCCACGCATGGTTGTTGCGAAGATTATGAACGCCGGGTATTATTGGCCAGGGATGCATGTGGATGCCCTGAAGGAGCTGCGCAAGTGCGACTCCTGTCAGCGGCACTCTCCAAAAACCCTGCGCCCCAAGAACGACCTGATCCCCGTATCCACTGCTTGGCCTTTTCAGCAGTGGGGAATTGACATGGTAGGACCCTTCCCAGACGCTCCCGGCGCCGTCAAATTTATAATAGTGGCCGTCGATTACTTCACAAAATGGGTGGAGGCCAAAGCCCTTGCTTCAACTACAGCAATGATGGTGCGCAAGTTCATTTGGGAACACATCATCTGCAGATTTGGGCTTCCACTCAAGATTGTAACTGACAACGGCACCAACTTTGCGTCTGAAGACCTCCAGAACTGGATGAAGGAGATGAAAATAGAACACACTTTCTCCTCCGTTGCGCATCCTCAAGGTAACGGGCAGGTTGAAAGTGTGAACAAGTGTATTGTTGATGGGATTAAGGCCCGACTGGGCACGAAGCGAAGAGGCTGGGTGGATGAGCTCCCGAGTATCTTGTGGGCTCACCGAACCATGCCGAAAACAAGTACCGGCGAAACCCCTTTTAGCCTAGTCTATGGCTCAGAAGCGGTTATCCCGGCAGAAGTTGGCCTGCCCTCTCTGTCACGGCCCAAGACCCGGTTTGACCCGTTTCAGGAGCCGCGGCAGAAAATACTGCGGTATTGATTTAATTGAGTTTAACAGCGGAAACAGGATCGTTTAAAGCTAAAGTTTTTCCCCGATTATTTTATTTCACAAATTGGGATAAAACCCCGATAATTTACAATAGCATGATTTTTTTCTAGGAAATCGTTATATTACAAAATTTATTGCTTTATTTTATAATGAGCCACTATCTTAAGCTTGAAATGCTTCCCCAGCACTTTTCCTGATTTACAACAGATCACCTGAAACATGTTTGAAAAAGGTTTTGTCAGCGGGAAATACTGAGTGAATCATTCTATTTACTAAAATGACTCATTTGTTATAATATAAAGTATTAAGAGCGATTACAATGTTTCTGATATCAAGCCAACTACCCACGGTATTTGTCACTCGACCCATTGGCCCATTCGTCCAATGGTGTCTGTGACTATGGTCATATCCCCCATTGGCTGCCCCAATGGTGACGATTATCAAGTAATGTTTACAAAACCCCACATACCGGCTGTAACTTGGTGATTACAAAGACTTAATCCCTGTAATTATAACTTTGAAATAAATAGGGTTTTGTAAATAGATTTGATAAAAAGAGAGAATGACTCACAAACTGTGAGAAAAGGAGAATGACTCACTTTGCAGATTTATACGGGCAGAGCCTAGCCTACTGATTAGCCTTTTATCCTAATTTCAATAACAAGCACACAATTTGGAATTAGTAATCAATCCAGCATTTACGATAACTCACGAGATCAAATTCTCACAATGAATGTCAAAATGAAATACTTTGTCCATCGAATTAACGATGATCCATTGAATTAACAATGAACGACAAGGTATAATACTTTACCCATCGAATTAACGATGATCCGTTGAATTAACAACGAACGATAAAGTATAATACTTTACCTATCGAATTAACGACAATCCGTCAAATTAATGACGAACGATAAAGTATAACCCTAATGTGGGCGGCACTTAAACATTCATTGGATATTTGAATCAATCGGACAATGAATCGTAGCAGCGATTGTGCTAATACCCTGATTGCAGCTTCAATTAAAGACCTGTGTGTGTTAATTGAAGTGTACAGCAGTTAAGTCGGTGTATAATTGAGAATTCTCTCGACGTAAAGTGTCCAGATTTCGAATGCCAATGCCTGCTATTTATAGCTGAAATTTGAGAAGCCCTGCGCATCGTAGGCAAAACATACCCTACGCATCGTATGCTAAGCATACGCACCGTAGGCCTTACTTCTCTACGCATCGTATGGGTTTTAACTAGCCTGCGCATCGTAGGCCATATATACCATACGCATCGTAGGGCTTGAAAAATAGGCCTATAGACTAGCCATGACTGGGACTAGCCTTGATGAGTCAGTACTTTCATATTTCAGTTATTTGACAACGAAATTTAAGGATAATTATCAACTAGGGTTTATCCCCCCTGAGTTTTAGGGGCCCTAATCCTGATTCTGAAAATTATGAAAATCTTAGGGTTTGCTCATAATCACTTGGGTGTCTCAATTAAGGTTTCCTATTGGTCAAATTAATTTAATAATTATGACTTTTGATGAGAGTCGTCACATTCTCCCCAACTTAATAAAAATCTCGTCCTCGAGATTTACTGGAATAATTGAGAATACTTTCTCTTTATTTCGGATTCCAGTTCCCAAGTATATTAGGATCCTGTCTTTGAATCCTATTTTACTTAACACTATTTGTTTATCTTTATATCTTAGAAATGTACTACCAAAGATTCATCTTATAGACATTTCTTAAGATTGGATATATAAAATATATCATGTATTTCAACTAACCTTCCTGGTAGTTGTAAGTAACTGGTCCAATATGTTGAATTTACTGGAAATGATTCTACCTACTTTTGGACTTAGTTTTCCTTTCTTACTCCTTTCCAAGAAGATACTTCCAATTATATTTTGTCTCCAACTCGAACTCCAACGGCTTTTATCTATTATCTGCATAATCTTTATGACTATTTCTTGTCGTTTTCAGATTTTCCTTTGTGATACTAAATATCACAGTCGTAGTCACTTAGGATTTTCATTCATCTCCTTTGCCTCAAATTCTTTTTGCCCATAACTATTTATCTTAACTTCTTATAATCTGTATAGATAGTATCCTTACTTCCATACAGATAATATCTTCAAATCTTAAGGCAAAAATTATGGTTCCTAATTCTAACTCTTGAGTGGTATAGTTTTCTTCGAACTTTTTCAATTGTTTTGATGCATATGCAATTACCTTTTTGCATTGCATTAAGGAATATCCAAATCCTAGCTTTGAAGCATTACCGTATACTTCAAAATCTTCTGTTCCTTCTGGTAAGGCTAGGATTTATGTTTTTATATCCTAAAACTTCTTCTTCTCTAATCAAATTTAACCGTTTTGCAGGTTAACTTAGTTAATAGTATAACTATTTTGAAAATTCCTTAATAAACTGTCTATATTAATAAACCTACAAAATTTCTAATTTCCATTGCTGATTGCAGAATCTTCCATTTGGTAATTACTGCTATCTTAGCAGAATTTATGTGAATACCTTCATGATTCACCATATGACCTAGAATTGTACTTCTAGCAGCCAAAATTCATTCTTCGAAAATTTGGCGTAAAGCTTTTCTTTTCTTAACAAAGTTAAGAGTAAATGCCAGTGCTGTCAATGTTCTTTCCTACTTTTGTAATAAATAAGTATATCGTCGTTGAAGACAATTACCAATTTATCCAAATATGGTTTACAGATCCTATTTATCATGTCTTTATGAATGCTGTAGGTGCATTCTTTAATTCGAAAGGCATGACTGTAAACTAATAATGACCATTGCTAGTTCTGAAAATAGTCTTAGGTATCTTTTCCTCTGATACTTTTAATTAGTAATATCCGGAACATAAGTTGATCTTAGAAAATTATCTATCTTCCTGAAATTGATCGAATAGATCATTAATGCTAAGTAATGAGTATTGATTCTTAATTATAACCTTATTCAATTTCCTATAATCAATACACATTCTTATCGAAATTTTCTTTTTCTTAAATAACCAATACTGTACTAACCGATAAGGTTTCCTGGCTTATCGGTAAAATTCCTGGAATTGATAAATCCTTAATTCTATCTTCATATCTGATAGTAATCCAGATAACTTTTCTGGGAAAAATATCTGGGTATTCTGAAATTTACATAATTTCCTTAAATTCTATATCTTTAGTATTAATGATTACTAAAATCATATATACTATTCCTTTGCTTTCGTTCATAATTAGTAATTTCCATTACTGATATGAACTTCATAGGCTTATATGGTTTATCTCCTGTAATCATAATTTCTCTTCCGATGGTTGATTGAATTTCTAAGAAATTCTGATCATAGATAATGATCACAACATCGAATTCAACTAATTTCATAGATAATAGGGTTGCAGAAAACTTATAACTTATTTCTATGTTCTGCATAACCTTATTTATTCTAACTGAATTCCCATCTGCCATTTCTAATATAGAAATTTATCTAATGCTGGTTAACGGTAAGTTAAGGGTTTGGCAGAGTAAAGTATTTATAAAACTTTGGTTTGCACCAGAGTCAAATAATACTTTTATGTAAACGTTGTAAGCTAAAACATACCGACTATCACATCTGGAATTATCTTGGCTTCATGAGTAGTCAACTGAAAGGCTTTCGCAATCCTTTTTGCTCCTTCTGCTGGTTTGACTTGATTGTCAAATGATTTATTCAGTTTTGGACAATCTGGCCTAAGATGTCCAGTTTCTCTACAGTTGTAACAAACTGAAAATTTCTTCCTCCTACAGTCTTCTTCTTGATGCCCCGGAATCTTGCAAAAATTGCAATATCCTTTGCATCTTCCAAAATGCTTCCTTTTGCAAAAATTGCAAAATGGACCAGTAGAAGATTGCCCATTCCCTCCTTTCTTGAAATGGTTATGGTTACCCGAACTGAATTCTTGGGTAATCTTTTGGGCTACTTCCTTCCTTTTATTTTCTTCTCTTATCCGTATTAGCTCGTCAGTTATAATATTGGCTAATTCCACCGTATCATCAATCGTGCGAGGTTTCGCAGTTTTGATGATATTACGAATCTCAGAAATTAATCCCCAAATATAACGAGAAATAAGTACCGGTTCTGGCGAAGCCAGGGTTGGTACCACTTTAGCATATTCGAAGAATGTCGTAGTATATCCTCGACAATCTACATCTACCATCCTATGGGTTAGAAACTTATTTGCCATTTGTTCCTTTTCATACTCGGGACGGAATTTTCTTTCTACAAGACTCTTAAATTCTTCCCAGTTCATAGCATACGCCATCCTTCTTCCTTTTGCTTGTAACATCATTTTCCACCATTCTAGCGCTACTTCTTTGAAAAGGTTTGAAGCGTACATAACCTGATCATCCTGAGCACATTTACTTATAGCAATTACTGCCTCGGTTTTCTCTAACCAACGCAGTGCTGCAGTCGCTCCTTCATTGCCTGCAAACTCAGTGGGTTTACAAGCAAGAAATTCTTTGTAAGTGCAACCAGGCGTTGCAACTTTCCTTTTCTTAGGGAGCGGAGCTTGCCGTGGTTCATTATCATGATTAACATGATTACTACCTCCATTTACGCTATTACTGAAATTATTTTCAGAAATACGTTTGCTAGGAACAACTTGTTGCGGTTCAATTGGATTTTTAACAGCAGCAATGATTGCTGGTATAGCATTGGCTATCCCTTGAGCAACTATTCCTGGGATAGTGTTGGCTATCTCTTGAGTAATGATATTTTCTATATCTTTCCTAGTCACATATTGATCCCCTAGTTGGTGTTCAGATTGATTACCCTCATTAACTGGTTCATTATTAGCGTTTTCCATCTGATATCTAATTTATAGATACATAATTAGTATAAAGGAAATAATCCAATGTCACAATTTAGTTGCACATAATCACATAATCGAATATACAAACAAAATTGTAACTTTTCTAATATTTTCTTATATTATGCTTCTATATACACCCGTTTTATTATTTATTTTACATATACTGATTTTACTATTACTATTACACAACCACCGTTTCATAATCCCCTATCCTTTATCAGATGATGTTCTAATAACGGCGTTTCTTCTCATCGTATTTCCAGGAGATTTGTCCCAAAGTCTCTTGGATCCTATTCCCAGCATCCATGTTGTCAAAATGATGGAGTTCAGTCCTATTCTCATTACTTATTGGTAAATTTGATAAAGGTTCTGGATTGTACTTAGGAAAAAGCCTATAGGGATGGTTTTGTAACAGTATTTTATTATCCAACCATTCGTCTATATTCCAGTGATTAGAAGAGTTTGGAATAGATGGTTCTAAGTTCATAAAATTATTTTCACTAACAGGCTCAATAGTATCATCGGTTGCTATTATAAAATCTAGTTCTTCTTGAGATGGTAATTCCTCCATTTGCCTAGAACTTTCCCCAATTTCCATTTTCTTAGACTTAGGTTTCTCGAGAGGTAAAGCATTGAATTCTATAGGTCCTTCTATATCAGGTATATATCTATTAAAATCTCTGGAAACTTCAATTCTTACTGGATAGAGATTTAAATTTTGAAGGGCTTCCGACAAATCACTCATGCTGTTTAGTAACATACACCAATTACTAAGTCATAACAAAATTTTATAGAACAACTTTTTAAATAGTATTTCATACTACCCAAAACAAATATAAATTAAAACATACTAGGTTTTATTTGTAATTTATTTATAATTTTTCTTGACTGTAAATAATAAAAATACTAAACTTTAAATCAGAATATTTAAAGATTTATATTTATTATTACAGTAGTTAACATATAAAAATCTATATACTAGATAAGTATGATGACTTAATTTATATATATTAACTAGTCATTATCATGGTGGATATTGGTTAGTGCTGCCTTGTTTAAGCATAGGTGATCAGTCCATGCCTAACTAAGGCTAGGTTATCCAATATCTGCCTTTGATAATAACCTTAGTATTTAAAATAATCTTAATACCACTACTATTAATATATTAAAATTATTAACAATAATTTTAAATAAGAGTATACTTCAAACATAAAATATTATTTCTTTACCACAATATAGTAATACTATATTAGGTAATTCCATATATTAGTCAAATAAATTTATATATAATATTTTTCGATTAACAATGATAGAGCAACAAATATTACAATATATATAAAAATATGCCCATATTAAATTAACAAATAGCCAGTTAATAAAACACATAATCATATACTAGTAATCAGGAAAAAATTAAGTATTTCTAAATACTTAATTAGCTTAACCCAGTGGCTCTGATACCACCTTTTTCTGTCACGGCCCAAGACCCGGTTTGACCCGTTTCAGGAGCCGCGGCAGAAAATACTGCGGTATTGATTTAATTGAGTTTAACAGCGGAAACAGGATCGTTTAAAGCTAAAGTTTTTCCCCGATTATTTTATTTCACAAATTGGGATAAAACCCCGATAATTTACAATAGCATGATTTTTTTCTAGGAAATAGTTATATTACAAAATTTATTGCTTTATTTTATAATGAGCCACTATCTTAAGCTTGAAATGCTTCCCCAGCACTTTTCCTGATTTACAACAGATCACCTGAAACATGTTTGAAAAAGGTTTTGTCAGCGGGAAATACTGAGTGAATCATTCTATTTACTAAAATGACTCATTTGTTATAATATACAGTATTAAGAGCGATTACAATGTTTCTGATATCAAGCCAACTACCCACGGTATTTGTCACTCGACCCATTGGCCCATTCGTCCAATGGTGTCTGTGACTATGGTCATATCCCCCATTGGCTGCTCCAATGGTGACGATTATCAAGTAATGTATACAAAACCCCACATACCGGCTGTAACTTGGTGATTACAAAGACTTAATCCCTGTAATTATAACTTTGAAATAAATAGGGTTTTGTAAATAGATTTGATAAAAAGAGAGAATGACTCACAAACTGTGAGAAAAGGAGAATGACTCACTTTGCAGATTTATACGGGCAGAGCCTAGCCTACTGATTAGCCTTTTATCCTAATTTCAATAACAAGCACACAATTTGGAATTAGTAATCAATCCAGCATTTACGATAACTCACGAGATCAAATTCTCACAATGAATGTCAAAATGCAATACTTTGTCCATCGAATTAACGATGATCCATTGAATTAACAATGAACGACAAGGTATAATACTTTACCCATCGAATTAACGATGATCCGTTGAATTAACAACGAACGATAAAGTATAATACTTTACCTATCGAATTAACGACAATCCGTCAAATTAATGACGAACGATAAAGTATAACCCTAATGTGGGCGGCACTTAAACATTCATTGGATATTTGAATCAATCGGACAATGAATCGTAGCAGTGATTGTGCTAATACCCTGATTGCAGCTTCAATTAAAGACCTGTGTGTGTTAATTGAAGTGTGCAGCAGTTAAGTCGGTGTATAATTGAGAATTCTCTCGACGTAAAGTGTCCAGATTTCGAATGCCAATGCCTGCTATTTATAGCTGAAATTTGAGAAGCCCTGCGCATCGTAGGCAAAACATACCCTACGCATCGTATGCTAAGCATACGCACCGTAGGCCTTACTTCTCTACGCATCGTATGGGTTTTAACTAGCCTGCGCATCGTAGGCCATATATACCATACGCATCGTAGGGCTTGAAAAATAGGCCTATAGACTAGCCATGACTGGGACTAGCCTTGATGAGTCAGTACTTTCATATTTCAGTTATTTGACAACGAAATTTAAGGATAATTATCAACTAGGGTTTATCCCCCCTGAGTTTTAGGGGCCCTAATCCTGATTCTGAAAATTATGAAAATCTTAGGGTTTGCTCATAATCACTTGGGTGTCTCAATTAAGGTTTCCTATTGGTCAAATTAATTTAATAATTATGACTTTTGATGAGAGTCGTTACACTCTCCGCGTTTGACAGCAGTCAACGCAATCGACAACGAGGCAGAGCGTCGTCTTGACTTGGATTTGCTAGAAGAAAGGCGCGAAATTGCGCGAATTAAAGAAGCCAAGTACAAAACACAACTGGAGAGGTACTACAACGCGCGAGTCCGCATCTGTACCTTCTCTCCAGGGGAATACGTTTTTCGAGACAACAAAGCCTCAAACGCTGAACGCCCAGGAAAGCTAGCACCCAAATGGGAAGGCCCATACTTGGTGCACGAAGTGCTAGGAAAAGGGGCTTACAAATTGCGCACCCTGGATGGACATATCATCCCGCGCACGTGGAATGCGCAACAACTGCGCAAATGCTATATGTGAATACTCTAGGCCCTGCGCCTTTATCCACTAATGTTGGCCACGCGCCTTTTACTTTTCCATGTAGGCTACACGCCTTTTACGTTACAAGCAATGTATGGCCTAAGCGCCCATTTCCAAGTTAAATGAAAGCATACGACATGTTTTCTTTTACGCTGACTCCTTTCGTTACAAATGCATGTTAAACTTCTGATTAGCACGAAAACACTCCAGTTACGCTCGCCCAAGAGCCACTCTTACATTTATTCGCGCTAACTTAACCAAAGTTTCTAACAACAGTGCAATAATTGTAACAGGAAAGGATTAAACAAACATCATATTTAATACAAGCGCAACCGCGCAACAGTTATATAGACAACGAGGTGTTCTTTCCATTTAAAACTAGCGCGACCGCGCAAGAGCTTACATTCAAATCATAAACAAAATTACAAGGCACAAAGCCTAAAAAGTACTAGCCTATTCAAAGTTATCATCAGGATCATCGTCACGCTTGCCACCATCACCATCACCTTTTCCATCGCCATCACCACCCGCAGGTACCTCCTTATCCGAGAGCTCAACAGTCTCCGGTGGATCAAGGATATTCTTCAGCCGCTGACACCAGTCATCATGCTTCAGCGCATCAGTAACCAAGTCCATCACCGGAATGGATAGATGATCATAACCATGTTCCGCGCGGGCTAGCTCAGCCTCAGCTTCATCAGTCACTGAGCAGTGACTAGTATCGAACTCCTGTCCAAGCATAACTGACGCATGTTGCGCACATTCAACATAGCCTTTACGGTGACCAACTGCGAGGGAAGCATCTATAACGGCCGCAACAGCCTTATCCAATTCACCAGCATTTAGAATGGAGTTGGCCATCTACAGCAAACGCAATACCTTAGCCAACAGTTATAAATAAATCAAATTAAAGTAAAAAGAGGAATCATACCAGCACCATTCCACGACCGCGCAGCCACTCGGCTTCAGAGGCCAAAGTATCCACGATACCTTGAACTTCAGAGTAGTTGTTTTGTGCTACATTAAGAGCAGTGGTACTAACATCACGCGCTTCTTCAGCCCGTTGCTTGGCCTCCTCAGCAGTTGCAGCCTTAACCTTCTCTGCCTCAAGATCGATCTCCAAGGATTCGCATTTATCAACCTGATCATTCAGGCGGCGTCTCAGTTCTGCGATCTCGACATCCTTGGCCTGCAGATCCTTATCCTTGCCCGACAACTGAGTCTTCACCTCAGCCAACTCAACCTAAAAAGAAGGGACTTAGGCTATTTTACAAACAAGCACAGGAGGAAAAGGTTAGAAGTTTGACAAACCTCAATCTGCTCCTTAGCAACCTGCACAGCCTGCGCACCCTCAACCTTCGCCGTCAACTCCACAACCTTGGCTTCAAGGTTGACAATCTTATTACGAGCCGCGGCCGCGCGCTCATTATCCTTCTCGCATATGCGCTTGAACTCGGCTTTCTCCTTAGCAAGCTGCTGTTCAGCAGCGTGAAGTTTATTTTTCAGGCCCTCGCGCCCCCATTCTTCGGCCTTCTTATCAGCCTCAAGCTTGGCCCTTTCTTCATCAAGGGAGTTTTCGACTTCTCAAATTCACTAATACGCTTCAGCATCCGCTCGCGGTACCTCTCCCAGTCCGTCCGCTCCCTAACCATTGTTCGCCACTCCCGTACAATCTCCTGGTTAGCAGCGCGAGCATTCGCCTCCCCAAGCATATAAGTACGGTATAGCGCCTCGTGAGTCTTCGCCCTCTGCCGGTTAACCTCTCCAGGAGTGAAGGAGTTGAAGAACCAATCGCGGCACGGGCCGAACTCTTGAAAGGTGTCCTTTTGCCGCAAACTCCAGGGAGCCTGATGGGGGGCATTACCGCGTTCCGCTTCGGTATAACTTTTATAGTAGATATCACCGACGGTATCCTTCGCCCCAATAGGTTGCGGATTATAACCCCCAGCGCCACCAGAACTCGCGCCACTAGAAACATACAGACCAGATCCCCCCGTGGAAGTCACCTTAGAGCGATGGGGGATATCAGTATGCGTAGGGGGGTAGGTTTTTCAACCTCAGGTTTTTTTCGCCTCTCTTGGCGAGGCTTGGCAGACCCCGTGACGCTCAAAACCTCCGGACCCTGCGTTTTCTCTTGGATAGTGATAGCAGCGGCACCGGTATACCTCAAGGAGTCATCAATAGGCTTTTCAACAGCCTTTTGCTTCTCCTTCTCCATTTCAGAGGCTTTCTTCCTCGCCTCCTCAGCCTTCCTATCTTCTTCGGCTTTCCTCTTCTCTTCATCCGCTTTCTTCCTCTTATCCTCACCAGCTTTCCTCCTACGCTTGTCATCATTTTTCCTCTTCTCTTCGAAAGCCTTCGCCTTATCACCTTCAGCAACATGTTTTTCTTTGGCAGTCTCAGCCCCAGCAGCCTTGGAAGATTTAATGGTAATATTTGGCCTCTTCGGCTTGGGCTCCGAAATTACAACACCCTTCTCAGGGGTTGTCTTCTTAACCTCTGCAAAAACAACGTGTCAAAAAGAGCGAAGGTAACAAAATAACGTAACTAAAGAACTAACCTGGAGAAACTTTGTAAAGCGACCGCAAGTTGCTCCGCTTCCCAATAAGGGGAACCTCACCAGCTCTGGGCGCAGCTGAGACACCAGCAGTAGTTTTGCTTCTAACTCTTTTTCTGCTGATCAACTTTTCAGCAGCCTCTTCTTCTTCTTCCTCGTCTTCATGCGCAACAGAGGATGGAGTAGCGCCAGCATCCGGGTTACGAGAACCCGCGCTACCCCCACTCTTCGAGCTACCCGCTCTAGCTTTCTTCTCGCCTGCGCGCGACAAGCCTTCAAGTGAGTCACTAATTATCACATAATCTTTCAAGTCACTCTGACGAAGCCGAATAGTACCTTTACCAGCAGCACCAGCAATTGCGCGGCTACTCCCACCTTTTTTACTTGTCACTTCAGGCCCGATGTTGATCACCTTCTTCTTCTTGGGCGGTTTTTTCTTCTCTTCAGGGTCGATGCCCAAGTCGCGCAACACACCTGCAAAGACGTTAGACCACGAACTTAACTCCCCGTTCGAAGATCCTACAGACTCTGTAACAACTCTTATCAAAAGTCATAATTATTAAATTAATTTGACCAATAGGAAACCCTAATTGAGACACCCAAGTAATTCTGCATAAACCCTAAAAATATCAGAACAATCAGAATCAGGATCAGGGCCCCTAAAACTCAGGGGGGGCATTCCCTACTCGATGATTATCCTTATAACTTATTATAAAAATCGAATTTAAGCGAATCGTCGACTCACCTGCACTCCAAACACACGCGGCAATCAAATAGACATTTTGGGACCCATACGATGCGCAGGGGTTTTAGGCCTACGATGCGCAGGGCTGACCAAAATTCAGCTATAAATAGAGGACATTGGCACTTGATTTCTGGACATTCAACGTCGAAAGAATTCGAAATATACACTGAGATAACTTCTGTATACTCCAATTAACACACACAGGCACTAAATCGACGCCGCAATCAGGGTATTAGCACAATCGCTATTACGATTCATTGTCCGATCGATCAATATATTGAATGGATGTTTAAGTGCCGCCCACATTAGGGCTATACTTTGTCGTTCGTCGTTAAATCGATGGATGTTTAAGTATCGCACTTTGTCGTTCGTTGTGAGAATTTGATCTCGTGAGTTATCGTAAATGCTGGATTGATTACTAACCCCGAATTGTGTGCTTGTTATTAAATTTTGGATAAAAGGCTAAATCAGTAGGCCAAACTCTGCCCGTATAAATCTGCAATGTGAGTCATTCTCTTTTTATCAACTATTTTACAATACCTCAAATTATTTTCAAGGTTATAATTACAGGGACTAAGTCGTGGATATCTTGAATTACTGGTTAGTGGGGTATTGTGCACATTACTAATTTTCTCCCAGTTAGGTTCATTGACCTACAGGGATAATCATCACTATTTAGGTTCATTGATCTAAATAGTGGTATGACCATCGTCACCATTGTGACTTGTCACCATTGTGACTTGTCACCATTGTGACAGAATGCCAGATAAAAATAAGATAGAAGCCATTGTAATCGCTCTTATGCTGTAATTATTAACTATGCATCATTATGCAAAATAGAATGATTCACTCAGTATTTCCCGCTGACAAAACCTTTTTCAAACATGTTTCAGGTGACCTGTTATGAACCAGGAAAAGTGTCATATAGCACTACAAGCTCAAAGAAGTGGCTCAGTATAAAATAAAGAAACATGTTTTGTAAAATAAAAGATTTCTTCATGAAATCAAATGACTGTAAATTATCGGGTTTTATCCCAAGTTGTGAAATAAAATAATCGGTAAATATTTACATTTTTAAAAGATCCTGATGAAAACTTCCGCTGTCAAACTCAATTAATTAAATACCACGGGAATTTCTGTCCCGCGGCTCCTGGAACGGGTCAAACCGGGTCGGGGGACGTGACAGAAAAAGGTGGTATCAGAGCCACTTATCGAGCCACTGATTTAAGCCAATTAAGTATTTAGAAAATACTTAATCTTTTATTAATTGCTATTTTGTGATTAATATGTTTTATTATCTGACTAATTTTGAACAGTATGGGCAGATCTTTATATGTTAGCTACGATAGTAGTAAATATAAATTTTTAAATATTCTGACTCAAAGTTTTAGCATCTCTATTATCTACAGTCTATAAACCTTATTCAGTAAATAAATTTACAAATAAAACCTAGTGTGTTTTAATTTTCAGTTGTTTTGGTAGTATGAAATACTATTTAAAAAGTTGTTCTATAAAATTTTGTTATGACTTAGTAATTGTGTGTATTTTGCTAAACAGCATGAGTGATCTGTCGGAAGCCCTTCAGAATTTAAATCTCTATCCAGTAAGAATAGAAGTTTCCAGAGATTTCAATAGGTATATTCCAGACATAGAAGAACCTATAGAATTCAACGCTTTACCTCTTGAGAAACCTAAGCCTAAGAAAATGGAAATTGGGGAAAGCTCTAGGCAAATTGAGGGATTACCATCTCAAAAAGAACTAGATTTTATAATGGCAACCGATGATACTATTGAGCCTATTAAAGAAAATGATTTTATTCATTCTCTTGAAACACAACTACCAATGAATTTAGAACCATCTATTCCAAATCCTTCAATCCACTCGCAAATAGACGAATGGGTGAATAATGAAATAATGTTACAAAACCATCCCTATAAGCTTTTTCCTAAGATCAATCCAGAACCTTTACCAAATTCACCAATGAGTAATGAGAATATGGCTAAACTCCATCATTTTGACAAAATGGATGCTGGGAATAGGATCCAAGAGATTTTGGGACAGATCTTCTGGAAATACGATGAGAAGGAACGCCGTTACTAGAACATCACCTGACAAAGGATAGGGGATTTATGAAACTGTGGTTATGTAATAGTAATAGTAAAATATGTATGTGTAAAATAAATAAAAAGGGTATATATAGAAGCATGATATAAGGAAATTTTAGAAATTTACAAATTTTGTTGTATATTTGTTTACGTGATTATGTGCAATTAATTGTAACATTGGATTATTTATTTTATACTAATTATTTATCTATAAATTAGTTATTAGATGGAAAACGCTAATAATGAACCAGTTAATGAGGTTAATCAATCTGAGCAACAACCGGGGGATCAATTTATGACTAGGCAGGATATAGAAAACATCGTTGCTCAAGGGATAGCCAACGCTATTCCAGGAATAGTTGCTCAAGGGATAGCCAATGCTATTCCAGCAATCATTGCTGCTGTTAAAAATCCAATTGAACCTCAACAAATTATTCCAAGCAAACGTATTTCTGAAGATAATTTCAGTAATAGCGTAAACGGAGGCAATAATCATGTTAATCATGATAATGAACCACGGCAAGCTCCGCTCCCTAAGAAAATGAAAGTTGCAACGCCTGGTTGCACTTATAAAGAATTTCTTGCTTGTAAACCCACTGAGTTTGCAGGCAATGAAGGAGCGACTGCGGCACTGCGTTGGTTAGAGAAAACCGAGGCAGTAATTGTCATAAGTAAATGTGCTCAGGATGATCAGGTCATGTATGCGTCAAACCTTTTCAAAGAAGTGGCGCTAGAATGGTGGAATACGGTGTTACAAGCTAAAGGAAGAAATAGGGCTTATGCCATGAAATGGGAAGAATTTAAGAGTCTTGTAGAAAGAAAATTCTGTCCCGAATATGAAAAAGATCAAATGGCAAATAAGTTTCTAACCCATCGGATGGTGGATGTAGATTGTCGAGGGTATACTACGACATTCTTCGAGTATGCTCGAGTGGTACCAACCCTGGCTTCGCCAGAGCCGGTACTTATTTCTCGTTATATTTGGGGATTGATTTCCGAAATCCGTAATATCGTCAAGGCTGCGAAACCTCGCACGATTGATGATGCGGTGGAATTAGCCAATACTCTAACTGACGAGTTAGTACGGACAAGAGAAGAAAATAGAAGGAAGGAAGTAGCCCAAAAGATTACCCAAGAATTCCGTTTGGGTAACCATAACAATTTCAAGAAAGGAGGGAATGGGCAATCTTCTACTAGTCCATTTTGCAATTCTTGCAAAAGGAAACATTTTGGAAGATGCAAAGGATATTGCAATTTTTGCAAAATTCCAGGGCATCAAGAAGAAGACTGCAGGAGGAAGAAATTTTCTGTCTGCTACAACTGTGGAGAAGCTGGACATCTTAGGCCAAATTGTCCAAAACTGAATAAACCATTTGACAATAAAGCCAAACCGTCAGAAGGAGCAAAAAGAAATGCGAAAGCCTTTCAGTTAACTACTCAAGAAGCCGAGATCATTCCAGATGTGATAGCCGGTATGTTCTTAGCTTACAACGTTTACACAATAGTATTATTTGACTCTGGTGCAAACCAAAGTTTTATAAATACTTTACTCTGCCAAACTCTTAACTTACCGTTAACCAGCATTAGATACATTTCTACAGTAGAAGCGGCAAATGGGAATTTAGTTAAAAGAAAAATAAGGTTCTGTAAAACGTAGAAATAGAATTTTTAAGTCATAAAATTTCATGCAACCATATTGGTTGAATTCGATGTTATGTTAGGAATGAATTAATTAGTAAAACCACTATGTTCAAATTCTTTGTGATAAGAATTCCATAGAAATGCAGGCAACCACTGAAGAAGTAAAAATGATTACAGGAAATAAGTCATAAAGTTCATATCAGTAATGAAAATTGCTAATTATGAACGAAAGCAAGGAATAGTATATATGATTTCAGTAATCATTAATACTAAAGATAAAGAAATTAAGGAAATTTCTGTAAATTCAGAATACCCAGATGTATTTCCAGAAGATTTACCTGGATTACCACCAGATAGGAAGATAGAATTTAGGATTCATCTAATTCCATGAATTTTACCGATAAGCCAGGGAACCTTATCGGTTAGCACCTACAGAAATATTAAAATTGAAAAAGCAATTAGATGAATTATTAAGTAAAGGTTTCATACAACCTAGTTTATCCGCATGGGAGGCATCAGTGTTGTTTATTAAGAAAAAGGATGGTTCGATGAGAATGTGTATTGATTATAGGAAATTGAATAAGGTTATAACTAAGAATCGATACTCATTACCTAGAATTAATGATCTATTCGATCAAATCCATGGAAGTAGATAATTTTCTAAGATCAACTTACATGCCGGATATCCTTAATTGAAAATACAAGAAGAAGACATACCTAAAACTGCTTTCAGAACTAGGTATGGTCATTACGAGTTTACAATCATGCCTTTCGGATTAACGAATGCACCTCCAACATTCATGGACATGATGAATAGGATCTGTAAACTATATTTGGATAAATTTGTAATTGTCTTCATAGATGATATACTTATTTATTCCAAAAGTCAGGAAGAACATTATCAGCACTTGCATGCACTCTTAGTATTTTTAAGAAAAGAGAAGCTTTACACCAAATTTTCGAAGTGTGAATTTGGCTGCCAGAAGTACAGTTTCTAGGTCATATGGTAAATCATGAAGGTATTCACGTAGATCCTGCTAAGATAGCAGTAATTACCAAATGGAAGATTCTGCAAACCGCAATGGAAATTAGGAATTTTGTAGGTTTAGTATTATAGACTATTTACTAAGGAATTTTCCAAAATAGTATACCATTAACTAAACCAATTTGTGAAACAGTTAAATTTGAATGGGGATTTAAACAAGAAGAAGCCTTTAGAAATTTACCAATGATTTAATTCCAGCCTTACCAGAAGGAACTGAAGATTTTGAAGTATACGGTAATGCTTCAAAGCTAGGATTTGGATATATGTTAATGCAACGCAAAAAAGGTAATTGCGTATGCCTCAAGGCAATTGAAAAAGTATGAAGAAAATTTTATCACTCATAATTTAGAATTTAGAGCCATAATTTTTGCCCTTAAGATTTGGATAAATTATCTGTATAGAAGTAAGTATACTATCTATACGGATTACAAGAATTGGAAATATATAATTGGGCAAAAAGAATTAAAACACAAGGCAAAGGAAATGGATGAAAATCCTAAGTGACTATAATTGTGATATTCAGTATCACGAAGGAAAGGCTGAAGACGGCTAAGGATAGTCAGAAAAGTTATACAGATAATAGACGAAAGCCGTTAGAGTACGAGTTGGAGACAAAATGCTATTTAAAATATCTCCTTGGAAAGGAGTTGGTAGATTTGGTAAGAAAAGAAAAGCTAAGACTAAGGTACGTAGGATCATTCAACATATTGGACCAGTAACTTATCATTTACAACTACCAGGAAGGTTAGCTGGAATACATGATGTATTTCATGTATTCAATCTCAAGAAATGTCTATCAGATGAATCTTTGGTAGTACCTTTCCAAGATATAAAGGTAAACAAATAGTGTTAGTTTAAGTAAAGTAGGATTCAAAGATAGGACCCTAATATACTTGGGAACTGGAAACCAAAATGAAGAGAAAGTATCCTCAATTATTCCAGTAAATCTCGAGGACGAGATTTTTATTAAGGTGGGGAGAATGTAACAACTCTTATCAAAAGTCATAATTATTAAATTAATTTGACCAATAGGAAACCCTAATTGAGACACCCAAGTAATTCTGCATAAACCCTAAAAATATTAGAACAATCAGAATCAGGATCAGGGCCCCTAAAACTCAGGGGGGGGGCATTCCCTACTCGATGATTATCCTTATAACTTATTATAAAAATCGAATTTAAGCGAATCGTCGACTCACCTGCACTCCAAACACACGCGGCAATCAAATAGACATTTTGGGACCCATACGATGCGCAGGGCTGACCAAAATTCAGCTATAAATAGAGGACATTGGCACTTGATTTCTGGACATTCAACGTCGAAAGAATTCGAAATATACACTGAGATAACTTCTGTATACTCCAATTAACACACACAGGCACTAAATCGACGCCGCAATCAGGGTATTAGCACAATCGCTATTACGATTCATTGTCCGATCGATCAATATATCCAATGGATGTTTAAGTACCGCCCACATTAGGGCTATACTTTGTCGTTCGTCGTTAAATCGATGGATGTTTAAGTATCGCACTTTGTCGTTCGTTGTGAGAATTTGATCTCCTGAGTTATCGTAATTGTTGGATTGATTACTAACCCCGAATTGTGTGCTTGTTATTAAATTTAGGATAAAAGGCTAAATCAGTAGGCCAAACTCTGCCCGTATAAATCTGCAATGTGAGTCATTCTCTTTTTATCAACTATTGTACAATACCTCAAATTATTTTCAAGGTTATAATTACAGGGACTAAGTCGTGGATATCTTGAATTACTGGTTAGTGGGGTATTGTGCACATTACTATTTTTCTCCCAGTTAGGTTCATTGACCTACTCGGGATAATCACTGTTAGGTTCATTGACCTACAGGGATAATCATCACTATTTAGGTTCATTGATCTAAATAGTGGTATGACCATCGTCACCATTGTGACTTGTCACCATTGTGACAGAATGCCAGATAAAAATAAGATAGAAGCCATTGTAATCGCTCTTATGCTGTAATTATTAACTATGCATCATTATGCAAAATAGAATGATTCACTCAGTATTTCCCGCTGACAAAACCTTTTTCAAACATGTTTCAGGTGACCTGTTATGAACCAGGAAAAGTGCCATATAGCACTACAAGCTCAAAGAAGTGGCTCAGTATAAAATAAAGAAACATGTTTTGTAAAATAAAAGATTTCTTCATGAAATCAAATGACTGTAAATTATCGGGTTTTATCCCAAGTTGTGAAATAAAATAATCGGGAAATATTTACATTTTTAAAAGATCCTGATGAAAACTTCCGCTGTCAAACTCAATTAATTAAATACCACGGGAATTTCTGTCCCGCGGCTCCTGGAACGGGTCAAACCGGGTCGGGGGCCGTGACAGACTCCTCGCTGGAAAGATAGACAACCTCTTTCCCAGCAGAGGTCACAGAGCGCAGAGGACGGGGTTTAGGTATGTGCGCACCTTCAGTTGCAGTAGGCGGCGCGGCAAATGCATCAGCAACCGGGTACATGAAGTTGCCCCTAATTTGTGCATACCAATACTCCTCTCCAGCTTGGAGCTGGCGCACGCTCATAGACCCACCAAAGGTAGAGAACGCAGCTTGATACAGGCACGCCTCTACAAGACAAATTGTATAAATACAGTTGTGAAACGAATATCAACAAAACAAACGAATTAACTAACCTTCATCCTGGAACTTCAAGACAGGGACGTCTTGGCTCTCAGGCGGCCATTGATCACTCATCCGCGCCGCAACAAGTACATTTTCCCCAAACACCCGGTTGGGGGTGGCAGTAAGCTCCCGATACCAAGCCTCAGTCTTGGGGATCGCCAAGTCTTCTTTCACAATAGCTTCATTCCAGTCGCGAAACGTCATGGGTATCGGAATTACCTCCTCTCGGATATAGAAAAACTTAGGTTTCCAGTCATGGAAACTCTTAGGAGGGTTTAAAAGTATCTTCTTCGCCGTGCCTCGACTGGCGAAAGAATAAAAACCCATATTCCTCTGAAGTTGGTAGAAAACCCGGAATCTATCAACAGTTGGCTCTATGCCATGAGCCCAACACAGGAACTCGAAATGTCGAACCCGAACCATTCCGGGTGGGCTCATTTGAGATATATGGAACCCGTAATATTGAAGAATATGAGCCATGAAGTTAGTCGCCGGCAACCGGAAGTTGCCCTGATGGAAAAAATCTTCGAATAAAGTGATGTACCCCGGCGGTGCATCAGCGGCCGTCTGGTTCTGGCCGGGGGTACCGGGCATCCCACTCCGGTGGGAACCGGAAACTACGTGAAAGCTGTTCAAAAAGCCCTAAATCCCACCGGAGAACAGGCACAGGACCTTCTTCTCCGGGATTATCTTCATGTCGTTCTTCAGCCATCGATAGGTAAACAAAGGTCTTGAAGGTTCTGGAAACAAGCTTGACAATCTGCTACGATGTTCTTCGAGAACTTGAAGATCTGCTGCAGCCGTGTTCTTCAAACTTTGAAGATTCAAAGAAGTTTGAGAGGAAGTAAAAGAATAGTAGAAGAGAAAAGTAATGAGCCTCACATCTCTCCGGATATATATACCCATCGCATTTAATGCGATGGGTAACCGTGCCGAAACCGCCGCAAACAAGGCCAATCAGAAAGCGCCACGTAAGGCGTGTTTCCCGGAGTGACGGTTACCACGCGCGCGTGAGCCTCACTCTCCTGACGAAAATCTGAACCGTCAGCAACAAGTTGATGACAACCGTCAGAGGTCAACTCAGTCGTCACCAACCACGACTTTTACACCAACCTGTCAGAAAATTCGAATTTCGAGGTTTTTCCCGCCCAAAGTCATTAGAAACTTCGTGTTAAAGCTAACAACAAAGCCAACAACAAGCCTGGTAGCCGCGCCGTAGTAACCAACAACTTACACGCGCGCCGTCTACCAAAGCTAAAAGCATCATTTTACTTTATTTTCTTAAGTCCAGAGCTCCAACCACTTGCCTTGCGCATGGTGCAGCACTGGACTGGGGGGACTTGAAGGGGTATGGTCCCAAAAAGCCGCGCAACCCACTGCAAGGTCGCGCGGGACCATACTCCTTAATCAGCAATTTTCATGATTGCTAACCTCGCGCGGGTTACAACATATCTGTGTACGCTGCGCGAGGCCCACATAAGAGTAAACTCTAGTTAGCAACACTTGGCATTCTAAAAAGAACATCTGAAGGCCCATGAAGCTCGCGCGAGGTGATAACGTGCTCAGCAAGAATCATGCGTAACTTCGGCGCGAGGCCTTTCTAGATAGTACACAAGGTACAAGTGGCAGAATAAAAGAGCCAATCAGGGTCCTTCTGTTCCTGCGCAATCGTGCTCCACGATCGTCTGACATGCAGGAGACAAAAAGTACTTAAGGGCGCCTATGTGGCACCAATCACAGGGCAGAGACAACTGCCCCACGATCTCCACTTACCTGCTGATGGCAGAAGGGCGACCAGGCCGACAACAGTGACACGTGGCTCCAATCACGTTGCGCCAACTCCATAAAGCTCCTAGAAGCCACTAACGGTCGACACCAGTAAGACAAGGAGCATATCCTCCATGTTGTCGCCTTCCGGCCCAAGGCCCATCAGCCCACACCCTCTTACACCTCTCCGGCTATAAATAGAGACCTTCACTTCACAGGTTATTCATTCTATTCCCTCTGCTCTCACTTAATACTTAATTCTTCTCTCAAATACAGTCGCTTATTCTCACGCCTGAGCCCGGTTAAGTGGGAAACCCCCACATTCCCCTCTTAACGAGTAACGGTGTTCTGTTTTGCAGATAAACCACGATCATTAAGGAGCTCAGGAAACATCAAGAAGATTAACCATCATGATAGAAACATAAAACAAACTGATTAGTCCATAATTAGTTCTGTGTTTCTTCATGGAGGTTTAGCATTCTCTCCTCAAATGAAGCAGTTTCGAACGGTTTGTAATTATATTTCTCCCACGTACTCCACACGTTTTCTGTAACTTCCATGTACCCTCTCTATAATAGCAAATCTCAAACCTCCAATTTTGCTCCCATTCGCCTCCATCACTCTTTATCTCTGCGTTGCACTTTGAAAAGTGAAACTGAAGCATCAATTTCGTCACCAAATCCAGGCATCTATGTCACCGCAACATCAAATTTTTCGATTTAAAGCATCGATTCCTCTTTAAATCCCTCGATTGTTATTCATTTGCAGCCCTCACATGTTCTTCTTTACAGACTTCTCTGGTCGCTGGTAATCCTAGGTATGGCGGTGGCGTTAAAAGAGGTAGGTGGTGTTGTGTCGTTTTATTTATTCGTTATCTAGGTTTCGTTTAGGCTCTTTGCGTTCTTCATTGTTGATTTTACAATCGATTGGTTAGTTAAATTTCTGTAAGTGATACGTGTTCGTTGATGTGCAAATGATACTGTTTATTGATGTTCAGATTTTATGTTTTGTTTTACTAGGTCATCGAAGTTTAAGCTGTTAAAGAAATTGTTTTTTTTTTGTTTGAATGTTATTTGCATGCCAGGTGTTCGATCATATGCCTAGGTGGAGCTGAACAGTTTGTCTGCAGCTGTGTTGTCTTTCGGGTTTAGGTCTGGGGAAGACACTTGCTTTTGATTATGTAGCATCATTGCCGAGACTTTGGTGATATTTTTTGGTGATAAGTGTATTCATGGAAGAATTGTTCTTACATCTGAGGAGAATGCCCCTCGAGTTCGCGTTTGTTATCGTTGCATGGTATGCTTTTGTAACACCATTGCTATTTTTATTTATTTATTTTTTTGCTCTAAAAGGGTATTTACATTTATTACACTCTTTAAGTTATTTCGGCGGTATTTTGTTTGTGGAGGATGTATTATACAAACAAAGGGTCTTATGTAAGCATTTTGTTGTAGGTTCTACATGAATTCAATCATGTCAATCCTGAAGATTACAATGAAGTTAAAGACTTTGCAACAACTTGAGTACCTTTGAAAGTATACTTTATTTATTGGCTATTGGATTGGTTTGTGTACTCATGCTCTGTTCACTATTAGGGTCTTTTAGCAGCAGTTATTGAAGCATATAATATACTCCCGCATTTGGTAACTTTTCATTTACATTGGATTTGTAGGATTAACTTTAGCTGATTATTATTGTGATTCATGCACTACCTCTATGATCATTAATCGCCATAACTATAACATGTTGTATGTGTATAACTAATTAACCATATCCAGTTTGCTGAACAGGGTGTTATAAAGACACCAAGTTTTAATAAACTTACTTCAGCTGGTTTCAAAGTCAAAATCTGGATAGCGGATTGGTTTGATTTCTTAAAAAGACAAAAAGGATGCGGATTTGGAAAAGAGACAAACCGTTGGGCGTTACCTCATTGAGATATGGAAATCAGCCGGGATGATTGGTAGGTATTAAGCCAATGGTGTGGTTTTTCACCATTCTTTGCATTTAATCTTAAAGATCTCTTGGGTTTGCATAAGTATTTCAATGGATGTAAAAAGAAGAAAAAAGTGTTCCATTCCGTTATTTTGACGGCTATTTGGTGCATTTGGAATGTGCGAAATAATTTGTTATTTAATAACAAACCCCTGTCATTGTCTAGAATCGTGGAAGAGTCCAAGGTGTTGAGCTACAGGTGGGTTAAAGACAGGGCAAAAGAAGGCGGGTCTTACATGGGAAGGCTGGAGGAGATTTAATGTTTTTGGGGCTATGCAATTTTCTGTTTTGGTGTCCTGTACCTTCTGTTTGGTTGGAGGTCTTGTATTGTTTGGCAGTAATCGTGATTGAAGCGGACGACTTTCGGTGTCTTTCGAGGTGTCGTTCGTGTATTTCGGTCAGATTTCGTTGATTTTCAGACTGATTAAGGATTGTTTTTAAGGATAAAAACTGATTAATACGGTTGAAATTTGTTCATAATGTGATTATATGAAACTGTTAGACATGTTTTCTGATCAGAATCAAAATCAAAAATGTTTTTTGTTGAGATGATCGTTGTTATAGTCCATGCGAAGTTGAGTTTTTTTATTCGAAATTAGAGCGAATAGGATTGATTTCGAATAGTTTTTTATTGAATTTCGTATTGAAACGATTGATTTTCAGTTTGATTATCTGTTTTTCGGACCATTTACATCAGTTTTCAAGCTTTCAAATTGTTAATATCGATTCTGGAATAATTCAGTCATGTTTCGGTGAACTCGGATTGATTTCGATTGATTTTCAGTTGATTCGATTAGGCTTTGGTGATTTTCAGTTGAAAGTTCAAACATTCTGATCATATTTCATACTTTTCGAACAATTTATATTGATTTCAACAGTTTCTGTTTGATATAACGGATGAAACTTGAACAAAAATAGTATATTGATCATAATGTTGTTATATATCATAATAAGTTTGCTTTTGTAAGAATCAAGATCTGAATAACAAATACCATGGAAATTAGATTTAATTTGAAGATCTGAGTTACATAAAATGGTGTTGTTGACTTGATAGTGTATATAGTTCTTGCATCAGCTTTGTAAATTGAATCTTCAAAACTTGCATCTGAACGAAGAACTAGATTGATTTTTAACGTGTTTCAAACAAGTTTCAATCCGTTTTAGTTTGTTTCGAATAAAATCTAACTATTTCGGTTAAAGATTCGGTGTATCGTTTGAGATTTTTGTTTTGAATCGGTGGTTGATGGTTAAGATTTTTATAATTCTGAACAGATTCGATTGATTTTTGATGAGATTCGGGTTGATTTAGTGTGATAATCAAAGTGTTCTGAACAGTTTTCATGGATTCAACAACTTTCTTTGTTCAGTGTGATCATATTGATTCAATGCAAGTGTGATAATCATTTACAAATTGTTTAAACAGTTAACAACTTGCTGAGAATTTGATAAGATTTGCAGGTTTCTTGAAGATAGAGAAAGAATTGAAAACAAATCTGAATCAGTTGTTTTTCAAGAAAGTTCAGTGATATTCGGTTGATTTTAAATCAGCTTCGGAGTGATTTTTGGTTAAAAACTGGATAAGTTTCGGATTAATTCGCTCGATTACGGACTGATTTTGATTGTTTTTGGTGAACTGATTGAATAACGGTGTGTTGTGTCACTGGGAAGATATGAGAGTTGTATAGTTGATTTGGTGGGTTTGTTAACGGGTCAAATAGTTTAGTTTGAGACAATCATTTTTAGTTATGTGTCAATGGTTGGCTTGAATTGATGTTTGAATTACTTTCGGTCTTTCATACCAATGCACTATTTGAAACATATAATGTTTTGTCTAGGGTGAACGCAAAGAAAAGAATAGTTGTGTTACTATGACATTAAAATACCCCCGTCCACCGGACGGGTATTAAACTAGTTCATACGGTGTGATTTGAATTATGGATATGTGTTTATGATATTAATATTATTTGTTTAGGGTTTTGCTATGTATGATACATGTAGAAGATAAACAATTTACGCTAGGTGTGTTCAAAAGCCGTTTTGGAAAAATATAACAGCATTTGTATTTCACCGAACCGCTGCATCCAAGTCAAAACGGCTGGTTCTGCCGGGTTAGGACCGATGCCGTTCGGTTCATGGTTCGGAAAACCGCTTTCAACTGTCCGGTCCGTTCAGTTTGTATTTTTCCAGAACCTTAGTTAGTGGTCAAACAGATTTTTTTGTCAAAACCGGACTGTGAACACGCCTAATTTGCACTGATAAGTGATGAACTTTGATGGATAGATCTCTCATAAAACCTACCATGTGACCAAATTATGAGAGTTTTATTGATTTATTTGCCTGTTATATTTCTGTATTAAACCTTGTTAGGATATCATGTTATTACCTTTGTTGCAGCCAATTGGGGTCTGCTTTTTTGGGTGAAAGAGCTGGAATCTGTGTTTCGACTGTTCCCGTCACGCGTCTTGGGTTTAGAAAGAGTCGAGAATCGGGAAGCAACCATTGAAGTACCGTCTAATGTGGTTATCACATTAGAAGGCCAAGATATGAAGGTCAAGGGTCCTTTAGGAGAACTTGCGTTATCTTATCCACGAGAGACAGGAATCAATTCTTAAGGTCAGTAAGGCGGTTGAGACACGAAGGGCCAATCAAATGCATGGACTATTTAGGTAACCAATCTTAAATCTTATTTTCTTCTTCTCTAATTCATTTGTTCTATCTTAAATGTTGATAATTATATTCACTGAACATTTTACATTCAGGACTCTGACCAGCGATATGGTGGTTGGTGTATTGATGCGTGTGAAGTGTTATATATATTAGGTGTATATTTTAAGCCCTTTTTAACACTTATTTTAGCCAAGTTTTAAATTTATAAAACACGATATTTCACTAACACTAAACACACATATGGGCAAGTGCACCCATCGTTGAGTGTAGTATAGCGTTGGTAAGATACCGAGGTCGTCCAAGGACACAAGAGCTTTTAATACCGGTTTATCCTCAACGTCTAACCAAAATAAAAGTTTAGAAAAATGTTTTAAACTAGGAAAAAATAAAAACTAACTAAAATGCTGAAAATAAAATAAAATAAAAATAAAAACAGATAGACAAGATGAATCACTTGGTTCCGACTCGTATCTAGTATAACCTTTGATTATTTCCGCACTTTTGCACATAATTAAGAGATTATCTTAGTTATTGTAGTAGGCCCCTCTTTTGAAGGTGACGTTACCCTCACCCCAGTAGTTTGAGTCAGCAGGGATACAATCCTAAAAGGGTGGATTATTGGAAGATAATGAATTAAGTTATTAATGCAGTATTGTGGTAGGCCCCGCTTTTGGCGGTGACGTTACCCTCGGCTAAGTAGTCTGAGTCAGCAGGGATACAGTCCTAAATAGCCGGGTTATAGTATTAATAGTAGTTAACTTATGAGGGGATCAAAGAGTTTGGACCCCCGCCATCCAATACCGTGAAGTATTGAAGGAGGTCCTACTAAATTTGACCCAGGTCCATTGCAGGACCTCTAAACGCTGAACAATGGCAAGACCTTTACCAAACCGTTCCCTTAACCCCCGACCAGGTAGCCAACATACCTCCATATAGACCGTGGAGATATGAATGGTGAAAATCCTTTATTTTATATAGACAGTAAAATAATGCCAAGACACCACGGACAAACGATAAGGAAAGATCACCTTCAACATAAGTAACTAGTTATTAAAGTCATTAATACAAAACCAAATAAAAAGTGCAAAAGATTAGAAATAAAAAGTATTATACTAGACACTTTGTCTTCACCAAGTGATGTAAGAGACTTAGGCAAACATGGCCTTGATTGTCAAGAACTCTTACGATCAATCTTGGATCCCGAGACGACTCACACACTCTACGATGGAAAATGGATGATGGTGGTGGATGATGGTGTTGTGATGGTGGTGGGTGGTGGATGAAGTGTGAGAGAGGTGGTGTGCCAAGGGATGAGATGAAATGAATCCAAGCACTCCTATTTATAGGCTGAACAGAGAGCTGGACACGGCCCCGTGTCCGCTGGGCACGTCCCCGTGTCTGTCTGACAATCTCTCTCCTCATTAATTGTAATTCGCAATTACAATAAATGCGCCTGCTGTACTTTCGACACGCCCCCGTGTCCGCTGAGCACGGCCCGTGGTGGGCTATAGAAGCTTCTATAGGTTTGTCTTTTCTGCTGCTTCTTGGGCACGGCCCCGTGCTGGCTGAGCACGGGGCGTGTTCAGTCTTCTGATTTCTCTATTTTGCTTTGGAAGGTGCCGTTGAGGGGTCGGGCAGTCCACTAATATTCCTTTTCTTGTATTTATGTTGGTTTTAGCTGTCTTTTGCGTTTTTGAGCTCATTTAATCCTGAAAATACAAAAGGAAGACAAAAACACTCTTTTTCCAATATTAGTACTTAAAAAGGGTTAGTTTTATGCCTCATTTGATGTAATTTATATGTTGCATTTTACACACATCAAATACCCCCACACTTGAACTTTTGCTTGTCCTCAAGCAAAACTCTTTAATATGTGGCTTACACTCCCAAATGGAATAGGTAGAAGAGAAGGTTTTGGGCTTGTCGTAGAGTGTCGGGATTTCCAAGATCTTTTTGGGTTTTATTTTTATTTATTTACACTCCTATTCGTAATGATTTATTTAGAACTTTTCATAAAAGAAATTACTTATTTGGGCATAACATGCCTTTTTTAAAATTCCATTTATATACAAGTTCACATACCTCACGGGAGAAGTCACTCACACTCGGCCGAAGGTGTATTTTTAGTGAATCACTCGAGAGCGGCATGGAACTTATTCCTACCATAGGCTTGCCAAGAAATCAATCCTCCTCCTTTTTAACTTTTATACCTTTGTAGATATCAAGAGGACTTTGTGGGTTAAGGGTTAGGCTAGGGTTAAAGGTAGGTGGTTGGGTTAGTGGTTAGTAGAAAAAGGGCTAAAAGCGTAACAAGTGTCGGTTTTCGTATTTTTGCAACTTTTTATTTTGATGAAGCTTTTATTCAAACCAAGTTATTTTTGATTAACTTGTTTGTTTATTTTCTTTTTGATTCATCATTATCACACATTTTTTTTTTACGAAGAACCGAACTTGTTACTAAAATAAAGGGTTAAAAACGAAAAAGGTTTTGGTGGGTAAAAGGGTTTTTGTTTGGGTGATGAAACGAAAAGGTTTAGGCTCAAAGGAGCTAACTAGGGGGATTTTTTTTTTTTTTATGGGTAGGTGGTAAAAGAAAAAGAAAAATAATGGTGTAGAAATAAAAAGGGTTAGTCCTAATGCCTCCATCATTTACTTACTCGGGTTTAAGTTGATAAGGACCGGGAATGTATTGTCATGGCAAGTTCTAGAGTCGTAAGAACCAAGCGGCTATTCACACAAGAAACGAAAAATGAGCATTTAGTCAAATGATATGTAATAGTGTGCTCAATAAAGGCTCAAAACTCACTTTTGTGGGAATGGGTTTTTATGTGATCAAGTATATATAATCAAATTTTAAATAAGTTTGCTATGCATTTTCATAATTTTCTTATGTTGGTTCTTTTTATCACTACGCTATCGGTTGTAAATTTAAAAATATAACCTTTTTGAGAACTTGAATTTTCCGAGTTAAACCTAGACAAGTAAAAAAAATGATTTTTTTTTTTTTTAAATTTGGGGTGATTAGCGGTTCCAATAGAGTTTTGTGTAAGGCTTGTATTTAGGACTTGCAAAATTCAAGGTTTTAGCATCCCCCCCACACTTAAATTACACATTGTCCTCAATGTGTCCCAAAAATAAAATTTTAGGTTGATTAGATGTGTAAAATAGTGTTTAAAAAGCAAAAATTTGTGTTACTGGGCACTGAACACGGCCCCGTGTTGTCCGGGCACGGCCCCGTGTTCAAGTGCCAGTAACAGAATTAAAACAAGAGAAACAGAAGCCTGGACACGGGGGCGTGTTGGGTGAACACGGCCCGTGTCCAGTTACCTGAACTGGGCGTTTTCTGCAGGGTGCTCAGCACGGGGCCGTGTTGGTTGGGCACGGCCCGTGTTGAACCTTCTGAAATGGAGAGAATTGTCGGGTTGTCTTGTTCTTGTGCATGGGTTCATTTTTCTCGTTCCCCTTTTCATCCTTTACCACCTTGAGTGTGTTTTATTCATGAAAGTTAAAACTAACTAGAAAACATAAAAATTAATCTAAACTAAACTAAGGATAGTTCCGTGGAATGCCTCCATGGTGCGCCACGTTTATAAGGGTCCTTGGCTAGACCCAAAGCCTGGTCATATGTTACCCAAGTGGGATGTGTTGCATCCCATGTTACACCGTCGGAGAGCGTCATCCAAGCTTGAGTCTATGACCTTCATGTAGTTGACTGGATCTTCTTCCTCTACTCGCTTTCCACATTCAAATTTTACTTCCTCATCCCCAAACTTCAATGTAAGAGTTCTGTCATTCATATCTACCAACGCTTGGGCGGTGGCTAGAAATGGCCTCCCGAGGATGAGAGGGACATCGGTGTCTTCCTCCATGTCTAGGATGACAAAGTCGGTTGGAAAGACGAATTTGTCAACCTTAACGAGCAGATTTTCGGCGACACCTTGTGGGAATTTGACGGACCTGTCGGCAAGTTGTATGCTCATCTTTGTAGGGCTTGTTGTTCCTAGGCCAAGTCGCTTGAACATTGATGTGGGCATGAGGTTGATGCTAGCCCCAAGATCGGCTAAAGCATTTCTGACGGGGGACTTTCCAATCGAACAAGGGATTGTGAAGCTCCCGGGGTCGATTTTCTTTTGTGGAAGTTTGTTGAGTACTAGAGCTGAGCATTCTTCGCCTAAGTTAACTAATTGCAATGATTCAATTTTCCTTTTGTGAGTGAGGAAATCCCTCATGAATTTTGCATATTTAGGCATTTGGGTTAGGAACTCAATAAAAGGAATATTAACATGCAATTGTTTTAGTAAACTTTCGAACTTCGCGAATTGCTCATCAGTCTTTTGACGATTTAACCTACCGGGGTATGGAATTTGAGGAGTCTTGGTGGCCTCTTGATTTGTTGTAGAAGCTTTTTCTGGCGCAGGAGGAGTCATAGGCTGGTCAGAATGGCTTCTTTCAGTTGGCGGTAATGGAGCATCCTCGGGTCCCACGGTTCGACTTCTTAATGTAATGAGATGTACTTGTGCCTTCGGGTTCGTTTCGGTATTACTAGGTAACGCGCCTTGTGGTCTCTCGGAGAAATTTTGAGCTAGTTGATTTAATTGTTTTTCAACGTTTTGAATGCTAGCTTGTTGATTTCTGAAATTCGATTCCAATTGTTGAAATCGATCCGAGTTTTTCTTTTCAGGGTCAGAGATGAGGCGAGATACAGTATCTTCAAGCCTTTCTCTTCCACCTTGTTGTTGAGAAAAATTTTGCGGTTGTTGAAAATTAGTTCGTTGGTTTTGTTGGTTACTACTATTGCCGGGATCTCTCCAACCAAGATTTGGGTGGTTACGCCATCCTTGGTTGTAGGTACCCGTTGGAGGACCCGACGGCCTAGGTCTATTATCCAAGTAGTTTACCGTTTCAGTTTGTTCATCTAATTCTTTCATACAACTCCAATTTTCATGTGACCCACCACACCCTTCACAAGACATAACCGAGGCCGTTTTTGTCATTTCTAGCTTTGTGATTTTTGAAGAGAGGGCCTCGATTTGGGCTTGTAAAGAGGTGCTTTCATCAACCTTATGGCCGCCCGGGGCAATGGATTTATTACCTCGGGGAGTGTGCCATTGAAAATTGGTTTGAGCAATTTCCTCAATTTGGTTATATATTTCATTTGGACGACGATTACCTAAAAGTCCCCCGGAGCTTGAATCAAGTGTTTGTCTTGTGTGTGGCAACAATCCATTGTAGAAAGTGGATACTTGTTGCCATACCGCTAGACCGTGGTGAGGACACTTTCTTAGAAGCTCCTTGAACCTTTCCCAAGTTTCATATAAGGATTCCCCATCCTCTTGTGAGTATGTATTAATTTCAGTCATTAATTTAGCCGTTTTATCAGGAGGGAAACACTTATACAAAAACTTTTGGGCGAGTTCATCCCAGGTGTTTACCGATCCAACTGGGAGGGTGTTAAGCCAAGCCTTAGCTCGGTCTTTTAGCGAAAAAGGAAACATTCGAAGGCGGATGGCGTCATTTGATGCTCCATTGATCCGAAAGGTATCACATATTTCTAAGAAGTTAGTCATATGTATATGGGGATCCTCGTCCGCAAGCCCGTGGAAGGTTGCGGAGTTTTGGAGCATTTGTATCAAATGCGGCCGAAGTTCGAAGTTGTTGGCCTCGACATTTGGTGCATTGATAGCGGCGCCGAGATTGCCTACGGTAGGCCATAGGTAATCCATGAGGGTACGTTGGTCCGCCATTGGAATTGGGTCCCCCGAAGCTTTCTCTTGATTTTTAGCTTTAAGTCTTTTTCTGAGAAAGCGTTCGGGTTCTTCTAAAGGTTCTTTTATGTCTCTACTAGAACTGGAGCTCATGCACTACGTAGGAGGGTCAAATGTGGCACCTGGGTTCCAAGTCCTGCAATAAAAACAGAAAAGAACGTTGGTCAGAAAGTTCACCACGGCCCCGTGCTCAGTGAACACGGCCCGTGGTCAGAGATACAGTAATTGTTTTCTGGATTCCCAGTTACTGGGAGTTGGACACGACCCCGTGTTGCACCGACACGACCCCGTGTTCAGCTCTCTGTAACTCAGAAAATAAAAACTGCCAGTAATGATGCTGTGTAACACCCCGTCCCGGAATGGGCCGGCGTGTCACAATAACAGTAGTCAGATCAAAAACATAATTCCATTTATACTTAAATGTATTACAAGGCTTTACAGCTTAATGAAGGATATCTAATCCATTACAATTATTTCTACCGGCTTTTCTAAACACTCTAGCACTCTTCCATATTCCGTCCCAGCTTGTCTTGATAACCTGACGTAAAGAAGAAAACAACAACAAAAAAAAAAACGTACGTCTGAGCAAAATTTTGAAAAGTTTTGCCCAGTGTGCGGATAGAGGAAAACAAAAGCTTATTTTATTTTAATAACCGGATGGAACTTGACGATGCAAATAACTTAATTTCATAATCATATCTTACAGATGTACCCATGAGCAAACTGAAAACGTGACAATACACAGGTAGCTACTCCTGCATACTTATCACATGAAATGGCGAGTTGGCATACCCGTTATCCATTTCCTGAAAACTGAAATCCTAGGATCGATCCATACGCTTCCTAGTTGCTTTGTACCACACTTGTACCTAAGAGACGCCGTGAACTAATCTCTCCGTCACGGATGGAGCACATGATGTCGATGCCACAACAACATGCTCGTGGGACACTCCACGAGAAGCGATACTCAGGGTATCAGAGTACAAAGAGTCTTATTCACATAACTTATAAAACTTATATTCAGAACAGAACGGAACATATATTGGAACATGCGATAATGAGTACAACTTAACAGAAAAACTATCGCATGACATGAAACTAAATCAAATGATTAGAATAGGAATCGAACGGACTGTCAAATGAATCGATAATCAAAGACGTGAGGAGTTTTAAAAACAAGACATAGTAATTTAAAACAATTTGACTTGAGTAACATAATACTTATATATCATATTAAACTTGTAACTTATTTACTTATAACTTATAAGTCTTAAGATATTTAACTTGTAACTTGTAAAATACGAATCTTTGGCGAGATTGAAAATATAAGAGTGGAACCAGTCATCAAGGTATGGTTATCAATCCTATCTTGACAATTTCGTCCCCAAAATGTGGTTTATTAAACGAAACAAGATAAAACCTTGACTCGTTAATAAGGAACCACTAGAGTAGGAAATGAAACTTGTATAAAATAAACCATTTTCTAAATAACTGATGTAAAACAAAACCTTTTCAAAACGTTTGTAACTTTCAACACATGTTTCATAACTTAATCTTAATACGGAATCTATAACTTATTTCATAACTTAGTCTTAATACGGAATCTATAACTTATTTCATAACTTAATCTTAATACGGAATCTATAACTTATTTCATAACTTAATCTTAATACGGAATTTATAACTTATTTCATAACTTAATCTTAATACGGAATCTATAACTTATTTCATAACTTAATCTTAATACGGAATCTATAACTTATTTCATAACTTAATCTTAATATGGAATCTATAACTTTATTTCATAACTTAATCTTAATACGGAATCTATAACTTATAACTTAATCTTAATATGGAATCTATAATCAGGAATGATATACTTGTATCAAAACGATCTAAATCGAAAGAAAGGATTCTATCCGTACCCAACGGACATAAATCGATAGAAAGGATTCTTATAAAAATGACATAAATCGAACAAAAGGAATCTACCCGTACGGAATTTATAACTTATTTCATAACTTAATCTTAATACGGAATCTATAACGTATTTCATAACTTAATCTTAATACGGAATCTATAACTTATTTCATAACTTAATCTTAATATGGAATCTATAACTTTATTTCATAACTTAATCTTAATACGGAATCTATAACTTATAACTTAATCTTAATATGGAATCTATAATCAGGAATGATATACTTGTATCAAAACGATCTAAATCGAAAGAAAGGATTCTATCCGTACCCAACGGACATAAATCGATAGAAAGGATTCTTATAAAAATGACATAAATCGAACAAAAGGAATCTACCCGTACGGAATTTATAACTTATTTCATAACTTAATCTTAATATGGAATCTATAACTTATTTCATAACTTAATCTTAATATGGAAACTTAAATTCAGGAATGACATCAATCAAAAGAAAGGGATTCTATCCGTACCCAACGGACATAAATCGATAGAAAGGGTTCTTATAAAAACGACATAAATTGAAAGAAAGGATTCTTATAAAAACGACATAAATCGAAAGAAAGGATTCTACCCGTACGATATATCAGAATTGACAGAAATCGAAAGAAAGGAATCTACCCGTACGATATATCAGAATTGACAGAAATCGAAAGAAATGAATCTACCCGTACGATATATCAGAATTGACAGAAATCGAAAGAAAGGAATCTACCCGTATGGAATTTATAACTTATAACTTAATCTTAATACGGAACCTAAAATCAGGAATGATATACTCGGATCAAAACGACATAAATCGAAAGAAATGAACCTATCCGTACCTTAAAATTTCCAAGTGATGCTACCTTGTTTCCAACTGTAGATTTATACGGGCAGAGTTTAGCCTACTGATTATTCTCTTAACCTAATTTGCACACAAACTAGGTAATTAACTAATACAGCTTTTACGATAACTCACGAGATCAAATTTTCACAACGAATGACAAAGTGCGATACTTCATCCATCGAATTAACGATGATCCGTCAAATTAATGACGAACGACAAAGTACAATACTTTATCCATCGAATTAACGATGATCCGTCAAATTAATGACGAAGGACAAAGTATAACCCTAATGTGGGCAGCACTTAAACATCCATTGGATATATTGATCGATCGGACAATGAATCGTAGCAGCGATTGAGTTATTACCCTGATTGCGGCAGCACCCCGCTATACTAATTAGTGTTTCGTGTGTGTTTTGAGTTCTTTTGACGTTGATATTCCAAATTTCGAATGCCCCTGTCCTCTATTTATAGCTGCAATTTGGACATGCTTGCCTACCTGTTTGACATGCCTACCTACCTGCTTGACATGCCTACCTACCTGCTTGACATGCCTACCTACCTGCTTGACATGCCTACCTACCTGCTTGACATGCCTACATACCTGCTTGACATGCCTACCTACCTGCTTGACATGCCTACCTACCTGCTTGACATGCCTACATACCTGCTTGACATGCCTACCTACCTGCTTGACATGCCTACCTACCTGCTTGACATAATTAATCTTGCTTAGCTTAATTAATTAGCTTAATTAATCTTGCTTAGCCGTTAATTAATCTTACTTAGCTAATAATTTTACTTAATTGCTAAATATTCTATTTTAGGATCTCCCTGGTTACGAGTTCTAATTTCTAGATACAACGGAACTCGCATTAGTGTATTAACTCCATTCAACTTTAACGATGATCACTTGGGTGTTTCAATTAGGGTTTCCTATTAACTAAAATAAATAATAATAATAATAGTTTTAAATTTTTGGGTATTACATGCTGGGCACGGCCCGTGTCTGACCGGGCATGGCCCGTGCTGAGCTCTGCAGAAGCTGAAAAACTAAAAAAATCCTAAAAAAAAATAAACAGAAAAATAAAAAAATGATTAGGCCGGTGATTCCTAACTTTCTTAAAATCCTTGTGTCCCCGGCAACGGCGCCAAAAACTTGATGCGTGTGAAGTGTTATATATATTAGGTGTATATTTTAAGCCCTTTTTAACACTTATTTTAGCCAAGTTTTAAATTTATAAAACACGATATTTCACTAACACTAAACACACATATGGGCAAGTGCACCCATCGTTGAGTGTAGTATAGCGTTGGTAAGATACCGAGGTCGTCCAAGGACACAAGAGCTTTTAATACCGGTTTATCCTTTAACGTCTAACCAAAATAAAAGTTTAGAAAAATGTTTTAAACTAGGAAAAAATAAAAACTAACTAAAATGCTGAAAATAAAATAAAATAAAATAAAATAAAAACAGATAGACAAGATGAATCACTTGGTTCCGACTCGTATCTAGTATAACCTTTGATTATTTCCGCACTTTTGCACATAATTAAGAGATTATCTTAGTTATTGTAGTAGGCCCCTCTTTTGAAGGTGACGTTACCCTCACCCCAGTAGTTTGAGTCAGCAGGGATACAATCCTAAAAGGGTGGATTATTGGAAGATAATGAATTAAGTTATTAATGCAGTATTGTGGTAGGCCCCGCTTTTGGCGGTGACGTTACCCTCGGCTAAGTAGTCTGAGTCAGCAGGGATACAGTCCTAAATAGCCGGATTATAGTATTAATAGTAGTTAACTTATGAGGGGATCAAAGAGTTTGGACCCCCGCCATCCAATACCGTGAAGTATTGAAGGAGGTCCTACTAAATTTGACCCAGGTCCATTGCAGGACCTCTAAACGCTGAACAATGGCAAGACCTTTACCAAACCGTTCCCTTAACCCCCGACCAGGTAGCCAACATACCTCCATATAGACCGTGGAGATATGAATGGTGAAAATCCTTTATTTTATATAGACAGTAAAATAATGCCAAGACACCACGGACAAACGATAAGGAAAGATCACCTTCAACATAAGTAACTAGTTATTAAAGTCATTAATACAAAACCAAATAAAAAGTGCAAAAGATTAGAAATAAAAAGTATTATACTAGACACTTTGTCTTCACCAAGTGATGTAAGAGACTTAGGCAAACATGGCCTTGATTGTCAAGAACTCTTACGATCAATCTTGGATCCCGAGACGACTCACACACTCTACGATGGAAAATGGATGATGGTGGTGGATGATGGTGTTGTGATGGTGGTGGGTGGTGGATGAAGTGTGAGAGAGGTGGTGTGCCAAGGGATGAGATGAAATGAATCCAAGCACTCCTATTTATAGGCTGAACAGAGAGCTGGACACGGCCCCGTGTCCGCTGGGCACGGCCCCGTGTCTGTCTGACAATCTCTCTCCTCATTAATTGTAATTCGCAATTACAATAAATGCGCCTGCTGTACTTTCGACACGCCCCCGTGTCCGCTGAGCACGGCCCGTGGTGGGCTATAGAAGCTTCTATAGGTTTGTCTTTTCTGCTGCTTCTTGGGCACGGCCCCGTGCTGGCTGAGCACGGGGCGTGTTCAGTCTTATGATTTCTCTATTTTGCTTTGGAAGGTGCCGTTGAGGGGTCGGGCAGTCCACTAATATTCCTTTTCTTGTATTTATGTTGGTTTTAGCTGTCTTTTTGCTTCTTTTGCGTTTTTGAGCTCATTTAATCCTGAAAATACAAAAGGAAGACAAAAACACTCTTTTTCCAATATTAGTACTTAAAAAGGGTTAGTTTTATGCCTCATTTGATGTAATTTATATGTTGCATTTTACACACATCATGTATCAAAGGGGTTTGAGAAGAAGCTTCAGTTGGTTGGTGTCGGTTATCGTGCAACGGTAGAAGGAAAAGAGTTGATGCTGAGTCTTGGATTCTCTCATCCGGTCAAAATGACAATCCCGGATGACTTTGAGTGGTTATGATAAGTCAAACATTGGTCAATTTGCGGCATTAATAAGGAAGTGGAGACCTCTGGAGCCGTAGGGGGTGAAATATGCTGATGAAATCATTAGAAGAAAGGAGGGCAAAGCAGGGAAGAAGAAGTAGGTTGTGTATTCATTCACTTGAGTTTAATTCTCAATGTAATTTCCCTTTTTGTTTGTTATTTATTGAAAAATATTTCTCAATCTTACTTCAAAACCTTGTGGCTTGTCTTTTGCTAAGATGTTTAATGCCTAGATTAAATCATTGTATCCGTTTATTTTATGTTTTGTAACCGTAATAACCTGTCACTGGAAAATTCATGGGGTCCACCAATGCCTTGTTAATCAAAGAGACCATGTAAAATGCGTGTTTTGGGCAAGTAGCGGTCAAATATACTTTCACTTTGTAGTTTGTACAAAACCATCCCAACAAAGGGTTGTACTCAAAAGGTCTACACATGACTACTCAAATGTGCCTTCATACTAATTTACTAAATGTAGCCTCTAGTCATCTACCCCTGCTAATTAGTGACATTCTCTTTCTATTTTACTCAGAAGGTCTATTTATTCATGTGAAGGTCTGAAGGATGAGTGCTGCTACAACTTAAAAAATGTTACAAATTGGTTCCTATTGAGAACGATTTGCCCCACGAATTATAAGCAATTCACAACTTACATAACCTAAAGTGTAACTATAATCATATATATCATAGACTGAAACCAAGCATTTTATGACCAACAGAATACTCCTCCCATATAGTAGCCAAAATTTGAAGAGAAGAAAGTAGATCTTTAAAGCGCATGATAGACAAATATGAAAGTACCAAAATATAATAAACCAACAGAAACCACAATACAAGTTTCTCAAAATATAGTTCCTAAAAACTCATAAGCAATAACGCATGCACATTAATCACAATTCATAGGAGTAAACGAAACGCTACTTTATTTACTGATTTGTATGCTACCATATAAGCATCATCCTACACTTCACTTCTCACAGGACCTTCACAATCTGCAGAAAATAATATACAAGATCGAGTTTAATTCTGAAAAAATGATTACGACTAACTCGAATGCAGATCTAACTGTCTGTTTGTTTAGCAGATTACCTGAGAGTTAACTTCCAGCTCAACATCCTCATGAGTGTTCATAGATGATGATGTAGATATCTCCATCGCAGTTTCGTTCTAATTGCTCACACACAACAAAATCATTTCATAAATATATAACAAATTAATAATGTGACAAAATAAACTTTAGGAATGATTACCAGATTATCAATGTGCTGTTTAATAGCAATTTCATAATCTGCTTTCTTTCTAGCTGCCTTTGCAAAATAAGGAGCTTTCTCCTACACACCGATTAAACACATCACACATAATTTAACATGCACTCCAACAGTTTGATGAAATGCCTAAACAAACAGATCCGATAATACTATTCGATTTTATGAGTAGATCTTACCGATTCGGTCATAGACTTCCATATAGCTCCGCCTTCCTTAGCAATCTGTAACAAACACCACAACTCATCTAATCATCAATCGATTAAAATCATATTCATCAATTCATACAGAAGTTATTAATCAAATATCAAAATCAAAAGGTGCAAATGAGGTTAAAAAACACACTGCAGAGGCTGATTTGGAAACAGGAAAATTCTCCTTATTTCCATTCCTGAATTGCTCCCTTTGATACGAGAAAACGAACCGTAAGTTATCGGAAACAGCAAGCGAATCAACGTGTTCATGTATATTCAAAAACCTACAGATCTGGAAGCATGAAACAAGTCGTGCTTACATGAAGATGAAGAAAACAGTCGGAGGACGGTTTGGACCACCGGAACTCTTACTCGAGGCTTTGTTCTTCTTTCCTGTACTCTTATCAACCTTCGTCTTCTTCGTTGTGCTTTAACAACACGACAATTCAAAGATGCGTTACAGATATGATCAAACAACGCATCAATCAAACGTAAATTAACATCCTCATGCACGATTGAAAGCAGTGAGCGATCAACAAGTTAAATATCGGTTCTTTCAGTCGTCGTTCCGGGTCCTTTTTTATCTTTCTTGTTATGCGTTCTTAGAGAGGGGTCTATGTTTATGACGGGTATACCACTAGTGAATTCGGTGTACCCGCTTGGTAGTTACCCGAATCTGTTAACTTTCTTTTTTGCCCCGATCTATTACTATATTCACCCAACAATCGTAACGGGGCTCATTTTTCATGTTTTCTAACCACCACCTACGCCTCAACATGAGGAAAGCCACCCCGATGTCTTTTTTGGTAATCTTTTATCGCTCATTTCGTGAATGAAACGTCGTCACTCTCGCTAGGACGTAAACGGTCCTATAAAGATAAAATTATATTATGGTAAAAAAATAACAATATATAAAGGTAAAAAATAAAAAAGTATGTGAATGTAAAAAAATATACCACTTGATGCCAAAAGCTATTGAATAAGTTCAACTTTGCTTGTAAAGGTTTCCATTTAGAACGGACTTGATGAACGGTTGGGGTACTTCCTCCAACTGTTGCATTGTAATGTTTAAGAACTTTTTTCCAAAAACCATCCGATTTTTGTTGATTGCCTTTTGTCTTGTTTAAACTACAATGAACATATGCCTTGGCTAACGCCTCTTATTGTTTATTCGTTCAACTTTGATGATCCGCCTTACCCCCTTTCCTTTCGGGTCATCTTCGGCTTCTTCTTTGTCTCAAGTTTTTCTTCTTCTTCGACATAATCTTTATTTTCGTCTTCATCTAAGTTTTGAGTCTCGGCCACAAATTCTTCTTGTTCGTTATCATCGTATATCGGAAGCATGTGTTCAACATTATCTCTTTGTGGACTTCGATAAGCAAACAGGTCAAAAGAGTTTTGGGCATCCATGGGATATTCATACCGACCAGATGCAACCATCGTGGGACCTTGTGAGAGTGAAAATAATTGTGGTGAAAAATTAAGTTGCGGTTGGGTGTTGTAAAAACCCGGTTGTGTAGTTTGGGAGTAAAAATATGGAGGTTGAGAGTGTGTGGAATAACCAAGCTGTGATTTAAATGACACACTTGAACCACCCGATCCGCCTCGTCTACTTTGCGAGTCGCGGCCCCCGCCTTCGAACCGGAACCCGAAACTTTTTTCTTGCCATCACCCTTGTTTTTGTCTATCCATAGTGTATGATAAAATTAAGTTTTAGTGTGAGTATATGAATTGAATGAAAATGAGATGGATAAATAGATTTAAATAGAAAACAAATTATTATTTTTTATTGTGTAACGGCTAAAAAGATGTTTGAAAACTACACAAACGGTCAAAATTGAGATGGATCACACGCGGTAAATCATCACCGAATTAAAGTTGTCGGACCGAACCATTGCCAAACATAGAACCGAGCTATAGCATATAAAGGTCGGATCGCACCCCATGCTATAGACGGAACGACCAAATACATTGGTACGCCATAACTAACTGGGCCCCATAGCCATAACCGCCATGACAGTGACTGGTCCGACCCTAACTAACTCGCCACGTCAGCATACCCAAAGACTATAAATACCACACTTAGACCTCCAAAAAGGGGTAATCGCTATTCTCTCTCTCTCTCAACTCTCCTCTCTCTCTCCCTGACCTATTTCCATCTCACAAATATTTATTCTCACGCCCGAGCTTGGTCACAGAGAGGCCCCCCTCCCTGTGACGAGGCTAACGGTGTGCTTGTTTCCTTGTGATCTTGCAGGTTCTTGCCAGATCATCTGAAGCTCTGCTCTGACCAGGTCGGACCAACTGGTTTTGAGTCTTCAGTGGCGCCATCCCCTCGAATTCACTCAATTCACTTTGCTAATTCTATTTGTTCCAAGTCATGGAATCCACAACAGCTGCTCCAACAAACACTTTCCCGTCTTACAACGACATATGGGAAGGAAGCGCTGCCTCCACAATTGCATCAATAGTAGTTGCTGCCGCAGCGGCTTCGATAGGATCAGCGTCTGCACCTCCAGCTGCAAGTTCTGTAATCGCGAGCTCTGTCACCACGCTCTCGGTTACTGCTCCAGTTGCTACACCATTGCCTACTTTTGACAATGTTTTCCTCCTGCGGAACGCCGATTTGCTACGACAGCTACAGCAGCAGCAGCAGCGAGAAGAGATGTTGCAGAGTCTCCGCACGAACATGTTCAGCAATGTCTATCCAGGGGCTAACCCCGTCTCCGTTGGAGCTTTCACCTATGGATCTATGGTAAGTCCTATCATCTCCACTCCCATAACATGTGTTGCACAATTTTCCTCGTTTACGAGTGCTCCGATGAATAACGGTCTCAACGACCTGTTTCTCCAGGGATCTATGGGTTTAAACCCTTAGGATCAGGAGCTCATCATGCCGTATCATTCCATGTCTATGACTTCTCAGTCGAAGTTCACGCTGCGGATCGTTAATGCCCCACTCCCGACCAAGTTAAAAATGCCACCCACGTTGAAATTCTATGATGGTACGTTCGACCCGGACGACCACATGTTCACATTCGCCGGAGCGGCTAAGGTCGAACAATGGCCCATGCCAGCTTGGTGTCACATGTTCGCTCAAACTCTCACCGGATCGGCAAGAGTTTGGTTCGATGGGTTGCCAGAAGGATCGATTGATCACTTTGAAGATTTTCGGCGTATATTCTTGCAAAACTTCTGCCAGCAGCGACGCTGCAAAAAAAGACATTACCGAGGTTCACCATATAAAGCGCCGTGATGGAGAATCTGTGGAAGATTTTATTGATCGCTTCAACCGAGAGAACATGCAGATAAGCGGAGCGGTTGACCAGCTCCGAGTTTCTGGGTTTTGTCACGGAGTTCGAAACAATCAGCTTGAGGAAAAGCTCCACGAAGATCTTCCAAAAACCATGGAGATACTTATGGAGCGAGCTCGAGCCTTCGTTCGTGGAAAGAGTGCCTGCGGTCAACCGAACAAAACCACAGCAAGAAATGCTAAGGCTCGAACCACATCGTGGAGACGGAACGCGTCACCACCAAAAGATAGAAGCAACAGTTGGAATAGAAGTTGTGGTCCGTATCAGAAGTCAGATCGAAGCAGTTTCTGAACCGGAAACGTGCGTTTTAACACCTTCTCCGAGCTTTCAAAATCGCCAAGTGAAATTCTTAGTACGGAAACCACCCGGTTCCCTACACCGTCGAAGCAGCGACCTACCTCGGATAAGCACTCCAAGAAGTATTGTGAATATCACCGAGACAAGGGGCATACAACTGATGAATGTTGGGCTCTGAAGCAAGAGATCGAGAAGGCTGTACGACCCGGTAAACTCTCTCATCTCGTGAAAGAAGTAAAAGATGGGAAGAAATATGCAGCAGCAATCGATAACCCGAACACCGAGCCTAGAATCAATATGATCCGGTCGAACGGATCAAGAGGGGTAAAGCGATCGAACAGCATATGGCAGCATGGATGCACCAACCAACATACTTCCATCCGATATATCCAGATGATGCTCGAGACGGACCAATTACGATCTCGGCCGTCGTCGCCAATAGTACAAAGAAAAGGCACATGGCACCGGATCGAGCCAAGGCAATTGCAAAAGATGTAAAGAGTCTCCTAGACGTCGGGATCATTCGAGAGGTCCGGTATCAAACGTGGGTATTGAATCCCGTTATGGTGCGGAAAAAGGATAACTCATGGAGAATGTGCATCGACTTCACCGATCTAAATGATGCGTGCCCGAAAGATTGTTTTCCGTTACCAGAGATCGATAAGAAGATTGACTCCGTCGCCACGTTCAGGTTGAAGTGTTTTTTAGACGCCTACAAGGGATACCACCAGATACAAATGGCAGTCGAAGATGAGGATAAGACAGCCTTTGTCACTAATGAAGGAGTGTACTGCTTTACTAAGATGTCGTTCGGTTTAAAAAATGTCGGTGCTACGTATCAGTGTTTAATGAGCAAAGCTTTCAAAGACTAGATTGAACGAAACGTAGAGGTATATGTTGATGATATCGTAATCAAAAGTCACGATGAAGCTGCCATGCTAAAAGACATACTCGAAACGTTTACCCGACTCCGAAGCATCAACATGAAGTTAAACCCTAAAAAGTGTACGTTCGGGGTAGAAGAAGGGAAGTTTCTGGGAGTCATGGTCGGGTCAAAAGGCCAGTGAGCCAACCCAGACAAGATCGATGCCGTTCTTACAATGAAGCCTCCAACATCGGTAAAAGAGATCCAGTCCTTAAATGGATGATTGGCCGCCCTCCATCGATTCTTGTCAAAAGCAGCAGACAGATCACTCCCGTTCATGGACGTCCTCAGAAAAAGCTTCAGATCGGAGTTTAAATGGACGGAAGAAGCTGCACGAGCTTTCGAAGAGCTTAAAGCTTATCTCGGCACCTTGCCAACTCTCACCGTACCAGAAAAGGATGAGGTACTGATGGTCTACTTAGCCGCATCGTTTGGTGCAATCAGTGCAGTGCTAGTCGCTCACCGGACCGGGGCGCAAATCCCCATCTACTACGTGAGCCGAACACTGAAAGACTATGAAACAAGATATTAAAACTTGGAAAAGCTAGCTCTAGCGTTGGTCCATGCTTCGAGAAGACTCCGGCGATACTTTCAAGCCCACCCGATCGAGGTACGAACGGATCAAAGAATCCAGCATGTTCTCCGACGACCCGAAGTTTCAGGTCGTATGGCAAAATGGGCGATCGAGCTGGGCGCATTCAATATCACCTTCAGAACCAAAGGTCCGTTAAAAGGGCAGGTGATAGCTGATTTCCTAGTAGAAATGCCGGAGGATAAGGAAATGCAAGAAATCGAGAAAGCTCCAGAGAAGCCTTGGTCCCTGTATACAGACGGGGCTTCAAGCTCTGAAGGAGCGGGAGCGGGCCTAATTCTCACCGATCCAGATGGTACGGATATGATGTATACGCTCCGGCTAGAATTTAAGAGTTCTAATAACGATGCCGAATACGAGGCCCTCTAAGCTGGTTTACGTCTGGCGCTAAAAATCGGAGCAAGAAATGTCGTAGCCCACGTAGATTCGTTGCTCGTAGCAAATCAGGTAAACGGAGAATATGAGGCGAGGGAAGCTAACATGATCGAATATCTCAAACAAGTGAAGCAAATTATGGCGTCATTCGAGGCATGTAAAGTCGAACACGTTCCCCGTAGCAAAAACAAAAAAGGCCGACGCGTTGAGCAAGTTGGCATCGGTATCATTCAGTCACTTGGCCAAAGAGGTAAGGGTGGAAGTGTTAACCGCACCTTCAATTGCGACTCCGCACGTTATGCAAGTAGAAGCTCCGTCTCAAACATGGATGACACCTATAATCAACTACTTAGTGCACGATGTTTTGCCAGTCGATAAAGCAGAGGCGAGAAAAATCCAAATCAATTCTCTTCAATATCAGATGCAGGAAGGAGGCTTGTACCGGAAGACCTTCCTTGGGCCTCTGTTAAAATGCCTCGACCCGGAGCAGGCCAGCTATATCATCAGAGAAGTTCATTATGGCATTTGGGGTATTCACGTCGGGCCAAAAATGATCGTAACAAAGGTAAAAAAACGCAGGATATTATTGGCCCGGGATGCACGAGAGTGCAGTTAAAGAACTTCAGCAATGTGATGAATGCCAAAGGCACGCGCCAATAAGCCTCCGAGCGAAGAACGAGATGATCCCGGTAACCGCCGCATGGCCTTTCCAAAAGTGGGGCGCCGATATAGTCGGTCCTTTTCCACGATCGAGCGAAAGCGCCCAATACTTGCTAGTCGAGGTAGATTACTTCACCAAATGGGTGGAAGCCAGACCATTCACAATCATCTCCGGCTATAATGTAACGAGATTCTTTTGGGAACAAATCGTATGCCGTTTCGGTCTTCCGCTCTACATCGTAAGCGACAATGCAAAGCAGTTTGCGGAAAACCCGTTCAAGCGTTGGTGTGAAAACTTGAAAATTAACCAAGTCTTTTCCTCGGTCGCCCATCCCCAGGGGAACGGGCAGGTCGAACAGATAAGCCGCCGAATCGTTGATGGGATAAAGAGAAGACTTGGTTATGAAGGCAAAGGTTGGGCGGACGAGTTACCGAACGTTCCGTGGGCTCACCGAACGTTACACAAGACTAGTAACAGAGAAACACCGTTTAGTCTTACATATGGTACCGAGGCCGTGATCCCCGCGGAAATCGGACTCCCAAATCAAAGGTGCAAAATTTGGGAAGAAAATGAACGGGAGCTCCGATCCAACCTTGATCTGTTAGAAGAACGCCGGAACGTCGCGGCCATAAAAGAGGCACGATACAAAAAGAAGATCGAAAAGTATTACAACGCCCGTGCCAAGCTTTACAAATTCAAGGTCGGAGACTTTGTGCTCCGAAGCAACGACGCAAGCCGCGTCGAAACCCCTGGGAAGCTAACCCCAAAATGGGAAGGAACGTACCGAGTCAAAGAGGCTAGTGAAAAGGGCTCGAACGTGTTGGAAAAAATCGATGGAACTCCCGTACCCAGGACATGGAACGGGGTGCATCTGAGGAAGTGTTTCATGTAAACAGCCTGCTACGGCCCAGGAAGATCGCTATTTCCTATTTTATTTTCAATTTCCATGTATGAATCGGGAGGGTAGTACCCCGAACAAATTTCCATTTTCCTTGTAACCGGGAGGGTTTTCCCCGGACCTATGATTAAATAGTTAAATAAAGCGATCTGTACTTTTATAAGTATAAAGCATAGCATATGTATAAGTTCGAACAATATCAAAAATGTGCATAAACGGGCCTCGACCCATGCCTCGCGCCGATCGAGAAGGCTTAAATAGTTCAAGAAATAACAAATTCTATTAAGCAAAAAGCCCGTATTTGATACGATCCGGCTACAAAAAATCATCAAAAGAAGTCAGTTACCGGAAACTTCTTGCTAAAATCTGGTCACCTAAGATGATCGGACAAGAGCCTGGTCGAATAGTAAAAGTTTGGACGCAAACTAAAAACTAATTAGCCAGGAACAAATATTTGACATAAAAGTCATAGTTTCATACGAAGCTAGAGAAACATAAATCGCAAATAAAAATATAAACTGTGCAAATACATGCCAAAAGAAAAAGTTTAAATTGTGCGATTACAATGCCACAAAATAAAAGTCAACATATTATACGATGATAAAGACCGAACTTCAAACTTCATAGTCTTCCTTCACGATTGGGATCTCACTTTTCTGCTTAATGACGGACAAGGGTTTGTCTACTAAGTCCGCAACTTGGCCAAGAACAGAGATATGGAAGTTGTCAAAGGCCTTTATGGAAGCTTCTAACGCACCTTGAGCCCTCTCATCATACCCGTGAACTTCCTCGGCAGAACGGACCGATTCATGGGCGGCTTTGAAGCCCTGCTTAATGCCTTCATTCACTCCCACTGCGTTAACACTATTAACCAGGTCCGCAACAACCTTCTCCAGCTCGGGGCTCTGATGCACTAGCTTGACCACCCACGCAATCCCATCCGTCAAAAACCACTGCTTGGTTAACATAAGCTTCGAGACCTGGGCATATAAATCGACCATCTCACCATCACAACGTGTCAGCATGCCCTTCGCCTCATCAATCGTCGCTGTGTGCGATTCGATCGCCCTGTCACGGGCTCTTTCAAGTTCGTCCTTATCTAAAGAAAGATAAGATTTAATTAGCAAGAAAAGTAAGCATTAAAAAGTAAATTACGAACGTACCGCTCATCAAACGGTGATGATCAGCCAGAAGCTGGTCATAAGATGTTTGCATTTCTTTCAGCTCAGCCGTATGCCTTTTCTCCGCACCGGATAACTTCCTCTCCAGATCACTAAATTTCATCTTGAAAGCTTCCAAGACGTGAAGGGCTTTGTCTCGAGCTTCATAAGCAGCCACAGCCGAAGCCTGAGAAGATTTATTAACTTCTTTTGCCTCCAAGGCCTGCTCTTTCAAACGATCAATTTGAGATCGGAGAGAAGCTAGCTCCTGTTTTGTCTTCGACCAGACATTGTCTTCACTTTTCAAATTAGCAACTTCACGTTGAATCTTGCGACAATTTGATTCCGACTCGATCCAACGCTTATAAGTCTCCACCACCAGAGAATTCGACTGAGCTTGATTCAGCATTAGGGCATTCCCAAGCTCCGGGCCGCTCATCTTCCGATAATGAGAATGCTCGGCCGGAGTCCCCAAATGAAATAATGCCATTTTCGCTGACAGAGTGTCCACAATCCTATCCTTGTTCATCAGTGACCACTCCGGTACATACTTCTCCAAAGCTCGAGCCGAATCCATGTCCTCGACGTCGCCCGAACCTAGTTCCCGGGACAAGAAAACAGCTTCAGTGTTATACCATAAAGGGGAAGAAGAGGCACTATCCCCACCATCAATTGGTTTAGGGCTCGGCCTAGACACATTGGAAGCAACCCCCATCGTAGGCATACCGGAGGGAGATGGTTCAATTTTCTTGTAAGATAAGGGCTCGGGCATATGAATGTCTTCAAGAACTTTGGTAGATGGCCCTCCAAAAGATAATGGGCTCGTTGGGGTATTGACCGGATGATCCCTTGGGGTACGACCACCGTGGAGATGGGCGTCCAAATTTGCCAATAAACCCCCAGCAGTAGAGAAGTCAGTGGCTTGATCATCTTCGTCATCATCCAGTGTGATGGTTTTAAAATCTATCGTCGTCTTCTTCGCTTGTTTAGGTTTCGGACCGGATTTAGAGGAAATGGTCCGTCTTCTTTTCAAACTGACTTGAGGACGTTCTTCATCATTACCATCATCACCATCATCACCCTCTTCGCCTCCTTCAGCATGCACTCCTTCGTCTTCAATAACAAAGTTGGAACCGGACCCTTTCGTCCCGCTTGAGCTGGTTTTCTTGCTTTTGTCACTACCAGCCACCACCGCTGTCTGGACTGAACAAATATTCAGCACACGCGCCACATGAGCTGAACCCGAGCCTCCCTGACCACTCGAACCTCCCTGTCCAACCAAACCTCCTTGGTCAGCCAGAGCTACTGGTTCCCGAATCGAGTAAAGGTTCGCCTGTATGACGCTCAAAAATGGGGGATCACCCTTCGGTGTCCTGGTGGCCCGGACGTCAAGCTCCTTGGAATCAAAAGACTTCAACCTCAAAGCTTCCATTAAACCCATAGCTGCATAAAAACAAACGATAAATAATATCTATAGTCCGGCATGACGTAAAGCATACAAAACGAGCAAAATAATCAAAACACATCCAAGAAGCACCGCATAACTAACCCTCTTTATTCCACTTGAGGGTAGGATACCACTCCGGTTCGGCCCAGATCGTGCTAATCCGCCCCATGACAAGGATGTGTTCTGGATACTTCTGTATGCGTCCAGCTTCCTTAATCAAATTCGCATATAAATCTCTGTTAAACTCAAAGTCTTCAGGAAGAGGGGGTGGAAGGCGCGACTTCTTCAACCTCCATGTCATACTCTCCGGAACGCACCGATCATCAACCAAGAAAAAGCGATCTTTCCAATTCTTTATACTGGAAGTAATCCACGTATAACAACAAGAATTTTTGTCCCTAACCTCGAAGGTGTACCAGCTACCGGACCGATTCAACTTGTAAAATGCCCGGAACACATCCAAATCCGGGTCGGATCCCAAACCACGACAAGCTAACTCAAAGTGACACACCTTGGCAAGGCCGAAAGGGTTCATTTGAGAAAGATGAACCTCGTGAAATAAAAGAACTTCGATCAAGAACTTCGTCAGAGGAAGACGATAGTTGCAGTAATCGAAAAGGCGAGTGTAAACCCCTATTTTCCTCGGTACGAAAGGATAAATAGGCGTATTCTTTTCGGGGAGAACGGGGTGTAATGAGGCAGGAATTGCGTATTTATCTATGAACCATTGTAAACCATTTCTATTCAAAATATTGAAGCAAACGGATAGATTGCTCTTGTTCGCCATACTAAAAAGAATGGTACCAACCTGCTCGATGAATAGGTTCGCCTTAGAAAAGGGGATGGAGAAGATAAAGTAAAAAGTGAAAACAAAAATTACTTTTTCCCCTTTTTATAGAGATATAAACCGCCTCAAAACAACCAATCAAAGATAAACACGTCATGACAACTGACGCACATCAAGCGTCACGTCAGCGGGAAAGATAAAGTAACTGTCAGTTACCCAACAATAGTCACCGCCCAAAAAATTTAAAATTCAAAAAAATCAACAAACGACAAATCAGGGGATCAGCCCGCCAAAATTACGCCGTTATAGTTCGAAGCTTTTACCTAGGAAACGCTACGAATTAGGGGGACTTGATGAGGATACGTCCTTGGTCGGACCGAACCATTGCCAAACATAGAACCGAGCTATAGCACATAAAGGTCGGATCGCACCCCATGCAATAGACGGAACGACCAAATACACTGGTACACCATAACTAACTGGGCCCCACAGCCATAACCGCCATAACAGTGACTGGTCCGACCCTAACTAACTCACCACGTCAGCATACCCAAAGACTATAAATACCACACTTAGACCTCCAAAAAGGGGTAATCGCTATTCTCTCTCTCTCAACTCTCCTCTCTCTCTCCCTGACCTATTTCCATCTCACAAATACTTATTCTCACGCCCGAGCTTGGTCACAGAGAGGCCCCCCTCCCTGTGACGAGGCTAACGGTGTGCTTGTTTCCTTGTGATCTTGCAGGTTCTTGCCAGATCATCTGAAGCTCTGCTCTGACCAGGTCGGACCAACTGGTTTTGAGTCTTCAGTTGGCAACGGTGTTTCCCTCGTGGTAAAAGGGTTTACCGCACTCTTTACCGCTTCCAGCCCGTGCACCCTTAGTGCACAACCATGTGAGTTTTCAATTACTTTCTAGAGTGTTTTAATGTGATGGGCGACCGTTAACTTGATGATTGACTCGTACATGGATCAGCATAAATGCAAAAGAAAAGTTAAGAAAGGTCCATAACTCACATAAACAATCATTAGAAAACCTTTTTAATAATTTGATATTTATTATAGATTGTTGTTATTTATTCTTTATTTTAATCAAGTTTAGAGTGTTAGTTTAACCAAATTCAATATTTCAATTATATCTTTATTTTTTCCTTTTTAGACAATATGTTGGTTACTTTGATTAAACTTAATACCATCTTACTAAATTAAATTCATATTAATAGCAAGCTACTTACATTTTAGGACACATTTTGATATTATAATATACTTTCTCATATTCGATGTTAATGTAAATATAATGGTCTAGCAATGAGATCACTTCCGTTCCATGTCATGTGGCATCTGTGCTTGTTAATATTTTGATGCACATTGTGTCGGAGTATATTAACCTCCTTGCATGGTGGAAAGCGTGGCGTGGATTATTTCGTGCGCTTGAAGGTTTAAATGTTAGTTTAACAAACTCAACACGATTCTAGTGTCAGGATCGTCCATGAAAACATTCACAAAAATTATAAAGGTGGTTATTACAATGTTATTCAAGTGCAAGGGCGGACCCAAGGCAAGCCTTGGGTTGGCGCACCCCCCTTAAAATTCATTCGCACCCCCATGAAATAATTTCTGAGTCCGTCAATGTTCATGTGGCGGTGATAATAGTATTTGTAGTTATCAACCTCTTATTCAATCCATTAATAATTCGTTATCTTATATGGATATGTAACAGGAAAAGCCTCTATTATTTACGTAAACTCTTAATGCAGATTTAAAACCATTGTAGTATATTCATCATAGCAAGAGAAAAAAAAAAGACACTATGGGCAATGGTCATCGTACATTTTAATTTGATACTTATTATAAAAATCAATATATGTTAACTCTTATTAAAAAGCCATTATATAAACATGTATGGATTAAAAGTCGGTTACTGTAACATGTAAAGTCATTACATCTTAACATATAGTGTTAATAATAAAAATCAAACATATTTTTGTTATCAAATTGAATTATTTCTTTTTTGGTAGAGAATTGAAATATTTTTAAAGTCTCTAAAAATACAAAGCATTATAAAATTCACACTATTGTTTTATACAAAATGAACAATTGTGATTAGTGAACACAATAGTAAACAAAAAAAATATTTCACTCACAATTAACACGAAAAGGAGATTTAAAGAAAATAATAATAATAAGAAAAAAAATAATAAACAAATAATAATCGACGTGGCACAGCAGTTTGATAGTGACGTGCAACAAAAAAAGCTAAGAGCATTCACATCCATTCCATCAAATTCTGTGTGGAGTTTTTATAATATAAAAGTATAAAAAGTGATTGTGCGTGGAGTAGAGAAAAAAAATATTACTATTCATCTGTATATTTGGGGGGGACACTGTTCACCCCCTATAATTTTTTAATATATTTTGAAAGTGGTTGTGAGTGGAGGAGAGAGAAAAGGTAATAATAAATGTATAAAAAATATTATTTAATTAAAAATGAGAGAGAAAATGTAGTGTTTTTTAGTATGATTTAATTTTATGGTGAAAATATGGTGGAATGGATATGAATGCTCTAACTAATTTTTTCCCGCCAAAAAGCTCAAAACTCCCCCTTAGACTAGAAGGTATGGTGAGGGTCATCCCCAAGGGGATGGACCGCCACGTAAGCGGGTGTGAGGATGGGGCTAATGGGGATGGACCTAAGACCGTGGGGTATGGTGGGGCTTGGGTTGGGCTTGGATTGGGGCATTTGTTGACACGTGGAATGGGAGCCCCCCCCCACCGCCTAGTGACGTGTCCGTGGGGTATGACGGGGCGTGGGTTGGGCTTAGGTTGGGTGCACCGCGTGGCAGATTGTTAAAAAAAATTACAAAAAATTTATAAAATTTACACAACATTTATAAAAAAAAAACCTACAACTTCATTAAAATTTTAAAAATTACATAATCCTAAAAATTACATAATTTCTAAAAATTACAAAATTAACAAACCTAGAGCGTTAGATAAATTTCAAAAAGGGCGATCTTGTCGAACGCCTTTCGCTCTTTGCCTCGAAACTCTATGTTTGCCACCGCCACCTGGTCCTCGTGGTTTAACTCGCCGCTCGGAACGACTTCGTAGTAAGCCTTGAAACGATCGAGCTTGGGCCGTAGCTCGCGCCATTTGTGTTGGCACGCGTTGAGGTTGTGGCGGTCGTTACCGACGTTTTGTCGGTAGGTTGCGAATGCTTCCGACCAATATTTTGTTCGGCCCGGTGGCCGCCCCTTCATAGCGTCAACGACGCTTGTGACGAGAGCAATTTCTTCCTCGTGAGTCCAAGATGTCATGTTCTTCGTAGGATGGGGGGGACCAGTGGGTTAGCGGGTTCGAGAGAAGTGGGTAGCCGGTGGGGTAACGGGTTCGAGAGAAGTGGGTAGCCGGTGGGGTAACGGGTTCGTGGGATGGGGGTACCAGTAGGTTGGGGGTTACATTTTATAGGGTGTGTTGGGAGACCTGGGTGGCGGTTTGAATTTAAAATTCAAAATTCAAAATTTGAAAAGTCCGCTATGACATGGCGGGGTGAGCAAACGGGAGGCAGCCAGCTAGCATGTCCATACCGCCCCACGCCCGGCTTGAAAGCCAAGCCCCAAGGGCCACGCCCTAACCCAAGCCCACCAGGGGTGGTGGCTTGGGCGTTTTCCCCCAACCCACGCCCAAACCCCCCGCCCCATACCCCATGGTCTAAGGGGTGGGGGATGAGCCCCTTTATGTATATATATGTATGTATGTATAGGTGTGTGTGTGTGTTGGAGAGGGACGACGAGATCGTCTGGGATCCGCTGGTGAAGACGGGCTGGCCCATGGGAGCGGTGTTCCGGGGCGGCGCCGGGGCTCGACGGCCCTTGGCCGTCCCCCATACCGTCTAGTCTTATATATCAGTCACGTCATTTTAGCTTTCTCTCACAATTCGTACATACATCTATCAGATCTCAGTCTCACAACTTGAAGAAAAAATGAGAGGACCGAAGATCACTGCTACCATTGCACAGAAGATGCTTTATTCCAAGTAATTTTTGCTTTTCTTTTCGGTTTCCTTTTATAATCTATGAGTTTTCACTGATTGTTGATCAAATTTGTTAACATAACAGTTTAATTTATTATCTGTTGTTACGATTACGAGCAATTTCCTTCAATTTCGTTAACATTTTCTCCTGAAAATTTCTCTACAAACGGATAGATATTTTGTTGATCGATCTCTGTTTTCAATCGTGTTTTGAGGATGTTTACGTCTGTCTGATTGATGCGTTGTTTGATTATTTATGTGCACACGGATAGTGTCGACGAGGGTCCCTGCTTGGGCTCCCCGTCTGGGCTCACTACCTCAGATTGTTGATTGGGCCTGAGCCCATTTGGGTCTTTCTCAGCATGTTTAGTTGGTTCGAGTGGGCCATGTCCTAATAAGCCCATTCTTGGGCCAGCCCATTAGGGTTATGGCCCAAGTGTCTTGCTATATAAGGAAGAATTCCTTCTTTCAAAAAGATCAGAGGTTATCTCCTCCCTCTTCTTTCTTCCTATTAGCTCCTGCTCCATATCTCTAAATTATACATTTACTTGCACTTATAATAATCATTGTCATACATGATACTGACCTGAGCGTTGGAGTGACCTCGGGGTAAATCCCCTCGGGCCCTCTAACTAGATTTTCATGTGGCTGCAGCCCAAGACCCGACATTCCGCAAGAGGAACCGTCACCACGACGACAAGATGAGGAATCTGAACCAGATCCTACCGAATCTAAGGTTAGTAACGCCAAGCTGTATTAACCATGGATTCAACATTGGTGCCATCCGTGGGACCGAGCACAAGCGTGTCTCAGTCTCTACATACAAACAGCCAGATCTGCCCTCTCCGCGACGGTCAGGTCTGCATCTTGACTCCGGTTAAACAGGTTCCAAATCTCACTCCCTACATCGTATTATATTTGAAGTATTATCAAGGAGAGTAGTTGACCTCCTAAAACGGAGGAATCATTTTGCTCCTCGTAAGATAAATACTTTGTGTCTAATAGTTTAATTTGCAGACCCAAACACAAGTAACTATCTCCACTAACTATGTGATAAATGAATAAACCACTTCTTTTATTCGCTAATGTAAAAACACACACAGATTATAGAGGAAAACAAAAATGAAGCTCTGCGACACTTATCTCTTTTTAAAGGAAAAATTACAAGTTTTGTCCTTTATCTTTCTAGTACTTTACAGGCGATGTCCTTTTTTCACATGTTGACAGGTGGTGTCCTTTAGTAGGTATTTTGTTACAAGTTTTGTCCTTTCCACCCAACCTCAGTTAATTTTTGGCACATGATATGCACATGAGGATAATTATGTCTTTTCCACCCCACCAAAACTTGTAATTTTTCCTTAAAAAATAAAACAAAACATTTTTAAAATTATTATTATTAATATATTATTATTATATATAACCCTCTTTCTCTATCTGTACACTATCTCTCTCTCCCCAGCTTTCTCTCTCTCTCTCTTACCACACTCTTACAGGTCCCACCATCACCTCCCACCTCTCACCACCAACATGAACCCACCTGCCACCACAATCGTCGTCAAACACCACCATTGTCCAACCCCACCATCGTCGGAACCCTAGAACCACCGTCTCCTAACATCCACTGCCACTACAACCAACCATAACAACGGTTTGAAATCAGATCTGAAGAATAAGAAGAGTGTCGTTGAAGATCCCGCTGGACACAAAATTGAAGGCGAAGATCGGAAGTTTTAAGATGAAGAAGTTGCCGATTAAGGTTACGTGTGACAGAATTAAGACGTTGGCTCCTTCCGGAAAAACGACAACGACGGCGGCGACTACTGGTGCGAAATGTAAGGTGGATCTGAGGATTAAGATCTGGAAATGGACGCTTTGATTTTGTGACTGAGATCGGCATCTTGCGTCGTGATTTTGTTGGATAAAAGGTTTTTGATTCAGTATGTTAATTCTTGATTTTGAGATCGACATGTTATATTGGATATAAGATTTTGACTGAGATCAGGGTGATAAGAATTATCAGAAAAGGGATGTTCAAAACAATAAGTTTGCTGAGAAAAAGGTGTTTGTGAACAGTTCAAGTTCATTTTCTGATGAAGAATCTGAGATTTTTTCAAAATCAAACAAAGATTTCTTTGATAAGAAAGCATCGCAGCCTCAGTCTGAAGGCACAAGTCGGGTAGTTGACACCCGAATATGTTTTAAATGCAATCAAGTTGGACATATTGCACGAAAGTGTACCAACTTGAAGCCTAAGACTAAAGTTGTGATGAATTCAAGAAAGAAAGATGTTGTGAAGGGAAAAGCTCCATTGGTTGTTGAGAAAATTCTGAAAAATGAGAAAACAAAATTCAAAACTGAACCTGTTAAGAAATCGGAAACTAAAAATGACAAATTTTACAAACAGGTTGCATCATCTCAACAAACATGGAAGCCAAAAATTGTTGACAAGAAAGAAAGTTCATCTAAACCAAAGGTTTCAGAGTCGGAAAAACAATCGTCTTCTACCACTCCGGTAAAGATGGATGTTCCTTTGGATTATTATGAACAATTGGAGAAACAATCTTCTACTCCACCAGAGAAGAAGAATGTTCAAAAGAAAGATCAACCAACAGGTCAACCTAAGAAAGATAAGTTCTTTTTATACAAAAAGGTTGAGGTTGGATCTGAGGAAAGCTTGAAGATGAATGACAAAAATTTTCCGCCACTTTATATTGCAAAATCTCAAATCAATGTCAAGTTACCCGAGTCAAAAGAGGCTTGGGTGGCATCAAAATCTCACTAAATGTTTTTGAAATGTGCAGGAGCTTCCAAGATCCGTTTCACGATGGATTATGGATAGTGGAGCTTCTCGGCACATGACGGGGAAAACAGCCCCGCTATATAATGTTAGAAATTTCAATGGAGGTTACGTGGGATTTGCAGGTAATCAAGGAGGTCGAATAGTTGGAGAAGGAACGTTATCCAATGGGATTGTTACGTTTGAAAGAGTTAACTACATCGCCGAGCTTGAAAACAATCTTCTGAGCATATCTCATATTTGTGATCATATGTATACAACGCACTTTACAGACAAAGAATGTTTGATCTTGAAACCAGGATTTATTGTTCCTGAAGAATGGATTATCATGAGAGCGCCGAGGGTAAATGATTTGTATGTGTTGGACATGAGTGTAGCAACTACAACCACGGGTCAGGCTCATTGTTTTATATCAAGAGCAACAGAAAAAGAATCACAATTGTGGCACCGGAAGATGGGTCATATACATCTTAGAAAAATGAATCACTTGGTGCATAATGATTTGGTTACTGGTGTATATTTGAAAGGTTTTCATCTTGAGGGGGAGTGCATTAGCTGCATCAAAGGAAAACAAAAGAAGAAATCTCACCCAGGAAGAAAGAAAACTCAATTTCTAGACCTTTAGAGAGACTCCACATGGATCTGTTTGGTACAGTAAACGTCAAAAGTATTACAGGGGATCTCTATTGTCTAGTAGTTACAGATGATTACTCGAGGTTTTCATGGGTTTCATTTTTGCAATCAAAAGACCAAACATTTGGGAGTTTAATCACGTTGATCAAAAAGCTTGAAAACTTGTACCAAACTCGTGTTCGAAGAATAAGAAGTGACAACGGTACAGAGTTTAAAAGTAGCAAAATGGAAATGTTTTGTGATGAAAAAGGTATTTTGCATGAATTTAGTGCTCCTTACACTCCGCAGCAGAATGGAGTAGCTGAAAGAAAGAACAGGACGCTAATCGAAACGGCTAGGACGATACTTGCTGATTCAAAGTTACCAGTTAATTTTTGGGCTGAAGCAGTATCCGCCGCATGCTATACACTCAATCGGGTTCTCACTGTCAAGAAATTCAATAAGACGTGTTTCGAACTGATCAATAACCGCAAACCGAACCTGAAGTACTTAGAACCGTTTGGGTCTCCCTGTACAGTTCTAGAGCCTTTTGGTAAATTTGGTCCAAAGAGCATCGAAGGAATTTTTGTGGGTTACACAAGTACATTGAAATGAGTCTTTGTTCCAAGCTTGAAGCGGATTATTGAAGCACACAATGTTGAGTGTCAAGGTTACACAATGCCACCACAGAATCCAGGCGATTCATGGCGTTTTAATTACGATAAATTATGGGATTCGTTTGACATGGAAGAAGAAGAAGAACAAGATTTCTTTGACGAGTTGGATATTCTAAGAGAGTATGAGTCTTCGCAGGAAAGGTTCCCAGCTGAGTATTCAAGTCGACCACGACAAACTTCAAATGACGATGAAGCAGGTCCAAGCAATGCTGGAGAACATGATGATATTCAACAAAATGAAGTTGCTCATGATAATCAGACGGTACAGAATGATAATCAAGAATTTGAGAACATGCCAGTATTTGATCGTGGTGATTCAGATTCTGAGGGGGAGCAAATCCAGATCTCAAGTCAAACAGTTCCAGTCGATGAACAAGGTGCAAATCAGAATATCACAAATTTGGAGGGCGAGGTAGATGTTCCAGGCGAAGTGATGCCAAGAACTCTTTCGTACCATCCAGAAGAATTGATCATTGGAGAATTGCAGACAGGTGTTCGCACAAGACGACAAATTGACCAAGGGCTTACTTGTTTTTATTCTACAGTTGCTCCTTTACAAACAGAGTTTTCACTAAGTTGTTTTATTTCGCAGATCGAACCGCGAACTTACAAAGAGGCGCTAACTGAAGATTCTTGGGTTAATGCCATGCAAGAAGAGTTGAGTCAGTTTGAGAAGTTAGGTGTGTGGAAGTTAGTAGACTTGCCTGATGGTCAAAGGAAGATAAACACCAAGTGGGTGTTCAAGTGCAAGAGGGATGATAGAGGGGTTGTTGTTCGTAACAAAGCTCGACTCGTTGTCCAAGGCTTTAGTCAGCAGGAGGGTATAGATTTCACCGAAGTGTATGCTCCAGTGGCGAGACTAGAAGCGATCAGAATCTTCCTAGCATTTGCATCTTGGAAAAATTTCAAAGTTTATCAGCTAGATGTTAAATCGGCGTTTCTATACGGGAAGGTAAAAGAGGAGGTATATGTCGGTCAGCCACCGGGCTTCACCGATCCAATCCACAAAGACAAGGTCTACTTGCTAGACAAAGCGCTGTATGGTTTACACCAGGCCCCGAGAGCTTGGTACGAGACATTTTCTCAACACCTGCTAGCCAACAGATTCATCCGTGGAAAAGTGGATGCCACTCTCTTCACCAAAGAGGTCGACGGTCATCTTCTGATAGTTCAAATATACGTGGACGACATCATATTTGGGTCTACAAATGAGAATCTGTGCAAAGATTTTGAGAGAGTTATGAAGCAGAAATTCGAAATGTCATCGATGGGTGAGATGAAATTCTTTTTGGGATTGCAGGTTGATCAACTACCCAAAGGAATTTTCATACATCAAACGAAGTACGTTCATGATATCTTGGAGAAATTCGGGATGTCAGGCTCTACTCCAGCTTCCACCCCATTAGCAACGAATCATGGGATAAATCCTGATCTCACTGGAGAGAAGGTAGATGAAACGATGTATCGTTCCATGATCAGATCGCTAATGTATTTGACAGCTTCAAGACCCGATATTATGTATCCAACCTGCCTCGCAGCGCGGTTTCAGTCTAATCCTAGAGCCTCGCATATGGTGATTGTGAAAAGGATATTACGCTACCTAAAAGGAACTCCATCATTGGGGTTGTGGAATCCAAGAGAAGGCGATTTCACGCTCGAAGGATATTCTGATTCTGATTTCGGATGCTGCAAAGTTAATGCTAAATCAACAACAGCGGGGTGCCAGTTTTTCGGACAACGATTGGTCACCTGGCAATGCAAAAAGCAGACCTCTGTGGCTTTATCCACATGTGAAGCTGAATATGTTTCTGCGAGCAGTTGCTGTTCTCAGATCTTGTGGATCCAGCAACAGATGCGCGACTACGGTTTGCAATTTCTAAAAAATTCGTCATCACTTCATTCGCGATTGTTTCGAGAAGAAGTTGATACGAATTGAGAAAATCCACACTGACGAGCAAAAAGTTGATTTACATACCAAAGCGTTTGATAAAACTCGTTTTCAATACTTGTTAAAATTAAACGGTATGAAGCTTTTATCGGTGTCGGATGGGATTATTGGCGTTGATGAAGGAGACATTGTAGATGATGTTGAGAAGCAATCTGCAATGGTTTGTCGATTTTTTACATGTTTTGGTATTTAGGAGGAGAGTATAGGGTAATATTTTCAGAAAATACAAAAACAGTAAAAAAAATTCAAAAATACAAAAACATGAGATATTTTCAAAATCCAAAAACAATAGAAAACCAGAAAAGAGCTTGTGTAAAAAGGGAAAATGATAGTACATCAGCTTGACAGTTACGGTATGCTAAAGAAATGGAATGTTTAAAAAGTCTTAAACAGTCTCGCTGATGACAAGCCGATAGGTTTTTACACATTTAGTAGGTTTGTTCGGGATATAAACCTAAATCTTTACTTACTTATTTCATGGGGAACACTACTTGGAAATATAGGTAACCCCTGAAATCTTGTTTGAAAGATCCCTCTTTCTGAGATACTAGGTCTTTATACTCAGTGATATCTGGGGTATTATCCCGGGACTTCTGATAATGCGGAAGCAATGGCCTAGTCCCCGGAGAATACTTTACTCTTGCTTGAAAAATAGCGCCGCCCTCAGCATAAAATGATGAGACAATAAAATTGCTAATCAATGCTGTTGTAAAAAAGATCCTTTAAAGGGGACCCACTAAAGTCGAACCGTCATCTCTCTGCTGAACGGATGTTCTGACCTGAGCTCTCACGGTTTCGCAATTTAACCCTTCCAGATATCATATGTGGTATACTCACCTGTAAGACTGAATATTGGGATCTGGATACGGGAGTATATTCAAGAAGTGCGACACATGTATAAGTTTAAGTCTCTAAAACACTTAATCCGTATCCTGGACAGATTGAAATGTGTTTGAGAATTTAAGTGGATCAGTATATCGACAATCTAAGTGAATTGTTTAATTCTGTGTATGTAATTAAAGCTTAACGGTACTTGTGACTTGTCGAATAGCTGATATAATTCCCTAACACGCTCACCAAAAATATGTTTGTAAATAGTTTACATTTACTGCATTTTATTTCTGCATTTCATTTCTAGTCTAGAAACTTTATTAAAAATCCAAAAAGATTTTACACTTCTGCTTTATTTTCCGACAAACCAAAGTGGAAAGCTGATCTTCAGATTTGAATTGAAGCAGATGCAGGAAGTTTCTGGGCTGGATAATGAGTTTGGAGCTTAACATGATTAACTTCAGAAATTGAAAAGTCAAAACAAGTTCATTAATTTGAAACTTGTAATTTTCAGAAAATGATTGAACAAATGTCAGTGTGAATTATCTAAGATCAACCAAGGTCATTAAGTTGGACTTGGTAGAGAAATGGAGTAATCAGGGTCATTAACTTGGACCTGAATACTTAAGTGGATTTCTAAACACTGATTAGACCATCAAATGAGATTGAATGGTAAGTTTGAATTGAAATTGTTATTGTTATATATCTTATATTTAGGTAGAGATTGTGCAGGAAACAGGAATCAAGTTCTCCATGGCAAAGAAAATGTCAAAGTTTGAACCAGAATTCAAGTCCCAGCTTATCGAGAGGGGGAGTCTGCGAAAGGGGGAGTCAGAATTCTGGATCAGTATTCAAAGGGGAGATTGAAGATAAAAGATTGTAGATAAAAGTTTGAAGATAAAGATTGAAGGAAGCTTTTACAATGTCAAGACAATTTGGATAGAGACTAAGACTAAAGACTCGATGCCGAAGACTTCGTCAACATCCAAGGGGGAGTCTGTTGGTGCACCTGGTGTCTGTTAACTTTGTCTTAATCGAGTCTTATGTCTAGATTAGATAAACGAGTGCACAACAGGGATCAAATTAGGGTTTGTACATGTTTAAGTGTGTAATTTCGTTTGAAGGTGTCAGGGTCCATTTCAAACGAAATTAACATGTGTAATTTCGTTTGAAATGGTCTGTCACACATTCAAATGAAATCACTACAACTATATATAGGGGTTGTGCATGTTCATTTGATACGGAATTAAGTGTGTGAGAGCTGAGGTGCCGCCGGATTTTTGTCAGAATTGATTGTAAAAGCTCAGGAAATCAGTAATAGATAAAGATTAGAAAGGAACAAGTTGTGTTGACATCTTTTACATTGATTCCGCCTTTGTATTTGATGATGAACTACTCAGATTGACTCATTAGGGTCACATGACGATCCAACAGATTAAAGTTAGTCAGGTCGCTTGAAAACTTACCAGCTCGTTTGAACCAGATCGTTTGAACTCAGTTCGTTTGAAACTCCAGTTCGCTTGAACATTGTGTGTTTGTGAACTTTTGATATCAAGACATGGATAACAAGTTTTACAACGCTTTTGCTACTGCCCCGGTCGCTCCAGTTGCCGAAACTGTTGGTATTGAAAATGAAACGAGAACTTTTCAAAAACCTCCAAAGTCTAGAAGACAACCGATCTTTAAGTATTCAGGAAGTGATCAAGACAATGATGATGAGGAAGAGTATATCAATAGAGCTAGAAAACAATTGGATCCTTACAGTTTTAATTTGTTTTTTGTAGATAAAATCGAGATATTGAAAGAGAAAAAGGCTGCTAGACTGAAGAGAGAAATGGAAGCAAGAAGGATTGCTAAAGAAAAGGCAAAAGTTGAAGAAAAACCGATAGAGAAGGTCGAGGTTGAAGAGAATGAAGTGAAGATAGAAGTTGAGAAAGAACCGGTTGTGATTGAAAAGGTGGTGGAGAAAATAGTTTAAGTTGAAAAAATTGTCGAAGTTGAAAAAATTGTCGAAGTTGAAAAGATTGTAGAGGTTGAAAAACCTTGTGCTAAGTGTTTAGAATCTTGCAAAGATTGTGACGAGAAAGATACAAAGTTGGCTGAATTGGAGAAGCTCAAAGAGAACTTACTGCATAATGTGAGAAGCATAAAGGAATCATATGATCTCCTAAGCAGCAAAGTGAACTTGTACAAAGGAGCTTGTGATGAGGATATTCTGATGAAGAATCTTCTGAAAGCAACAGTTCTTCAAAAGCAAACGGCAATCAATGGATATATCGAGATTATTGCTGGGCTGAAACAAGAATTGGCAGCGATGACGATCGAAACCGAAAGAGTGAATTCTTTACTTCGAAGTTATCAAAGTTCAAATTATGTTATTGATCGCATTTATCCTACCGTGGCAGCTCATAAGTTTGCCGATGATGAAGAAAATTCTGGTAAAAAAACTGGTTTGAAGTATAACTGTTGATGCATGGAATGTCTGTTAACTACGTCTACATCATGTCTTAGGTCAAGTTAGGTCAACATAGGATCTTGAAAGTCAAAATTAGGTTTTTATGTTGAGTTTCGCTTTTATGTACATAGATTAGAGGTATTTCGCTTATATGTACATCAAAGGGTTTCGCTTATAGAGTCTTTAGGTGGTTTCGCTTATAGGGACTTTAGAGGTTTCGCTTATTTGTCAAGTGTCATAAGAGCGAAACCACATAGGCTATGTATAGTCTTCATGAGCAGAACCTGATCTTTCATGTCTGAGATTGGAGCGAGACCTGATCATTGCTTATGTAACCGAACTCTGTCAAAATCAACTCAGAAAGCAATAAAAGAGAAGGAATTGAATAGGAAAAGCTGTGTAACTTCGTGTATACTAATTCCGCCTTTATACGTGAAAATGAACGTCCTTGACTGACTTTTCAGGGTCGCAACACGGTCCAACAATAACAGAGTTCCAAATCTAATGTGGGATGGCCATACCCCCCGAGACTTTGAAAAGGTGGCTAAAGCACTCAATCTGAATCTGAAATCCGAGTCTATCGATGGATTGTCAGATGATATTGATGTCACGTTCACAGCTTCTGACACTGATCATGAGTCCGAGATAATTAAGAAAGTGGTTTATCAGGTGTTGGATAAAGATGAAGAGTCAAAGTCAGAGTCTAAATCTGAAAATTCGAGTTCATCAGACAAAAGCTCGAATCCACTGGTCAAAAGGGTTTACAATAAAGATTTTCTGATGTCACAAAATAATTTGAATGACGAAAGATTCAAAGTAGCATATAGTTTGAATGACTCCGACAAATTATATTCTGATGAAGAATTTTCAATAAGAGTTGTTAAAACTGAAATGATTAACAAGGTTTTCAAATTAACAGAAATTAATATTTCTGAAATAAAAGATGTAAATCTTACTGAAAAACCTAAAAAATACACTTCAAGAGTTCAACAAAGATTGAACAAGAAAAAGGGTTACAGTTCTGGTTCGGATTATCGAAAGAAACCAAACCATAACAGTAATTTCAAAAAGAAGGGATTAGGCTTTATTCCACCCGAAAATCATAAAAATGAGAAAACTTATAAACCAAAAACTAAATTTGTTTCAGGAGCAAGTTCTGAAGAGGAGAAGGAGAAACCTTTCTGGAAACAGTCAAACAAGGAGTTTCTCGCTGAAAAACAAAAGAATATGATGATGGAATCTGAATAGAGAGTTGAAAGAAGAACTTATTTCAAATGTCAAGAGGTTGGACATATTGCTTGGAATTGCCCAAAGTCCACCAACACAAAACAGGGAGTTTCTTCTAACTCAAAATTGAAAGAAAAATGTGTTGATAAAAAAGAACAACCAATAGAAAAATTTTAAGAGTTCAAAAATTCGACTTTCGAAGTTGGTGAAAGTTCGAATCATTTTTACAAAAGAAGAGCAAATCTTAACAACCAAAAATGGGTGGTTAAGAAATCAGAGGTTGGTTCTGGCAATGAATCCGACTCGTCAAAGTCAGAGGAGCCACATGTTGTGATAAATTATGAGAAATCCGTTCCAACAATGGATAATGAAAATTTTCCACCATTGTCAAACGGAAACTTGAAATAAAAAGTTAATAAGATTGAGATTTCAGATCAATTCTTCTCTGATAAGGAAGAATTTGATGCTGAAAAGGCATTCAATGGTAAAGTGCTACATATTTTTAGGAAAATGGCTGATGGGAAGGTGAAGGGAGTAAAAGAATTTTATGAATCGAAAATTGTTAAACCGAATGAGGATGGTTCACCCATGATTGATCAGGCATGGGTGAGGTTCTTTAAGAAGTAAAATCCTGACTTGTCGGAACTCCCAGGTTGGTAATTGGGGAGTAGGAATCGGCATCTTTCTTAGAGATAAAAATGTTTTTTGTGAAAAACCTACAAGTGTTAGATTTTACAAGTGGTTAAAAGAACAAAGTGATGAATAAATCCCCATGTTTGTGAAATGAAAAAAAGCTAATTTTTTGGAAAAACCATTTTGATTAAAACAAACTTAAGTGTTTTGAAATCATAATGGGAAAATAGTTTGTTGTCATGGCGAATTGAAGCAATTCACATTAGTTTGTCATTTTACTTTGTATAGTTGATTGTTTACATTTTCAAATTTTCCCGGAAAATAAAAAATTGAAACATATTTTTGATTTTAGGGGGAGTAAAAAGTGTTTGGACTAAAAATGGTGATTGGTACGATAACAGAGTGTGTTACAGATGCGGCTATCAAGGACACATTTCTGTTAACTGCCAGAGTTGGAGGTTTGAGTCAAGAAGATGCTTTAACTACAACATCATTGGCCATATTGCTAGAGATTGCTCAATGAGATCAATGAGAAGATCGAGGGCTGAATCTCAGAGGCAGGTGAAGAAACCAGTCAATGTCAAGCCCAAAGAACAGAAGGTTCAAGAACCTAAAGTTCAAGAAAAGAAAGTGAATCTTTCACAGGGGCAAAAAGACAGACTGAGGAAGAAGAGGAAGAAAGCGAGAGAGTATCTAGAAAGGATTTTGTCCTCGGATACAACAGGAAAATCAGATAGCAGTTCTGATAAATCGTCTTGCTCGCCAACGAATGACAAATCAAGCAAAACGAATTCATCAGATACAAATTTGAGGACAAAAGGGATATTAAAGAAAGAAAATGCAGTTAATCAAGAGATTAACAAATCAAAGAAAGTGAAATTTTCACTTTCTGGCAATGAATCTGTTTCTTCAGAAATAAAGGAGCCACATGTCGGCAATGAATCTGGCTCATCAAAGTCAGACAAGCCACATTCAGGCAATGATTCTGGTATGGTAAAACCAGAAGAGCCAGTTATTGAGATAAAAATTGAGAATTCTGGTCTAACAATGGATGATGCAAATTTTCCACCATTGTTGAACAAGAATTCAAAAGCACCCAAGGACCGTCAGGCTTCGGTGAATTTGTTCAAATGAAAAACCTGACTTGCCGGAGTTCCCAGGTTGGTAAGCGTGGAACATGATTCGGCATATTTCTTGAGAAATTCACGAAAGTGATTTCGTCTTACAAGTGGTAAATCAGGGACATTAAATTGTACTTGATGTTCTACAAAGTGATGTTTGTGGATTGATTTTACAAATGTTAGTTTTTACAAATGGTTGAAAGAACAAGGTGATGAAACCCCATGTTTGAGAAATGACTTACAAAACTTATTTTCCGGAAAAAACCATTTTGATTAAAACAAACTTAAGTGTTTTGAAATCACCATGGGAAAATGTTTTGTTGTCAGGGGAAGTTCTGATTGTTCAAGCCAAGTGAATGGAGAATTGAAGTGATTCTCATCATGTTGTCACGTTTCTTTGTACAGTTCATTTTTCAAATTTTCCCAGAAAATCAAAATTGGAACATATTTTGATTTTAGGGGGAGAAAAATTTTAAAAAAAATTTGAAAATTAGAAAATTTGAAAATGGCAAAAACATTGAAAAATTCAAAAATGAGTTTTGCTGAAACAAGAGGAAATGATAGAAAATCAGTGGACTATCACAGCATGCTAAAGAAATGTAAAGTCTAAATGTGATAAACGGTCTCACTAAAGATGTGACGATAGGCTCAGCTAGACTAGTAGATTTGCGATAACGATACAAACATAAATGAAATAGCCTAGTTCTAGTGGGAAACATGATTGAAAGCATAGTACTTAGTTTTGTCCTTCTTGACTGTGTGCCTACTCAATAATCGCTGATTGTCGAAAGACATAAAACTGGTTAAGTTTGTGAACTTTCACAACTTTGCTGAAAAGTCACTGTGATTTTGTGCATTTCATTTTGCATAGATTTAAACTTGTTTTATTTCTTTATTTTGTTTAAGCATTGGACATTCTCTGTGTATACGTGAGTATCGACCTGGATGTTATTGCCTAAACGTTCTGCTTTATTTTCTTTGGTGTTTCGTTTAAGCTTTGGATCACCTCTGCGTATACGGAAGTATCGACCTGGTGGTTAAAGCCTAAACAACTTCAACTTGTTTTATGTTTTCTTATTTTGTTTAAACATTGGACTTTCTCTGTTTATACGGAAGTATCGACCTGATTGTTAATGTTTAAACATTCTGCTTTGTTTTTGCACAAATCACAGTTGATAAAGTTTAAAGGCATTACTTGAGTCAATGTATTGCATGATGAGGGGATATGCTGAGATCGTGGGGTCCATAAGAACTTAGTGCAAAATTAATATACCTTAATGTATCGGTAAGCATTTCGAAAGTTTTTAGATTGAGTTTAAGTGGACAACAATATCGTCAATCAATGTGAATCGTTTAAAACTGAAAATGTTTAAAGCTTAACGGTGCTAGTGATTGGTCACATAAACTGATATGATCCTCTTACACAAACTCACAAAAATATTGTATGTAAATATTTCTTTTCTGCATTCCTTTGTTATAAAAATCCAAAAAGATTTTCGACAACTGATGTTAAAGAGCTGATTTTTAAAATTCCGAGTGCTGAACATGATGAACTGGTTTGGGAGCATGCGTTTAATAGAAGAAACTGATTTTGAGAAAGAAAGTTAGATTAGTTAATCAAGGTCATTAATTTGAACTTGATGTAACTATTACTAGTAAGTTTTTCTTATTGATTTAAGTAAAAACTTATGTGTTTGTGAGAAAATGTGTGCAGGAAATGAGCTGATCAGAGATAAAGCCAGGAATTGATCTCAAAGTGATAGCTAATTCCAGATAGCGATCCCATCATGATGAGAGGGGGAGTCTGACGAGGCTAGAACCAAAGAGAAGATCTTGGTATATGCTAAGAAAGAAAAGAGACTGATAAAGACTGAAGATGCGAAGACTCGACACTTAAGACTCGTCAACATCTGAGGGGGAGTCTGTTGGTGCATACATCTGTCGTCTTCGTCTTATGTCGAGTCTCAGTCTCATTGCGGATCTGAAAGAAGATGATGTCATCATCTTTCATGATGATATCATAATGGTGAAGTCATCTTTGCATCATCACATATAATACAAAAGCATTTATGGTTTGTAATTGTTGTTTTCGCTCCAAATGACAATTCTGATTCCGCCCGTAATATCTTAGTTGGTGATTTCGCTCATGTTGTAAATGTTGATTCCGCTCTTGATGTTGAATTGTAGCTAGGAGCGAAATCAGAGGCACTATATATAGTGTCATTAGGAGCGAAATCATGAATATAGTTCTAGGTGTTGTCTTCCGGTGAGCCACGAAGTGCTGCCGAAGTGTTGACTCGATTGTAAACGTCATTCAAATCAATAGAAGTAACAGTTTAAAGTGTATTATTGCTGAATTGAATCTGATTTGTCTGTTTCCGCCGTTCAAATCAGTAAAAGCTCTTCTGATAGACTCGTTCAGGTCCGAATACGATCCTACATTAAAAAACATGATAAAATCTAAAAACCAAAAACATCAAAAAATCAAAAATGAGTTTTGTTGTGAAAAAGAGGAAATGATAGTACATCAGTAGACAATCACAGTACGCTAAAGAAATGGAAAGTTAAATATGTGATAAACGGTCTCACTGATGATATGCCAGTAGATTTTTACACGCTTAGTAGATTGTTTTTCAAGATATAAATCTAAATATAAATACTTACTTATCTCGTGGGGAACATCTCTCGGATATATAGGTAACCCCTGAAATCTTGTTTGAAGGGCTTTCTATTTCTGACATACTAGGTCTTTGTGCGTGATGATATATGGGGGTATTATACCAGGACTTCTGATTTTGCGGAAGCAATAGCCTAGTCCTCGTATAATACTCTGCACTGCTTTAATCATAAAGCCCACCCTCAGCATAAAAAATGATAAAACATTGAAAAATGCTAATCATGTGCTGTTGACGAAAAGATCCCCAAACGGGACACGCCTAAAGTCGAGCCATCATCTCTTTGTCTGAACGGAAGTTCTAACCTGAGCTCTCATGGCCTCGCATTACCCGTTTACAGATATCATTAATGTACATTCACCTGTAAGAGTGAATATAGGAGTCTGGATACGGGAGTATATTCTGAGGTGGGACACGCGAATAAGTTAAGTCCATTAAAACACTAATCTCGTATCTCGAAACAGTTGAACTTTGTGTGAAAATTTAAGTGGATCAGTATATTGACAATCTAAGTGAATCGTTTAGAACGTAAAGTGTTTAAAGCTCAACGGTGCTAGTGATGTCACAAAAACTGATATGATCCTCTTACACAAACTCACAAAAATATTGTCTGTAAATATTTCTTTACAGCTTTTCTTTAAAGAAAATCTTATAAAAAACCAAAAAGAATGTGTTTTAGCATAAAATTTTGAAAAATCAAAAAGATTTTATTTCATCTTATTTTCGACAACTGATGTTGAAAAGCTGTTTTTTTCAAAATTCCGAGTGCTAAACATGATGAACAACAACTGGTTGGGTGATTGTTTTGAAAAAAGAAAAATGAAAAATGATCAATGTTTGTATTGTTTTGTTGTATCAATAATCCTACAAGTGGTAAATCAAGGTCATTAATTTGAACTTGATATAACTATTGTTGATTGAAAAATATCTACAAGTGGTTTCTAAATTTGTTAAATTTTAAAAAATTGTGAAATTTACTTTTGGGTAGAGATTTGTGCAGATCCCCGTGTCTAAGCCTGAGCAGAGTTTGAGCTAGGACACGATCTTAGAAATGAGTGCTATGCCAGATTACGATCCCGGAACAACTTAAGGGGGAGTCTGTTAGCAAAGGGGAGTTTAAAGTTTAAAAGAGCCAGACTCAGATTCTAGAACAAAGCTCGAGAATAGAAGCTGCTGATGTTGATGAATTTAAGGAATCAAGAGATTTGATCAAGAGAATTTGAAGAGTCAGTTTGAGATTCTGAGAGAGAAAGAGAGAGATTGAAGGATGCTTACAGAGAAAGACATTTTGGAAAGAGCGAGAAGACCGATCAAGACTGAAGACTCAATACACTGAAGACTCGTCAACATCCAAGGGGGAGTCTGTTAGTGCATATGTCTGTTGACTTCATCTTATGTCTTGTATCGAGTCATGTAACTAGATTGGGTAGACCAGAGCTCGGTAGACTAGAAAATAGGATTTTAGAGGATATTGTCCAGGTCTCACGAACTGGCTAAACCAGTTCGTACGAACTGACCAGGTCGCATGACCTGGCATGTCTTGTTTCATGCAACCTGGTGATCCCTATATATAGGTGAGCTTGGGTCTTCATTTGTAACATTCTGATTCCGGAGTCGAGGTGCTGCCGAAGTGTCGTACGATCTGTAATCACTTTCAAATCAATATAAACGACAGTTAAAGTGATTCTTAGTGTTAATCAAGCTGCAAACATGTCCAAATCATTGAATTCCGCCTCTGGTTTGGATTAGAACTCTTCTGATCGACTCATTAGGTCGAAACTTCGATCCTACACACATCTACGTAATTGTTGTGCTTAGATCTAGTGAATCTGATTCGTGTTTAATCTGTTATAAATATGGATTGGAGGTGTGGATTGTCGTGTTAATAATCGGTGATTGTAGAGTGTGTGTGGAATCTCTGTTGTGTGATGTGTTTTGTTCCTCTTCAAATCGTTATGTTCTTGTCAATTTCGCTCATCATACATTTGTCAATTGATTTTTTAAAAGTGAAAAACTGTGAGACTAATTGATTCTTAAGAATGTTTTAATTAGATATTATCCTATTCTCAGGTAATCTTTTAAGTGCATTCTCTGTTCTTTCAAGTGTATTCACTGTTCTAGACCTAGGTTATTGATTCTCATTGAATATGTTGTAATTGTTAGGTTAGAAGATTGATTATGATTGTGATAAACAATGTTTGTTTGTGAGGATTGAGTTCTATTTTTTGATTTGAGAGTTCTTTGTGTATTATTCACTGGATTCTTGTGTTCTTGTTAGTTTTATCAAGTTGTTCAAGATTTACTGAGATTAAGTCTGATTGATTAGCATTTCCGAATATAATTTGTTTTTGATGCTTTATCTAATAAATGAGTTTGACTAAACGGAAAAGTTGTTTTTGATATTGTTTCATGTTTACTCAGGTGTCAAAATATTTGTTTGTGTTTTGAACACTTTTAAATGTCCTTTGACTGTGGTCCGTATGTCTACTTGTCTATAATGTTGTTGAATGGTTAGCGAACCATGTGGTTCGAAGTAGTTTAATCTATAGTATTGTCAAGGTTATATTTGAATATGTTTGACGACCTTGTATGGTTTCTTGCTTGTGATTGTTTTTCTTGTAAAGGTTATGCTATATTGAAGATGTATGCTTCGATAGTGTTTTGTCTTTATCTCACTGGTCTAGGACTCTTCATATTTTGAGTCCGACCGTAGTGAGGTTTCTTATTTGTCTCTTTGAGACCTCATCGCCGATCGTAGTGTTGTTAGTTCACTGATCTAGGTGATATTTTTTACCACACTGGTCTAGGGTCGTTTGTAGATTCTTCGTGTTGTTGAGTCTAGTCCCGTTAGATCGTAGTGTTGGTTTCTATTGTTCGTGTTGTCGATCTAGTTTTATACAGACTTGTTCTGTAGGTGCATTGGTTTAGAGCTGTCGTTAGTTTCTTGTATTGATCGAATATAAGCTCTTAAGATCATAGCGCTGATTTGTATCAGATTTTGTATCAGACTTTTTATCTGATTTTATCTGCATGAATTGTTGTCCGTTGTAGAGTCATGTGTGTCTCTGTTTTATCGGACTTGTTTTGCTGATTGTAGAACTGTGTGGGTCATAAATTTGACCGTATCTTGATAGGTTTTTTGTTTATCAAATCGTATCATGATGGTTTGTTTGACATGTATCATGATGGTTTGTTTCGCCCGTATCATGATGGTGTATTTGATCCGTATGTTCTGTTTCCTAAAATGTTGTCAAGATTATTCTTGATCGTTATGACAGCCTTGTATACTTTCTCTCGTGTGAGATGGTTTTGTTTTTTGGTTGCAAAATCATGTGGTGTGTATATCAAAAAAGGTTTTTGGCTGTGTGTTGTTTTCTGATGTAGAATTTTGTAGTTCTTGTTTTGTCAGATTAATTTTGAATCATGTGATTCAGTATTTTGTGGTTCATGGGTTTGTGAAGTCATAAAAGTTTTGGATTTAATGAAATGAATCTTTAAGTCTTTATAATGCTTTGACATGAATCTAATATTTTCCTCTTCAGGAAAATACTTTCCGTACTTGAGACTAATTAATTTTGAGTTTTTTTAGAGTTTTTTTACTCTTCATTGCATTATATACGTTTGTGATATATGTGTTGGTGTTTTCAGATATTTTCGCTTTCTCTCTCTCTCTCGTTTGTTATCACAGTTGGATCTAGAGTTTGTTACGTTGTTGTAATCTCCTGTTAGATCATAGTGTTGTGAGTTAGAATAGATCGTCTAATTGATGATCTAACTAGAGTGAGTAAGAGTGTTCGTATCGAGAGTTGTTATCTGTTGTGTAGTCTTGAGGTTTGTTATAATGAGGTTTCTTGAATTGTGTTTGGTATGTTGAAAGTGTGTTTTATTTTATTTGCTATTTTTGCATAATACACTTCATTAAAGTTGGGCTGTTTCGAAGATGGGATAAATGCTTGCTGCTACTAGACTGAGGTGCGGATATTGGTTCGCTTGCCGGGACACGACCCGACGCATCTATCAAGTGGACATGGTTCAAGTTTGTTTATAGGGTTTCTATCCGGATTTATATAAAAGATGTTGGTGTTAAGTCAAAGAACCAACATGTTGTTAAGTCGAAGAATCAACAGGCTGACATTTAAAACATAAAAGGTTTGTTTGATGTTTTGGTAATACAACTGAGGGGGGGGGGGTGTTGAAAGTATATACTTTTATTCTCCAGTTATATTACAAACTATTTATTTTATGTTGTTTTAATATAATTTCTTTTATTTTGTATGTTACTGGGCTTGCTGTTGATGGACTGCTCAAGAGTTATTTTGGGCTTATAAGACTAAATGGACTGTCAAGCAGCAGATTGGACTTAGTGGGCTGGGCTCTCCAGGGTAAAGACTTGAAGCAGTGTGGAGCTCCGAATCAGGCGAGTCTTGGACCAACTATAAAAGGCTTTTGATCTCAAAGCTCATGATGGTCAAGATATTTCTCCAGAAGTTTCTTTCTCTCGTTCTTCAACGTTACATAATGGCATCGTAGAATTAGGATTTTCTTCATCTGAGTTTGTCCGTTAATTCTGGTGTAATCAGATCGTTAAGTTGATGATCTGATCTTGTTTGTGTAGTTGCATTGAGAGTTCTTTGAGTGATATACAAAGATTAGTTTTAATAATTCATCATAAAGTTCTGTTAATACCATTATTTTGACAATGGGATGCCGGACACCTATGAGAAATATTGAAAATTCATATGAGTATCTTGTGACTCGTGTACAAAAAGCGGTGCGCTTTTGTGCATTGCGCCTCGGTTTTAGACCACGTTGCCTCGGTGTGCTTCTCGCTTTCTAAAACCAAGATATATATGTTAAATCAGACCGTTCATGTGTTCCTGAGGTGAATAGAGGAGGACTGCTAATCAAATCTCAGTGCACTCTCTATAAACTTGACTAGCCTTTATCTAGAAGCACAAATCCAATTTTAACACTCACAAACTGAACAAAGGCAAATAATTACTTACTGTCATGTCATGTTTAGAGAAATAAGGAAATGTATAATATCCAAATAGAGATCAATATACTCATATCAGTCTTCTTGATATCAATTTTCTCAATGCAGTTTCTTTGCAGTTCTCTCATAAATAAAAGGAACCTAACCTAGTTTATAAAACCATGAAGTAAGTAGCGTTTCATTTCTTATGTCCTCGAATCATTATTTTTTATATTTATAATTATAATATGTTAATTGAATATAATCCTAACACATAGGGAGGTAGCGTAATTTACAGTTACGACATATCGATCTTTTATAATAAAAAAAAAAGATGATTGAGTGTACAAAAATGAGTTGGTTATTTTTAAATACTTTTGCTTATTGATAAGATGGTTCCTGCTAAAGATATAGTAATTGCTTTAATCGAGCCTGGATGCATGCTTTTTTTCTTCAAATATAATGTAATATAGGATATAATACTTGCTAGAAGATATGATGAACAAAACTGGGATAAACCACATTTTCTAGTGATAGATGTTTAAATGTTATTAATCAAGGTTTGACAATCAATTTATCGTCCGCCAAGAAGATAAAACAAATGTAAAAGAAACATCCTTTTTATGGTAGAAGTTGCTATAAAACCCCCGAATCTTGTATATCCAAATTTACGCATGAATGAGTAGAAGTTGACTCTAGTTGCAGTTGTCTTTGTGGTGTTGTAGCGTCGTTCTTCATCTCCCTGATCCAGGCTATAAAGTGTCAACATACAAAACTCGGTAGAAGGTCCATCGGGTTGAAGCATGCAGACAATCACATATATGAGAGAATAGCTAAGAATAATGTAAACAAGAGACAAAATTTTGATTATTTTTTTTTTTTTTTGTTAATATGTTTCTTAATTCTTAATAATATTGGCAAATTAGTTTATTTAATAATTTAAAAAAAAAAAAGTGTTTGCATGTCTATTGATTTTAGAGTTCACGTTTGACAAAATTATGTTGTGTACTGGTTTCTGAATTGTACATGTATACATACTTGTTTTGTTAATGGTAGAGTTGTTATCCTTGCTTATATCTAAATAATATATTCATCTTCGGTATCAATAGAAAAGTCAACCATGATTATCACTTTTACTCTTCAATGTAATGATCTCATAATAGATAACATTTTAATAAAGTTTTGGGCATGTAGATTTTTTTTTAACGGAAAATTTGGATCACTGACGGACCACTGGAGTATCATCGGGAATCGAACCCAGGACCTATTGGTCCCAAAGCCTTATCCCACACCCAAGATACCACTATGCTATAAAGCCATGGGTTTTTTGAAGCATTTAGTAATAAAAACTAAAGAAACAATTTTGAAGCGTTATACCCTTATACAATTAGCAACTTGGGTTATGTATTATTTGTTTAAAAGTCACACCCTTTAGTTCATTTTACTCACACCCTTTATATAAAAAGTAACTTAAGACACAATGGTTTGGATCACACCCCTTCAAAGAGTCACAACCCTTCAAACTACTTTTAAAAATTTTACATACCTCTTACAAAAAAAAAAGTCACAACTTTTAAATATGTCACACCCCTTAAAAAAGTCACAATCCTTCAAACTACTTTTAAATATATCACACCTCTTATAAAAAAAAGTCGCAACTTTTAAATATCACACCCCTTTAAAAAGTCACAACTCTTCACACTGCTTTTAAATTAGCAACTTGGGTTATGTCTCATTTGTTTAAAAGTCATACCCTTTAGTTCATTTTACTCACACCCTTTATATAAAGAGTAACTTAAGACACAATGGTTTGGATCACACCCCTTTAAAGAGTCACAACCCTTCAAACTACTTTTAAATTAGATACCCCTTAAAAAAAGTCACAACTTTTAAATATGTCACACACTCCTTAAAAAAGTCGCAACCCTTCAAACTAGTTTTAAATATATCACACCCCTTATAAAAAAAAGTCACAACTTTTAAATATCACACCCCTTTAAAAAGTCACAACTCTTCACTCTACTTTTAAATATATCACACATTCACACCCTTAAAAAAGCACAACTCTTCGTATATAAACATTTGTTGAACTGGTTAAAAGAAATCTTTAAACTAATATAATTATAACTATTTTATAACACAAAATTTTGGAAATAATCGGTGGAATTCTAAGGCCATGGGGTGTACTCTAACATCTAGAGTGTTAACAATGACATGGTATGTTAACTAACATTGCAAGTCACTCCCTTCTTGTGTTAAAGTGCATTAAATGAGTTATGTGTTAACATGTTAACCCAATGTTAAGAGATTAAATTGATTATTATTTTCTTTTTTAGACAAAACCCAATGTTAAAGTGCATTAAATGAATTATGTGTTAGCATGTTAAACCATTTCCTTAGAGTGAGACAAAGTGAAATGAGGAAAAAAAGTTGATGTGTCACTTAGGTGGAGTTAAGTTAGGTTAAAGTATACCCAAAGGCCTAATATGCATGACATGAAATAGCATGAATTAAATTGGATTTACCATATTTTAACTAGAATATAAAAACACACAATTTTTCAATAATGAATTCTAATAGGCATTCATTATCATATCATAAACAATTGTCTTTAACTTAAATTAGAGAAGATTGTAGGATTATTTGGTGTTCACATGAACCGATGTGAACACCTAATTAATTTTACTTTTTGAATCGTCGCCATTTTTCGAAGGGTGATACTATTCCCACCCCCACTATTTACTAATTACACCCCCCCCCCCCATCAAAAATATCACATCCATCAATCATTTGTTTTTTGTTTTTAGTCTTTTTTGTCTTTTTGTTGTCTTTTTTTGTTATATTTTATTGTTTTTTTTATCTTTTTGTTATTATTATTATTATTAAGCTTATTACTTAAGCCTTAAACTTTTTTTTTTACCTTTTTAGTTTTTTTATGCTATACAACGAGCTGCCCACTGGTCTTCTCTGGAAATTTCCGATGAACTATCTTTCCCTCTTTCCGTCCATCACTTTCTTCGGTGCATTCACTTCAGTTTCATAATTCTCGTATTATCGGTGCATTCACTTCAGTTTCTTTAAGATATACTCGAGAAAGCTATTCAAAGAGCTACATAAATTTACTTGTTCAAATAGTGATCTACTTATGCTTCATCATAGTATTCAGAAAAGTTAAAGAGATGTCTGGTGAAACAAGTCCGTTCATTAATCAAGATATTTACGGAAAAAAATCATTCAAGGACGATCCTGGTGAACCAAGTCCGTTCATGACACAAGATACAGACGGACAAGGTTTTTTTACCAACCTTTTAAACACACCGGGATATGATTTCATGGGGTTGAACCAAGATATTGTCGGACAAAGTTCTTTCGCCAACTCTACAAGTGCGTCAGGCTATGACTTCATGGGGTTGAACCAAGATCAAGCATCACAGGTGATACACAACTATATTCATCTAATTCAAAAAATCTTCCATGCGTATGTTACACGCATACATAACGTGTTAGGTGATGGAAATTGTGGGTTTCGGGCGACAGGTTCTGCTCTCGGGTACGGTGAAGATGAATGGTTATTTATCCGGAGATCACTGATGGAAGAGCTACTCGAGTTTAGAAATAAGTACACTAAGGCTTTCTTAGGCTCATTCAAAGATGTGTTCACGTCCTTGGCTTGGTCAGGATCGGGGTTTGCACCTGAAAAACACTGGATGATTATGCCAGAGGCAGGATTCTTGATTGCGAACAAGTTTAATGTGATCGTTCATTTTTTATCTCAAGAAAAAAGAAACAGTTCTACTTGTTTTTCGCTTTGGAGAGGCCCTCACGAGTTCCCAGAAAAAAAAATAATTACAATTGCACACGTGAATGGTAACCATTTTATAATGGTAGAATTGCAAGGAGAGTATCCAATTGCCAGCACAAACAACCTATGGAAATTAATGAGAGAAAATGATGCAGCTGGCTGGGAGAATATATTTGAATCACGTCAAAATATGTATAAGTCTTGGATAGCACAACCTGCTACATTTGGGGGGTGTATAGATTAAACCTCGGTATGTAAATTATTAAATGATAATAATTTTGTAAAAAAATACTTATTTTTATATAGCTTTTGTTACAGCTATAAATATAATTTGATAAATTATAACAATAAAAACTAATAATAAATAATATATCATTACTACTACTAATAATAATAATAATAATAATACTAACTAATTAAATAATAAACAAATACTAAATAACTAATAATTAAATAAAAGAATAAAAAAAAAGACAACAAAAAGACAAAAAAGACTAAAAACAAAAAGTAAATGATTGATGGATGTGATGTTTTTGATAATGGGGGTGTAATTAGTAAATAGGGGGTGGGAATAGAATGAGCCTTTTCGAAGAGAGACGGACAAAAAACCTTTAAAAGTATAAATACTTACCACAACCATTAATCCAAAACACATCAGACTGACCAGAAAATCATGAATCTGATGGTTTCACATCAATCTCGGGCGTTTGAGGTGACATGATATTACACTGTCTTGAGTTATTCAAATATATGATACTAGCCTATCACCCGGGAACATCCCGGGTTAGGAAAATTTAGTTTTCGATAATAAAAGGTACACAAACAACATATTAAAATTCGTTAATATCTTCTTTCATTCTGACAAGAATTTGTTTTTTTCGTTTCATCAGTATCCTAGGTTTGTTTACATGTGTATTCATAGTTTTCATGTAGAGCTTTTTACCTTTTATTTGTTATTGACATCTGAATTAAAAGTTGTTTCGTAAACACATATAAAATCTTATATTGTTTGTTTTTTAATTATGTTTTATTACTCTTTAAGTTGACTTTTAAACTAATAATTTTGATAAACACAATAATAACGTGACTTAGGAATTTATAAGTATTTTTTTATTTTATTAATAATCATCAAATAATGTTAAACTTAGTAATTTAATAATTGTGACGTCATCCATACACGACATATCGTAAGTTGATTAAATTGAAATGAAAAAAAAATTGATTAAAAAACATAGATTTATTCATAGATATTAAAAAAAGACATATAAAGTTCAAGCAACCACATCAAACAAACTGAAATATTCAAAATACCATTGGTTAAAACGTAAAAATCATAACAACCATGGTTGCAAAAGTCGCTAGGCGCTCCTTAGTCGGATTCGGGAGTACTCGGGAAGTACTCGGCTTAGGCGGAGATTACTCGGGGAGTAATTGGCCTGGGAGAACAGTACTCGTGCCTCAGCAGCCTACCTTGTAGCGAGTACTCGGAGCCTAGACAGGACTTTTACAACCATGATAACAACTGATTTAAATTAATAGAGATATGAGCTAAGTTTATTTCTTGATAACTTTCTCCAAATCCTTGAAATTACTTGGAGTTGAAGACTTGTATACATTAGCCAATTTACGTTTGTTGATTTTATTGGTATCACAAATGGTGTTAGCATCATCATCCTTAACACTTGGAATGTGACTTTTTTTTGATAAATTCTTTATCGTTTCCCTGAAAGAAATGTCAAAGTTAAGTAAATAATAATAGAATTAGATATGATGTAAATATTAATGTATTAATATGAATCATGTATCAGTAATCTTCATCTTTTTTTTGAGCTCATTAATAATTGATTCATCATCAGTCATGTTTGTGACAACATACATCTCATCAAAGTTAGTCAGATTATAAGTTGTTATCTCAATTTTAAAAGCAAGCATCTTTCCAATCAACTTGTTTAAATCCATATGAAACATTATTTCTTCAACATCCTGTGAATCAAAATATTTTATAATAAAATTAATATAACAAAATAATTAAATATAATGAGAAAAAAATATAGGAGAAGTAAAAATTATTTATACATACAGGTGTTGTGTTTTCTTGAAGCAATTGTTCAGCCGACTTGAGAACAACTTTTTCAATGATTTCATCAACCATAGAATGAAATAGTATTAGTGAAACATCATCAGTATTGTCTTTCACTTGAACTTTTATCTTGACTCTAGTTAAATTAAATATAAAAACACATATATACAAATCGATTATTTTCTAATACATATAAATATTAAAATAGATAAAAAAAAGGCTCATATTACCTTGGAACTGGATATATAACTCTTTCATCACAATCACGGTTATTGTTCCTCCAAACCCACGCAGTCTATAAGATCTGTATCCGCCTTCATTAAACATTTAGGACACTCCATATAGTGCCAACCAAAATGCTTATCTATAGCCTTAATAGTACCAAGTATTATAACAAATTGAGGCTGTATAAATTTAAACAAACGAAAATCATTAATTTAAACAAAAAAAAATAGTACTTTTGGTATTATACAAATTTATACAAAACTTCATAATTTGCCAAAGGTCATATATGTTTCTCAAAGGAGTCTTTATGACAAATTCATCAGTTGACATCTACAAAATATAAACCAAAAATTTTTTTATATGAACAACAGAAACTAAAAATTGGAAGTAATAAATTAATAGAGTACTTGTAGATTAGAGTAAAAAAATATAAATTCATACCTTCTCAAATTAAACCTCAAATATAGAATTTTCTCTTCTAATGTATGAATTTCTAACAACTTTGAACATGTATTTATAATAAAGTTTTAATTTAGGAAGTTGTTTAATTGAAATTGATATATTAGGAGATAATGAATAAAATAAAAAACTTAATTGTATTTATGGTTGGATTTCGAAAAATCGTATTAAATATAATTTTTTTTTTTTAGAAATAGTTTGACAATTATGTTAAAATACATCTTAATACACGTAATTTATAAATATTAAAAAAATATTAGTTTTTGGAATTAATCCAAGCATGGAAAGGTTTAACCTAAAATAGGTATTTATTTATTTTAACAACCAAAATTACTAAAAATATATGTTATTATAGTTATATGATATTTGTGAATATTTTTTAAGGAAAAACGTTTTTATAATAGACATGGATATCAAATTTCTCACGGATCCTTGTTTTTAATAAACCGACCCGTAAAATATGGATACTATATAATACTTTTATTTTATTCAAAAAAATCTTCTAAAATCATTTGTCTTCTCTATCTTCAAAGATCCTCTCACATTCCCCCATAAACTCCTTCGTCTTCATCAGTTACCATTAACATCTTCATCTTCTTCACGTAATCGGATCTGAAAAGTATGATTTAATAACTTCAATTTTGAAGTTTGTTTACTCTGTTTTTTGTTAAATCTTGCAATCCATTGTTGATTTTGAAGTTTTCTTCTTTCCATTGTCGATTTTGTTTTCTATTGATGTTTGTAAATCTATTTATCACAGTCAGCTGTTTTTATGTGTTTAGTTGAACGCTTTCTGTTATTTTGATGTCTTACATGCACTATATGATAATAGACATGTTAAAGGTATGATTCAATTACTGCGATGTTGAAGTTTGTATACTCTCTTTTTGGTTAAATGTTGCAATACATTTGTCGATTTTGTTTTTGTTGTTGATATTGAAGAAGAAGTTATATTTTTTATGTCAGAAGTGTTTGTGATGTTTTTAAATCCATTAATTATAGGCGGTTGTGTTTTTTATGTGTTATATTGAACGATTTTTCTTATTTCATGTCTTAGTGTAATCGATTCCTTTGTATTATTCATATGGACGATGTTATCTTCTTAAGTGTATGATAGATTTCTCTTATGATATACTGCATGTTGATGTTATTAGGTTTTAGTTTATTGATCTATTCATTTGATTTTTTATGCATCATCATTATTATTGCATTATGGTTATTGTTTTTTATAATTTTGTTATGTGGATGTTTTTTTTGGATTATGGTCATTAAATTGCTGATGTTCTTTATTCACCGGAGCTCCTATTCTAATTACTACATGTTTGTTCACACGCAGATCAGTATGACGTCTTTTTATACAATATTTTCCTCCGACTCTTCTCAATATCTGGTAAGTTTATGAATCTTATAAGTACAATATTTTTTCCTCATTTATTCATTTTAATAGATGTTTTTTTCAAGGAAATACCATATCAATATAGCAACAGGTTCCTAACGAATACTGAGCCAAACAATCAAGCCGTTATCAAATGTGTTAATGGTAAGGAATTTGAAGTTCTATTTACTAAGCATAAAGGTGTGTTTGTGTTCATGGATGGTTGGGAAGATATTATAGCTAAACTATCATTTACGGATGGTTGTTTTCTGATGTTTAAGCAAATTGACTTATATTCGTATTTGTTAACACCCTTTAAGAAGATGCAACCCCATCCGATCTTCGGTTCTAATGTTCCTTTATTTACCTCCATGTCTACGGAGAAAACGATAAGCAATGTCGAGTACTTCTGCCAATGCTTCACACAAGAGTCCAATGATAATTTGGTTAGTATACGAAGTTTACTTTTTTATGTTTTTCAATAACAAATTTAAGTTATATAACCAGGATTAATATTATACGTAGATCATTCCTGCTGATTTCGTTGAAGGAACAGTATGTTTACCATCTATTCGCAAGATAACATTCAAGGTCCATGTTAATTTGTGGGACAGTTTTGATGTGATGATTGATAAAGACCGGGATACCAAGGTGTATTTTATTTACAATGGATGGGACAATGTTGTTTCTTACGTACCTATATACCCGGACTATTACGTTGTGATGAGGTACATTTTTGAAAATAATTTCCAGCTGATTGTTTATGACTTGATGGTTGTGAGGTTCTTGTGCCGAAGGGTGTGTACACGCTTGCTGCTGTAAACATACCTAAACCCGGTCCTTCAATTATTGAAATACAATACACCGACGCTGACACCGATCATGAAAACGATGACGATGAATCTGATCCAGATTATAATGAATCCATGGATGATGATTCTGCTGATGTTTCTTCCATTATAACTAACTCTGATAGCGATGGAATGTCTGATGAGGAAGACGTTGAAGTTTCGGATTCTGAAGAAGATAAGAAGGTTTATCCGGATTACCATCCTATTGAGTTTGAATGGAAGTACGATAGGCGTTTTGTAAGTTAAGTTAATATTCGTATTATTTGTATCTAAAATAGTATAAAAAACATAATTTGTTTTTAGTATTTAATTTTGCCGTGTTATATAGATCATACTCTAATATTTTGCTTTAATTATTTATCGTAGCGTCTTAATGCCGATGTTGCTCAAGAATCCAGAATTGACATGACTATGGAGATGTGCGTCAAAAACTTGGCTGGAGTGGATACAATGATTTCATTTCGTGCTGACAAACACGGTGGTGGTTTTCGCTATGAGGCTTTGGAATGGCGTAAGAAATTTACGAAACCAAATGGTATCAATCCTCCTGCTAAGTGCACGTTTGTTTATTGCCCAGTTCAAAACAAGTTGATTCTGAAGAATGTTGTCAAGTAGTTCCTTTCGCACTTTCTAAACAATATAACTATAATATGGGTTTGTGTTAATTTTGTTGGTTGGCTACTTTAGAAACATCGTTTTGCATCTTTATCTTATAATCTTTTTTGAATGTATTAACAATAGCTGATGTAAACCTTTTTAGACTACTAAACGGTATACAACTTATTTTATGTTGTGTTTGTTATATGTTTAATCTTTAATCTTTACAACTGATAATCACAATATGCTAATATGCTCTGCAATCCCGTACTTAAATTTAACAAAAATTATATTATATGGAAAATTTGTAAATACTAAAATATAGTTGTCTAACTTCCATATTAAACAAACTTTGATATAAAGACAACGTAAATCCCTTGTTAATTATGGTTTACTTATTCCAAAGTAATTGACAAAGATGATTGTTCCTTATTCATTATAGTCAATTTATTCAAAAATAATTATATTTAAACGGTTTGGTTCTTGATGTAATGATATACAATCTATTTACACAACTGTCATTTAAGATTTTTACATCTACACCCCCTATAATTTCAAATGTGACGAAATTGAGAAGAATTTAACCATCATTTACAACAACACCCTTATATTTTATAAATCTTTATATAATTTTAACCAAGTGTGTAGTTATTAATACATATTTAAGAGAATTTGTAAACTGTTAACTTTTTTTTTAAATTATATATATTAATGTTTCATTTTTTTATTAAATTTATATAAAGAAGTTAAATTTGTTTATAGTTAAATTTATGCAATGAAGGAAGAAGAAAAAATATCATTTCTCCAACATTAGATGAAAATACTTTAAATACGATCCACATGGATGGATCGGGTTATCCATTTCGGGCTTCAATCAAGTGTTAAAAAATGAGTCCATATCACCGATGACTATCTATCTGTAGATAAAAAAAATATATGATTTAATGATTACTTTCACTAAATTAATATATGGAAAATTACTAAACAAATTAAATAATTAAAGTATGATCATAATAATATATAATAATCTCAACCAATGAATCAAGTTTTATTAAAGTAATTATAACAGAAATTAAAATGAAAAACATATCATAGGTGTGTGAACACTTCTTTATAAACAACATGGTTGTTGTATTTGTAGGTTTCTCATCCTTATCGAGAATTAATATCTTCACCCATTCTCTTGATTTAACTCTTGATAATGCTACATATAACTGCCCATGTGTGAAAACTGGCTCTTTTAAAAAAAGTCCAACCTTAGACAAAGACTGGCCTTGACTCTTATTGATTGTCATAGCAAAACACACAGCAACAGGAAACTGTCGTCTTTGAAAAGCAAGAGGTATTTTTTTGTCGGATGGAATCATGCTAATTCTTGGAATGAACGTTCTAGTTCCAACATTAGCACCTGATATAATTTCACCTTCCATAACCCTCTTTCCAAGATACGTAACTTTTAACCTTGTACCATTACATAATCCATTTTGTTGGTCAATGTTCCTAAGAAGCATAATTGGAACACCGACTTTTAGAACCAAACGATGATTTGGTAAACCATATATCTTTAAACCATTCAGGACATCAGGTGAATACAACTCTTGCTGGAAGGAATCGATACCTTGTTCCGTTTGACATATACTATCAGAGCTTAAGTACTCTATTGGTTCACCAGGAAACAACCCTAACAATCGATCATTTATTTCATGTACGACCTCATTTTTTGGTGTCAGAATCGCCCTTTCAGAAAAATAATCTCGATCCATATATCTTTCTAAAACCGATGGATAGACAAATTGAATCAAACTTTCAATGGGATCCGAAGAATCTGTAATTAGAAGATCAGAAGGTATTTCTACAGTTGCCACACCATCGTTGTCCCCTCCAACTTTACCCTCGCCAATATCGAGAAGCCATTTGGCAAATTTCTTAGTCTCTTCCATTCTAGATTGTAAAGCACCAATAGTCAATCTCATGTTTTTCGTCAAAGTAAGTAATTTACAGTGGGACCATATATAGGATGAACTCAACGAAGCGTTAACAATTTCTTGCCAACTTTCGTTTGGAATAACAGGAAGAATTTGTCTAAAATCACCACCAAACACAATTACCTTACCTCTAAACAAAACATCCGAATGACGATTGCTTTTATCGACCAAAACATCTTTAAATGTTCTGTCTAAAGCTTCTAACGCATGTCTATGTACCATGGGTGCTTCATCCCATATAATCAACCTAGTATGCTTAAGCAAGTAGGCTACATCACCATCAGCCCTTATGTGACACAAAGAACCCTCATCTAAATTTATGGGGATGTGAAATCTAGAATGGGCTGTTCTACCTCTTGACATTAGTAAAAAAGCAATACCACTTGAAGCAACATTTAGAACAATCTGCTCTCTAGACCTAACGGATAAAGCTAACGTCTTCCACAAAAATGTCTTACCTGTTCCTCCATATCCGTAAACAAAAAATACACCTCCTTTGTCACCTTCGACGGCTGTCATAATTTGATTATAAACGGAGAGTTGTTCGTCAGTCAATGAAGATTTTAGAGTAACTAACTCGCTCTGAAGCTGGGGAATATCAAAAGATAGTTCTTCGTCAACCAAACGATTGTTTCCAACAGCAAAGGAATCATAATCAGGATAAGGAATTGTTGACCATCGTGTCAAAGACGAACCATTTTGAATCAGGTACTTTTCAATCTCCACCAATGTCTGGTTCTTCAATCTCTCATCGGACATTACAAGTTCTGTAAAGAAAAAAAGTAAATAAATATAAAAAATGTGAATAAAATGTATCTGAATAATGTTCTGGAAAATATATTAAAAACAAACCTTTGTTCTTTGTTGCTTTTCTTCTGTTGTATAAGATGTCATCACCCAAGAATTTCCATGTTTGTTCAAATACATATTCAGGTCTTGATAATGTATTTGACAAAAGCAAAGTAACAAACAGTCCACGAGTATAACGACCAACTCCCGCAAAACTGGCTTCTTTAATAGCTTCAATGTATTCCATGTCATCATCTAACAAACCCATAGCGTAACACGCATCCCTAAAAGTTGGAAACAACTGACCATCAACAGTTCTAATTTCTTCAAATGATCTTGGTCCTTTGACTTTGTTTAAAAGAATTCTAAGAAAATACGGTTCACCCACAGCAGGGGAAACAGAATGAATGCGTCCGATCTGTAACAGTTTTCTTTTACGTGGTGCCCATTCTCTATCTGTTAATTTCCAACAGAATTTAGTAGGAAACTCAACATAGGTAAGTTTCCGTGCATCTTCATTATTTCTGTTCATCTCCAACTACTTTAGAAAAATCGAAGAAGACACTGATGGCTTATCCAAAACATCTTGTATATCGTCTTTGGCACCAAACACAACATTTTGTTGACCTTCGAGATGAAAAGGAAGTCTCATAACTAGAGGAAACCTGAAGTGAACTTCATTTGCAAATATCCTCCAAGAAGCTTCACAGGCGGAAACGTACCTACAATCGTAATAGGCTTTGATCTCATCCTTTGTTGTTTGTTCATTTTCTATACCATCTCCATTTGACACCACAAGCGAAGCTCTATCTGCACCTTTATTAATGTACTTAAACAGATATTTGATAGAACCAGCTTGATTGCACCATTCAACATTAATGTGAGCTTGGTATCTTTTCAAAAGAAATGGACTATAAGGAACAACACTTCTGTTGTCTAATTGAACTTTGGACTTTATAATAGTGTTTCCATTGTCTCTTCTTCTATATACAGGGAAACCGTCAGGATCAGTTGTTGTTTCAGGGTTGAATTTTTTGGGATAATTTTTTGAACATCTACTATCAACCATACAAGGACAATTGGGATTTGCATTTCCACATGGACCATGAATTATAAATTCGGATACAAGTACATAGAGGCTGGGATCTTCCATCTTATCCGGTATCTCAGCAGAAACAAATTTGTCTAGATGATCAACGGACATAAGTTTGGATTCCGGTTTCAAAAATATGCAAATGTGAGCATGAGGCAATCCACGCTTTTGAAATTCCACAGTATAAACGGCTACAATAAAAATAATGATATTGAGCAAATTGGTAAAAAAAACATTAGTAATATTTATGGTATTATAAAAATAATATAAAAAGTGTATTTATACCTGCACTTAGTTCTCCAAATACTTTTTTTGTCCTTCAGATCCTTTGTAATTGAATCGAGATTTATTTTAAACAATCGACACAAAATGTCTGGCCTGTCCTCAGGGTTAATTGAATTATTTCGAAGGTATCGTTTAATCTCTGGCCACTTAGGATTACATGTAACGGTAATGAAAAATCCGGATATCCAAACCATTTACATATAGCCATAGCATCTAGATAGTTTTGCTGCATATACCGAGATCCACCGGTAAAAGAAGATGGTAATACAACCCGTATACCGGTATTAGATAGATCATCTTTTCCTTGATTTTTCAAGTTTTGAAGATTTGCGTATGTTTCAGACCTAAGATGTTTCTGTTGAAAACGAATATAATTAAGCCTTTCACTCTCAATCATGGTATATGCATCAACCAAAAATTGTTGGAACAATCTCCGAGCATTTAAAATTAGAGAAAAAGCAGTTGATCGATCCTGAATTCTATAAGCAAAGAATTCTCTCATTGTACACTTGGGTCGAATTTTCTTTAACGTACGTATACCATCCCTATGAAGAATGTCTATTCTATATCCGTCATCACCATTAGGAAAAAGGATTGGATACTGAAGTGCTAGATATGATGGATGAAGTTCACTGATTCGTTGAAGACCTTCAGTGTGAGACTCAACAACAATATCACGATGATCAATTATTTGTTGGATATCGCCAACAATCAATGCAGCAACTTCTGAAGTTGAGGGCAAGTTGTAAGTACGACCGTCAAGATCTCTTTTGTAAATGAGACGAAGCTTGAAATTTTCATTAGGATTGTCATTGAAATGGTTTCTTGCAATTCTATAACTTTTAACCAACTCATTATTATGATCCAGGAAGTCTTTTAGAAACTTAATGAACTGAATATCTATCTGCTTTAAATGCGAATCAGACTTATTTGTAGAGTCACTGTGAAAATATAAACATATAAAGTAAATATGGGATAATATGTAACATCTAAATATTGGTATATTAAAAATACTAAATGCATAAAAAATTTGGTATGATATTACCTGAACTGTGACCAACCGTACTCTCATCGTCGAGAGAAGGGTGTTTTAGTAAAAATCATTATCATTATATTATTATTATTATTATTGTTTACACACGACCAAAATAATAACACACGATGAAGGATTTACTTATTTATTTACCGTTATACATTTACGTGTTAAGATAAGCGGGTCGGTCAGTTAAACGAGACACCCGAAATTTTACGAATCCATACGCACAGGCCCCAAGCCCAACCTAACACCCTAAACCTAAACCCTACCCTATTTAAACCCTCTTATAAACCCCACCACTCATTTTAATCAACCTAAGACTCTAACCTTCAGCCGCACCCCCTTCATAATTTGCTCTCATTTTGTGTGTGCACTGGATCTTCACCTAAACAAACACACATCTCACCTGTACCCTCTCGATCTCTCCCTCTCCCTCTCTACGACCGGCAGTCGGTGAACCGGTGGAGCCGGTAGGTGTGTTTCTTCGACACGCACACACACCCCAAGCACACCCTCACCCCATCCACAGCCACCGTAGCTTTATCGAGAGAGAGAAGGCGATAGCAACGAAGGAGAGAAGGCGGCACTAGCCAGATGAAGCCGTCGGAGGAAGCCGACGACGGCGGCGCTACTGTTCAGTCAGACACAGGCGACGGTTTCACACACGGTCACAATTGTTTGTGGTTCGGTCCTTGTTTAGACTCAGTTCCGGTACAAGTTTTGGTCTCGGTTCAGATACGGTTGGGTCAGATTCAGTTTGGTTCGAGTTTGTAAGCATGGGTCGGGAATCTCGGGTCAGATTCGGGTTGGCGGGTCAACCACGGTTCGGGTCACGGCTTCGGTTCCATAATTGATCTCGGTTCAGTTTTAGATTTGGGAGTGGCTCGGGTCCAGAAGTCAACAACAGTTCGGTCGAGTCTGGTTTCGGTGCGGGTTACAGGTTCGAATCTCGGGCCAAAAAGAGAGCAGCAACATTTCACACACACACCCTTGTTCCATGGTCTTTACGGATGTGGTTGACCAACTTAGGATAAATGTTTAATCTACCGAGCAAAGCAAAGGTGAGTTCACACTTTCTACAAGGCATGGGATTCCCGGTGGTTTGGGAATGGGTTAAAGAAATTAAAACGGAACCTACATATCCTCCTTGGGTAGGATATGTACGGCCATCCTCCATGGGTAGGATGCCAAGATTAAACCTCGCGTATTCTCCTTGGGTAGGATACGTACGTTCGTCCTCCTTGGGTAGGACAACAAGATTAAACATACTGGACCAAAACTCTATCATAAGTCCCTCATTTTATATCGACTTAATCGCCGAGGCCGATGGCGATCGGGTCATTAGTTAATAGCGCTATTAGGTTTAACAAACCTCATACCGTGCCGGTAGGACGGGCGTGTACTAATGGACTAAGGCAAAGGGTCAATGATGATAGACATTGACTTAGGGCACAACTTATTTTCGTTAGTGGTCGATATGGTACGGTCTAGTAATTCACATGGGAAGCCCCCACTAATTATTGAAATGGTTTGGGAAACAAGGATACTGGTTTATACGTGGTTTATGAAACAAACTTACGATTATTGAAACGAACACAATAACTAAACAACCAACTATGAACTGGCTCAACTTTGTTGTTGACTCGTTGTTACATGCCTTGCAGGTCTTTAGGTGCGTATTGACTGGAACTTGCTATCTGGAAAGCTGGAGTGGTCATGGGTCGAGTTACATGGAAACGCAACACAAGACTATGGGCTTTTACACGTGGTTTATAAACTCTTAACGAATGAATTATGCTTCCGCTGTAAACTGTGAAATATTGTAACGTTGTAACACTTACACTATGTTCCCGAGTTTCATTTAACGATAGAAGAGAAAGGAATGGGAATTATAAGGGAATGGAAAGGAAAAGATGTGATTATATTCGTGTTCCCGAGTTTAATGAAAAGAAAAGGAAATTAAACATTTTATGTGTTCCCGAGTTGGGAGGAAAAGAAAAGAAAGTTTATTTATAATGAATTAGAGGGTAATTTAGGAAATTTAAAAAAGTCTGAGATTCATAATAACCTTTTCTCACCAAATCTCTCCAAATTAGGAGGATGAATATTTGCATCAATCATCCCCTTGTTACCTTTCTTTTCTCACCACTTCCCTTCCTAAAAAAATCTCTGGAACACATTTTTTACTCTCTTCCTTTTAATTTCTTTCTCTTCCCTTGTTAAATGAAACTCGGGAACATAGTGTTATTGTTAATAAATGAAAGTTTTATTTAAACATACCCATGAGTTCAATGTGATTGGTGGCTAAGATCCTGGTCAGTCACGCGTCCTGCGGTGATACTCCGCTTGTGGATTTTGGGGGTGTGACAGATTGGTATCAGAGCCATTAGTTATAGTGAACTTGGTTTTAGAAAGGGAAAAACGGTTTTATAAAACCAGACTATAACCGAACAGTTCTGAAAACGTGAATACGACCATGACACTCAGCTCCAGATTGCAAGGTTCGTCTTTCTTACTTGTTACATACATTACGTGACTAGTACATATTTGTTATGACGAAACATACGAAACACACACTCGTCACTATAGCATGATGGCATGGATTGATTGCTTACCTTATGATGCGTTGATAGTATTCCATAGTACTTGGATTTTTTTGATCTTATTTCTTTGACGACCTCCGTTTGACATTTGAGTTGAGGAACCATTTGACATGAGTTAGGAGGAACTGAGATGAGCATGCAAATCGCAATATTATTGTGGGTGCACAAATAATAATAATGTGGGGTGCATGTGAGTCCCAGTGAGGGTTAACAAGTGGAAAAGGGGTTACGTTCCGATATTTGATCGATGTGAAACATAACAAACCTACAGGGGTCATAGCGGTGATTGTCCCCTACTCGAACGTGAACTTTTCATTCCTCTCTAGATCTTTTCGAATCTCAATGCTATCGAGTATTACCTGAACACCCATCTGAACGCCTAGCGAATTGTGTAGAATGTTAGGTGCTTGTGCGAACATCCCCGAGTTGGATGTTGCAACGACAATGATTGGTCTGTATCTTTCTCACCTTTCTTCATTTGTTGGAAACTTAACGTATTGACGCCTTAGATCCCGAAGTGCGATCACTTCTGCAACACCCTCGTAACATATCGTGTATTACTCAGTCAACTTGCAAGAACGATGGACTTTAGCATTTGAACGACCCTAGTCACCAACAATGAACGTCAGCGATTTGACTCCAATCGAATCCTTAACCCCAGCCAGCGACTCTTGGGAGTCAACTTTTATGAATTAATCAGGAGATAAACAATGACAACTGACTGTAGAATGGAATGTGAAACTCCCCGCACAGTGAGTAGTGCCTTAGCACGTACCATGGAATGTGAAGAGGTGGACCCTGTCGGTAAAAAGGTCGTAGAGCTCCGTTTCAAACAACAGCATTAGAGGCAACAGTCACGACAACATCAAGGTATTTGTAATGGTAATCAACAGTATGGAAAGTGAAGGTGCTTACGGCATGGAGTGGCCGATGTTAAATCCAACGACAACAACCAAGGGAAACGACGGCCGTACTGGAAATCCTCGCAACAAGTACAACCACACGGGAAATAATGCTCATGGATGGGGCATTTAGAATTGGCGTGGGCAATGCCAGGATTGTAATAACATGGTGGCATACACGTTCTTGGTAACGAATCACTTCATCTCTGTTCTATATAACCCTGATGCTTCTTGAAACCCAACCTGTTGTGGAATCGGCAGATGGCAAGACAAAGTAAACCTCATATGATCGTTGGGATGCAAACTCGACCTTGTGGGACAAGTGTTCGACATAGATCTTTCTTCTGTTGTTCTTGATAGATGTACCCTATGGGGAGAAGATTCTACGTACCTCTCTCCTTAGGGGAGGATTGTTATCTGTTCTAACGCGTCAGAGTGGTGCAACGGTTAACGTCATTTCAGCAATGAAAGCCAGGAGTGTCTACGGAGGGATTACCCCGCTATGTTAACAACTATTATTGATGTAAGGTTAGGAAAAAGAGGATCGAGGATTCACCAGTTGTTCGTGATTACTCTCCATGTGCTACCCGAGAAACTTCCAGGATTATCTCTACAACTGTTAGGAGGGTAGCATGAGCTGTTTAACCAACTACAGGAACTGTCGGACAGGAGATTTCGCTTTAAGGAGCCCTCGCTATACCCATGAAGAGAAGCCTTTTCGTATGTGTACCGACTATAGAGAACTCAACAAGGTGACAGTCAAGAACCGTTTGCCTCGACCACGTATTGACAACCCGTCGACCAGTTGTGAGGAATAGGGCTGTTCAAAAAACTCGCGGCTCGCAGTTCGCTCGAAGTTCGCTCGAAAAAAGCTCGACTCGAAATTGGCTCGGCTCGAAATTGGCTCGATCTAAACGAGCCGAGCCCGAGACAAGGTAGGTTCGGTTCGTGGCTCGCTCGATAGTTGGCTTGTTGGCTCGCTCGTTTGGCTCGTTATCATTATTATATATATATATATATTATAAAGTCTTTATTAATTATTAAACATATGTTCAATAATAATATAATATAGGGCTATCTTTTTTTTTAAACGTAATAATAAAAGGTTGTCATGTTGCTGCCTTTTCAGTAATAATAAAGTCTATATTAATCATGTCTTAGCTGTACCTATGCATCACCATTTAATTTTTTTTTACTTTAATTTAAAAGAAAAAAAAATATTAGAAAACAACCAGAAGAACCCGTACAACCCCCATTTACCTACTATACATCACTACTTTCCTTCTCAGTTTTCTCCTCCCATCAACTGCACCGCCGGTCTACCGGATTTGTTTTTCGATCTTCACTCTCCTTTCTACACTACTGTTTTTTGATTCACTTCCCTTTTACCTTTTCATCTTCAAATCTCTATTATATATTGATCTAACTTCTAAGTTCTAACTCATAATCATTCTTCTTCTACGCAGGGCAGGCTCGTCGAGGTATAAAAGTTAGTTTTTGAACATTTTTTTTTAAAACCGAGCTGGCGCGTCGAGCCGCGAACTGGCTCGAACTTTTTTCGAGCCGAACTCGAGCCCGTATTTCCGGCTCGCTATAATTATCGAACCGAGCCCGAGCCGGCTCGTTTAGCTTCGAGCCCGAGCCCACACTGGCTCGGCTCGTTTACACCCCTAGTGAGGAACAAGCTTCCATACGGGGATTGGCTAGCGAATGAACTATCATCAGATGGAAGTCCGAGAGGAGAATGCTCTTAGAACAGCACGTCGAACGTAATGCAGCCATTCAAACTTTGTACACCATGATCGTTGAGTTGATCATCACACCAGCATCTTTATAGACCACATGAATCGACTATGCTTATTGATGACGTGCTGAATCATTTTCAGGAGAAAGGAACATCATGGACGACATCTGTATCTTATTTTAGAGCTTCTGAGGGAGGAGCCATTACGTGTGAAGTCTTGTTAAATGTAACATCTAGATTCGAGAGATGCATTTTGATCATGTAACCATCGAAGTGGGAATACATGTGGATCTTGCTAGGATCCATTTTGTTAGAGACTGATCGACACCAAAGATCGCGGAGCTTAAATCTCTTTAGCACATCAGGGTGCTGTGTTCGTGGAAGACAAACAGGAGGACGTCTTTTCAGCTTTTGAATCGCAACTCAGCAATACACTGGGCATCGTCTTTATCTGAAAGTACTGATGAGTTAGTAGTATACCATGATGGTTTGAATCAGAGTCCCAGTCACACGCCGATGCAGCATGAGAAGGTGATGACTTACGTAATGAAATCACGAAGAGGAACTGCACGACACATAACCTGCTGTGGGAACCGTGGTTCTCGGATGTAAATTGGAGGCATTACTTGTACGGTACCAAGTGCACCATCCACACCGATCACAAGAGTCTTCGGCATATCTTGGGTCGTCAGAAGGAGATGAACATGCGACAGCATCGATGGGTCGAACTCCTCAACGACTACGAGTGTGCAATCAAGTATCATCCAGGCAAGGCCAACATTGTGGCTGATACCCTTAATCATAAGAAAACCCACCCTAAGCGTGTACGTGCGTTACGGCTTACTACCCACTCTAGTCTTCCTACCCAAATCCGTAATGCTCAGGTTGAAGCATTGAAGGAAGAGAACCTTTTTGCCAAGTCCACGCGAGGCATGGGTAAGTAACTCAAACTCAAAGATGTATCACCTGACTAAACTGAACGTTTTCTCAGGGTCAAGGAAACCGACAAGTTTTCAAATCTTGCAAACATCTACTTGAAGGAAGTAGCTGCTAGACGCAGGGCGCCCGACTCCCATTGTCTCTAGATATGACTTATGTTTCACGTCAGATTTGTGGCAAGACATGCACAAATCCTCTGGCTCACAATCACGCATGAGCACTACTTAGCAGTTAGCACCCACGAACGAATGGTCGAGCCGAACATACCGTCCAAACTCTTGAAGACATGATGCAACATGTGTCACCGATTTTGACGCCGGCTAGAAACAATACCTACCTCGTTTAGAGTACTAATGGAACTCAACCTTATGAGAAACAACCGAACCTTAGTATGGGTCACTCAGGACGTGTAAACATTATTAAGAATGTCTTGGTGATTGCTTGCATACTATGTCAGTTCGCGTCGTCGTCGCAAAACTTTTGATACAGCACACACCCTATAGTGAGTTAACTACTTTTTACTAAAAACAAGTGTCCCTGGTTTGGGACAACACACTATTTCCCCGGTTGGGAAATACATACGGAACCCTAGCTTGGGACTACAGGCACGTTCTTAGAATAGTACACATTCCCGGGTGTTGGGAACCACTACTATCCCTAGATTGGGACTGCTTCATATTCCTGGATTGGAATACTATTATCCTTGGATTGGGGAGGAATACTTTTCAAACTAATAGTCCTGGAAGGATACTTTTAGATGTATTGGTATAACTTCGATGATTAGTAATAAACTCAACTTTATCACTTCATTGAGGAACCGGGTGTGACCAACCCCCCCCCCCCAAGCGTTGTAAGGTATCTATAGATCGAGTTCGTCGAAACTCACTTCAAGCCATCGTTTTAGAACAATTTTCGGGACGAAAATTCTTTCAAGTAGGGGATTATGTAACACCCGACCTTCACAGGGTGAACACAAACCCTGTTTAAGTTTAGATAAATCAGGCGTCCCAAAAAATTCACATACAATCGCTACACAGTGTTCGTGAGCAAATAGATATAGATATAACTTATATAATATTCTCTACTACATGAAATAAGTTTAACTATGTGAAAAGTTTCATGTTATGAGAATTACGTGAATTTACATGCTACGTGATTTTTTGTGCTATGTGACTTACATGTTCGTTTTGTAAACTTTCGTAAAACTACGTGTATCTACGTGTCACAATAGGGTTATTAACGAATCTATAAATAAAAACGCATCGTATATCTTAGCTTAAACTTCGAGGACGAAATTCCTGTAACATGGGGAGAATGTGACAAACCGTACTCTCATCGTCGAGAGAAGGGTGTTTTAGTAAAAAAATCATTATCATTATATTATTATTATTATTATTGTTTACACACGACCAAAATAATAACACACGATGAAGGATTTACTTATTTATTTACCGTTATACATTTACGTGTTAAGATAAGCGGGTCGGTCAGTTAAACGAGACACCCGAAATTTTACGAATCCATACGCATAGGCCCCAAGCCCAACCTAACACCCTAAACCTAAACTCTACCCTATTTAAACCCTCTTATAAACCCCACCACTCATTTTAATCAACATAAAACCCTAAGACTCTAACCTTCAGCCGCACCCCCTTCATAATTTGCTCTCATTTTGTGTGTGCACTGCATCTTCACCTAAACAAACACACATCTCACCTGTACCCTCTCGATCTCTCCCTCTCCCTCTCTATGACCGGCAGTCGGTGAACCGGTGGAGCCGGTAGGTGTGTTTCTCCGACACGCACACACACCCCAAGCACACCCTCACCCCATCCACAGCCACCGTAGCTTTATCGAGAGAGAGAAGACGATAGCAACGAAGGAGAGAAGGCGGCACTAGCCAGATGAAGCCGTCGGAGGAAGCCGACGACGGCGGCGCTACTGTTCAGTCAGACACAGGCGACGGGTTCACACACGGTCACAATTGTTTGTGGTTCGGTCCTTGTTTAGACTCGGTTCCGGTACAAGTTTTGGTCTCGGTTCAGATACGGTTGGGTCAGATTCAGTTTGGTTCGAGTTTGTAAGCATGGGTCGGGAATCTCGGGTCAGATTCGAGTTGGCGGGTCAACCACGGTTCGGATCACGGCTTCGGTTCCATAATTGATCTCGGTTCAGTTTTAGATTTGGGAGTGGCTCGGGTCCAGAAGTCAACAATAGTTCGGTCGAGTCTAGTTTCGGTGCGGGTTACAGGTTCGAATCTCGGGCCAAAAAGAGAGCAGCAACATTTCACACACACACACCCCTGTTCCATGGTCTTTACGGATGTGGTTGACCAACTTAGGACAAATGTTTAATCTACCGAGCAAAGCAAAGGTGAGTTCACACTTTCTACAAGGCATGGGATTCCCGGTGGTTTGGGAATGGGTTAAAGAATTAAAACGGAACCTACATATCCTCCTTGGGTAGGATATGTACGGCCATCCTCCATGGGTAGGATGCCAAGATTAAACCTCGCGTATTCTCCTTGGGTAGGATGCGTACGTTCGACAACAAGATTAAACATACTGGACCAAAACTCTATCATAAGTCCCTCATTTTATATCGACTTAATCGCCGAGGCCGATGGCGAGCGGGTCATTAGTTAATAGCGCTATTAGGTTTAACAAACCTCACACCGTGCCGGTAGGACGGGCGTGTACTAATGGACTAAGGCAAAGGGTCAATGATGATAGACATTGACTTAGGGCACAACTTATTTTCGTTAGTGGTCGATATGGTACGGTCTAGTAATTCACATGGGAAGCCCCCACTAATTATTGAAATGGTTTGGGAAACAAGGATACTGGTTTATACGTGGTTTACGAAACAAACTTACGATTATTGAAACAAACACAATAACTAAACAACCAACTGTGAACTCGCTCAACTTTGTTGTTGACTCGTTGTTACATGCCTTGCAGGTCTTTAGGTGCGTATTGACTGGAACTTGCTGTCTGGAAAGCTGGAGTGGTCATGGGTCGAGTTACATGGAAACGCAACACAAGACTAAGGGCTTTTACACGTGGTTTATAAACTCTTAACGAATGAATTATGCTTCCGCTGTAAACTGTGAAATATTGTAACGTTGTAACACTTATTGTTAATAAATGAAAGTTTTATTTAAACATACCCATGAGTTCAATGTGATTGGTGGCTAAGATCCTGGTCAGTCACGCCTCCTGCGGTGATACTCCGCTTGTGGATTTTGGGGGTGTGACAGATTGGTATCAGAGTCATTGGTTATAGTGAACTTGGTTTTAGAAAGGGAAAAACGTTTTTATAAAATCAGACTATAACCGAACAGTTCTGAAAACGTGAATACGACCATGACACTCAGCTCCAGATTGTAAGGTTCGTCTTTCTTACTTGTTGCATACATTACGTGACTAGTACATATTTAACTTACCCAATGTAATTCTCCCTTTACCACCTTCGTCAGACCATAATAATGAATCACACATCTGACATCTAAGGCTTTGATTACCATGATCCAAGTACTCTGAAAACATAAAATTGATTGTCCAATTAAGAATTAAGAATAAATTAATAAATAAAGTTTATTTAACTTAAAACATATGTAGCATTATTATTACCTGTGGATACACCTTTAAAAGGGTCTTGAATGGAATGTAACTCTTCATTGTCATCATCAGAAGTAAGATCTACCATTGGAATAGGTTCGATAACGCGTTTTTTAGGTAAAACCTTTTGTTTACCAGATTTAAGCTTGGTAAATGTAGACGAAGATCAAAGAATGGAGTTACTGTTTTGTGTAACAATGTTTGAAACAATAGAAAACTGAGAACTGCTAGATGTAGGGGTTAATTGGTTATTCAAAGTAAGAGCACCTGTGAAAGTCACAAATAAAAGTTAGTAACATAAAGTTTTGATTATACTTGTATTTTAATCTATATATATATTTTTAGATTGAGATATAAAATTTTATGAGATTACGTACCAGTTGTTATGCCACTTAAGGGTGTTGCTGTGGTTAAAGATTTGAAGTTACGCATTGTGTGAAAACTATTAGATGAAGAAGGAAGATTAGGATTATAATTCTCTTGGTCGATGATCTGGGATTTGTTAACAACTTTAGAGGATCCTCTACCACATGGAGCACTACTTTGCTTATTTGAATTTGTTCGCCTACTATCGAGACAAATCTTGCGCATTTTTCTTCTCTGAGCAGCAAGTAATGCTGAAATGTTCATATTATTAATTTTTTAATAAAAAAATACAAATTCATATATCGAAATTAAATAACAAAAAACAATGTATCAACTATTTTCAGTCGTAAAACGTTACATTAACATATGACATACCGCTTGAGTTACAAATTAATGGAACTGCATCATTTGTACCTAACAATGTGCGTATATAAAAAATATATAAGTACAACACATCATGCATGATTTTTAAATAATTAAAAATAATTAATAATGTAAGATACCACCACCGATAGATGTTTGAGGTGTAGTCATGAATGATATACCTTAAATAATGGATCAAAAAAAAATATTAGAAATAGATTTAAACAGTACAATAAAAAAATAAAAATTAAAGAAAAATGCTATAATAAGACTTATAAAATGTAAAATTTTACCATTGGTGATGTTCGACAATGGTGTTCTTCCAAGTGTACCTAAATAATTATATCGTAAAATAAGGGGATAAATAGATATTTAATATTAGATGGAATAGATTTAACTGTTAACGAAAAATAAAATGTTTTCAAACAACTTACTATTAAATGATTCTCCAACTAAAGCATGAATCTGATGGTTTCACATCAATCTCGGGCGTTTGAGGTGACATGATATTACACTGTCTTGAGTTATTCAAATATATGATATTACATATTGTTGAGTTAATCAAATTTAATATACAATCGGCAAGTTTTCTATTGATTAAGAATCAAAAGTAATACAAGGATGCAATACAGAAGGGGGTGAGAATATTAGATGGAAAGGTTAAAGATGGGAAGAATCTTTCTCTGATCCATTTTAATGTTGGGCTTTTGTTAATCCTTGATCCATTTAATTGTTGGGTTGCATGATTGGTGACGTTTCGAATCGTCAGAGAAAGAGAGGAAACAGAAATTGATTTTCTTCAATCTCATTTCAACTTTTCATATAGCCCTCTTATACTATTACCAAACTAATGGTTGGATTTAAATTCTAATAACACTAAATTTAAAATTATTATTTTGCTACGAGTGCGATTTTTTAATTTTCGTTTTTAGAAATTTATAAAATAAATGTCTTAGTTTGATGTTGTAACCATGGATAAAGCAAAATGAAAAAATGTTTCGAATTAAACTAACAATTGCATCTCGTATGTTAATAATAAAGACATTTATAATCAACATCCCGCCGCAACGCGCGGGTTTGAGTCAACTCGTTTAGTAATAAAAACTAAAGAAACAAAAATACACAAGCTTATTTGACTTCTCCCCAGTCGGTTTCTACTTTCCCCTAAACTCCACCTCTCCAGATCACTTACGGGTGCTCATCAGTTGGGGCTTTGGTCCTCGGTTGAACAAAACAGAATTCAATTATGGCAAAACCGAATATTGAACACCCTGCCTCACTTGGAAGTCGAACCAAACTGAATTGAACAATCTGCAAAGGGTTAAAACTAATGCTCTTTTAAATTCAATGTTCAATTTTATTTTGAAGAGTGCCAAACCAAAGACAATTATATACATTTAAGACATTTAAATTACTTTATACAACTAGAATTTACCTTACAAAACCTTGCTCATTAAACATACGATCTTCATGTTCTACCTGGAAAATTTATGCCCCTGCAGAAAAATTGATGGAGAAAAGACGTGAAAATTTAGACCATTGTATACATTTTGTTTTCCATCACAGTTTCTTTCTATTTCTATTCGATTTTAAGGTAAGATATTTGAATCTTTCTGTGATGTAACTGAAAATGGTCATTTATTAAAATGGGTTTTTTTACGTTTACACAAAGAAAAATTAATATAATTATCTTTTCATATAATGAACTTTTTTATAAATTTATACAGAAGGAAAGAATATGTAATTATGTTTATACATACCTCTTCTAGTTTGGTCTCCATAAAGGAGTTGACATCTGTCCAAACATCACATATCCCAAAATCTGTTTCTATTGCTTTCAGCTGAGGGGTAGACAAGTGTCCCTTGGTGAAAACTGTAATTGATGGGCAGTCTATGATTTGTAAAGTATCCAAAGCTGGCAATGAGAAAGCCTCCTTCCCTAAGCAAAATCCCTTGAGATTCCAAAGAGATTGTAGTTTTAAGGAGTTTAGACGAGGTAAGATAATCTCATTCACTTTGGCATCACATTCTTCTTCTTCTTCCTTCACAATTACCTCCATATCTAAGTTGCCACTTATATGTAGTTCTTGGAGTTGCACTAGACTAGCAACCATGGAACATGTAAAAACATGTTCCAGTTTGTAACAATCGTGAATAGAGAGAGTTGTTAGGTTTGGAAACTCCAGTACCATCCATTGGTTGCTCTTCCATAAATACTTTAGATCATACAAATAAGCTAACTTCACTTGTGTTAGGTTTGGAATTGGGACAACAGTTTTTGATTCACTGGAACCGCTCCTTTCCCCTGCTACTACTTCAAATACCTCTTCTAGCCCACCATATGATCCTTTTATAGTAATCTGTTGAAGCTTTTCCAATTGTAGCAGCGCATGAGATGGAATAATAGTCCTTCCAACATCCTCTTTATTTATATTAATTTCTATCATATTATGAAAAGAGGAAGGCATCCCTTTTGAAGATGTTGGGAATGTGGTCTACAACAATAAAAAAAACACAAGGCATTTGTTATAGGCTAATTACATCCTTGCAAAGAGTCTGAACCAAGAAATAAATGCTTGCTTCCATCACTTTTTCAACTAATTTATAGCATGGAAATTCTTCTAATTTATAAGCAATTTAAACAAAAATGGTTTGTGTACCTGGAAGTTAAAACCATGTTCAAGATTATGTTTGCCAAAGCTTGTGTGTATGTACTTGAGCTTTGGAGTTTCCAACAGACCAGATGTAAACACCTCCCATTTAGGGCAATCATTGATCATAACATTCACCAATGAGGGACATCGGAAGTCATTCATTCCCAAGAAGAAACCCTCGAGCTTTGGTAGACGGTCAAGTTCAAGCGTCTCCAGATTAGGAAACACCACAACTTCTTCTGATGATGATGACGTTTTGTTTTCTTCTTTTACAATCACTTGTATTGTCTTGCATCTTTTTACTTTCAACTGTTTGAGATGACTGAGAGTTTTAAGAGTGTTGAAAGTGAATACATGTGGAAGAAGGTCACACTCATAGATAACCACAGTTATTAAGTTGGAGAGTTGAGGGACAGCTACAGTAGTAATAATGTTTTGTAGAGGTAGACTTGTTAATGAAGTACCAGCACCACTTCCTTCATCAACATTATTAGTATTGTAACAGTTCATCAATTCATTTTCAAATACCTCCTTCATCATTTTGCATTTCTTAATTTCCAGCTCTTGAAGCCTTTTCATTTGTCCTGCTGCACACCATGGAATTAGACTTGACAATGCATCACACTGATTTATGTATATCTTTATGGGGTATTGGCACAACGACCAATAAGAGGCGGTTACTTGAGCACTCTGCAATGAATCACAAATCATATTTATTATAATGTTCTTATAAATGATCACTTTCTTTTCAATCTCAACAAAACACCAAACCAATTTCTCCCGCACCTGGAACTCATCATGAATCATATTGGAGGAAAGTTTATCACTCCCGCACGTCCTACCACCATCATCAACACTCTTTAGACATGGGAGATATTTAAGTTTGAGAGTGTCAAAATGAGGAAAGAATGTGGTGTCTTGATAAGAAGATGCAGATGTAGATGTTGTAATTTCATCATCTCTTCTCGAAATAACTTCTTCCATACCAAGGCATCTATATATCACAACACTCTTTAAGTTGGATAAATATTTTGCCATAAGAGGAGACAACAAGTACTTTATTTTGTCACAATCACGCAAGTCAATGTCTGTGAGGTTTTGGAATGGAAATTGCAAAGGTGGATGATGACGAATCAAGAATGTATTCCAATTGCACTTCCACACATGACTCATCTCCTTCAAATTGGATAGATATATAATTTGAAGGTAGGGAAGTAGTAGTGGGGGTTGAATTGTTGCTAATTGTCTACTACTTGTTGGACTATCCATATCAAACACCACCTCCTCCACTCTTTTATCACTGTATAATTGAAGAAGTTGAAGGTGAGGACAGGTGTGCAGAAGATAAGATGGGTATGTGACATCTGGAATGTAATCATCCACTTCTGATATGACATTAATCTGCATGTAACATTAAATGTAATTAACACTTTAATTTCTTCATTTAACACTTTAAATATAATATAACGTTAACAACAATCAAATTGGAAAGAGTGGAGAAAGCTCCTAATTTAAACATATTAGTCATAATAATATACACGGAAAAAATATAATGTAATTAACAATTTAATTTCTCCACTTTACACACACATACTAAAAACACCTGCGAAAGTTCTCACAAATAATAGATATATTTAGATTTGTATATTGTATAACTTATTAATTCATAAAAGTCGGTGGAACAGTCTTTACTTCTTTTACGTTTTGACCACTGCGATTTCTTGCTCTTTTGTTTCAACAACATCCCTCTTTTAATATGCTTATCTGCTATTCATTTTACATGCTCTCATCTGGTCAGGGAAACCATCTGAAATTCAGCCGGCGGAGGAATAGCCGCTGCCCCCGGCGGCCATGTGCTCTAGGTGAAATTTGCCTCAATCGCACTGAGTTTGGTTGTTTGAAGACCGACAAGCGGCAACGAGCTTGAAAGGAACTGCCGACATGACTCCGGAGATGTCGGCAGTTTTCCGATTTGTCCTGCATGCCCCCTTTCCGGCTAGATCTGGTACATTAGAGGTCGATCTCCGGTCATGAAGGGGCTGTGGGAGTACTGTTACAACTAAACAAAGTCGCCCCTTGCTTGAAAACCTTGGTCGGCGAAGCCTATGATGTTGATGGTGATGGTGGTCGGCGGAAAACAAAAAAGATAAGGACTCAGTAAATCTCCATAACTTCCTGATGTGTAGAACAAGAGAAAACAGAGTATTGAAACCCTAGAGATGGTGTTTCAATGGGAAGTTAAGAGGGAAATAAAGCGTCATTCAAACGAAAAAAGATACAAATTAAACATGAAAACAAACGCATATACAGAAGATTGAAAGAGAAATGGAGGAACAAGAGGGTTTATTTGTGTGGGAGCCAAAAAGAAGAAGAAGAAGAAAAAGAGATTGTCCGTGAATGAATGATAAAATTAAAAGAAAATGATAAAGCTAATAAATTCTTTTTATGCACAATTATTTGCCATTAACTGATTTACGGATGCAGAAATATTTTTAAAAAGTGAGGTTTACCAAGGAGTTCAAATTAAAAAACACTTATTAAATATAAAATTTGAATTATCTTTCGGACTATCGATTGCTATACCGAATGTTGATGTCATAATGACTCGAATCGATCGATATCCCGCGCAATGCGCGGGTGTTTTTACTAGTTAAAATTAATCATTTACAATTTAATAGTGATAACAATTTATACAATGGGATGGAACGCTTTTGAGTCCTTTTATATCCCATGTACTTGGTAAGTGAAACAACATAACTAACTTTTCAAAATTATTGAATCTACCATACAAACTAAGTAAAGTGAAATAACTAAAAATATAATTTAAATTTCCGTTTTACATCTTATAAACCATTTATAATTGTTTTATTAGATAAAAATTGACCTTTGATGTACCTAGTGGACACTCTCAATCATTTCATTCCTTCTTTCCCTTTCTTCCAAAGCACCACTATTATAGGCCGAATAGTAACTAGAATTAATTTTTTTCTTTTATTTTTGTAAATGTAAAATACGTTCTGGACTAAAATGACAAGTTGAAAAGTTTATAATGAAAATGTCAAAAATACCTCTATTTAAAACTAGGGCTTTTAGACGGAGTTAGGCAGAGTGATCAAAATGACAAAAAAAAATGGAAAACTTAGGGACCTAGTGGAGAAAAAAACTATTTGGACTAAAATGACAATTTGGGATAAACCTCGGGGACTAAAATGACAATTTACTCATTAATTATATTTATATAAGTAGTTAGAAAGTTCCTTTTATGTTTAATATTTATATAAATATAGAGTTAAGTTCACGTAAAAATAAAATAAACGTACGAAATGTACGAATTGAAAGAAAAGTAAAAAAAGTGGCGGTGTCATTTTGGTAATTATCAAAATTGTAGGGTAATTATCAAAATTACACTAACCCCCCCCCCCAAAAAAAAAAAAACCTAAAAAAAACTAAACCATTGTAAATGTTCATGTAGAGTAATTTTGGTCGTGTAGGGTAATTATCAAAATTACACCCAGCCCCCCCCCCCCCCCCCCCAAAAAAAAAAAAAAAAACCTAAACCACCCCCCCCCCCCGACTAAAGGCTAAAAACTAAACCATAAAGCTAAACCCCATGACTAAATGCTAACAAAATTACTCTACAAGACATTTTTCAAAATTACTATACAGAAGTCAAAATTACTCTACTAGAGTAATTTGATAATTACCCTACATTTCCCAAAATTACTCTACAGATGCTCAAAATTACTCTACAGATGCTCAAAATTACTTTACAAGACACTTTTTGCTTTTTTCCCAGTAATTTAGAAGTTGCTGATAATTACCAAAATGACACCGCCACTTTTTGCTTTTTCCCTCAATGCATATGTTTCGTACGTTAATATTATTTTTATTTGATCCTTTACCTATAAATATAACTACTTATGCATTTAAATTGAAACGGACAAAAATAAATGAACGGATGTTCATGAACTTAAATGAACGAACAATGTTCATGTTCGTTCGTTTAATTAAAAATTGTGTTCATGTTCATTCGTTTAACTAAATAAACGAACATAAATGAACTTCAGCCGAACAAGTTCACAAAAAAGTCATGAACATTCGGCTCATTTACAAGACTAGGAATAACTTAAAAGATAATTTATATTTATATTTAACATCATATAAACCATTTATGTTTGTTTTATCTGATAAAAATTGAAAGTTGACATACCTCCTCATTACTCTTAATCATTTTATTCTTTCTTTCCCTTTCTTCCTCCATGCTAGTGATTGTAAAGTTGACGTAAGTGGTAAGTGCCCCCAAATCAAAATTGGTTGTGGTAGGTGTGAATATATATTTAAAGTTGTCACAGTGATTTATGCAAATGGTTTGTACATCTTTAAAGTTGTTGACGAGGGTATGAGATTCATTTACGCCTTCAAACTTCCACAACTCTTTCAGCTTCCTTAATCTTACCACTTCAATCTTTCTTAATTTGCTGCTACTGTGTTTCCCCATTCCACAAACACTTTTGAAGTCGATGTTGAATAACACTTCAATGGAACCACACTTCTTAACTACAACCTTTTCTAACTGATTCAGTAATGGCAATGGATTTCTTGGAAAAAGATTTGTAAGGCTGTCACATTCTCTCACTCTAACTTGTCTCAGCGTGGAAACTTCATCTTTCTCACTAGTAGAAATTTGACACGGCCATATTTGCTTCAAGTTCTCCATCTTAGATATATCTAATTTCTCCAACTTAGGAGTCACACCCTAAACAATCAAAAAGCCTAGTTAGAAATGTAAGTAGCATATGTTGTAAAAATAATAAATTATATGTTATTTTATTTATAGCTTTAGATATTAAAATAATGTATCTACCTCTTTTTTGAAAAATGGTTGCATTTCAGAAGTGCTATAATCATCCGGATAAATGCTCATGAAGTTGGGAAGGCCAGCAAGTTTCAACTCCACCATTTCTGGTAATTTAACAACATTGTCGCACAAACTTACCATTTCTGGTAGATCCTCCAAAAACATATAATTCAGCTTTTTTAATGTAACTGACCCAACTCCACTATTCTCACCAATAAGTGCTTCCAAAGAAGGGCAGTCGGATATTTTAAGCCGCTCAAGCTGCTTCAAACCATTTGCCATATCAACTGTAAAGAGGTATGTCAATTCTGCACACTTGGAAATATGAAGGATTTTTAGTTGGGAAAATGTGTGATGCAATGAAACGTCTTTAAGATGGATCATATACTTCACTTGTAATCTAAGTTCCTCTGTTCTTTCAAATAGGTCTCCAATATTGCTTTCGTTAAGCTCGGTGCACTTTGCGACAAGGTTTAGCGTGTTTCTGAATGAATACTTTTCACCATAATTCAACTCACAGCCTATTGAGATCCTAAACCTTTCAAGGTTCTTGAAGGACATACATTTTGGTTGGAGCTCATTATCATAAAATTCCAACTCTAATGCAAAAAGAACCTGTGAAAGCTTCTCCAATTCGTCACAACTGGCCTTTGCAAACCTAATAGGCCTACCTTTAGAAGCCCTCATATAAAGCTCTTTAAGACTATGCAAGTTTTGCAATACCCCTTGATCAATATAAAGGTCAACACATCCGGTCAAATCTAGTAACTTTAGTTTTTTCAACTCTCCAATGGCGGATGGCAACCTTCTTATGTTACAATCAACAAGGCTCAGTGTTTCCAAGTTGCAAAGACTTCCAAGAAAAGAGATATCATCCGTTATCGAGCATGAACGAAGAGAAAGTGTTCGAAGTGTGGTTGTGTGCTCGAATGTTATTGGAAGCCTGGGAATACCCATGTTCACATATGACACAACTTCGAGGTTTTTCATTCTTTTATACATATCTTCCGGAAGCTTAAAGAACTCATACCCGTCCATTAGAATCAGAAGCGAGAGGTTTGTGCTTTTAAAGTCTACAGGAAATCCAGACATGCCTGTACACTTTAATAGAATTCTTTCACAAGAGTCTGATATAAGTCGCTTCGATGCCATGCTATCATGGTTGACAATTGAAGCTTGTTTGACCTTCGAGAAATTGCTTAAAACAAAAGCACGGACGAGATCATGCATTTTGACACACCCGTTGACATCACTTTCAGTCAACAAGTTTGCATGTATGAGGTTTTCAACACAAACGTTGGCCCGTATCCTTGCGTCTGTTAAAGTGTGTACATTAGCAAACAAATTCAATCCCCATCCGTACATCATCAAGTCCTCAACTGGAATATTAAAGTCATCTGAAAATAAGCCGCAAAGAAGAAAAATTGCTTTATCATCCTCCCTTTTTAGATTTTTGTAGCTCATTTCAAAAACTTTATGCACAATGTTATCATGGTCTTGAAGATCATGATGTTGTAAATTGGAAAGTGCCTCTTTCCATGCCTCCTTTTTGCTACCACTAAGACTTTTGGCAATTGTTACTATAGCAATCGGTAAGCCACCACATTTCTTCACAATATCTTCACCTATCCGTTGGAGTTCGTCCTGATCACCATCCAAATGGCAAATTCTAAAAAATAAAGTTTTTGCTTCAATGCCACTTAAAACGCCTACTCTAAAAATTGAACCAATTCTAACACCCATCTGGGTGCAAACATTCTCAAATCGTGACGTGAACAACAATTTTAACCCATTTAGAAGAGGACTTAGTCCAAAGTCGGTGAGCTCCACTTCCTTCCAAATGTCATCCATTATTACCAAAATTTTCTTTTGACCTTGTTCTGACTTCACCTCGAATATCTTACGAAGACGATCGGCCCTTGCATCTTTTGTTGTTTCAACCAGCGTGTTACCAATGTATTCTGCAATAGCTTTCTGAAGAGAAGTTGGGTCAGTGTTTTCCCCAACAACCACCTTCACGACCAAATCGAACATTTTTAAATCTTTGACAGCCTTCTTTAGTTGTTCCATCATGGTGGTCTTACCCACACCACCCATCCCACACAGTGCAATCATCCTATGGGACTCTTCATTTGATTGAAGGGCTTTTAGTGCATTATTAAATATCAAGTCTCTAGACTCAAAGTTGTCTTGGGTACCCATAGTCGAGGTGGATGGCTGTGTAGAAGTAGAACCAACCTCAGCAAGAGGTCTTTGCGCATGAGTAAACTCGATTTTGGATTCTCGGTCTTCAAGATCTTTTATCTCCTCCAGAATACCATAAGATTGTTTTCCAACTTTGTATCTCTTTGTCACATTGAAGCATCCGATTGCTTCTATTAGATTACTTCTTTCATTTAAATTTTTGACTTCTTCCAACCATGGCTCCACACGTGCGGGTACTACTTCTGTGTTTCCAACAGCCTTGTCCCGTTCATCTTGAACTTCTTGTGCTATGACATTTAGTTGCTTCATTCTAGTATCCATCTTTTTTACGTACTTTGTGGAGGATACCAAGAAACCCAGGTGTTTCTTAACAGGAACCAACAAAGATTGAACAATAGGACCAATAATTGGACTTACAAAATCCATTTTCCAAAACTGCAGTTTTAAATAAACAATAAAAAATAATCAATAACAAAGTGAAGGAAGTGCAATTACCAACAAGAAGTTACTCATATATTCAATACTCAATTAAGTTACTCATCCATTTTCTGTATTTAGAATAGATGGGGTTACTGTCTGAACTTCGCCTAGCAACACTGACCCGGAGACCTAATTTTCGGTCTTTATTGGTGTTAATATTGACCCTTTGGGTGATTCTGGGCATAAGTAAACCCGTACGGGTCAGGACAGGTTGAACTAAAACAAGTCAATTCTGAGAACGGGTTAGAATGGGTAGGATCAACACTAAGAAAGGGTGAGATGGGCAGTATATTGACGTTCCGGTCACCGCTTGTATTAATGACCAACGCCGCCACCACCAATTATCATCAACCGCCGTACTTCCGAACGCCGCCACCACCACCACTGATTATCATCAACCGCCGTACTTCCGAACGCCGCCGCCACCACCACTGATTATCATCTACCACCATACTTCCAAACGCCGCCGCCACCACCTCTGATAATCATCTACCGCGGTACTTCCGACCGCTGCCGCCACCACCGATTATCACCAACCGTCATACTTACGTTTGCTTTTTAAATTTTTTTTTTTGAACGGTGACTTTCTTGTATTAGGCTACCGCACTCCCCAAATTGGAGAGCCCCGTTGCCCCACTCTGGCCAGACTATGTTGTCTACCGGGCCCACGCTGGCTTCAGCTTGGGCGTTCCCCCGGGAAACCATACCGTCAGCTGCCACTAGACAGTCGTTGTGTCACCACAAGAGCAGAACTCTCTGGCGTAACACAAGGTGGGACGAAAACCCGGGTGGGCTCAGGATAAAACCCGGGTGGGTCTCCATTGGAGAACCCAAGCCTCTCTACCACTAGGCCATACATTTTTGTTATTTATATATTATTAAAAAATTTGCCTGTGTAATTTAACATCATGGTCCATATATTTCCTTCTGCTCACAATCAGTGAATATCTTGAGATATAAGATAACTGGGATTAATAATGAGTAGGGCTGTAAATGAACCGAACGTTCAGCGAACAGTTCGTGAATCGTTCGGCGGGAAGTTCGTTTATGTTCGTTCGATTAGCTTAACGAACGAACACGAACAAAAAATTCCGTTCGGTTAGCTTAGCGAACGAACACGAACATAGGTCTCGTTCGTTCGACTGCGTTCGTGAACGTTCGGTAATATGTTCGGTTACGTTCGTCCGTGTTCGTTGGATTATATTAAAAAATAATAAATAATAAACCTTTTATCTAAACATATTGAAAACTTGAAACCCTATTTTTTTCTAAGTTAGCTAAAATTTGGACATGCTAAGATATTTTTGGGGATAATTATGTCTAAGTTAGTTAAAATTGATTCATCGTTTGGTGGCGTATTAGACTTCTTGTGTTTTGATTTATCATTTGATGGTTGTATTTACTACTTATGTCCAATGTTTAATGATAACAATATTTTATTTTTTTTATTTTCAAGTTAAATGTTCGCTTGCATTTGTTTGTGTTCGCTTGCGTTCGTTTGTGTTCACGAACTGTTCGTGAACAACTGAATTTCCTTAACGAACGAACATGAACATAAACTTATGTTCGGTATGCGTTCGTGAACAGTTCGCGAACATGTTAATTTCCTTAACGAACGAACACGAACACGAACATGGCATTGTTCGTGTTCGTTCGGTTCGTTTACATCCCTAATAATGAGTAACCGAACAAGCGCCGGTTATCCATCGACGATTGATTACGTGTGTGCCTGCGTGCCGGGGCCAATTAACGTGGAGGTAGACGCACTTGGTCGCCCGTATGTGTAATTGGCTCCTCACGCGTAACCGCATCTGAATACATGTAACCAGACATTTGAACATGCATAAACCTACACATGATCGCGCGTAACCGGTGCCTAAACCAGAAAGTCAAAATAACTTTTTTTTTTAAACCAGCCCATTTTGACCCAAAACCGTTCTGACCCGAACCAGTCTCACTGAACACAAATAACCTTTTTTGAATCGACCCGAACCCGTTGTGACCCAAACCTGTTTTGACCCGCAACCCAAACCCGACCCGTTCGCCAGGCCTAATCTGAACTATACAGTGTTACGTTACATACTCACCTTAACAATATAAACTATTTGGATTACACACAGAAAATAAGCATTAAAAGAAGACAAAAAAAAAAGATACCGAAAATTAATTAGCAATTATACTTGGTAACATGCATCTCTTAATTGGAGGTGAATAGTAAATGAATAATAGATAGATAAAGGAGAGAATAAAACCTGAGTGGCCTGTGGCTACTTTATCTTCTTATCTTCTACTTGTTCAAGAAGGAATTGGAATTTGTAGGGAAAGATTATGAGGTCTGAAGAAGAAATACCAAGCCCAACTTATAAATATCAAAAGTCTTTAATATATCATTTTTAAAGTCTTTTTTATATCATTTTTATATACAAATCATGTTCGTTTTCTCGAATCTCAAAGTTTATATCAATTTTATATACAACGATGTTTGTTTTCACGAATCTCATAGTTGTAGCTGACTGTCAAACCTATATTTAAATTTCTAATTAGCTATAAAATATTTATTAAAAACTACTTTTTATAAACAATAGAAGTTTGTATTGAATCAATGATACATTCTAGTTATTCACAACACAATATATAGAGGTACAATGATTACAAAATAATTACAAGGGCTTGATCTTTGGGCAAGAATTATGGATGGTCAAGCGCTTGATCTTTGGGCAAGAATTATGGACGGTCAATCATCTTGATTGATTGGTTCGTAGCATAAAAAAACGGTTACAAGTGGCTACATTTGAAGACCTGGGAAATGGTTTTCAATGGAATAAGCTGGTGCCCATAAAAGTGAACTTTCTTGCATGGAGACTAAGCCTTAATAGACTACCTACAGTGGATAATTTGGAAGCTAGAGGGCTGCAAGTTGGATCGAGCATGTGTTCTTTCTGCGGGCTACAGCGAGAGACGGCGGAACACCTGTTTGTTTCGTGCGGATTGTCTCAAGCAGTGTGGGATTTCGTAGCTACATGGTGCAGGTTATATGGCTTCTTCATGTTCGGTGTTACGGATTTAATTAGCTACCACAGGAAAGCTAGAGGATCGGAAAAATGGAGGAGTTTAGTTTATTTGGTGATCGAAACCGCGGTTTGGTGTATATGGAGGAGTCGAAACGAGGCTATATTCAGAGGGAAGCAGCCTACTCTGGAGCGGATCAAGAACGAGATTACAGCAATGGGTTATCTTTGGTATAAAAGCCGATCAAAATTGGCGAATTTAACGTGGGAGAATTGGTGTAATTTGGATTTAGTGAGTATGGGTGTATGATGTAACAGGTGAATATCGTCCGGTGTTAACATATTGTTAATCCGGCGATTTCGTTTTTAATAAAAGTTCGAATTTGTTTGCCGTTCAAAAAAAAAATCATCTTGATTGATTGGTTAAATGGAGAGAATAATATTCCATTTAATGGTGACTTAATTAGTGGGTTTGATATGCCCCTGCAAGATGGAGGATCCATTGGAGACTCCAATCTTGGACCGAAAAAGCAGGAAAGGTGCCCGTGGAAGCAGTTTGGTGAGGACATCCGCAAGTTGATCCTTTGAGCTGACGTGAAGGACTTTAATTTGCCCGGAGTTGACTTGTTCCCATACAAAGTGATAGTCCAAGGCTATGTGTTTCATGCGTGAGTGGTAAACTGGATTTGCACATACATAGGTGGCCCTGATTTTGTCACAGTATAATGAGGGAGTGCTCACAGGTGGTAAGCCCAGTTCATGAAGTAAGTTTTTAACCCATAACAGTTCTGCAGCGGCATTAGCAAGGGCTTTGTACTCAGCTTCGGTTGAGGATCTAGAGACCATTTTTTGTTTTGCATATTTCCAAGAGATGATATTGGACCCAAGGTATAAAAGATATGCTGTGGTTGATCGACCTCCATTAGTAATGCTTCCCCAGTCTGAGTCCGAGAAGGCTCGCAGGGTAAGATTGGTGTTGCGTTTCAAGAATAACCCGTGATATACCGTTCCTTTCAAGTATCGGAGTACCCGTTTGAGAGCTTGCCAGTGTGATTGTTTGGGTGAGTGCATGAATTGAGATAATTTATTGATGGCAAATGAGATGTCAGGACGGGTGAAAGCAAGGTATTGTAGAGTACCAACTAGTTTTCGGTAAGGGGTGTGACGGGTGGTTCGTAGGACAACCCTTAAGTGCCTTAAAAAGTTAAAATCCCACGCTTTACACGTTTAATTGTTTGAACTTGGTAACTACTAGTTGTTTGGACGTGCAAGTGCAAATGGAGCTTAAAAGGGAAGGAATTTGGAGCATCAATGAAAAAAAAATTGGAATTGAAGAACTAAGAATAGCACATGATAGAGGATGAAATTACGAGAACGTGGGCGAAAACGGCGAAGAAAACGGAGTTGAAACGAGAAAGTTATGAAGAAAACAAGAAAACGAAACATGGCGCCACCGTAGCCTACGGCTCTGGCCGTAGGTTACGGCCCTCACTGGGTCTTTTGGTCCACCGTAGCTCAGTTCTGGCTCACCGTAAGAGTTTTATTGACCCCGTAGCCTACGGCAGGAGCCGTAGGTTACGGCTTTGACCTGCGTAAAAGTTGTAACTGCCCCATTTATTGGTATTTTATGATGTCTTTTGAGTACTTATCATTCCTAATCGGTTACACACACTTGGGAGATGATTTTTGGTGAACTTTTGGAGCTTGAAGACTATCTCTATCATTGTTTTTCATGTTCTTAACTTGTTTGAAGATTAAGACTTTGTGATGATGTTTGTTCAAGCCATGAGTGGCTAAACTCTTTATGATTGTCTTTAGTTGAAGGTTTGTAAGATTTTATGCTTTGATTTCCTTATTTCTAGAATAACAAACTTCATCTTTATGCTTTGTTTGTTATGGTGTGTGATTAGTTGTTAGTAAATTGTTGATTCTTATGTTAAACTAGTTGGAAACCATACGCTCTTGGTGCCGTTGGCAATCGAGATATCATGGGTATAATTAGGCTTGGGTAAGGGTTAATGATCATCGGGTAACAACCTCACGTTCTAGGAATCTGAGTACTTAGTTCCCTTTCATCACTACAAGTAATCACACATGAACTATGTATATGTAGTTCTTTCTAGTGGGATGATAGCATAAATGTCAATGCAAACCGAAAACTAAAGATGGTCTTTTGTCTCTAAATCGTTTACAACCAACACTTTCATTTTGCAATTACAATAGTAATTTTAGGTTTAATAATCAAATCAATCAATCCAACTCTTGACTTTAACTTTTCTTGCAATTTAGTTTAACTTAGTTAATTTAGACATACATCGAGATAGCACATATTCCACAAACTCCCTGTGTTCGATACCCACTTACCGCTAGCTAATTAGTTGTAATTGGATTAAATTTGAGTGAGACCACGACATCACGTCAAATTTTGGCGTCGTTGCCGGGGAGTAGTGCGCAACGTGTGTTATTTTTGTTCATTTTAAGTTTGTTATTTTTCTGGTTTACCCTGGGTGTGTTAGTGTGCAGGTACTTACAGGTGCATGCGTACTAGGAGCTCTCACAAGCTTTCACCATTGGCATTTGATCCGGAAATTGAGCGAACATTAAGAGGAAACATAATTTTGTTAAGAGAAAACAAGTTTAGCGGTTCACCAACAACACCAAATACACCATTCACACCAATTCGATACATGGATCCACCACTACCACCACCCACTACGGGTGATCTTATACCACCTTTTATACCTTCATCCACTCAACCTTCACCAAACACTACCATGCCAAACACCCCTACCAACCCTATTTCACCTCATGATGTAACACCGACTAACACCACCCAACCCATTACCACTCAAGAAGAACTTACACTCACTTTTAATCCCTCTACTACAATTCCACCATTTTCCCATTTCTTTTCAGGTGCGGGTCAATCATCTTCAACTTACTCAATAGCACCAAACTCAGCTATTATCCATGCTACTTCTACATTTGGACCATCGAACCAGTCAGGTTTTCAATATTCGACTCTTCCATTTGGGCAATCTTCGGGTATAGGGGGAGATGGATATGAAGAAGGATATGGAGATTTTGAGGGATATGAGGAAGAAGGATATGCTTATGGGGGTGATGGGGAACAAGGAGAACTTACTTACGTGCAAGGGCAAACTCAAAGAATGCCAAGTGTTGGTGGGTTTCAACAACAACAAATTATACCCCAACATATTCGGCCAAGGCCACAAGGACCACAATTGCAACGTCCTATACCATTGCAACAAGTTAGTCCACAAAACGTACAACCACAATTCCAAAGGCCGATTCAACACCCACCGATGCCACAACAACAATTTCAACCACATGTACCACAAGGGCCTATGCAAAGGCCAATGGGTCCTATTCGTCCAAGGGGTCGGTTGGGTGTACCAAGAAGACACCTTAGAGAACATGCGAGGGGCATTGAAGCGCATTTTAGGCCGGTAATTACTCACAATCCTTCACCGGTAGTTATTCCTCACAACAATCAAGGAAGAACTTTTGAAGTGAGAACCAATTCCTTGCAAAGTTTGCCGAAATATAAGGGTCTAGCAATGGAGGAACCTTACTTTCATTTGGAGGCCTATGACTCGATTTGCAATACTCTTGGGAGTCAAGGTTTTTCGACCGATGATGTCAAACTAGTACTGTTTCAGTTTTCTTTGGAAGACAAGGCAAAGAAGTGGTTCTACACTTTACCTTCAGCATCTATTTACACTTGGGCAGAGATGCAACAAATATTTCTAGATGAATTTTACACCGCACAAAAGACCAATGATGCTAGGAAGGGATTGAGGAGTTTTCAACAACAGCAGGGTGAAATGTTTCATGAGGCCTTTGAGTGTTTCAACATGATGATCAAGAATTGCCCACATCATGGAATTGAACTTTGGGAATTGATGAATGCTTTCCACGAGGGGTTGAGTGCCGAAGATGCTCGTGATCTAATGTCCATTACCAATGGCTCTTTTGGTACGAACTACGAGCAAGACGATTGGGAGTTTTTGGAGCAAATGGCAATTACATCAAAAAGAAAAGCTCAAGCATCAAGGAGAGCACGACCGGCCATTACTCGAACTCAAGTGCACACGGAAGACGATGGTAATGTTCAAACTTCTAATCAAATTTATAATGTTTGTGTGCTTTGTAATGAGATAGGGCATGCGGCTGAAAATTGCCAAGGAGTGGAAGGGCAATATGAGGAGGTGAATACATTGCAAGGGCAAGGAGGGGGTGGTAGAAATTACAACATGAACTCCAATACTTACCACCCCAGATTGAGAAACCACCCAAACTTTAGATATGGAAATCCCTCAAACCAAGCTAACCCGAATTTTCAAGGAAGTCAAGGTAACTTTGCTCCACGCCAACCGTTCAATAATCAAAGTGGGTTTTCGGGTCAAAGTTCTTCTGGTGGAAATGAGGTCATGGAGATGCTCAAGGCAATGCAACTAGAGATGCAGCGAAGAAATCAAATTAATGATGCTCGCATTCAAAAAGACGAAATCCGTGATAAAGCAATTCAGTCGTTGACTACCCAAATGAGTCAACTTGCAAGTGATGTGGCGATATTGAAGAAAGCAAAAGGCCAACTACAAAGTGACACGGTGACAAATCCCAAAAACATTAAAAGTGTTAATATCAATGTGGTAAGTACCGTTCCTAATAGTGAATTTAATGAAACATTTCTAACATCTTCTTGTCAAGTGAGTGTAGGTATAGGAAGGGATGCCGAGGTTGAAACGGACAAAGAGCATGGAGCACCACTCGTGCCTATTCAAGTGGGAAAATTAAAAATTTCTCAAGCATTGTTGGACTACGGGGCGAGTATGAGTGTGCTACCAGGCGATCTATACGATATGTATGACTTTGGTCCGCTTGAAGATATAGACACCATGGTGAGTTTGGCGGATGAAAGTTGGAGGCGTCCACGGGGAATGGTTAAGAATGTTATGATTCGGTTGGGAGAATTCGACTATCCGGTGGATTTTCTGGTTTTAGATTATGTTTCTACCAAAACGGCATCACAACAAAGGGTAATTTTACGTCGACCGTTTCTTTATACGGCAAGTGCTCAAATCAACTGTAGAGACAGGATCTTTATTATGACCAAAAAGAACCGTAAGTTGTACTTTGATGTTCATACTAGGGAGATTAGTTATGAACCTATTGAAGATAAGGGTAGAGAGTCTAGTGATTATATGAAAAATGTGTGTCAAAGAATGAAAATAAATCACCCACCGAATTGTGAAGAAACGCATATGAGATCAAGTAAGAGTGTATTCGGTTACCCACATAATCGAAGCGGGACGGATGCATTTTACGCAATGGCACGATGTAGTGATGGAAGTGGTAGGAACAGTTTCTTTGAGCCACCATAAACGGGGGTGGCATGGTCTGGCTGAAGACCTGAAAACTTAGCGCTGCTCGGGAGGCAACCCGGGGTTTTACACTGATCTTGCTATTTCGTTATTTTTCTATGTTTTAGGGCCATGGCAACATTCAAGTGCGGGGAGGATGTACGGATATTTGTGTGAAGGTGGTAATAGAAATTCGTATTATCTACAACATCTGTTGTGTCAAACTTCACCAGGTCATGTACTATTTCCTTAGTCTTGATATGTTCTTTAGCTTTGAAATATTGGCAGTTAGTTTGTTTGCTTTTGTTTAAAAAAGTAAAAAAAAAAAGTAAAAAAGAAATTTGGGGTTTGAGAGTATAAGCAAATGTTGGTGTTTTTGTTGAAAGCGATCTTTCCTTCAAAACCATACATTGGGATAATGTATCCCAAGTGTGGGGATGAGGGGAAAATTTTGAGAATTTTTGAAAAATTTGTGAAACCAAGCGAAAAGTTGTTGGAATTTGAACACTTGACATTGTTCCGCATGACACACCGACACCCCTTTCTAGTCATTTCTTGGTGAGTTTTTGAGCCACATATGATTATTAAAGATGCTTTCCTTGTTTTGAGTGGCGGTGTGTGTATTGTGTTAATAGAACTTGTGTACGAATTCTTGTTGAAGCCTAGGATTAGCATGCTTGTGAAAATGATATGTGACTTTTAGGTAGCCTCGTCTAGATGTGTGAGACTGTGGGAATTGGGGGTTGGACCTCATACGTTACATATATGAGTTTGGTATTGTGAGGGGTGGGGGTTTGGTCTTTAGAAAGCCATGTTCGAGCCTTATACCATTCGGTTGTGACCCAAACCTACTTCTTACAAAAACTTTACCTATTGAGACGACCCGGTTTAGGAATTTAGTTTGTGATTGTTGATGTTCTTGTATATATTGTTGAGTTCTATGCTTAAAAAAAAGAAGAAGAAAGAAAAAAAAAAGAGAAAAAAATATATGAGAAAAATACAAAAAGAAGGATTTAGTTGCAATAGTAGTTGAAAATGTTGATGAAGCTGTGTATATAGTTGATGTTTGCTTTGTTTAGTAGTAGAAATAAAAACCGGGTCGAATCAATGAGCTACTTTCACACTCCCACTATTTCCTACCTTTACACATAGCCCCGTTACAAACCGAATGTCCTTTTGATTCATAAGCATGCTAAATATTTGATAGGATGAGATTTGATTTGTATACAAGCTTATTGTCGCACAATCACACACGTGCATTGAGTGTTTTAGCATATTGTGCTAATATTTCTTGTCACCGAGAGTTGTTGTGAGGGGTGTGTCTTGTGTTATGATAAAAAGTTAGTAAAAGGACGATACATTTTAGCTTGGTTTGCATGTTGATCGCTTGCGGTTTTGAAATGGTTTTTGAATGGGTTGCTTGGGACACGCAACGGGTAAGTGTGGGGATGTGACGGGTGGTCCGTAGGACAACCCTTAAGTGCCTTAAAAAGATTAAAATCCCATGCTTTACACGTTTAATTGTTTGAACTTGGTAACTACTAGTTGTTTGGACGTGCAGGTGCAAATGGAGCTTAAAAGGGAAGGAATTTGGAGCATCAATGAAAAAATAAAATTTTGGAATTGAAGAACTAAGAATAGCACATGATAGAGGATGAAATTACGAGAACGTGGGCAAAAACGGCGAAGAAAACGGAGTTGAAACGAGAAAGTTACGAAGAAAACAAGAAAACGAAACCTGGCGCCGCCGTAGCCTTCGGCTCTGGCCGTAGGTTACGGCCCTCACTGGGTCTTCTGGTCCACCGTAGCTCAGTTCTGGCTCACCGTAAGAGTTTTATTGACCCCGTAGCCTACGGCAGGAGTCGTAGGTTACGGCTTTGACCTGCGTAAAAGTTGTAACTGCCCCATTTATTGGTATTTTATGATGTTTTTTGAGTACTTATCATTCCTAATCTGTTACACACACTTGGGAGATTATTTTTGGTGAATTTTTGGAGCTTGAAGACTATCTCTATCATTGTTTTTCATGTTCTTAACTTGTTTGAAGATTAAGACTTTGTGATGATGTTTGTTCAAGCCATGAGTGGCTAAACTCTTTATGATTGTCTTTAGTTGAAGGTTTGTAAGATTTTATGCTTTGATTTCCTTATTTCTAGAATAACAAACTTTATCTTTATGCTATATTTGTTATGGTGTGTGATTAGTTGTTAGTAAATTGTTGATTCTTATGTTAAAATAGTTGGAAACCATACGTTCTTGGTGCCGTTGGCAATCGAGATATCATGGGTATAATTAGGCTTGGGTAAGGGTTAATTGATCATCGGGTAACAACCTCACGTTCTAGGAATCTGAGTACTTAGTTCCCTTTCATCACTACAAGTAATCACACATGAACTATGTATATGTAGTTCTTTCTAGTGGAATGATAGCATAAATGTCAATGCAAACCGGAAACTAAAGATGGTCATTTGTCTCTAAATCGTTTACAACCAACACTTTCATTTTGCAATTAGAATAGTAATTTTAGGTTTAAAAATCAAATCGATCAATCCAACTCTTGACTTTAACTTTTCTTGCAATTTAGTTTAACTTAGTTAATTTAGACATACATCGAGATAGCATATATTCCACAAACTCCCTGTGTTCGATACCTACTTACTGCTAGTTAATTAGTTGTAATTGGATTAAATTTGAGTGGGACAACGACATCACGTCAGGGTGGGGTCAACGGGAGGAGAGGAGTCATTAGGAGAGAGCGGATCAGACGTGCTCAAAGGAGTGAGAACCTCTTTTGCACCATCCATTTTAAAGGCGGTGAGAACATCTTGAATGTGGTGATGTTGAGAAAGAAATAAACCTTGAGGCATAGGAATGAATTCGATTCCTAGGAAGTGATGGAGAGGGCCTAGGTCTTTGATGGAGAATTGTTTGCTTAGAGTTTGAACGAATGAGTCCATGAAGGAGTTGTGATTTCCTGTAAGGAAAATGTCATCTACATACACAAGTAGGTAGCAAGTGATATCTTTGGAATTGTAGACAAAAAGGGAGGAATCAGAGAGACATTTTTAAAGCCAAAGCTAACAAGAAAGTTGGTTAGTTCGATGTACCAAGCGCGCGGTGCTTGTTTAAGACCGTAAAGGGATTTTTTTAGTTTGCAAATGTGACGCGGGAATTCCGTGTTTGTGAACCCAGGAGGTTGTATCATAAAAACATCCTAATGGAGGGTTCCATGAAGAAACGCATTGTTAACATCAAGTTGGCGTAAAGGCCACCCTTTTGAAAGAGCAATAGAGAGGACGGTGCGAATGGTAACGGGTTTAGTAACCGGGCTAAAGGTTTCATGGTAGTCTTTGCCAAATTGTTGGTGAAACCCTTTTGCCACTAGACGCGCTTTGTATTTGTCGATAGTGCCATCGGGTTTACGTTTGATGCGGAACACCCATTTGCAACCAATGGGAGTTTGGGTGGTGTAAGGTACAAGTTCCCATGTGTTGTTTTGGATGAGGGCATTATATTCAAGATCCATGGCGGAACGCCAATCCGGATCATTCAAGGCTTGAGTATAGGTGGATGGTTCAAGGGACATGGGTAATGGATGAATGGTGGTGGAGTTGACAAAGTTAGAGTTGTAGTATTTGGGGTTGGGTTTGGGTTGTCGACGAGGCGGTGGAGTTTGGGTGTTTGGAGGGTCGCGTTGATGATATTGTAAGTTGGGTGAGTAATTGATGTAGAGGTGGTGGGACCGGTGGGTGGAGTGGGCTAGTCATTGGGCTCGGGCATTGGGCCGAGAGGGGAGACGGTGGAAGTGGAGGGTGGTGTATGGGCCGGGGAGGTTGGAGATGGGTTGTGGAGTTGTAAGGGAGATGATACTAGGCCGTGGGAGGTTTGGTGAGATGGGGTGGTTGGTTGGGCTTCGGTTGGTGCGTATTGTTGGGCTTCGGGTGATGGAGTGGGTTGGGTAGAGTGGGAAGTGTGAACAGTGGGTGGAGAGTTTTGGGCAGGAGATGTAGGCGGTGGGGAGGGAATGGGAACCGAGGGTGTCGGGTTTAAAAAGGTGTCGAAGGACATATGTAGAGGGTTGGAGTTGGTGGTTTGGGATGGAAAGATGGGAATGAATTGAACATGTCGAGAGTGATAAAGTTTTTGATTAAGAGGGTCATAGCATTTGAATGCCGCCTTAGAGGAGGAGTATCCAAGAAAGATGCATGACGTGGACCGTGATTGTAGTTTTGAAGTGGCATATGGTTTTAGCAACGGGTAACAAAGGCAACCAAAAGGTTTAAGTTTGGAATAGGTAGGGTTGGTTTTGAAGAACACATCATAGGGTGATTTGTTGTGGAGAATGGATGTAGGTAAATCGTTTATGAGGTGAGTAGCGGTTTGAAAAGCATGAGACCAAAAATGTTGTGGTAAGTGGGAGTAGTGGAGTAATGCGAGGCCGGTTTCAACAACGTGTCGGTGACGTCATTCGGCAATACCGTTTTGTTCCGGTGTGTGAGGTGGTGTCGTGTAATGGGAGATACCTTGAGAGGCAAGATATGGTGAGAGACCCACATATTCACCCCCATTATCAGTGAATAACGCAACAATGTTGGTTTTTAAAAAAATTTCAACAAGAGATTTAAATTGTGGAAAAAGAATTTTGACATCAGATTTTCGTTTGATTGGGTATAACCAAATGTATTTGGAAAAATAGTCAACAAAAATGACATAGTATTTAAAGCCATCTATTGACGTTTTTACGGGACCCCATACGTCGAAGTAGAGAAGTTGTAGTGGATGATTAGCAACAAAAGAATTTTTGCCAAAAGGTAGTTTGTGGCTTTTATTTAGTGAACATGAAGCAAAATGAAAAGACTCATGGGTCACCTTATTACTATGAAGTCCTAATCTAGAAATTAAAGACTTAAATACTTTAAGCGATGGATGTCCAAGTATGTGGTGCCACATGAGAAGAGAGTTTGTTTGGGTGTTGTTGACTTGAGGAGACAAGGAGATTGGTCCATAGTAGACATCATTGATGTTCACTCCCCGCATGAGACGCGCCCCCGTGCGTAGATCTTTGACAAAAAAATGATAGGGAAAAAATTCAACAGAAACACGATTAGTACGACAAACTTTGGCAACGAAAATAAGATTATTTCGAAGATTAGGAGCAATTAAAATGTTATTTAAAAGAAGTGGGCGAGATTTTGTTGGAATAGTTGTTTGAGCAATATGAGTTATAGGGAGAGTTTTACCATCACCTTGCACGATCTTATCGGGTCCTCCGTATTCGGAAAGAACGAGAAATTGTTGGTTGTTGTTCGCGGTGTTGTTGGACGCACCGGTGTTGTAACACCTCGAAAATTTATGTCCAATAATGTATCGACACGTGTCATAAGCTTTAAATGTGTAAAAGATTACTTTAGAAGGACTAAAGTTGACAAACAAAGAAAGTATGTGAATATAAGGGTACAAAGTGTCAACAATGGATAAATATACTTTACTGTAACCCTACACGATGTTTATACCCTTAAACGAATGAATCATGGATTATACGAAGCTAATTGTGGAAGAAAGTGAGAGATTACAAACTACAGGGGTTAAAAGTGTCAACATGTTTAAAGTATACCTCTGAGTGACCTTTTAGCGAACCCGAAGCTTTTGAACAATAAATTATATTCACTAGAATATGTGATAAAAATTTCACCAAGTTTCGTTATCGTATGAGAAAGTTATGACAATATTCGTATACGAGGGGTTAAAAGCGTCAACGTTGAAATTTAAGGCTTTTCGGGTGATCACAAAGTTAACCAAGGACTTAACAAAGTTTGTATATGTCTTGGAGCCCTTAAAAGTTAAGTTAGAGGGTCAAAAATGCAAATTTGGAACTTAAAACCACGTTTAAAAGGACCAGGGGCTGAAATGTAATAAAGGAAACTTGTTTGGCTGGTTCTGATCACCCACACGGGGCGCGTAAGGTGAGACTAGAACCTTACGTGGGCCGCCTGGACCTCCCAGCATCAGAAAACGCGCACAGGTGCCAGTTCAGGCCTGTTAACCAGCTCAAAACCTTGTTTTTACATACCAGGGGCTGCCCCAATGGTATATCATGCACTAGGGACAGTTGTGATGATCTGAATCCATGCATAGAGTTGTTTGGCATCATCTTGTGAGATCAAATAACCTATATAAGAACCCACAAGTTGCAACATTGTGATCATTCATTTCAAAAACTCTCACAACTCAACTCCTGGAGTTTGCTGGAGCTCAAGGACTTTTCCTAGTGATCTCTAGTCGTGCTTAGGACCTTTGTAAGTGTCCTTAACCTTCCTTAATTCAGTTTTGCTTAGTTTATTAGCTTAAAGTCAAACCGTCGTAATTAAGGTTTGACTTCGTCATTAATCAATAATTGTCCAGTCAAATATCGAATTAAAAGTACCTATGAGTTAGTAATTAGGTGGGCAATAAACCCTAAAAAGGGCACCCTCTGATTCCCACTCTAACTAGGTCAATTGTCGGGTCAAAGTTAATCTTAAAAAGTCAACAGAAAGCTTATTTTCAAATTAATGCATAATTAGCAATGTAGGATCCATGAAACCTGTTTAATCATTAATATAACTTGGTAATTAATGTAAGAACATGTCTAAACATGTTCAACCCGACAATTTTCAGTTTAGGCTCGGTTCGGAACCGAAAGTCGCATAATTTGACTTTTGCTTTGACTTTCAGTTCTGACCCAATGTAGCATGTTTTAGAAATGCCTTAGAGCCTTAATAGGGCCAAGTTACATGTTAGTATAACCCTCTTTGATTATACAACTTGGTTCATTAGTTATCCGATTCATATGCATGTTTCCGTTAAATGCTTAAATGTTGACTATTATGCCCATATGACCTTAAAACGTGATTTTTGAAAATGTAAAAGAATAGAAACCTTAGTTACTGATTTATAAACTTGTCCCTAAAATTTGACATCAGTTTGAGGTCTAGACTAGGAGTTATGCTCATTAGCGTAATTAGAAAGCTTTTTATTAATAAACGGCATAATTAGCATATAGCCTATCTAAACCCAATTTTTAATACCAAACTTTTTACCTACTGATATAAAATAATATTTTGGGATTTTTGAAGATTTTTATTTAATTTTAGGTTGAGCATAACATAGAATTCTAAGTTTGATTCGGTAATTGCCGGTTTTGCCCTTTTGGCCTATAAAATGAGTTTTACAAATTATTTTGATTCCAAACCTTTTTCTACTGATCTAATATGATAAATAAAATATTTTGAGCCTTCTGGAATAATAAAAATATCAGCTTTCCTTTAAAAACCCGGAAATAGCTCAAAATCGCCTTTTTAAGCGTTTTTAACGCATAGTATGTATTAAAACTATTTTAAACATATAAGGTTTGATACCTACTGATATTTTCAGTAAATTTTTATATATTAACAGTAAGCAAAAGTTTTAAACTCAGATTTCCAGTTTTGACCTTTTTAGCCTATGTGAAATTACCAAAATGCCCCTAAGGTGCATAGTTTGGTTTTAAATGATAAATTTCACATATATGTAATACCCTACTGTTATAACTTATTAAATTAAATATTTTTACTGATTATATCAGACCTGTAACTCAGATTATTATTTAAACTCTTTTATAACCTTTAAAATGACCAAAATGCCCCTACGGGGCATAGTTTGAGTTTAAATTCGTTTTGGGCATAATAGAAGATATCTTACTGATGTCACAACATATTTAAGGCATATTAACTTAGGAAACCTGTATATGACTCTTATGGTTACCCGTTATGCAGTTTTCGCGTTCGGTTTGGTTTATGTAACTAGTCTGCATAAATTGACCCAAAACGGGTCAAACCTTATCGTTTTTGTCTCAAATTCCAGAATGTGTTTAATTAAACCATATTACACAAGTCTCCAAACTTGTCGGGTCTAAATCACATTCTATTCCGGTCTTCGCTTAATCGTGCGTTTGAACCGTATCTTCTTTAAAACTAACCGGTCTAAGTTTAGGCTTAATTAAAGACCCGTTAGAAATCTAATATGTTATTAAAAACCTTTGTTCCAGAATAGGAGACCCGGTAAAAGCTACGTACACTTGCCGTTTGTGATAAATACTAGCAAAGGTAAATACTTTTAACTTATTTTCCCTATACGGGCTTGGGGTACGGTATATAAAATACCGCTTGGTCGGGCATTCGACTTTAATCGTTTGGTGGTTAAATATTATCGAGATGACCCGTTTAAAAATTTGGTTTTGTTTGCTTAACGCCTTTGGGGGGTTAATTACCATGTCCCGGATATCCTTGGCATCATTCATGGAATGGCGACGACCTTAGCACACGGGTGTAGGCGTACACCCGTCAGTGCATTTAAAATCAATAAGGTATAACCTCCGGTTACGAGAATAACTCGCCGCTGGGCTATACCATGTGGTGTGTCTATTAATCTTTAACCCGGCATGAACCGGGCAACTGAACGCATAACAAGCATGTAATTCTTTTACAAGTTTATATATAAATAATTATCCCAAGTTATAAAAAGTTTTGTGCCAGGTGCATTCAAATCAATTTTCTAAACCTTTTCAAAATGAGTCAGTTAATTGTATTTACCAGTGTAAACTGACGTATTTTCCCAAAAAGGTTAAGTGCAGGTACTACGCGTAATAGGCTGGCCTCTCCTTAGCATCATTAAGAGTCTCGCAAGCTTGGATGCATTATGAGTCTGTTGAACTAAGTTTTTTCTGTTTATTTGATCCGCCTGTGGATCTGTTTTCAACTACGTTGTGATACTTAATATTACAATTTTATTCAGTTAAAATAAATCTATCTTTTGCTGCCGCTGTGCATTTAAAATTGTGTTGTTTGACTATGATGATATCAACTACGTCACGATACTCTCCACCGGGCCCACCGGTAATACGTGGAAATATCGGGGTGTGACAGGTGTCCCACATCCAAGATGGGGTTGTAGCCGTTGGGTGAGGGGTGGTATAGTTAACCACCAGAGTGTTGTTATTTTTAGGCAAGACATTGTGTTCTCGTAGGAAGCGACTAAGTTTGCGACAATCTTTGGTATCATGTCTGGGAATGTTACAATAGTAGCAATAGGTGTTGTTGTTGCGAGTCGGGCGAGTGTTGGTATTGGTAGTTCTAGATGGCCATTGGTTTCGGGTTGTGGGTGGATTTGGGTTGCGTGTTGGGCGATTGTCATAAGTAGTGGGTTGACAGTTGTGGATGATTGGTTTGGCCATGGTGAATCGAAAGAAAAGAAAAAGGGAAGCGGACATAAGGTGTCTGTCGAGTTTTGGATCGGAGATGGCTCAAGGGAGCATTTAGGCTCTTGATACCATATAAACAATAGAAGTTTGTATTGAATCAAGGATACATTCTAGTTATTCACAACACAATATATAGAGGTACAATGATTACAAAATAATTACAAGGGCTTGATCTTTGGGCAAGAATTATGGATGGTCAAGGGCTTGATCTTTGGGCAAGAATTATGGACGGTCAATCATCTTGATTGATTGGTTAAATGGAGAGAATAATTTTCCATTTAATGGTGACTTAATTAGTGGGTTTGATACTTTTCACCTAACCCTTGTTTTTTTTAACTGCCAACATAACACTTTATTTATTAAAATAGCCAGAGGCTATACCACATATACAAACAAGCCCAACTGGGCACCCAAGAAACAAAAAACCACCAGACTTTGAGCAAATTACAACATAACAGAAACAAAGAAAAAACTCAGCCAAACAGAAACTCAACCAAAGTCATCGAACCTTCTCCAAGCTTCCCATGTGATGTTTTGATCTTTAGAACGGTTTTTTACCCATAATTGCATTTCATGTATAAAATATACAAGACTTTGCCAATTAATTATAGTTTACACTATTCTCATTTGCTAATTAATTATGGTTTACACTGTTCTCACATCTTTATATCTTATTTTCATATACCTTTTTAATTTATCTCTCTCATCATTATCACCATCATCGTACTCAGTAAATCTCATCAATAGCAAAGCAAAGGTAGTGTCTGAGAAGGGTAAGATGTAGACAGCCTTACCTCTACCCCGTACGAATAGAGGGACTGCTTCCAGTGAGACCCCCGGCTCGATAGTAGTTTTGCATCAAGCCTTGGACATAAGGCACATAACTCAGCAATCGGGACAAAGACCAGTTAGTGCATGTACCCTTTTGTCTTTCAGCTATCAACGCCACCATATGATGCATGATTAACCGTCCTTAGCTTTTAACATTTTTTTCACGAAATTGGTAAAATAACGTTAAAATTAGTGTACTTTCACTTTTGCCCCCGATGGCCCACACATATATACATTATATGCGCATACCGCACGCGGGGCGTAAAGTGTATAGAAGTATGTTAGTTTTTTTATCCGTAACATCAATGTAGTCTATCTATGTCACGGGTCTTACAATTCTCAATTTATTTAACAACTAATGGTACACAGCTCCTAATCTCTACTAAATTACACCAAATTATCATCTTACTTGAGTTTAATCCCAGGACGTCTCACTAAAAGGCAAGAGTCTCTACCAAGTGAGTTTGCTTCCATATTAGCCTTACATATCTAACAGCCCAAAGGTCTCGTTCCAACATCACTGTACATTTAATAATCTATGAGGGAAAACATGTACATTTAATATAAACATCTATACTTATATTGAAAAAAACAGCCTTTTAATGCAAAACCTTTCACAGAATTGCCTTTTCATGGGAAAACTATAAAATTAAATATCAAAAAACCCAAAAGACAAATTTTAAACCTTAAAAAAAACAGGTTATCATAATTACGATTAACCTCTTGTTTACCATAAACACGCATTTTAAACACTATAAAAGAATGTTGATTAGTTTAATTCAAAACATCAACAATTGTCTTTTAAAAAACCGTCCGTGAAAAAACAAATCAAAAATCAACAACACCAACAATACTCTAGATGGCAAGCAGATGCTTCTACCACTGGTCAGACACCAGCGATGTTAAAACGCAATTCTCTATTTGGCCAGTCAAAGAAAAAAGAGCAGATGAAGAACTAAACAGCAAAGTCCGCATCATCAGTGATGATAATTATAAGAAAACCTGGAGCAGCATCGGATTGCTTGATGAAGTCCTCCACTCTCCTCCATCAGATTTCAAGAACAATGCAGAAGAGTTTATCACACAACTGCTAAAACTGGATCAGAAAATCTGCGACATGCTAGCCGAACTGCAAAACAAAAGAGATAATGAAATTGCATGGAAAAAGCGAGAATCTACGAAATCCTAGCAAGTGTTAATTGTAGTGTGTAATATTTTATGCATTATTCAGTTTTTAATCTTTTTTTGAATTTAATTTAATATACTATCAATATGCATATTAACATATTCTAAAATCTGAATGTTAATAAAAAAATCAGCATTATCAACACTTGATTCTTCATAATCAAATTAAATAAGTATAACTACAATTAAAAAAATAAGCCACAAACCTAACATTCAACTCTCCCATTAAAGAAGGTAGCACATGCAACTTTCAACGATGTTTGTTGCAACAACGATGTTGAAACGTTGATGTGTCATGGGAAGCTTCGTTGAAACGACGATGTTGGAACAATGATATTGGAACGATAACGTGTAAACAAAATCAGTAATCGTAGATTAACCAGTTGAATCATGGGAGCTCTGCATTTGAGAGAGAGAGGCGGATTTCTCGCAGATACGAGTGAGAGTGATAAATTGAAATTTGAATGTAAAGTCAGAATCATGTATGTATGTTATATATGTATGTATATGGTTTGAATTTTGAATCTGGAGCCATAATTTTAAATCTGGGCAGCGATTTTGATAGCAAATCTTTGATTTTTTGATAGATGAATATGAGCAGAGGTTTTGATAGCAGAGCTTTATGTCACACCCCAACCGATGGCGGAAACATCGGGATGAGACGAAGTGTGTATAGATTGCAAGAGACTTCATAACACTATGTGACAATATTTAATTAAATTCGAATTTCATTGCAATTGCTAAATTGTCATACAATAATCAAAACAAAATACAACATTGTTTCAACAAATAACATAACATTAAAAGATAAACGATTTATAGGTGTGTATCTAGTCCACCCTATTCTTGTTTCATCTTTCATCATACTTCAACAATTTAACCTGCAACATGTATTAAAATAGAGTTTCAATGCAAAAGCAAAGGCGAGTATACAAGTTTGTTTACATAGCATAATAGAATAAAAAAAAACTCAAATCCAACATGATTCATAATATATGATTACTAGTATGCAATTTTGGCGTACAATATGATCAAACCCTAGAATACAACGCATAAAATAGCCTAATCCCAATAGTTTAGCGGGGTGGTAATGTTTAACTTAACAATACCCAATAGAATAGCGGGCGGGGCGTTAATCCTATACCGCTATAATTGTTAAGGTGGGCGAGCAAAGTTAATGAGCATATAACGTTCCAAATCGTTCACATAGCATACGAGAATAACAAGTAAGTCACATTAGTTTCATGCTTGATCAAGGATTGAGTATGTTTAGTTTAAAAGTTGTTTGCATAATTATACATGTTGCATCCCAAAGTGTAAAGGGGAAAAAAGGATCGAGTATACTCACATTATTGCTAAGTCTTCCGATTATCCAAATGTTGACGAGTGTAAGAGATTAGGAGGTTGGAACACCGAAGTCTCGATATTATGAGTTGTTACGATTTCGACTCCTAGTAAATAACGCACGAGTAAAGATTGGAGCAATTCAAGAGTACGAACGAAACGATTATCCTAGATTTTCAAATAACACGTAACGAACTTATTAATATTTGTAGATTAAATAAGATTCCAAATATATATTGGTTGATAATTTAATTACATGCCTAGTATTTATTGTTCCCACAGCATCAGAAAACGCGCACAGGTGCCAGTTCAGGCCTGTTAACCGGCTCAAAACCTTGTTCATACATACCAGGGGCTGCCCCAATGGTATATCATGCACTAGGGACAGTTGTGATGAACTGAATCCATGCATAGAGTTGTTTGGCATCATCTTGTGAGATCAAATCACCTATATAAGAACCCACAAGTTGCAACATTGTGTTCATTCATTTCAAAAACTCTCACAACTCAACTCCTGGAGTTTGCTGGCGCTCAAGGACTTTTCCTAGTGATCTCTAGTCGTGCTTAGGACCTTTGTAAGTGTCCTTAACCTTCCTTAATTCAGTTTTGCTTAGTTTATTAGCTTAAAGTCAAACTGTCGTAATTAAGGTTTGACTTCGTCATTAATCAATAATTGTCCAGTCAAATCTCGAATTAAAAGTACCTATGAGTTGGTAATTAGGTGGGCAATAAACCCTTAAAAGGGCACCCTCTGATTCCCACTCTAACTAGGTCAATTGTCGGGTCAAAGTTAATCTTAAAAAGTCAACAGAAAGCTTATTTTCAAATTAATGCATAATTAGCAATGTAGGATCCATGCAACCTGTTTTATCATTAATATAACTTGGTAATTAATGTAAGAACATGTCTAAACATGTTCAACCCGACAATTTTCAGTTTAGGCTCGGTTCGGAACCGAAAGTTGCATAATTTGACTTTTGCTTTGACTTTCAGTTCTGACCCAATGTAGCATGTTTTAGAAATGCCTTAGAGCCTTAATAGGGCCAAGTTACGTGTTAGTATAACCCTCTGTGATTATACAACTTGGTTCATTAGTTATCCGATTCATATGCATGTTTCCGTTAAATGCTTAAATGTTGACTATTATGCCCATATGACCTTAAAACGTGATTTTTGAAAATGTAAAAGAATAGAAACCTTAGTTACTGATTTATAAACTTGTCCCTAAAATTTGACATCAGTTTGAGGTCTAGACTAGGAGTTATGCTCATTAGCGTAATTAGAAAGCTTTTTATTAATTAAACGGCATAATTAGCATATAGCCTATCTAAACCTAATTTTTAATACCAAACTTTTTACCTACTGATATAAAATAATATTTTGGGATTTTTGAAGATTTTTATTTAATTTTAGGCTGAGCATAACATAGAGTTCTAAGTTTGATTCGGTAATTGCCGGTTTTGCCCTTTTGGCCTATAAAATGAGTTTTACAAATTATTTGGATACCAAACCTTATGATAAATAAAATATTTTGAGCCTTCTGGAATAATAAAAATATCAGCTTTCCTTTAAAAACCCGGAAATAGCTCAAAATCACCTTTTTAATCGTTTTTAACGCATAGTATGTATTAAAACTATTTTAAACATATAAGGTTTGATACCTACTGATATTTTGAGTAAATTTTTATATATTAACAGTAAGCAAAATTTTTAAACTCAGATTTCCAGTTTTCACCTTTTTAGCCTATGTGAAATTACCAAAATGCCCCTAAGGTGCATAGTTTGGTTTTAAATGATAAATTTCACATATATGTAATACCCTACTGTTATAACTTATTAAATTAAATATTTTTACTGATTATATCAGACCTGTAACTCAGATTATTATTTAAACTCTTTTATAACCTTTAAAATGACCAAAATGCCCCTACGGGGCATAGTTTGAGTTTAAATTCGTTTTGGGCATAATAGAAGATATCTTACTGATGTCACAACATATTTAAGGCATATTAACTTAGGAAACCTGTATATGACTCTTATGGTTACCCGTTATGCAGTTTTCGCATTCGGTTCGGTTTATGTAACTAGTTTGCATAAATTGACCCAAAACGGGTCAAACCTTATCGTTTTTGTCTCAAAATCCAGAAGTGTTTAGTTAAACCATATTACACAGTCTAAATCACATTCTATTCTGGTCTTCGCTTAATCGTGCGTTTGAACCGTATCTTCTTTAAAACTAACCGGTCTAAGTTTAGGCTTAATTAAAGACCCGTTAGAAATCTAATAGGTTATTAAAAACCTTTGTTCCAGAATAGCAGACCCGGTAAAAGCTACGTACACTTGCCGTTTGTGATAAATACTTGCAAAGGTAAATACTTTTAACTTATTTTCCCTATACGGGCTTGGGGTACGGTATATAAAATACCGCTTGGTCGGGCATTCGACTTTAATCGTTTGGTGGTTAAATATTATCGAGATGATGTCACGACCCCCGACCCACCCTGGACGGAATCGGAAGCCGTGAACAGTCCAGCGGTACCGGTGATTATTTTAAAAACGTTGCAGCGGAAATTTCATCAGGACCGTGAGTTAGGAAAAATATCAGAGTTTAGAAACACCGGATTTTATTTATTAAATAGATGGGATAAACCCATGTTTTATAAAGATAGCTTTAATAAGATAAATTTGTTTGCATAAAACAATATTTCTTAATTTGATTTAATTAATAAAATAAGCCACTTCTTGAAGCCTTTCAGTGTCGTATCCAGCTCTTATTTCAATCTACTGTAATTACCTGAAAAATGTTTGAAAAAGGTTTTGTCAGCGAAAACACTGAGTGAATTCATTCCATTTTATAAAATATATTGTTATACCTTACAGTATTAAGGTTTTTATGTCTATTCATATTTATAGAACTCAATCAGTATTTGTCACATAGCAGCAATTTCAATATGACATTAATCATATCACCCATTGGCTCGCGTTTGTCCAATAGTGAATTTATCAATTAATTATATTTTATTATTATTCAATTTATCTGTCACTAGGCGATTCCTGTGACTATAATCATATCATTGTTTATCATTCTTTTAACTAATTATTCTGGTCATATCACTGTTGATCATTCTTTCAACTAGTGATTCTATAACACTGTTGATCATTCTCTCAACTAGTGCTTTCGGTCATGTCACTGTTGATCATTCTTTCAACTAGTGACTCAGATTATATTACTGTTGATCATTCTTTCAACTAGTAATTTCTATTCTTAACACTGTTGATCATTCTCTCAACTAGTGTCTTTGGACATGTCACTGTTGATCATTCTCTCAACTAGTGACTCCGGACTCAATTGTGTCCCTGTGACATTTCTTTGTCAAATATTTTACTTATGGCATAAAACCATTTAATCCAGAAAATGACATATATCATTTTATGTCAAATTATTATAACTTATCAAATATAATATGTTAATTAAATAATTATAATATCATTATTTATTTTAATATTTTAACGTGACTAAGACTAAAATATAATCTTAGTAAAATGCATAATTTCCATTGTTATTGTAATCATGCTAATATTGACTAACTTTCTGGCAAATAATAATGAGAATCAAATAATATATAAAACCTTTCATACCAGCAGTTAATATAAAAACTTAATTACTGTAAGTATAACCGGTAATAATTTAGGATTCTGTAAAATCTTTGTAAATATAATTGTTTCACAAAAAGGTGATAAAACTGTGAGAAAATAGAGTGGACTCACAAACTGTGAGAAAAGAGAAATGAACTCACTTTGCATATTTCTACGAGCAAAGCTTAGTCTACAGATAATCCTTGATATATATTGCAGATTTAATTTGAGCAGAGCTTAGCCTATTTCTTAGCCTGGTAACCTAGTGCATACAAACTAGGTACATAACTAATACAGCATTTACGATAACTCACGAGATAAAACCTTCACAACGAATGACAAAGTGCAATCACTTAAACATCCGTCGGATTCACAACAAAGGACAGAGTTTTCCCCCAATTCGGGTGATACTCAACATCCTGTCGGAATCACAACTAATGACAAAGGATAGCCCAAGTTTGAGCAGCACTTAAACATTCATTGGATAGTTTCAATCGATCGGACAATGAATCGTAGCAGCGATTGAGTTAATACCATGTTTGCAGCAGCACCCCGCTATACTAATTAGGGTTTTGTGTGTGTTTCTGAAGTAATTGGACAATATCTCAGCGAGAATTTGAAGTTTGAACGTCGTTCCAGCGCCCAGAATCAAGTGCCAATGTCCTCTATTTATACCCAAAATTTGTCAAGGCTTGCGCACCGTAGCCATTATTTCCCTACGATGCGCAGGGGACTCAAAGTGGCTATTTGCTTGCCGCGTGTGTTTGGAGTGCAGGTGAGTCGACGATTCGATTAAATTCGAATTTTATAATAACTTATAAGGATAATCATCAAGTAGGGAATGCCCCCCCTGAGTTTTAGGGGCCCTGATCCTGATTCTGATTGTTCTGAAAATTTTAGGGTTCGCGTAGAATTACTTGGGTGTCTCAATTAAGGTTTCCTATTGAATAAAATAATAATATAAATAGGACTTTTAATGAGGGTTGTTACATTCTCCCAACCTTAATAAAAATCTCGTCCTCGAGATTTACTGAATAAGTAGGAATACTTTTTCTTCATCTCAGGTTTCAGCTTCCAAGTGTATTTGGGGTTATGATATTTCTTTTAGACTTATGTTATATTCTAGTCAATAAGAATAATATTAAGGTAGATGACACAGAATTGATTATCAAATTTTGTGAATACTAGTTGTATTATAAGTAGAATTCAAAGGTTCAACTGAATTAGTTGAAGAAATCGATGTCAAACGGATGAGATGAAATGATATAATTTCCAAAGTGACTATTTTCAAGCCAAAAGATATATGAGCAATAGATATTTAGAATGAATGTGAAGAACTTTTAGAATCAATAAAAATTCTTTGTCAAAAGAAAGCTTACTTTGATTGGCAACTGAAGAGGACTCAGAATCAACAAGCTCAAAATGAAATAAAAGCATGAAAATGATTGTCAACTATCGAATCAAATTAATGTGTTGACATTAAGGATACACCGAAATACAATAGAGTTTAGTGTATCATTGTCTTTGATACATAATTGCATCAAGACTACTTTCAAATGATGAGTCAAACGAAGTACATACGTGATTTTAAATGATTCGTATGCTTTTGATTAGCCCAAGCTACAAGTTTATAACGACGCCGCAAGGTGTCGTAAGGATTGAAATAATTCAATAATTACGGTGACCGAACAATTTCACCGTATAATCAACTGAAAGCTTTAATGAAGTAAATTTTGGATATTCATTTCGAATAGGATTTTCAAATGAAAAGAACAAATGAATATTATAGAATTTTCGATAAATGATGAAAGAAACATTAAGAGGTACACCGGAATATGATATGAATTTGTGTACTATTATCTTAACACATAATTGTATTAAGACTGTTTAAGATAATGAACCGACGAAATTAAAATTCGTTCATTAGGAGTGAAAATGAGAATAGCTCAAACTTCAAATTTATTATGACGCCACAAGGTGTCATAGTAATTGGAAATAGTAGCGGTGAATGAAACGAATTTCACCATGCTTTAAATCAAATGAAGTAAATCCGAATGTTTCAAATAAATCGAGTAGGATTGAAATCGAAATAATTGAATAATGTTTTTCGATCAAAGATGATAAAATAATAAAGATTAAGAAACGCTCGATTGTTGATATAAAAATCTTTAAGAGATACACGGAATATATGAAATGAATTTGTGTATCATTATCTTAGCACATGATTGTGTTAAGATTGATTTTATAGAATAAGACAACAAAGCGGATTCAATATAAATGAATAATTAAACCCGTATGCAACGAGATTTAGCACAAGCTTCAAATTTTGTGAAAACGTCACCACAAGGTGATCGTGACCAAATGAATGATTCAGTGAAAGTGAAAACCAAACAATTCTGTTATAGTTTTGAATAGATGAAGTACCTGACAAAATGTATTTATTTATAAACTTTTATTTGTACTAGGGTCAAATAATAACTTAACTTAGATATTATATATCAGCGATTACGTCTGGAATCATTTCTGCTTCTTGCGTAGTAAGTACGAATGCTCACGCGTTCTTCTTAGCTCTGTCTGTTGTTCTGACCTTGTTGTCAAGTGCTTTGGTTAGTTTAGGGCAATATGGTTTGATGTGTCCTGTTTCTCCGCAATTGAAACAAACATTAGTTTTCCTTCTACACTCTTCCTCTATATGTCCGGTCATCTTGCAGAAGTTACAGTAGGATGTTTTCCTAAAACGGCATCTTCTTAAATGCTTTTTGTTACGGGTTCTGCAGATAGGTTGTTCCAGTGACGGTTCAGTTCCTGTCTTCTTGTAGAATTCTTGGGACATTTTCTGGGCTAACTCTTTCTTCTTATTTTCTTCTCTTGTGCGGATTAGTCCATCTGTCAGCATGTTAGCTAGCTCGACTGCTTCTTCAATAGTCTGTGGTCTAGTGGCCTTAACTATGTCTCGAATTTCGCTAACTAATCCCCAAATATAACGAGAAATTAGTACAGGTTCTGGCGAAGCCAGAGTTGGTACCATTCTTGCATATTCGAAGAACGTTGTCGTATATTCACGACAATTCACATCTATCATTTTATGATTTAGGAACTTGTTAGCTATTCGTTCCTTTTCATAAGGAGGACAAAATTTTCTTTCTGCCACTTCCTTAAATTTTTCCCAGTTCATGGCATAAGCCATGTCGCTTCCTTTTGCCTGAAGAATTGTATTCCACCATTCTAAGGCTTCTTCCTTAAAGAGACTGGATGCATACATCACCTTATCTTCTTCGGCACATTTGCTGATTGTAAGAACAGCTTCCGTCTTTTCTAACCATCGCAGAGCAGCCGTGGCTCCTTCACTGCCTGCGAACTCAGTTGGTTTACAAGCTAGAAATTCTTTGTAGGTACACCCGAGAGTCATCGCCTTCTTTTTCTTGGGAAATGGGGTTTTGATAATATCATCATTACCTCCATTGACACTATGGCTAAAACCATCGTCACGAGTATGCTTGCTACTCGCAACTTTGGTAGGTTCTACGGTATTTTTAACAGCTTTAATTAATAAAGGTAAAGCATTAGCTATTCCTTGAGCTATTAGATTTTCTATAGCATTTTTATCCAAAGGATTTTCATTATTAGCATGAACTTCTGGATTATGTGGTACTTCATTCGACATCTGAATTGCAAACATTTTCACTTATAAATATCACAGAATAATTAGAACAAAACAATACTTCCAAGATATTATATGTGCAAATCGACATATATATATTCATATATATAACACATATGTTAATTTGTATCAGTTTCCTAACTTTATTGTTTAAGTTTAGGTATTAAAAGAACACCTAAAAAGCTTTAAGCAAGTGGCTCTGATACCACCTTCTGTCACGACCCCCGACCCACCCTGGACGGAATCGGAAGCCGTGAACAGTCCAGCGGTACCGGTGATTATTTTAAAAACGTTGCAGCGGAAATTTCATCAGGACCGTGAGTTAGGAAAAATATCAGAGTTTAGAAACACCGGATTTTATTTATTAAATAGATGGGATAAACCCATGTTTTATAAAGATAGCTTTAATAAGATAAATTTGTTTGCATAAAACAATATTTCTTAATTTGATTTAATTAATAAAATAAGCCACTTCTTGAAGCCTTTCAGTGTCGTATCCAGCTCTTATTTCAATCTACTGTAATTACCTGAAAAATGTTTGAAAAAGGTTTTGTCAGCGAAAACACTGAGTGAATTCATTCCATTTTATAAAATATATTGTTATACCTTACAGTATTAAGGTTTTATATCTATTTATATTTATAGAACTCAATCAGTATTTGTCACATAGCAGCAATTTCAATATGACATTAATCATATCACCCATTGGCTCGCGTTTGTCCAATAGTGAATTTATCAATTAATTATATTTTATTATTATTCAATTTATCTGTCACTAGGCGATTCCTGTGACTATAATCATATCATTGTTTATCATTCTTTTAACTAATTATTCTGGTCATATCACTGTTGATCATTCTTTCAACTAGTGATTCTATAACACTGTTGATCATTCTCTCAACTAGTGCTTTCGGTCATGTCACTGTTGATCATTCTTTCAACTAGTGACTCAGATTATATTACTGTTGATCATTCTTTCAACTAGTAATTTCTATTCATAACACTGTTGATCATTCTCTCAACTAGTGTCTTTGGACATGTCACTGTTGATCATTCTCTCAACTAGTGACTCCGGACTCAATTGTGTCCCTGTGACATTTCTTTGTCAAATATTTTACTTATGACATAAAACCATTTAATCCAGAAAATGACATATATCATTTTATGTCAAATTATTATAACTTATCAAATATAATATGTTAATTAAATAATTATAATATCATTATTTATTTTAATATTTTAACGTGACTAAGACTAAAATATAATCTTAGTAAAATGCATAATTTCCATTGTTATTGTAATCATGCTAATATTGACTAACTTTCTGGCAAATAATAACGAGAATCAAATAATATATAAAACCTTTCATACCAGCAGTTAATATAAAAACTTAATTACTGTAAGTATAACCGGTAATAATTTAGGATTCTGTAAAATCTTTGTAAATATAATTGTTTCACAAAAAGGTGATAAAACTGTGAGAAAATAGAGTGGACTCACAAACTGTGAGAAAAGAGAAATGAACTCACTTTGCATATTTCTACGAGCAAAGCTTAGTCTACAGATAATCCTTGATATATATTGCAGATTTAATTTGAGCAGAGCTTAGCCTATTTCTTAGCCTGGTAACCTAGTGCATACAAACTAGGTACATAACTAATACAGCATTTACGATAACTCACGAGATAAAACCTTCACAACGAATGACAAAGTGCAATCACTTAAACATCCGTCGGATTCACAACAAAGGACAGAGTTTTCCCCCAATTCGGGTGATACTCAACATCCTGTCGGAATCACAACTAATGACAAAGGATAGCCCAAGTTTGAGCAGCACTTAAACATTCATTGGATAGTTTCAATCGATCGGACAATGAATCGTAGCAGCGATTGAGTTAATACCATGTTTGCAGCAGCACCCCGCTATACTAATTAGGGTTTTGTGTGTGTTTCTGAAGTAATTGGACAATATCTCAGCGAGAATTTGAAGTTTGAACGTCGTTCCAGCGCCCAGAATCAAGTGCCAATGTCCTCTATTTATACCCAAAATTTGTCAAGGCTTGCGCACCGTAGCCATTATTTCCCTACGATGCGCAGGGGACTCAAAGTGGCTATTTGCTTGCCGCGTGTGTTTGGAGTGCAGGTGAGTCGACGATTCGATTAAATTCGAATTTTATAATAACTTATAAGGATAATCATCAAGTAGGGAATGCCCCCCCTGAGTTTTAGGGGCCCTGATCCTGATTCTGATTGTTCTGGAAATTTTAGGGTTCGCGTAGAATTACTTGGGTGTCTCAATTAAGGTTTCCTATTGAATAAAATAATAATATAAATTGGACTTTTAATGAGGGTTGTTACAGATGACCCGTTTAAAAATTTGGTTTTGTTTGCTTAACGCCTTTGGGGGGTTAATGACCATGTCCCGAATATCCTTGGCATCATTCATGGAATGGCCACGACCTTAGCACCGAGTGTAGGCGTACACCCGTCAGTGCATTTAAAATCAATAAGGTATAACCGCCGGTTATGAGAATAACTCGTCGCGGGACTATACCATGTGGTGTGTCTATTAATCTTTAACCCGACATGAACCTGGCAACTGAACGCATAACAAACATGTAATTCTTTTACAAGTTTATATATAAATAATTATCCCAAGTTATAAAAAGTTTTGTGCCACGTGCATTCAAATCAATTTTCTAAACCTTTTCAAAAATGAGTCAGTAAATTGTATTTACCAGTGTAAACTGACGTATTTTCCCAAAAAGGTTAAGTGCAGGTACTACGCGTAATAGGCTGGCCTCTCCTTTGCATCATTAAGAGTCTCGCAAGCTTGGATGCATTATGAGTCTGTTGAACTATGTTTTCTATTTATTTGATCCGCCTGTGGATCTGTTTTCAATTACGTTGTGATACTTAATATTACAATTTTATTCAGTTGAAATAAATCTATCTTTTGCTTCCGCTGTGCATTTAAAATTGTGTTGTTTGACTATGATGATATCAACTACATCACGATACTCCCCACCGGTAATACCTGGAAATATCGTGGTGTGACAGGTTGGTATCAGAGCCAACACTGAGTGAATTAAACACTAGCCTTTTGTGTTTAATCTCAGTTACATAGTTGCACATTCCTAAATTTTCGAGTCTAGACAAAGAACTTAGGACAAATCCAGATTTTTTTTTTTATTTTTGTCATTTATATATATCCCTTGTTGTTATCTCTGTTTATGTTGACAGGTTAAAAGATGCCACCAAAAGTAAGAGGGAGAGGAAGAGGCAGGGGGCCACTCGTCGCCCCGAATGATCATGAGGCCGGGCCTTCGCACCGGCGAACACCATCAGATTCCCATAGCCGGAGTCCTCAAGATAACTGGAGGACCTATACTGAACCAGCAAGGTGCTCAGTTTCGTTGAGCTCCTCCCCTTTGTTTCAAAACTCCTTTGGGCCTCATTCTGAAAACGAGCCCCATAATTCCCACCAGTCTTACATTCCTCTCCAGGGCCACAACTCACCTTTTGACGACCCAACGCCCCTTTTCCAGAGCCGGTTTAACCCGGCAAACTACCTTGGAGAACCAGTGGGTTTTAACCCACTAGGACCTGAAGACCATTTCTCTGGTGACCATGCAATGGACATGGACGAGGACACCGATCCCGCAGAGCCACCGTCCGGAACCCCTAACCACCCCATCGAAATTTTGGATGGGTCACCTTTCGTGGGATCACCTTATAATGGTCCCGACAGTTATGAAGAAAGGTTTCGACAGATCGACTGGGTGTTTACTCCCAGTTACCACAACTCTCCACAGCAGCAGCAGCAGGATCCCTCTGAGGATTCTCGTTATGTCGCGGTCACTCCGCCACCACCACCAGTTCAGCAACAGCCTCCGGAGCCACCGAGGCGAAGGAGAACAACTGCACGGATGTCCGTGCGAGGAGGAGAGCGTATCAGCACCCCTCAACCTACTAGTGGCAGCCGCTACTCGCCACTCCATGAAGAACCGCAGATGGGTGGATCTTCAAACCCCGTCTCGGAAGTAAACTCGACGCCTATCGCGCCACCACCGTTGGGCTTTGGCGACCCTATACCTACATACACCGGTGCGGCGGCGTATAATCCCTTTGAGCAGCCGATCCACACCAACTACAACTATGCAGAGGCCGACCCTTACCTGGTAGCAGCGGCAAACTACAATGCCCATCATCCGGAAGGATCCTTTGGGATCCCATACCAAGTCGGATGCTCACACTATGGGTACCCACCTTATGGGTATCATCAACCGCCGCCTCCTCAACCTCCACTATATCAGCAACCCCCGCAGCCGCCAGCAATGTCGCCCCCACAGCATCAGGAGATCCTTCAAAGGATTAATGAGTCGCGGCAGGAAGTGCGGGAAGATCGTAGGCAAAACCGTGGAATGTTCAAGAGTCTGGCGAACTTAATTAAAGGGAAAAGCAAAAAGGACTATTAAATCCTTTATTTGTTTGTTTATTTTAGTGTTGTGGTTAAGTCCCTGCGTGGACTTTTGTTTCTGTATTCAGCCCCTGCGTGGGCATGTCTATCTGTATTCCGCCCCTGCGTGGGCATGTTTTTTTTTTCTGTTTAACCCCTGCGTGGGTATGTTATTTCTGTTTAAGCCCCTGCGCGGGCATGTTATTCTTGTAGAAGTCCCGTTTAGGGCAAATCTGTACTTGGTTAATTTTTGTAGTGGAATGATTGAAATTTAAATTTTCATTTTATTAAAGTATATGCATAAATATAATATGTGAAATGAATGAAAATATAACATTCCTTTCTAAAACCTATCATTATAATAAAATGATAAAAATCTAAAAAGGGACAAAACCTAGCCGTGTGTCGTTATAAGACAGGGCCAAGATGGTAATTCCTCAACTTAGATTCAGGTCCTTATTAACACCTCAATTTAGGATTGTTCTGCGTTAAATATTAAAAAGAATCTTAAAGGTAAAACCTAGTCTATATGTCGTTGCAGACATGACGAAGATGGTAAAGCCTATTCAAAAGGTTCCAATCCTTGTTAACATCTGAAAACATGTTAACACTCTTGACAAAATGTGATTCGATAAAATCGCATGAGTCATCCTTATATTGGATTCTTCCAACTTCTTTTTATTAATTAAAACATCCATGAGGGATATAACGCCTACGGGCTATACTCATTGTCATATAAGACAAAAGACAGTCGTGGTCTTCGACCCCCTGTTAAGAAGAGGTAATGAATTATAATTAAAACCTCAATCCATGACCCTATAAGATCATGATTAAAGATTTAAAACTGTCCACATGACTAGGCCTTTTTGCCATTAATATATCTTAATTGTAACTAAGGATTATTATAATAAAAATCTTAAATATATATATATATATATATATATATATATATATATATATATATATATATATACATATAGGAATAAGTTAAAATGAGAACCACCTCGAGTTGTAAGAACCAGCGAGAACCACCCCCGCGGAGGGCCGTTGACCACGAAATTTTTTTTACACCTAGATCCGTATATTTTAACACGGGGGGTAAATTTTGGGTTTAAACGGCGCGCCCGAGGGGGTAGTTTTTTACGCCCAAAGTTTGGTTAAAAAAAAAAGAAAAATTAAAAAAATTAAAAAAACCCAAACTTTGGGCGTAAAAAACTACCCCCTCGGGCGCGCCGTTTGAACCCAAAATTTACCCCCCGTGTTAAAATATACGGATCTAGGTGTAAAAAAAAATTCGTGGTCAACGGCCCCCCGCGGGGGTGGTTCTCACTGGTTCTTACAACTCGAGGTGGTTCTCATTTTAACCTTCCCCTATACATATATATGCCTAACAAATTAATCAAAATGGTTCTTAAATATCATGATTAATAAATCTTCTACAATGATAAAACTGTTATAGACCTCTGAATGAGTTAAAATCATTATTTTATGTAGCAATCAAGCTACATGGCTGGGTCAGACGAAGCCAACAGTCACCCCAGAGAAAATCATGACACCTCTAGAGTCAACATAGCAGGAGCAGAATTACAAGCTTTAATAGATAATGCTCTGACGCGAGCTTTGGAAAGGCAGTTCAATGAATCCAGTGGTACGCATGTCAGGACCCAATCTATACCACACTCTAAGCCACCCTCAAGGACTAATACTGCTCACAAGAGTGATTCCCATCACTCAACGAACCAGAGGAGTGTTCCATCTAAGAAAGTTGTGCTGAACCAAGAACCACGTGCTAAAGGTTGCACCTATAAGTACTTTGTTTCCTGTAAACCCAGGGATTTTACTGGGGAAAAAGGAGCAGTTGACTGCATGTCATGGTTAGATGAGATGGACACCGTGGTAGATATCAATGGTTACGCTGATAAGGATGTGGTAAAGTTTGTATCTCAGTCATTCAAAGGCGAGGCATTAGCATGGTGGAGATCTTTGATCCAGGCCACCGGAAAAATCCCACTGTACAATTTAACATGGGATCAATTTGTTGCTCTCATCAAGGAGAACTACTGCCCTCAGCATGAGGTTGAAAAGATTGAAGCTGATTTCTTGTCATTGGTTATGAAAAACCTAGATTGTCAAGCCTACCTTACAAGCTTCAACACCATGTCAAGACTGGTTCCGTATCTGGTGACTCCGGAACCCAAGAGGATAGCTCGTTTCATTGCGGGTTTAGCCCCAGAAATCAAGGCAAGTGTTAAGGCCTCCAGACCAGCTACTTTTCGGTCTGCAGCTGATATATCATTGTCCCTTACTTTGGACGCGGTCAGGCAGAGATCGCTGAGAAACACAGACTCTGAGAAGAGAAAGCGTGAGGATGACAACTCACGACGTTCAGACAAGAAGCGTAAAGGAAACAATGACCACAAGAAGAGTTCTGGAACTAAGAAGGATGGTCATCAGTCGGGTGATAAGCCCAAGTGTAAGGTCTGTAAGAAGCACCACTTCGGGAAGTGCAGATATGAATCGAAATCCCAGTCACAGCCAAGAGTTTGTGGGATTTGTAAATCCTCAGAGCACAAGACCTTAGACTGTAAGAAAATCAAGGATGCTACGTGTTATAACTGCAATGAAAAAGGGCATATCAAGTCCAACTGCCCAAAGTTTGCTAAGAAAGCTGAGGAAGGGAAAAAGACCAATGCTAGGGTCTTCCGAATGGATGCACGAGAAGGTGTCCAGAATGATAATGTCATAACAGGTACCTTCCTTATTAATGACATTTATGCAAGGGTGTTATTTGATTCGGGAGCAGATAAGTCATTTGTTGATAATAAGTTTTGTAAGTTGTTAAACCTACCTGTTAGAACCCTAAGCATAAAATATGAGGTTGAATTAGCCGATGGCACCATAGAAACCGCATCAACTGTGTTAGATGGATGTTTCATATCCATTAGGAACCACTTTTTTCCTTTGTCCTTACTTCCTTTAAAGTTAGCCGGTTTCGACATAGTAATAGGCATGGACTGGTTATCTCATAATCAGTCCCAGATTGTTTGCAACAAGAAGCAAGTAGTGGTCAAGACTTCATCTGGTGAGCCACTTACCATTCAGGGAGATACCCAGTATGGACTGCCTGAGCAAGTGTCTATGCTCAAGGCATCTAGGTGTTTGAAGAACGGTTGTGTCATTTACATGGCTCAAGTGACTATTGATGAGCCGAAGCCTAAGATTAAAGATATTCCCGTCATTTCTGAATATCCCGAAGTATTCCCTGAAGAACTACCTGGTTTGCCACCAGATAGGCAAGTAGAATTCAGAATTGACATTATTCCAGGAACAGCACCTGTTGCAAGGGCACCTTACAGGTTAGCACCAACAGAGATGAAAGAGTTAAGGACTCAGTTAGATGAATTGTTGGCAAAAGGTTTCATTAGACCTAGCTCGTCTCCATGGGGAGCACCAATCCTATTTGTGAAGAAGAAGGATGGGTCGATGCGTCTATGCATCGACTATCGCGAGCTTAACAAGGTCACTATCAAGAATAGATATCCACTGCCCAGGATCGACGATCTGTTCGATCAACTGCAAGGGGCAAGTTACTTCTCTAAGATCGACTTGAGGTCAGGCTATCATCAGCTGAAGGTTAAAGAGGAAGATGTACACAAGACTGCATTTAGGACTCGTTATGGTCACTACGAGTTCCTAGTGATGCCTTTTGGGCTCACTAATGCACCAGCGGCGTTCATGGATCTCATGAATCGCGTCTACAAGCCCTACCTAGATAAGTTCGTCATCGTCTTCATCGATGACATTCTCATTTACTCGAAGAGTCAAGCAGACCATGAGAAACATCTTCGATGCATCCTGAAGCTGCTTCAACAGGAAAAGCTCTATGCCAAGTTTTCGAAGTGTGAATTCTGGCTTCGTGAAGTCCAATTCCTTGGACATGTTGTTAGTGAGCGTGGTATCCAAGTAGATCCCGCTAAAGTTGAAGCTGTCATGAATTGGCAAGAGCCAAAGACGCCTACAGATATTCGTAGCTTCCTAGGTTTAGCAGGATATTATAGGCGATTTATTGAAAATTTCTCAAGGATTGCTGCGCCCTTAACTTCGTTGACATGTAAGAATATTAAGTTTGACTGGGGTCCTAAACAACAAGAATCCTTCGATATTTGAAGCAGAAGTTGAGCAACGCTCCAGTATTGACGTTGCCCGATGGAATTGATGAATTTGTGGTGTATTGTGATGCATCGCACACAGGTATGGGATGTGTGCTCATGCAGAAAGGCAAGGTCATTGCCTATGCTTCTCGACAGTTAAAGGTGCACGAGAAGAACTACACCACCCACGACTTGGAGTTGGGTGCCGTTGTATTTGCACTAAAACTATGGAGACATTACTTGTATGGAACCAAGTGTGTGATCTATTCTGATCACAAAAGCCTTCAACATCTGTTCAATCAGAAGGAATTGAACATGAGGCAGCGACGATGGATGGAAACTTTGAATGATTATGATTGTGAGATAAGATACCATCCTGGCAAGGCAAATGTAGTCGTCGATGCCTTAAGTAGAAAGGAAAGGGTGAAGCCGATAAGAATCAATGCCAAGAGCATTGAATTAAAGAATAGTTTGAATGAAAGGTTGTTAGCTGCGCAGAAAGAAGCTGTATTAGAAGCTAACTATCCTGATGAAAAGCTAGGAGTAACTGAAGAGCAGTTATCCTATGGCAAAGACGGAATCCTAAGGTTAAATGGACGAATATGGGTTCTAGTTTATGGAGGACTTCGGGATGTGATCCTTCAGGAAGCCCACAGTTCTAAATACTCCGTTCATCCTGGAGCTGACAAGATGTACCAAGATCTGAAGGCAAATTATTGGTGGATAGGCTTAAAGAAGTCTATAGCTACCTATGTAGCCAAATGTTTGACGTGCACTCAAGTCAAAGCTGAACATCAAAAGCCGTCAGGTTTGCTACAACAGCCTGAACTTCCCACCTGGAAGTGGGAGATGGTGACAATTGATTTTATCACCAAGTTGCCAAAGACAAAGAAAGGAAATGATACTATATGGGTCATAGTAGATAGACTGACTAAGTAAGCACATTTCCTACCCATCAAGGAAACCCATAGCTCCGACATATTGGCCCAGTTATACGTAGATAAGATTGTATCTCTTCATGGCATACCAGTGTCTATTATCTCTGACAGGGATACTAGATACACATCACATTTTTTGAAAAGTTTCCAACAGTCTTTGGGCACACGCTTAAATTTTAGTACGGCTTACCATCCTCAGATGGACGGGCAGAATGAGCGTACAATTCAAACTTTGGAAGACATGCTTCGTGCTTGTGTGATTGACTTAGGTGGTAGTTGGGATAACCACCTGCCATTGATCGAATTCTCCTATAACAATAGCTACCATACAAGCATTAAGGCAGCACCTTTTGAGGCATTATATGGTAGGAAATGCAGAACGCCTATTTGTTGGGCAGAAGTAGGAGAAGCCCAGTTATCGGGACCTGATATAGTCCTTGAAACGACGGACAAGATTGTCTAAATTCGTGATCGCCTAAAAGCTGCCAGGGACAGGCAGAAAAGTTATGCTGATAAAAGGCGAAAACCTCTAAAGTTTGAGGTTGGTGATAAGGTTTTACTTAAAGTGTCACCCTGGAAGGGGGTGATGCGTTTTGGTAAGAAAGGTAAGCTAAGCCCAAGGTATATAGGACCATTCGAGATCATCTAATGGGTAGGAACAGTGGCTTATAAGTTAAACTTACCTGAAGAGCTCAGTGGTATTCACAATGTATTCCACATCTGCAATCTAAAGAAATGTCTAGCTGATGAGTCGCTAGTCATGCCACATACGGATGTGCACACAGATGAAAGCTTAAAGTTTGTTGAAAAACCCTTGTCGATCGAAGATCGACAGGTGAAGAAGCTTCGAATGAAGCAAGTGCCGATTGTAAAGGTCAAATGGGATGCTCGCAGAGGTCCCGAGTATACGTGGGAGGTAGAATCCACAATGAAAGAAAAATACCCTCATTTGTTTCAGTAAATCTCTAGGTCGAGATTTCTTTTAAGGGGGTGAGGATATAACACCTCGAAAATTTATGTCCAATAATGTATCGACACGTGTCATAAGCTTTAAACGTGTAAAAGATTACTTTAGAAGGACTAAAGTTGACAAACAAAGAAAGTATGTGAATATAAGGGTACAAAGTGTCAACAATGGATAAATATACTTTACTGTAACCCTACACGATGTTTATACCCTTAAACGAATGAATCATGGATCATACGAAGCTAATTGTGGAAGAAAGTGAGAGATTACAAACTACAGGGGTTAAAAGTGTCAACATGTTTAAAGTATACCTCTGAGTGACCTTTTAGCGAACCCGAAGCTTTTGAACGATAAATTATACTCACTAGAATATGTGATAAAAATTTCACCAAGTTTCGTTATCGTATGAGAAAGTTATGACAATATTCGTATACGAGGGGTTAAAAGCGTCAACGTTGAAATTTAAGGCTTTTCGGGTGATCACAAAGTTAACCAAGGACTTAACAAAGTTTGTATATGTCTTGGAGCCCTTAAAAGTTAAGTTAGAGGGTCAAAAATGCAAATTTGGAACTTAAAACCACGTTTAAAAGGACCAGGGGCTGAAATGTAATAAAGGAAACTTGTTTGGCTGGTTCTGATCACCCACACGGGGCGCGTAAGGTGAGACTAGAACCTTACGCGGGCCGCCTGGACCTCCCAGCATCAGAAAACGCGCACAGGTGCCAGTTCAGGCCTGTTAACCGGCTCAAAACCTTGTTTTTACATACCAGGGGCTGCCCCAATGGTATATCATGCACTAGGGACAGTTGTGATGATCTGAATCCATGCATAGAGTTGTTTGGCATCATCTTGTGAGATCAAATCACCTATATAAGAACCCACAAGTTGCAACATTGTGATCATTCATTTCAAAAACTCTCACAACTCAACTCCTGGAGTTTGCTGGAGCTCAAGGACTTTTCCTAGTGATCTCTAGTCGTGCTTAGGACCTTTGTAAGTGTCCTTAACCTTCCTTAATTCAGTTTTGCTTAGTTTATTAGCTTAAAGTCAAACCGTCGTAATTAAGGTTTGACTTCGTCATTAATCAATAATTGTCCAGTCAAATATCGAATTAAAAGTACCTATGAGTTGGTAATTAGGTGGGCAATAAACCCTTAAAAGGGCACCCTCTGATTCCCACTCTAACTAGGTCAATTGTCGGGTCAAAGTTAATCTTAAAAAGTCAACAAAAAGCTTATTTTCAAATTAATGCATAATTAGCAATGTAGGATCCATGAAACCTGTTTAATCATTAATATAACTTGGTAATTAATGTAAGAACATGTCTAAACATGTTCAACCCGACAATTTTCAGTTTAGGCTCGGTTCGGAACCGAAAGTCGCATAATTTGACTTTTGCTTTGACTTTCAGTTCTGACCCAATGTAGCATGTTTTAGAAATGCCTTAGAGCCTTAATAGGGCCAAGTTACATGTTAGTATAACCCTCTTTGATTATACAACTTGGTTCATTAGTTATCCGATTCATATGCATGTTTCCGTTAAATGCTTAAATGTTGACTATTATGCCCATATGACCTTAAAACGTGATTTTTGAAAATGTAAAAGAATAGAAACCTTAGTTACTGATTTATAAACTTGTCCCTAAAATTTGACATCAGTTTGAGGTCTAGACTAGGAGTTATGCTCATTAGCGTAATTAGAAAGCTTTTTATTAATTAAACGGCATAATAGCATATAGCCTATCTAAACCTAATTTTTAATACCAAACTTTTTACCTACTGATATAAAATAATATTTTGGGATTTTTGAAGATTTTTATTTAATTTTAGGCTGAGCATAACATAGAGTTCTAAGTTTGATTCGGTAATTGCCGGTTTTGCCCTTTTGACCTATAAAATGAGTTTTACAAATTATTTTGATTCCAAACCTTTTTCTACTGATCTAATATGATAAATAAAATATTTTGAGCCTTCTGGAATAATAAAAATATCAGCTTTCCTTTAAAAACCCGGAAATAGCTCAAAATCGTCTTTTTAAGCGTTTTTAACGCATAGTATGTATTAAAACTATTTTAAACATATAAGGTTTGATACCTATTGATATTTTCAGTAAATTTTTATATATTAACAGTAAGCAAAAGTTTTAAACTCAGATTTCCAGTTTTGACCTTTTTAGCCTATGTGAAATTACCAAAATGCCCCTAAGGTGCATAGTTTGGTTTTAAATGATAAATTTCACATATATGTAATACCCTACTGTTATAACTTATTAAATTAAATATTTTTACTGATTATATCAGACCTGTAACTCAGATTATTATTTAAACTCTTTTATAACCTTTAAAATGACCAAAATGCCCCTACGGGGCATAGTTTGAGTTTAAATTCGTTTTGGGCATAATAGAAGATATCTTACTGATGTCACAACATATTTAAGGCATATTAACTTAGGAAACCTGTATATGACTCTTATGGTTACCCGTTATGCAGTTTTCGCGTTCGGTTTGGTTTATGTAACTAGTCTGCATAAATTTACCCAAAACGGGTCAAACCTTATCGTTTTTGTCTCAAAATCCAGAATGTGTTTAATTAAACCATATTACACAAGTCTCCAAACTTGTCGGGTCTAAATCACATTCTATTCCGGTCTTCGCTTAATCGTGCGTTTGAACCGTATCTTCTTTAAAACTAACCGGTCTAAGTTTAGGCTTAATTAAAGACCCGTTAGAAATCTAATATGTTATTAAAAACCTTTGTTCCAGAATAGGAGACCCGGTAAAAGCTACGTACACTTGCCGTTTGTGATAAATACTAGCAAAGGTAAATACTTTTAACTTATTTTCCCTATACGGGCTTGGGGTACGGTATATAAAATACCGCTTGGTCGGGCATTCGACTTTAATCGTTTGGTGGTTAAATATTATCGAGATGACCCGTTTAAAAATTTGGTTTTGTTTGCTTAACGCCTTTGGGGGGTTAATGACCATGTCCCGGATATCCTTGGCATCATTCATGGAATGGCCACGACCTTAGCACACGGGTGTAGGCGTACACCCGTCAGTGCATTTAAAATCAATAAGGTATAACCTCCGATTACGAGAATAACTCGCCGCGGGGCTATACCATGTGGTGTGTCTATTAATCTTTAACCCGGCATGAACCGGGCAACTGAACGCATAACAAGCATGTAATTCTTTTACAAGTTTATATATAAATAATTATCCCAAGTTATAAAAAGTTTTGTGCCACGTGCATTCAAATCAATTTTCTAAACCTTTTCAAAATGAGTCAGTTAATTGTATTTACCAGTGTAAACTGACGTATTTTCCCAAAAAGGTTACGTGCAGGTACTACGCGTAATAGGCTGGCCTCTCCTTAGCATCATTAAGAGTCTCGCAAGCTTGGATGCATTATGAGTCTGTTGAACTAAGTTTTTTCCGTTTATTTGATCCGCCTGTGGATCTGTTTTCAACTACGTTGTGATACTTAATATTACAATTTTATTTAGTTAAAATAAATCTATCTTTTGTTGCCGCTGTGCATTTAAAATTGTGTTGTTTGACTATGATGATATCAACTACGTCACGATACTCCCCACCGGGCCCACCGGTAATACGTGGAAATATCGGGGTGTGACAGGTGTCCCACATCCAAGATGGGGTTGTAGCCGTTGGGTGAGGGGTGGTATAGTTAACCACCAGGGTGTTGTTATTTTGAGGCAAGACATTGTGTTCTCGTAGGAAGCGACTAAGTTTGCGACAATCTTTGGTATCATGTCTGGGAATGTTACAATAGTAGCAATAGGTGTTGTTGTTGCGAGTCGGGCGAGTGTTGGTATTGGTAGTTCTAGATGGCCATTGGTTTCGGGTTGTGGGTGGATTTGGGTTGCGTGTTGGGCGATTGTCATAAGTAGTGGGTTGACAGTTGTGGATGATTGGTTTGGCCATGGTGAATCGAAAGAAAAGAAAAAGGGAAGCGGACATAAGGTGTCTGTCGAGTTTTGGATCGGAGATGGCTCAAGGGAGCATTTAGGCTCTTGATACCATATAAACAATAGAAGTTTGTATTGAATCAAGGATACATTCTAGTTATTCACAACACAATATATAGAGGTACAATGATTACAAAATAATTACAAGGGCTTGATCTTTGGGCAAGAATTATGGATGGTCAAGGGCTTGATCTTTGGGCAAGAATTATGGACGGTCAATCATCTTGATTGATTGGTTAAATGGAGAGAATAATTTTCCATTTAATGGTGACTTAATTAGTGGGTTTGATACTTTTCACCTAACCCTTGTTTTTTTTAACTGCCAACATAACACTTTATTTATTAAAATAGCCAGAGGCTATACCACATATACAAACAAGCCCAACTGGGCACCCAAGAAACAAAAAACCACCAGACTTTGAGCAAATTACAACATAACAGAAACAAAGAAAAAACTCAGCCAAACAGAAACTCAACCAAAGTCATCGAACCTTCTCCAAGCTTCCCATGTGATGTTTTGATCTTTAGAACGGTTTTTTACCCATAATTGCATTTCATGTATAAAATATACAAGACTTTGCCAATTAATTATAGTTTACACTATTCTCATTTGCTAATTAATTATGGTTTACACTGTTCTCACATCTTTATATCTTATTTTCATATACCTTTTTAATTTATCTCTCTCATCATTATCATCATCATCGTACTCAGTAAATCTCATCAATAGCAAAGCAAAGGTAGTGTCTGAGAAGGGTAAGATGTAGACAGCCTTACCTCTACCCCGTACGAATAGAGGGACTGCTTCCAGTAAGACCCCCGGCTCAATAGTAGTTTTGCATCAAGCCTTGGACATAAGGCACATAACTCAGCAATCGGGACAAAGACCAGTTAGTGCATGTACCCTTTTGTCTTTCAGCTATCAACGCCACCACATGATGCATGATTAACCGTCCTTAGCTTTTAACATTATTTTCACGAAATTGGTAAAATAACGTTAAAATTAGTGCACTTTCACTTTTGCCCCCGATGGCCCACACATATATACATTATATGCGCATACCGCACGCGGTGCGTAAAGTGTATAGAAGTATGTTAGTTTTTTATCCGTAACATCAATGTAGTCTATCTATGTCATGGGTCTTACAATTCTCAATTTATTTAACAACTAATGGTACACAGCTCCTAATCTCTACTAAATTACACCAAATTATCATCTTACTTGAGTTTAATCCCAGGACCTCTCACTAAAAGGCAAGAGTCTTTACCAAGTGAGTTTGCTTCCATATTAGCCTTACATATCTAACAGCCCAAAGGTCTCGTTCCAACATCACTGTACATTTAATAATCTATGAGGGAAAACATGTACGTTTAATATAAACATCTATACTTATATTGAAAAAAACAGCCTTTTAATGCAAAACCTTTCACAGAATTGTTTTTTCATGGGAAAACTATAAAATTAAATATCAAAAAACCCAAAAGACAAATTTTAAACCTTAAAAAAAACAGGTTATCATAATTACGATTAACCTCTTGTTTACCATAAACACGCATTTTAAACACTATAAAAGAATGATGATTAGTTTAATTCAAAACATCAACAATTGTCTTTTAAAAAACCGTCCGTGAAAAAACAAATCAAAAATCAACAACACCAACAATACTCTAGATGGCAAGCAGATGCTTCTACCACTGGTCAGACACCAGCGATGTTAAAACGCAATTCTCTATTTGGCCAGTCAAAGAAAAAAGAGCAGATGAAGAACTAAACAGCAAAGTCCGCATCATCAGTGATGATAATTATAAGAAAACCTGGAGCAGCATCGGATTGCTTGATGAAGTCCTCCACTCTCCTCCATCAGATTTCAAGAACAATGCAGAAGAGTTTATCACACAACTGCTAAAACTGGATCAGAAAATCTGCGACATGCTAGCCGAACTGCAAAACAAAAGAGATAATGAAATTGCATGGAAAAAGCGAGAATCTACGAAATCCTAGCAAGTGTTAATTGTAGTGTGTAATATTTTATGCATTATTCAGTTTTTAATCTTTTTTTGAATTAAATTTAATATACTATCAATATGCATATTAACATATTCTAAAATCTGAATGTTAATAAAAAAATCAGCATTATCAACACTTGATTCTTCATAATCAAATTAAATAAGTATAACTACAATTAAAAAAATAAGCCACAAACCTAACATTCAACTCTCCCATTAAAGAAGGTAGCACATGCAACTTTCAACGATGTTTGTTGCAACAACGATGTTGAAACGTTGATGTGTCATGGGAAGCTTCGTTGAAACGACGATGTTGGAACAATGATATTGGAACGATAACGTGTAAACAAAATCAGTAATCGTAGATTAACCAGTTGAATCATGGGAGCTCTGCATTTGAGAGAGAGAGCCGGATTTCTCGCAGATACGAGTGAGAGTGATAAATTGAAATTTGAATGTAAAGTCAGAATCATGTATGTATGTTATATATGTATGTATATGGTTTGAATTTTGAATCTGGAGCCATAATTTTAAATCTGGGCAGCGATTTTGATAGCAAATCTTTGATTTTTTGATAGATGAATATGAGCAGAGGTTTTGATAGCAGAGCTTTATGTCACACCCCAACCGATGGCGGAAACATCGGGATGAGACGAAGGGTGTATAGATTGCAAGAGACTTCATAACACTATGTGACAATATTTAATTAAATTCGAATTTCATTGCAATTGCTAAATTGTCATACAATAATCAAAACAAAATACAACATTGTTTCAACAAATAACATAACATTAAAAGATAAACGATTTATAGGTGTGTATCTAGTCCACCCTATTTTTGTTTCATCTTTCATCATACTTCAACAATTTAACCTGCAACATGTATTAAAATAGAGTTTCAATGCAAAAGCAAAGGCGAGTATACAAGTTTGTTTACATAGCATAATAGAATAAAAAAAAACTCAAATCCAACATGATTCATAATATATGATTACTAGTATGCAATTTTGGCGTACAATATGATCAAACCCTAGAATACAACGCATAAAATAGCCTAATCCCAATAGTTTAGCGGGGTGGTAATGTTTAACTTAACAATACCCAATAGAATAGCGGGCGGGGCGTTAATCCTATACCGCTATAATTGTTAAGGTGGGCGAGCAAAGTTAGCATATAACGTTCCAAATCGTTCACATAGCATACGAGAATAACAAGTAAGTCACATTAGTTTCATGCTTGATCAAGGATTGAGTATGTTTAGTTTAAAAGTTGTTTGCATAATTATACATGTTGCATCCCAAAGTGTAAAGGGGAAAAAAGGATCGAGTATACTCACATAATTGCTAAGTCTTCCGATTATCCAAATGTTGACGAGTGTAAGAGATTAGGAGGTTGGAACACCGAAGTCTTGATATTATGAGTTGTTACGATTTCGACTCCTAGTAAATAACGCACGAGTAAAGATTGGAGCAATTCAAGAGTACGAACGAAACGATTATCCTAGATTTTCAAATAACACGTAACGAACTTATTAATATTTGTAGATTAAATAAGATTCCAAATATATATTGGTGGATAAGTTAATTACATGCCTAGTATTTATTGTTCCCACAATTCATAGTTTATTTTGTTAATAGCTTTTGTCATAAAAGAAATAAAAAAAAACTATTAATTTATTTGGTTTCTTTTTCTTTATAAATAAATCTAATACCTTTATGTTATATCATAAAAGAAATGGTATAAAAGAAATAAGGAAACCAGGTCACCGGGGGTTCGAACAAGTGACCTCTGGTTCGTTCAACAACACTCCAGCCAGCGGGTTATCTTCTTCTTAAATGAAAACAACACGCACAGTAACCACTATGCTGCATCCTTTTAAATATGTTAATATAATAATTAGAGAATACAAATATCTAACTTATTGCTTTATGAGAGAGTATTTTTTTTTAAACAGTTTCTAAATGATTAAATAACTTTTCTTTTGTAAAATTACAAAATTTAAAGTGGGTCAAAAGAAAGCTCCAGGCATGGGTCGAACCAAAGTTGAACATACAACAAACAAAAGAAAAGGTTATGGGTGAAAGGTTCTTTTTGTCCACTAATTTCGATTTATAAGGCAAACAATTATTATGAACCGCATTATGTTTTATATATATATTATCATCTAGATGATCATCTTCTTTAAAATAAAACCATCGAATATCACTATTATGATTTTGTTTGCTGAATATATAGTTCCTCAAGTTTCTTTAGACAAGAAAACAATGAAATGGATTTAAAACAACTGAAAGCGAAACGCAAATGGATGAGAAAGAAAAAGTTATATACCGAAACGGTTCGCGAGTTGATCAACGTTTTAACCCAACCAGAAACAGGACTGAACCTGTTGACTGTTTTGACCGAACCTGAAACCGAACCAGACTTGAAACATGACCCGAGTTCGCCCGAACAAACCCACATTCGAAACAATCCAAAACTGAACCAAACTACTACCGTGAACACCCCCGTCGCTGAACCGGAACCCGAACCAAAATCCACCGTGCCAAAACTGAAACAGAACCCAAAATCGAACAAAACTCGTCTCGAATCGAACCACATACCTGAACCGACGGGATATAACTCGAGCCAAACGACTAAATCGAGCATAAACTGGGCCTAAACTGACCCGAGAAGAAGAAAAAAACATCTTTACCGCCGCCGTTGCCGGCGCGGCTATCGTTTCCGGCGACCGGTACGGCTGCCGCCGCCGTCTCTTCTCTCTCTCCCATCTCGCTTTCTCTCTCTTCGGTACCGTTGCCGTGTGCCGCCGCCATAGAGGTGGCTGGCCGTTCTTTTAGAGAGGGGAAATAGGTGAGTGTGGGTGTGGGGTTGATGGTGCTTGCCGGGAAATCCAACCGGAGAAGATGAGGGGTCGAGGGGGAGGGGGTGAGCTCTGATGGTTGTTTTGTGTGTGTAATTTAGAGAAAAGAGGAGGGTGTTGTGTGTGTGTTTATAAGTTGCAGAAGGGTGTAGGTGTAGAAGGAAGTGGTAGTGTTTTAGGGTTTTCTCAAAGAGATGAAGATGGTGTGCGTGGTTGATCTGAGGTTTTCAAAAAAAAAAAAATGAAGTAGCTACGGCATTATTCTATATAAATAAAAAAAGAAAAAAAATGAAGATGGTGTACAACTAGGTTATTACCACGTGTATTACACGGGTTGAATAAAGAAAAAAAAATTAAATAGTTACTAATGAAATTTTGTAATTATAAACCATATTTTTTAGACGATTTATAATAAAGGGTGATATACATTAGGAGCATGTGACGTTTATTAAATTTATTCATTAAAAGTTAGATAAAGATTATCTATAAATAATAATATCTTAGTTCATGAGTAATTAAAAGATATCAAGTTATCAACTAATTTAGAGAAAAAAATGAGCGGGAAAATAATTATGAGGATGTATAGAAATACGACATGTGTCCTCTAACAGAATCAATGCAACAAATTCATCAGTTTCTGGTTCGAGTTTTCTTTTTTTATTAGCTGGATTAGTGATCAAAATGACAAGGTTTCAGTTAAATTTGTTTTTTGTTCTGTCACACTTCCAATGTGGCTAATTTATTATTCTTACATGTTCATGATTGATCCATTTAGGAGTATAAATCTTGTAAAACTTTAAAGCTCGAGTCTGAACCACCGTTTTTGAAATGGATTTTGTGAAATGGACCATAAACATATGTGTTGCGGTTATGATTTTTGTGGTCAAGTTATTGTTCACCGTATTTTACATCATGATCAAAAGTGGAGCATTCTTTTCGAACAGAGCAACTAAAATCCTCGTAATCGTCTAGAGAAGATGATCGTAGAACGGAGGGTTTGGGAGGGTTTGGAGAAGATTTTTGGGGAAGATGATAATATCTGAGCTTTATGAGATCAAGGGTCAAAGGGATATTTACTTTAATTAGTTTAATTAATAATGTGTTATAATAAAATCATATTGACCATTTTGCCCCTGAGGAAAATGGCAACATGATTTTATTAGATAAATATTAACTGATTTCATTTTTGGACCAAAATTACAATAAAAGTGAAACCATAGGAACCCAGATTTAAAAGGTTTGAGTTTTGAACTAAAATGACAAAAGTGGTCAAACCTCAGGGACCAAAATGACAGTTTACTCTGTTATATATAAAATACATGACACATGTTACATGTTTGAGTGGTCTAAATGGTAGTTATAATACATAAGTAAAGTTTACTACATAGTAAGTTTTAAATAAATAACCGTAAGAATCGTATAACAAAGGTTAGTGCTGGTAGCAAAAGTAATTTTATAACAAACGTTATAAGTAAATAATAAAATATTTTATAGAACTTTATCCGTAATTTTTTAAATGTTTGAAACATATTAAATTTAATAATTTAAATTAAATCTATATATATATATATATATATATATATATATAAACATGATAAATAAGGGCTTAGGTGTCATGTTATGAGGGCTTGGAAGATGAGGTGGCATCACCATAGGGCTTCTTGAAATTGGTTTTGGCTCCAAAAATTCGGGTCTCTTTTTCTTGATATGGGCAGACACGGGATCCGGGTTTTCAACCCGGATATAAATACCTTCTAAAACCCGCTTCTTTTGTAATCCCTGTTCTAAACCCTAGCCTCCCCCTTCCTTCCTCTTCTACATCATTCATCGCAACCATCACTGAATAAGGATTAAGATATCGATCAACCATTACAGGTATGTTCTTGATCTTCTGGTCCGTATTTTCATTCTTGGATATCCAGCTTCTTACTCGATCTTATAAACAAATAGACGCACACATCAAAAACCCTAAAAGCTCCCACGTTCTTCTTCATCATTTCAAATCTCTAAACCTCTGATTCGGTGAACCCTAAATCGTTCCTTCATTCGCCAAACCCTAAATCCTTCATTCGCCAAACCCTAAATCGTTTCCATTTCCCCATCGTTGTGTCTCCTCTTCCTTTACCAGTGAACCCTAAATCCATCTCCCCAAACCCTCTCATCTTCCCCAGCAATATTCTGTCAGTAGATCTAAATCTGAACTAATATTGTAATGACTTGAGGGTTGCGATGCTAGCGGCTATGGTTCATATTCGATAGCAATCGTTGATTTGGGTAAGATTGAATTGTTTGAATCCCTTAATTTTGATTGCATCGTGTTATTCATCTGAGATTTTGTTTGCGTATTAATGTTTTTTAGCTAATTTAAAATCATGTTGAAAACAATAGCAAATTACCAGGTTGTCTACATGTCGATATGCCTGTTTTAATAATGCTTGAGCCATTATTGAACCATGATGTTAATGTATTAACTAATTGGCCTAATAAGACAATGGAGGAATATAATAAACTTCAAACTAAGGTGCACTGTAATAGCGTATAAACTTGCTGATATCTTATCTTAAATCGTAAAACTATATTCTGTCTTTTTCTTTATTAAGATGTTGGAAAGGTTTGACCTTCTTTGGTACGTAAATAGGTGATCTACAATCTACTTGAAATCTGGTCATTTGGAACTCAGAGAGGACCCAGAGCAGGGGATAGTTGTAGCTGGGCTAATATGTATCAAGGTTAAAACATCTTACTTGTATAATTGAGTTTTTAAAGCATTAATTCCGTTTTGTAGGTTGTTGTGAATCTATCAAGTCTAATGGTTTCAGGTCAACTCAGCTGATAGGACTATTATGACTCCAGTAAGGCTTAGCAAATGTTCGAAGTCAATTAGAGAACATGTTTTTGTGAATTCTCATTATCCGGTGATCATCATTTTAGAAGATCATCTTACACCAAATCTTCTAACTAAAGTTGCAGAGGTTAGCCGTTAAACTTCTTATTTGTTTTAAAATTTAAATACAATTACTATTTACAGACTGTTGTGGCGTTTTTATAGATGGCCACAGAAATATTTGGAGATATGCTTTACTGTCCAAAAGCAGGAGATAACGATGAATTCCCTTCACCAGAAAGTAAGTGTTCATTTTTTGTTCTAATTATTTTCTTCGACTTTTATAACATTTGATCTAATTATGTTTAAATCTCTAATATTGTTGCGTTTGCCATTGGCAAAAAGTAAGTGTTCATTTTTGTTTGTGAGTTGATGACCAGTTAAACTCATGCACAGTTGATACTCCAGAATCTATTATTTGTTAATGTTAATACTTAATACTGTCTTTATGTTGAGCACCATAAGTAAGGGGCTTCAAAATTTTAGGGTTTAACATCATATAATTTTCAAGTTTCAACATCATATAATTGTTATTCGGTATAACAATTTTCATCTTATTGTTCAGATATGTTGCTGGAAATGGGTTCCACATCGTTGGTGCACGTACCGACAGTCCTTATCTTAAACTAAAGCCTGTTTCAAAGGTAAATTCTCTTATTTTTTTGCAAGTTATATATCTCTTTTTTTTCAGTGAAAGAAATTGATAGGTATGATCAATGATGTGATGTATCTTGATTAGGTATCAAAAGGTGGCTATTTGGAGGTTGGTGTTCAGACATATGGAGGTGGTCTGTGGCATACATGGCTTGACCGTGATTTGAGCATAACTCCAACAGCTATTTTTTTTCTTTTATATAAATAGACTCATAGGAATGTGCTATAAATTGATCTTATCTAACTTGCTTTGAACTACGTTAACATGATTCTCACAACCAATTGTGGACAAGAAGATTAAGTGGACAATCTGTTGAAAGGATTAATCATCAATTTTTTATTTTAGGCTTTGTCCAAAAGAGAGTATGCACCTTTACTTCAAAAGTTCTATTCATTTAGATTTCTCATGTCTTAAATGTGGCAGGTAGTGTTATTTTACTGTCAAATTTTGACTTCGATATTGACACAGAGTTGCTTTTGAGCATTTGGAGCTCAATCATGTTGATAACTTGAAGTATTAAAGACCATGTAAGTGTATATCCAATAATTAATTAAATTTCTGATTTATATTTTTCTGTAGTTTTCTCTTTTTGGTTCGATAATAACAATTGGTTCAATGATTGGAGCTGTTACGAGCGGAAGAATTGCAGACACAATTGGTCGAAAAGGGGTATGAAACTTTAAATTTTGAATAGATGTTTTTTAACCTGTTCTTAATTTTGCCTTTTGATTTAATTTGAATAGATGTTTTTTAACCTGTTCTTAAAATTTGCCTTTTGAGGTTGTTTGATCAAATTCTATGATGTTTATATTGGATTACTCATATTAAGTTTTCGAGCTGACCCAAATATACCGAAAGGGTAAGCTCACAAGACTTTTCCCAAGTGAAAGCTAATTAAAGAGAACAAACTTAACCTGAGTGTATCATGATTATTTAATTACTTAGATATTTTTACTTAGCACACACAGAACATATGAAAGATATAATTCGTTTACTATTGCAGGTGTTGGGTGCCAACATTGTGAAAAGTGGCTCTAAGACATTTGCTGTATATCCGATATCTGTTACAGATGTCAACAATGTTAACTGGTCCATTAAAAGAAGGTGTTAAATGTATACCAAATTGTTATGCTATAGCTCTTTATGTTAAACTACTTATTTTGGTGCTATGCGGTACTTTCTTAACTCAGATATAAGCTGTATATACAAGTTTTGACATTTTGAGGAGTTACACCGGCGTCTTAAGGAATATCCAGAGTATAATCTTCATCTTCCACCAAAACACTTTCTGTCAACGGGACTTGATGTGGATGTTATTCAAGAACGTTGCAAACTTCTTGATATATATTTGAAGGTGACACATTTTCTCCAAGAATTATTAAATCTAATTCACCATAATGTTAAAGCATCTTAAAATATAGGGATACCTAAGTATTCAACAATTTTCGTTAAGCCCACCTGTTAATCGAAACCACTTCATAGGCCATTATAGTACGTATCGAGTTTCGTGTAATACCAAATTCGGCTAAATACATGCGGGAATGCTATGAGTGAAGAAAACACACTGGTTCTTTTACATTGAATTGTTGCTAATTGATAGCTCTATACAATGGCCATTGTTATCTTTTAAAAAAATATAAGGGCATTTTTGTCATCAGGCATGTTTTAAATATATCTTTCGTGCGTAGTATATTTTTCATGCTATTTTTCTGTAATCTATTTCGTTGCTATTTTGCAGAGACTTATGCAGTCTCCAACTATATCTGGAGGTATTGAAGTTTGGGACTTTCTTAGTGTTGACTCTAAGGTTTGACTTGTGATTTATCTGCTGCTATATGTTCTTTTAAATCTATTTCTTACTTGTACATGTCAAGGTTTAAAAAAACGGAATCGAGTTTCTAGGCGTTTTCCCTTCGCCTCACGAGGCGTAAGTCTCGAGGGGAAACGAGGGGTAAGCCCGAGGCGTAATTAAAAATAAATATAAAAATTATATATCTTAAAAAAATAAAATAATACTTCAAAATTCTATCCCTCTTGCCTCAACATTAGGGGTTCCATGTGTAGACAGGTAATCACTATGAATAGTTTAAGTATATATACTTTTACTAGAGCTCATACATTGATCAGATGTTTCATCATGTAAACATTAAACGCAATATAATTAGGCTTTTTATTAACCTTTTGAACTTTGTGCTATTCAGTATCGAGGAAGGTGAAGCTCAGTGTGCATTATTGGTTTCGGAGTCATTATGTGTAAGCGAAAACAAGATATAATCATTTATAATATCATGTATCTTTGAAGTTTTGCTTATATTCCATAATCTTTTGTGATTTTTCAGGATGGATGTTTCTCTTCAGACTTGGATATCTTTCTCTTTGGAGCAAGAACAGTGTACAGGGATATATGCCTTGGTTAGCATATCTAACTTTCTGTTTCGCTTATTTTTTAGCTGTTTTTTTGGTTAAAATTAAACTTAGAGATCATGAGTGTTTTTTATTTTTTTATTTTTAATTATTTTTTTTTTGCAGGTGGTTATGTTATTTGTTATGAAATGGATGACATTGAGAAAAAAAAAACTTGGATTCGGAAGAAACTCATTGGTGCGTTATTTTCGAGTTAGTTTGCAGGACAACTGTTGAGGTGTTTACATCATTCACTTTGTTGTGACATGTGAATCCGTTTGTATGCCATAATTATAACTTAAAAAGAGAAATTTTATAATTTAAATGTAATTGTATTGTACACATTTGTGTTTTTTGTAGTAACTTTTAATTTTAATATATTCATTTGCGGAAAAAATAAAATAATAAAAAAAATCAGGTTGAACGGGTTGTCTTTGGGTCAACCCACGAACATTTAGATTGTGTTTGGGTTCATATGTATTTTATTTTATTTATATACACTTGATATTTATCTTAATAGTTTTCTCCAACCCGGGTAGCACCCGGGTGATAACCTACTAATAATTATATACAATTAATGATGGTCTAGAATAATGACAAGTGTCCCTTTATTGGTTTCTTTTATTATATAGTATATATTATATAAAGATTATTATTTGAAAAAAAGAAAAGGTCATATATTTGATTTGCTTTTATATGTTTTTAAACGAATAAATGATAATAATATTAAATTGATATGTGAAGGGAGATAAGATTTCAGGATTAATATTATTATTATTATTATTATTATTATTATTATTATTATTATTATTATGAATTTATGATTAACTATGAAACTAAAGGGGCTATATTTTAGGCGGGAAAATAAAATTCTAGATAGCTTCAATGAATGCCATGTGTCTCAAATTGGTTTACTTTATTATATGTATAGATTTGCGTCGGCCTTAACTACAGTTCCGGTTTCTCGGTATATTTAACATGCATCTGCCGGTTTAGGCCACGTGGTCATAGAACCCATGTTAACCGTGCAACACCGACCCAATGGATTTAAATGAAAGTCCGTCATGCGAAGAACTGAATCATGCAAGAATTAATATTAATTTGTTCATTAGAATGAAGTTGATATAGTTTTGAAATTCGAATTTATGTTTACTTATTTGAATCGGTTTAGCCGTTTAGAGAGGCAGAGCTCTGGATACAAAGAACAGAGAGAGAGAGAGAGAGAGAGCCGACTATGAAATCTGGCAACCCCTGGCGGAGTTTCGGTCGCGCTACGGCGGCGACGCCCCTTCCGGCGCGTCCTTCACCTCTAACCCCTAATCCGAAGGCGAGGAACACGTTACTTAAGGTGGACTTTAACCCGATCTGAGAAAGGGGTAGAGATGATGATGAAGGAGGTGAAGAGGACGAAGATGATGGTGTTCCGGAGACCCAGCCGCAGTCACCGGCGAGTGTTGCTAGAGTTCCGCCCAGTTCCGTCGAACAAATCTTGAAATCTGTAGCGGTGGGTTCGTAAAACCACCGTGATATTCTTGAAAAAAGAAAAGTGAGTTTGTGTGTATAATTGTTATATATACCAGGTTCTTTAATGGTTTTATAAAACCATTCAGCTCAAATGGTTTTAAGAACATTAATTGATGAGGATACGTCCTTGGTTGGACCGAATCATCGACAAAATAGAACCAAGCTATAGCACATCAAGGTCGGACTGCACCTCACCTCATAGACGGAACAGGCAGATACCTTGGTACGCCATAACTAACCGGGCCCCACTTCCATAACCGCCATGATAATGACTGGTCCGACCCTAACTAACTCGCCACATCAGCACACCCAAAAACTATAAATACCCCACCAAGACTTCCAGCAAGGGGTAATCGCTACTTTCTCTCTCTAAACTCTCCTCTCTCTCTCCCTGACCTATTTCCTCCTCACAAATACTTATTCTCACGCCCGAGCTTGGTCACAGAGAGGCCCCCCTCCCTGTGACGAGGCTAACGGTATGCTTGTTTTCTTGTGATCTTGCAGGTTCCTTGCTAGGTCATCTGAAGCTCTGCTCTAACCAGGTCGAACCAACTGGTTTTGAGTCTTCATTAATAATTCTCATATTTTTATATACTATATAAAAGCAAATGAAATTTACAACTTTTAAAGTAGCAAATTATAACTTAATATTCTTTTTCTATTTCCAGTATATGTCTTTGAAAATATATAAAACATCTAACTAATAATATACTAATATTAATTCAATATTTTCAAATAAACGATTATTAGCATGCATTCCTTCTTTCTATGTAAATTATTTCATTTTGTGTTTGCAAAATAAATAGAATCAACTACTTTTAGCGTGTGTACATTCATGATAAACTACAATATTAGCTCCATTTGAACTAAAGGCTCATTGCCAATTTATTTCACGGGATGTTTCCTATACGTTTATATATTGAATGTTTAAATGTAACGTATACACCCAAAAAAAAATTCATCATTCATACGTAAAGGGTTAGTCTTGAATCCTTAAATAAAAACTTAAAAAAATTAAGGACAATTTTAGGAAATTAGATATATAAATATCATATAATATAAAATAGAGTAAATTGTCAAAATCGTCCTTAAGATTTGAGTATCTTGGTCACTTTCATTCAAAATAAACTTTTTTTTTGTACTAAATAGTGTTAACTTTTGAGATTTTTTGTTATTTTCATCCAAAAGTCTAATTTTTTTTTATTTTTCCTGTCAAATATTTGAATGAAAATGAAAAAAAAAAATCCCAAATCACAGTGACGATTTTGGCAAAAAAGTTAGACATTTGAATAAAAATGACAAAAAATCCCAAAAGTGAATGGCAATATGATACAAAAAAAAAAAAGTTGTTTTGGTTGAAATTGGCAAACATGTCCAAACCTTAGATACGATTTTGGCAATTTACTCTATAAGATATAGAATGTTACATATTAGTATCATATATTAGTATCATGTAATAACAATATTATATTATAAAGACATACTATAAAAATAAAGACACTATAACAATACATCCGATCTTTAGACACTTTTACCATATTCACGTCATCGTCATTGCATTTCACACCTTCAAACTTTTAACATTTCTCCTTAGATACTTTATCATATTCATGCCATTGTCACCGCATTTCACACCCTCAAACTTGTGACATTTCTCTTTAGATACTTTACCACATCCACGTCACTGTATTTCACACCCTCAATTTTAACATTTCTCTTTAGATACTTTACCACATTCACGTTAGTGTCACCGCATTTCACACCCTCAAACTTTTGACATTTCTCTTTAGATACTTTAGCACATCCATGTCACCGTCACTCTGAATTTCACACCATCAAACTTTTGACATCAAACACTAAGTAGGTTACACATTCACTTCTAACTTTTGGTAATTTACAACTTTGACCCACCAAACTTTTTTACTTAATAACCTGGCACCCCATTTTGTTTAAATTACTTTTACTGCTTTACACTGCAGCGTGCGACAAATTATTATATTTTTTTTTTCTATGCCCAACAACGTTGATGCCCAAATTATTTTTACGACTTTACCCCGCAATGTCTGAGACATACTCTTTTTTTCTATGTCTAATCACGTTGATGTCACTAATGTATCGTGTGTGACAAAGTTAAAAACGCGTCACGTCACACGTGGGCACCACATGTTAACGTCATCATCGTATCGCATGTAACGAAATCATAAAGGTGACGCCGCCACAACGCGCGGCACGAGTAAAAATCTAGTTTACTACAATTATATAGTTAGGGTTTTTTTTTTCTCTAATGGGCTTGGCCCCAATGCCGTGTTTCAAGTGGCCCGCCAGCTCCTACGAGAGCCGTTATCAAAACCTGAACGTCGTAAAAAAATGATATTTTAGTATTTAAAATACATAAAATACGATCGGTCGTCGCTTGTCGTGTTCGTTCGCCGATCACGGTAAAATTCACGAAAAATTGCGTTATTGTCGTTTTAAATCTGTTTCTCAATCTGATTTCGACTGTGATTCCAAAGATAGAAAAACGAACACGTATTTTCTAAAAACATGGAAATACGAAAAATACGAGGTGTTACACTTTAAATGTATTTTAAAGTAATTTTATATATTAAGATTTATGATGCAATAATGATATAAGAAAAACATTGTTAGACAACCTCTATGGCTGCCACCACAGCTTTTCTTATGTCAACGGCATTTGCCCTTTTATAGAAAGTATAGATTATTCACGGATTAAGTATAAACAATAATACTTAAAAATAATAACAAAACACTATAACACCTTATTAGTTGTCTTAAAAAGATTATAAAACACCATTATATAAACTTCAGATTCATAACCATGTTTTAGCTATTATTCATCACCAATTTTCGCATTCTCGGATCTTATTAAAGTACACAAGACTTTAAATCTTTTAAAAACCTAAACGGAATTCTATACAGTTCATTCTCTTAGCTTGTTGGATAATACGGAAGGTTAGGAAAAGCGGGTTTTATCAACGGGAGTCTCGGACGTGGCAAAATCGGTTGAAGATATTAAACTGTGTAGCTTCCTTTGGAATAAGAATAGGTCGTCTTGCCCGTTGTAATGTTTGGCTTTGTTTGTATTGTTTGTTCCTAACGCCTTGCTTTCTCGTTAATGAAAGTTGTTAGAAAAAAAACTATTAGACCACATGGTCTGGTATGCCACCCTTGCCAAATCAGCCAAACTGGCGCTCTATAGCGCCCGTCCCCATTTCCTAGGCGCCGAGTGAGGGTGGGTGGGGGGCTATGGAGGGGGCTCCATCCCAGTAACGAGCGCCAATGGAATATGCAGGTGGGACCCAACGATTCCAACCAATCAGAATTTTTACTCTTCGATTCTTTTTTTTTTTTGTATTTTTTAATAGGGGCTTTAAAGGGCTTTATCCCAAACCGTACAAGTTAATGATAAAGCCTTCCTCACTTATGTGATGCATATACGTAGAGGTGTACAAAAAAACCGGTTTTAAAACCGAAATCGGGAAAAAACCAAAACCGGTTGCCGGTTTTTTTAACCGGTTTTAGAACTGAACCGAACTGTCGGTTGTAGACCGGTTAGGGATATTTATCTTCGAAATCGGTTTTAAAACCGAAACCGGTTATAAAAAACCGTTTTAAACCAGTAAAAAAACGTTTTTTTTAATAAGCCGGTTAAAAACTGACCGTTACCGGTTGGACCGGTTATTGTTTTGAGTAAAAAAAACGGTTTTTTGTTTTTGATGAAAAAAAACCGGTTCGGTTAATAACCGGAACCGGTTTTTGAAAAAAAACCAATTTATACACCTCTACATACATAACTCTGACGTGACATTATAAAACCTTTAAGGGCTTTATACCACACCACACAAAACTAACATTAGACCATGCGTAGTCGTTAGATGAAAAATACCCCCACCCTGGGGTGTTTTCTGCCATGTGGCAGTCCAGTCAGCATGGGGGCATCATTGGGCGTTATTGCAAAAATGGCGTAGTGTGAATAATGCCCAATAACGCCCATTCCAATCATTACACAATTATTTTTTTTAATTAAAAACTTAAAATACTTCATTAAATAAAAAAATACAATACTAGAAATAAAAAAAACTGGAAAAAAGTAAAAAAAATACATTGCAAAATTTTTGGTTTTTTAAAAGATCCAAATCAGACATTTAATAAACAAAACTTTAGGGACTGATATAGCATTTTTGAAACTTGAAATATTAAAGGTTTTGAAGTTTAATTTTTTTTTAAATACAATCAAAGTGAAATCTAATTATCACATTCTTCTTCTTTTGTCACCCACAAAGGACCTGCAACTTAAACCTTCAAAAAAAACATTTGCCAAAATCTAATTATACACACACAAATATTATTTCTTTTGTTTTATTTAATTAAAACTAATTACACACACATGGCAAGGTCCTATTGGGCAAAGAAATGAAGTTCCGGCGTGTTTCAAATCACGCCAACGTCCCTTTTTTCTCGAATAACGCCGGAAAACGCCTAGGGGGCGGAGGCGGGGCGTGTTCGGACGTGTTTTGGCATTATTTTGTTTGAAAAACGCCCGGTTAAGGGTGGTCTTATACGGAAAGAAATACAAGTGGATGCAACAGATACGACGGTATGATTGTGATTATAGTGTTAAAACAAGGGCAAAAATGTCCTAATCCTAAAACATGGTGAAAGGATAAAGCACCATTGTGACTTGTGAGTTGTGCACAATCATCATCATCTTCTTCTACCTCTTTGTGACAATGGCTGCATCTCTCCATACTAGGTACTTTCAAACCCTAACTCTCCTCTACAGGGGCGGATCTACTTTAAAAGAACGGGTTCCCAGGAACTCATTCGGTTTGTAATTATTAGCGGAAACCTATATAAAAAATATGGTAGGAACCCATAAATAAATTATGGGTGAACCCATAACAAAAGATGTTTAGTGTTCCAATGGTATAATGTGCTTTTCCCAACATTCAGTTCCCGAGTTAGATTCCTTCTTCCTGCGTTTTTTTTAACTTTATGTTCTTTTAATGTAATTGTAACACCCATATAAGGATTAAGCTGTTTTGAGAATGACTGACTAAAGTCTAAAATTGTTTTTTCAGACTGCTTATCTAACCATATGAGTGTGTTTTTTAAAAATATAAGATTAAAGTTGCTTATTTCAAAACTACATCAGTGATCGGTGCTTGTTCAATGATTAAGTAATCTTGGGTTCAATGGTGGTTTGAATGCAACAAGTGAATTTGTTATCTGCACGTCTTTGATCCTAATCTATATGAGTTAGATTAGGTAATTATAGATTTAGAAACACAGGTAATTATACATTGTGAAAGAGGCTTGTTAGGATAACATTTGACATAATACAAGAACTTGCTCAGGATGAGAACAATAAGGTTAGTAAAGATTGTTTGTCATATTTCTTTCTTATTTTCTTTATTCATTAAGGTGTGTGTATATATGACTCGAGTTTAATAAAGTAGCTATAGGATTATAGGAAGTTCTGGGAGAATGTTAGCAAGTTTGTAAAGCTGTGATGCATCGAGGGAGGACACTGGAAATCATGATCGAATAACTTAAGTGTTGTGGTTATTTTCGTCTAAAAGCGAAGATTTGTGGTATGTGTTTCCATAAAATATTTTAGACTTTTATTAAAAGATGTTGGCAACTATTACTTATACCAATACCTATGTAGTCTAATTATTTTGAAGTGCTTTACAGTAGCTAAAACAACGTTCCACAAAGGATTATAAGTTATCTTTTTTTTTTTCAGAAAAAAGGCCTTGAATTTTTACTTCGCTTTGAGCCCCCAAAATGGTTGAGTCACCCTACGTGACTGTGAATCAGTTCATAGCAACAATGGTTCGACCATGAAATTTTGGACCTGACCCGAACCAAAAATTCAAACGTTTAGTTGTGAGAAATCTGACTACCAAAAAAAGTGAACCCATAGGAAAAAAATCCTGGATCCGCCACTGCTCCTCTATACATTTCATCCACCGTGTTCCCTCAACAAACTTATCCACTTAATTTCACACTCTTTATCCTCAAATTGACCCATTTCTGTCATTAGGGTTTACACTTCACCAATACTTGCCTGTACGGTTTCAATACGCAGATTCTATTACTGTTAATTTAGCGAATATAATGTTATTATTGGTTAAATTATTAGGTATTCATACGGTGTGATTTGTGTTTATGATATTAGTATTATTTGTTAAGGGTTTTGCTATGTATGATACATGTAGTGTGTTCAAAAGCCTGGAAAAATATAACAACATTTGTATTTCACCGAACCGCTGCATCCAAGTCAAAACGGCTGGTTCTACCGGGTTAGGACCGATGCCGTTCGGTTCATGGTTCGGAAAACCGCTTTCAACTGTCTGGTCAGTTCAGTTTGTATTTGTCCAAAACCTTAGTTAGCGGTTTGGCCCAAAATTTTGGTCAAACAGATTTTTTTGTCAAAACCGGACTGTGAACACGCCTAATTTGCACTGATAAGTGATGAACTTTGATGGATAGATCTCTCATAAAACCTACCATGTGACCAAATTATGAGAGTTTTATTGATTTATTTGCCTGTTATATTTCTGTATTAAACCTTGTTAGGATATCATGTTATAACATTTTGGGGATACAATTATTACCTTTGTTGCAGCCAATTGGGGTCTGCTTTTTTGGGTGAAAGAGCTGGAATCTGTGTTTCGACTGTTCCCGTCACGCGTCTTGGGTTTAGAAGGAAAACTGTGGAATGTAAAGAGTCGAGAATCGGGAAGCAACCGATCGAAAATGTGGTTATCACATTAGAAGGCCAAGATATGAAGGTCAAGGGTCCTTTAGGAGAACTTGCGTTATCTTATCCACGAGAGACAGGAATCAATTCTTAAGGTCAGCAAGGCGGTTGAGACACGAAGGGCCAATCAAATGCATGGACTATTTAGGTAACCAATCTTAAGGATTAGGATCAAATACAAAGGATCCTAATTGTAAGAAGTGTAAGAAGGATTTATAGAGTGACAAGTGTCCAATAACCTAAAAAACCCTCTACACAAAAAAACCCACTAAAAAAAAAAAAAAAAACCTTAAACATCCACCACCACCAACCCCCCCACCCCCCCCCCCCCACATCACCCACCCAAAAAAAAAAAAAAAAAAAAAAATTTTTTTGCCGAGGGGGTGGGGGTTTAGGTTTTTGGGTGTTGGGGGTGGGTGTTTAGTTTTTTTTATATTATTTTTTTAGGTTTTTGGGGGGTGGGGGGGTTAGGTTTTTTTGGAGGGGGGGGGGGTTTAGGTTTTTGGGTGGTGGTGGGGTGGGGGTGGGTGTTTAGGTTTTTGGTGGTGATGTAGTGGGTTTAGTTTTAGGTTATTGTACACTTGTCACTCTATAAATCCTTCTTACACTTCTTACAATTAGAAGTCTTTGTAGAATAACTTGACCCCCAATCTTAAATCTTATTTTCTTCTTCTCTAATTCATTTGTTCTGTCTTAAATGTTGATAATTATATTCACTCCACATTTTACATTCAGGACTCTGACCAGCAATATGGTGGTTGGTGTATCAAAGGGGTTTGAGAAGAAGCTTCAGTTGGTTGGTGTCGGTTATCGTGCAACAGTAGAAGGAAAAGAGTTGATACTGAGTCTTGGATTCTTTCATCCGGTCAAAATGACAATCCCGGATGACCTAAAAGTCAAAGTTGAAGACAACACCCGAATCACTGTGGCTTGTCTTTTGCTAAGATGTTTAATGCCTAGATTAAATCATTGTATCCGTTTATTTTATGTTTGTAACCATAATAACATGTCACTGGAAAATTCATGGGGTCCACCAATGCCTTGTTAATCAAAGAGACCATGTAAAATGCGTGTTTTGGGCAAGTAGCGGTCAAATGTACTTTCACTTTGTAGTTTGTACAAAACCATCCCAACAAAGGGCCATGTAAAATGCGTGTTTTGGGCAAGTAGCGGTCAAATATACTTTCACTTTGTAGTTTGTACAAGGCTCATTCTATACACACCCCCCTCCCTTCCTGATTATACCCCCCTTGTGAGAGGAAAACTGTCGGTCCCACGCGGGCCCCACCTGTAAGTATGTGAGAGGAGGGGGGTGTAAAAAGTAAGTAGGGGGTGTAGAAAGTAGCACCCTTGTACAAAACCATCCCAACAAAGGGTTGTACTCAAAAGGTCTACACATGACTAGTCAAATGTACCTTCATACTATATTTACTAAATGTAGCCTCTAGTCATCTACCCCTGCTAATTAGTGACATTCTCTTTCTATTTTACTCAGGTCTATTTATTCATGTGAAGGTCTGAAGGATGAGTGTTGCTACAACTTAAAAAATGTTACAAATTGGTTCCTATTGAGAACGATTTGCCCTACGAATTATAAGCAATTCACAATTTACATAACCTAAAGTTCAACTATAATCATATATATCATAGACTGAAACCAAGCATTTTATGACCAACAGAATACTCCTCCCATATAGTAGCCAAAATTTGAAGAGAAGAAAGTAGATCTTTAAGGCGCATGATAGACAAATATGAACGTACCAAAATATAATAAACCAACAGAAACCACAATACAAGTTTCTCAAAATATAGTTCCTAAAAACTCATAAGCAATAACGCATGCACATTAATCACAATTCATAGGAGTAAACGAAACGCTACTTTATTTACTGATTTTTATGCTACCGTCAATACCTTCATCCTACACTTCACTTCTCACAAGACCTTCACAATCTGCAGAAAATAATATACAAGATCGAGTTTAATTCTGAAAAAAATGATTACGACAAACTCGAATGCAGATCTAACTGTCTGTTTGTTTAGCAGATTACCTTAGAGTTAACTTCTAGCTCAACATCCTCATGAGTGTTCATAGATGATGATGTAGATATCTCCATCGCAATTTCGTTCTAATTGCTCACACACAACAAAATTCATAAATATATAACAAATTAACAATGTGACAAAATAAACTTTAGGAATGATTACCAGATTATCAATGTGCTGTTTAATAGCAATTTCATAATCTGCTTTCTTTCTAGCTGCCTTTGCAAAATAAGGAGCTTTCTCCTACACACACACATATTAAACACATCACACATAATTTAACATGCACTCCAACCGTTTGATGAAATGCCTAAACAAACAGATCCGATAATACTATTCGACTTTATGAGTAGATCTTACCGATTCGGTCATAGACTTCCATATAGCTCCGCCTTCCTTAGCAATCTGTAACAAACACCACAACTCATCTAATCACCAATCGATTAAATTCACATTCATCAATTTATACAGAAGTTATTAATCAAATATCAAAAGCAAAAGGTGCAAATGAGGTTAAAAAACACACGGCAGAGGCTGATTTGGCAACAGGAAAATTCTCCTTGTTTCCATTCCTGAATTGCTCCCTGTGATACGAGAAAACGAACCGTAAGTTAATCGGAAACAACAAGCGAATCGATGTGTTCATGTATATTCAAAAACCTGCAGATCTGGAAGCATGAAACAAGTCGTGCTTACATGAAGATGAAGAAAGCAGTCGGAGGACGCTTTGGAGCACTGAAATTCTTACTCGAGGCTTTGTTCTTCTTTCCTGTACTCTTATCAACCTTCGTCTTCTTCGTTGTGCTTTAACAACACGAAAATTCAAAGATGCGTTACAGATATGATCAAACAACGCATCAATCAAACGTAAATTAACATCCTCATGCACGATTGAAAGCAGTGAGCGATCAACAAGTTAAATATCGGTTCTTACAGGAAGTATGAGGAGAAAACGATGTGAAATTTGAATGAAATTGCTCGTAAGAACAGAGAATAAGCTATTATGTTGAAAAACTAGATCAACAATCAGTTATAAACGTAGAGATGATAAAAGTAGAATGAGATTTGCAGAAATTACTTGTCAGCAACGGTAGCAGTGCTCTTCGGTCCTCTCATTTCTTCTTCTTTTTCTTCAAGTTATGTGAAATTCAGATCTGAAAAATGTGTGTACCGATTGTGAGGGAAGAGTGAAGACTGAACATGCGTGACAGATTTATAGAGAATTTTGGCGGGAAAGAATCAGTTACGTTTTTTGTTGCATGTTTATTGAAAACTTTTTTTATGAAAGTTTTGAGCGTATTTAAAAAAAAGTATGTGTATGTTAAACTGTATTAAAGATCATTGCATGTTTATTGACAAGTTTTGAGTGATTGTGTCGATATATTTTTTTATTGGTCGTTAATTTTTATAATTTAATACATTCTTTAATTTTATTGGTGGTTAATTTTTATAATTATACTCTTATACAGCAATTTTCTAAGAAGTCATGTGCTTTAATGATTAGGTACATATAGTTAGTTGCTAGTGATCATGTGCATAATTAATTTTGTTGTTTTGGTGGAAATTACTTTAAATCAAGAGAAGGGATATGAGTAAATTTGATCAAAGGAGGTGATCGAATCTATAACCAGTTGGGTTGTATTTGTACAACGTTGTAACTCTTTCAAGGGAAAATCGAACCTATTAATAATCGAGTCAAAAAATATGTGTAAAGACAAGGAGAAGATCAAGATCAACGATCAAGATTAGAAAAGTACCGAGCAGAGTAGACCGTTTAGGACTGTGTGGACGCAACCGATCTCGTCGAAACCAAAAAAGATTAATCACTCCGTTTAAGTGATCTGAAGAGGTGTAGCAATCTTGTAATTCAATCAAGGTGTGATTGAATCAGACAAGATCAGGGCAAAAAAAAAGTGACACATAATCTTGTAATTTGATCAATGTGTGATTAAATCCGACAAGATACGTGTAAGTAATAATGATGGTGTGAAATCTTGTAATTCAGTTAAGGAGTAATCGAATCCAGCAAGATCAATTACACATGAGTTGGTATTTTGTGGAAAGTTTCTACCGTTACAGAAACTCTTTACTACCACAAACAGTTCCTACCAACGTCAACGAAGAGTTCATAGTCGAAGAACAAAGGATCAACTTGTGTAGTTTCATCATTCGACTCAGATTTACTAACAAGTGGTTGTTATGATAATATTTTCAGACCAGATGTGAAGCGGGTCTAAATCAGAATTAAGGGGGTGAATAAAAAATAATTTTGATTTGAAGGATTATCCAAAAGATTAATATAGGTTAAAGATAATTCAAGTGAATTCGCGATAAAATTAGTTTGAATTATTTGCTTATTAGATAGGTTTATATTAAATAGAGTTTGAGTAGGTTTAACATTAGTTTTTGTTTAGTATAAATACAAGGTTATGTGATCAATTTTATTTGTCGAGATTAGTCTAATAATACAAAGAGTATGAGATGTGTTAGTCTCCAAATCGTTTGTGTTCGGTTTTGCGTGTTCGTGATTGAAAGTCTGGGTCAATAGAGCTCGCCCACAAAAGCCATATATTTTGTAGTAAAAAGATGACCGGTTTGAAGAAAGAATTATGATGCGCATTGCCTTAGGGTGTAAGGGGTGGTCACCTCTCTTGGGTAGAGGTAAACTCTTTTTTTTTAAATTTAAATTATATATTTAAACAAAATAAATAAAACATAGTTTAAACATAAATAATGTTAATTAAATAAAGACCTTACATTAAACTAAATTTAAGAATGACGATACATAAGATTAGAAATAGCATGGCCAATTATATTTTTTTTCTGATCTCGCATTTTCGGGCTAGTGTGATTTCCAACATCTCCGGTGAAACATTATCGTGCGGCCTGTTAAACGTCTCCAAATCCTTATCAAACAAAAGTGATCTCACCGCCTCGCGTTGTTCATCCGCCAACGCGGTATATTTTTCCTCTCATTTCTTTTTAAAGTCCACAAACTCTTGTTTCATAAATTTGTATTCATAGAGCTTGTCGGACAAACCCATTAACCTTTCAGTCGTCGTTGCGGGTCCTTTATCTTTTTTATGTGTTCTTGGAGAGGGGTCTACGTCTATGACGGGTATATCACTAGTGAATTCGGTATTCGGTGTACCCGCTTGGTAGTTACCCGAATCCGATGACTTTCTTTTTTGCCCCGAACTATTACTATATTCACCCAACAATCGTAACGGGGCTCATTTTTCATGTTTTCTAACCACCACCTACACCTCAACATGAGAAAAGCCACCCCGATGTCTTTTTTGGTAATCTTTTATCGCTCGTTTCGTGACCGAAACGTCGTCACTCTCGCTAGGACGTAAACGGTCCTATAAAGATAAAATTATATTATGGTAAAAAAAAATAACAATATATAAAGGTAAAAAAAAGTATGTGAATGTAAAAAATTATACCGCTTGATGCCAAAAGCCGTTGAATAAGTTCAACTTTGCTTGTAAAGGTTTCCATTTAGAACGGACTTGATGAACGGTTGGGGTACTTCCTCCAACCATTGCATTGTAATGTTTGAGAATTTTTTTCCAAAAACCATCCGAGTTTTGTTGATTGCCTTTTGGCTTGTTTAAACTACAATGAACATATGCCTTGGCTAACGCCTCTTATTGTTTATTCGTCCAACTTTGATGATCCCCCTTACCCCTTTTCCTTTCGGGTCATCTTCGGCTTCTTCTTTGTCTCAAGTTTTTCTTCTTCTTCGACATAATCTTTATTTTCGTCTTCATCTAAGTTTTGAGTCTCGGCCAAAAATTCTTCTTGTTCATTATCATCGTATATCGGAAGCATGTGTTCAACATTATCTCTTGGTGGACTCCGATAAGCAAACATGTTAAAAGAGTTTTGGGCATCCATGGGATATTCATACCGACCAGATGCAACCATCGTGGGACCTTGTGGGAGTGAAAATAATTGTGGTGGAAAATTAAGTTGCGGTTGAGTGTTGTAAAAACCAGGTTGTGTTGTTTGGGAGTAAAAATATCGAGGTTGAGAGTGTGTGGAATAACCGAGCTGTGATTGAAATGACACACTTGAACCACCCGATCCGCCTCCTCTACTTTGTGAGCCGCGCCCCCCACCTTCGAATCGGAACCCGAAACTTTTTTCTTGCCATCACCCTTGTTTTGTCTATCCATAGTGAATGATAAAATTTAGTTTTAGTGTGAGTATGTGAATTGGATGAAAAATGAGATGAATAAATAGATTTAAATAGAAAACAAATTAATTTTTTTTATTGTGTAACGGCTAAAAAGCTGTTTGAAAACTACACAAACGGTCAAAATTGAGATGGATCACACGCGGTAAATCATCACCTAATTAAAGTTGTCATGTGGTAAAAAAAATTGGTTGGCAACGGTGTTTCCCGCGTGATAAAATGGTTTATCGCACCCTTTACCGCTTCCACCCCGTGCACCCTTGGTGCACAACCATGTAAGTTCGTAATTACTTTCTAGAATGTTTTAATGTGATGGGCAACCGTTAACTTGATGATTGACTCGTACATGGATCGGCATAAATGGAAAAGAAAGGTTAAGAAAGGTCCATAACTCACAAAAACAATCATTAGAAAACCTTTTTAATAATTTGATATTTATTATAGATTTTTGTTATTTATTCTTTATTTTAATCAAGTTTAGAGTGTTAGTTTAACCAAATTCAATATTTCAATTATATCTTTATTTTTTCCTTTTTAGACAATATATTGGTTACTTTGATTAAACTTAAGACCATCTTACTAAAGTTCATATTAGTAGCAAGCTACTTACATTTTAGGACACATTTTGATAAAATAATTTACTTTCTCATATTCGATATTAATGTAAATATAATGGTCTAGTAATGAGATCACTTTCGTTCCATGTCATGTGGCATCTGTGCTCGTTAATATTTTGATGCACATTGTGTGGGAGTATATTAACCTTCTTGCATGGTGGAAAGCGTGGTGTGGATTATTTCGTGCCCTTGAAGGTTTAAATGTTAGTTTAACAAACTCTAACACAATTCTAGTGTCAGGATCGTCCATGAAAACATTCACAAAAATTATAAAGGTGGTTATTACAATGTTATTCAAGTGCAAGGGCGGACCCAAGGCAAGCCTTGGGTGGGCGGGCACCCCCTCTTAAAATTTATTTTTTGTGTATTTTATAGGTAAAAACCCTGATCGCATCCTTTAAAAATTTAGTTAAACCCTTCATTCGCACCCCATAAAATAATTTCTACGTACGCCATTGTTCATCTGGCAGTGATAATATTATTTGTAGTGATCGACCTCTTATTCAATCCATTAATAATTCATTATCTTATATGGGATATGTAACAAGAAAAGCCTCTATTATTTATGTTAACTCTTATTACAGATTTAAAACCATTGTAGCATTTTCATCATAGTAAGAGAAAAAAAAAGACACTATGGGAATTGTTCATCGTACATTTTAATTTGATACTTATTTATATATATTATCAATTCATAACATAACCGAGCAATAGTGTTTTAACGGTAACGGCCGTTAGCGAGCTTTTATTAAAACCAAAACCCTACATGAACAGTCGCACACCCACTCTTTCCCCCTTTTCCCACTTGACCGATCACCGGAGCTACTTCCGGTGCCGTAGCTCTTGGCTACAGTGGTAACGCCGTTTTAACGTCGTTTGCAAAAGAATGAACCACGTGGTCAGAGACCCAAATCCATTCACGACATCCCTACACGTGCTCTGATTCCTCCCTCTTCTCTCCTATTTGCGCAAGTAAGTTTCAAACCTTGATAATTTTACGAATCGCCGCATAACTTCACCCTTTTACATCTCTTCTCCCCTGGTGGTAATTTTGGCCTGAAGGGTAAGTGAACATGATGAAGGCTTTTAAGTAGACATCTTCTAGAGAGAGAAACCAAGGAGTAGAGATAGAGTCATAGAGAAACGTGAAACAGGGGTGAGTTTCTAGAGTTGAAAGTAGTTATCAGCTTATGGATTTGCTTCACAATTGTGAAATGGTGGCCGGTGTACCGAACTGGAGGCGAAAGTGGTGATTGGCGGTGATCGGAGGTGATGACGGTTGTGTGGTGATGGTTTGGTGTGGAGAAAGACGATCCGAGCACGTCTGCTGGCGAAGACGATCTGTTGAGATCAGATGATGGCGCTATAACACCTCCATCATCCATGCCGGAGAATACGATCTATCTGGATGTCGGATTGTCGGAACGGTGGGTATGGGTGTGGTGGCGAGGTCACTGGCGGTGATGTCGAGAGAGTAGAGACTTTGAGAGGCGGTGCTAACACTCTGTTCCCGAGTCTCATTTAATAGGGGGGGGGAGGGAAAAGAGATGAAAATATGAAAAATCATGTTCCCGAGTTTCATTTAACAGGGGGAGGGGAGGGAAAAGGGAAGAAAATATGACCAAATATGACCAAATATTCATCCTCCCAAATTGGAGAGATTAGGAGAGAAAATTTTTCTTCCCCTCCCCTCACCTCCCCCTGTTAAATGACTCGGGAACATAGTGTAAAGGTTTTGAGGGAGAGAGAGACAAAGTTGTTTGAATTATCAATTTTAATTAACAAAATGCCTCACGTCCGGATATTTAATTCAATTTAACAAATTACTTTTTTTTGTTTCATTTGTATGAATTAAAAAAGGATATGATTTATTTATTTAATAATTGAAAAAACGTAGTTGTCAAACAATTTTATTATACATTATATTTCTTTTATTATTCAAGTTAATTAATATTGTTTGTAAAATTCATGTATTTTCCTAAATAATTATAATAATTGTTTTTATTTACTGTTAATTATAAACACTGGGTTATATTCGCGTGTTACAATGGTTCAATTTTAAATAAAACTAAAATATTTATATAACATATTAGTTGTGATAGTCGGTGTAAACAATGTCGTCACTACAACTTCAATAAGAAACATGAATAGGTGTGCCTTTACTTACGATTTTAGAAATGCTACATAATATGTTTTCCTATTTACGTTTTGACGTGCAAATGTGAGGCACCGCAACAATCCGAATACGCATAGATATCATCTTGCTCATATTAAACCCTTTTTGGGGTTTTCTTTTCCGATTGCTATAGCAAGTGTTTGTATAATAACTAACCAAACCGATATCGACCTAATTCCTGCGCAACGCGCGGGTTGAATTTCTAGTTATATCAATCACGTCATTTTAGCTCTCTCACAATTCGTATACACATCTATCAGATCTCACTATCTCAGTCTCACAACTTGAAGAAAAAACGAGAGGACCGAAGATCAGTGCTACCGTTGCACAGAAGATGCTCTATTCCAAGTAATTTTTGCTTTTCTTTTCGGTTTCCTTTTATAATCTATGAGTTTTCACTGATTGTTGATCTAATTTGTTAACATAACAGTTTAATTTATTATCTGTTGTTACGATTACAAGCAATTTCCTTCAATTTCGTTAACATTTTCTCCTGAAAATTTCTCTGCAAACGGATAGATATTTTGTTCGTCGATCTCTGTTTTCAATCGTGTTTTGAGGATGTTTACGTCTGATTGATGCGTTGTTTGATTATTTATGTGCACACGGATAGTGTTGATGAGGGTCCTCGCTTGGGCTCCTCGTCTGGGCTCACTACCTTAGATTGTTGACTGGGCCTGAGCCCATTTGGGTCTTTCTCAGCATGTTTAGTTGGTTCGAGTGGGCCATGTCCTGATAAGCCCATTCTTGGGCCAGCCCATTAGGGTTATGGCCCAAGTGTCTTGCTATATAAGGAAAAACTCTTTCTCTCAAAAAGATGAGAAGTTGTCTCCTCCCTCTTCTTTCTCCCTATTAGCTCATGCTCCCTCTCTCTAAATTATATATTTACTTGCATTTATAATGATCATTGCCATACATGATACTGACCTGAGCGTCGGAGTGCCCTCGGGGTAAACCCCCTCAGGCCCTCTAAGTCTCTAACTAGATTTTCATGTGGCTGCAGCACAAGACCCGACATTCCGCAAGAGGAACCGTCACCATGAAGACAATATAAGGAATCTGAACCGGATCCCACAGAATCTAAGGTTAGTAACGCCAAGCTGTTTTAACCATGGATTCGACATTGGCGCCATCCGTGGGACCGAGCACAAGCGTGTCTCGGTCTCTTCATACAAACAGCCAGATCTGCCCTCTCCGTGACGGTCAGGTCTGCATCTTGACTCCGGTTAAACAGGTTCCAAATCTCACTCCCTACATCGTATTATATTTGAAGTATTATCAAGGAGAGTAGTTGACCTCCTAAAACGGAGGAATCATTTTTTTGATTCCTCGTGAGATAAATACTTTGTGTCTAATAGTTTAATCTGCAGACCCAAACACAAGTAACTATCTCCACTGACTATGTGATAAATGAATAAACCACATCTTTTATTCGCTAATGTAAAAACACACACAGATTATAGAGGAAAACAGAAATGAAGCTCTGCAATACTTATCTCTTTTTAAAATCAAGGTTACAAATACTTATGCATGGGGTACAAGTATATGTTGCTAACTGAAAGTTTACACATAAATCTTGGAGTAAAGTCACGGATCTTTGTTGTTTGGGGGAAGCTTCTTGTGTTTTTCCTTTCCAAACTTTTCATGCCTACGTACAAGTGGACATACACAATGTACAATATTATAATGCACCGTGGGGACCAACAAATTGATTATTATTTTTGGAAATAAATATTTACTTGTAGTGACAGGATAAGATGTACTTTTTTATTTGACAAAAGTCAAAGAAACTTTTGTGATAGAACCACGTGACTTGGCTTCCATCTTTCTTGAAAAAATATATATAGAGATATTGAAAATAATAATAATAATAATGACAATGTACAATTACTGATGCTTAATGTACAAGCATAGTACAACTTATAAACTAACTCATGAAGCTACTACAAACTTGGTCCTTCCACCAGGTCCTTGCTCCGTCCTTTCACAGGGTCCCTTTCACAGGCCCTTCCACCAGGTCCTTCCTCAAGGTCCTTCCAGAGGTCCCTCCCTCAGTTCCTTCCACCAGGCCCCTTCCTCAGGTCCTTTCACATGGCCCCTTCCACAAGTTCCTTCACAAGGTCCCTACCACAGGTCCCTTCCTGAAGTCCTTCCGCAAGGTCCTTTTCTAGATCCTACCAAAAAAACACTTACGCAAGGCCCTTCTTCGAAGTCTTGCTTCATGCGCCACTTCTAGACACAAATTTATTATTCCCATTACAACGTTGTTAGGGTACGTAGGCTACCTCCATTATGATATGATGGTCATACGTTTTTACAAAATAAAATGTGAGGCACAAGTGCTTGCACACACATCGTAACTTGTTTAACACATAAAGAAATTAATCCTTGGTATGACTTGCCTTTTGAAAGTGTTTTTGTGGCAAGTATCGAATCATAAACATGAACAACACAAGAAGATATTAGTCACGACCTACAAGATAGGTCGACAAAGGCTAATATTGAACCGGATGATGTGCACCCGAGAAACAACGCATGATCTTTGAAAAGGTATTGAAGAACAGTGACCACCTTAAACAAGGATATGGCTTAAGCTAGGAGGAAAGTGACACAACATTAGTGAAAGCAAGAAAAAACCTTTATGCAACATTGAACTGGGGCTGGTATGGTACAACACCAGCATTACATGACATCTATTGGACATTTATCGACGTACTCATATCAAGTGGTTGGTTAGAAATATGCGCTCCATATTTCTCGTGGACATTGTTCACCCAAGTTTTTCCTAACCTGTGGTATTCTCGTTCAACAAGAATCACAACAAATTGTCTAGACGGTCGGGCTTGTTTCAAACTTCCAGATCTGAACAGATCGATCGATTTGTTTGTTGTTTTACGATAACTTGTGGTACGTTTTCTCATATCACATGGAGCAGTTCAGGAAGGATTACAAGGAGAATTTTCCGGACAACAAATCAGCCACTGTAGTACATTTTTTAGATTCATTTAACCTAGATTTTTTCATTCTCATATTTAATCAATAACTTATGAATGATATGATGATTTTGATTTTCATTCTCATATTTAATCGATAGCTTCTGTATGATATGAGTATTTTGATATGTAATCTATGACTTTCGTATCTTTATAAACAAACCGATTGTACTACATGACACATAATATTGTATTAAATAGTGTTTTCATATCTTTATAAACAAACCGATTGTACTCCATGACACATAATATTGTTGACGAAAGTACTAGTACCATTCGGATTTCTTTATCTATAATCTATAAAAATTAATAACTACAAATATTCAATTGTTTGTCTATTGTATCAGTCGTAAATGATTACTCGTAAGTTTCAATTTGCAAATGTCAATAAATGACTAGTGTTTCTTGTTACATTCATACCTTTATCGTTTGATTGATTTGAAGTAAATGATTTGAATCATTTGGTTCTGAATTCGTCATTTGGTTTATAGTAACTGTATTTCTATCTTTTTGTTTCTAATTCAAGCGTTTGCCTAGTGGAACATGTTGTGAACCATCGGGGACCTTGCCGAAGACACGAAGACGTGCCGGCAATAACCGGAATTCACGTCGAAGACTAAGTCGTCATTACGTTCGGTATACTTTTTATCTCCATTTAATTCGTTTTGTATTCTGTAATATATATCCAAGAAGAACTGCTGTCATGTTAATCAAACATGAAGTTAAAATCTCTTGTTTCACTTTTTTTTTTGGTATACGTTTTGTATTACGTTCGTGTCACACCCCAACCAATGGCGGAAACATCGGGATGAGACGAAGTGTGAAGATTGCTCGAGACATCATAACGCTATTTGTGACAATATTTAATAAACTTATTTCATAGAGTAAATTGTCAACATTACAAGAAATTCGAATACAACAAGTTCAAAGGAAATACATGACAACATAATCATAAGTGATACAACATATTAAACCTAAATGTCTATATGTGTATCTAGGCATCAACACTACTTCTTTTCATAGCATCGTCATCATCAACTTGTAACATGTTTAAAATACAATACAATTCAATGCAAAAGCAAAGGTGAGTATACAAGTTTGGTACATACATAGCTTAAGATAAGTTTTTAAACAATTCCTCATAGCAAGAAGGTGATTCAAGATAAACAATAAATTTGGCATGTGTCTAACATATCAAACCAAAAGAGACGCGAGATGCTCATGACATAACCACAAGTTTACGGGCGGGTCGTCAATCCTATAGCTCTAAAATTGGCGGATGTTACAGTCTCCCCTACTTTAGGAGATTTCGTCCTCGAAATCTAAGATTAACGTATTTGCATAAAAATTTAGAACAATCCACATGACATACTTAGTTAACAAGATTAACGTATCCCTGGCATGTGAATACACAGGTCAACCCATCGTGTATGTTAAGGTGTGGCTTCTTACGAAGTTAATGACAAGTTTATCACATAAAGTTTCACCCAAGTAACACGAATCCAGTATAACATATTAGCATGCATGTGAAATAAATTCCAATTTTTTTGAAAATACGTTCAATCATTTGAGAACGAAGAAAAGTTGGTAACTACATCCGAGGTAAGGGAATCACCCCTAGCTCATTGGTGAAGTTGGAAAGTGAGCGGAGCTAATCATCAAGGTTAGGGAATCACCCCTATCTTGATGATAAGTTTCCATTTTTTGGAATATGAGTATTAACAAGCATCAAGATGTATCAAAGTATTCATATATAATGTATTATTTTGTGCATTGTATAAGAATAAGTTTAAGTGTAGTTTAATAGTAAAACATGTTACACCCCAAAAATGGTAAAAGTAAAAGAGGGGAATACGAGTATACTCACGGTTTCTCAAAGTTGTTCCTTTGGTAATCCCGTGAAGAGTTGGAGGTTGGAAACTTCAAGCCTATAAGCGGTACAATTCTACCGTATACAAAACAGTCAACCGAATCCCCGTTTCTGATGTGGAAGATCAGACTAAGCTGCAACCACAGAGCATACTACGAAGAGAGGAGAATGGTTAGAACACTTAGTGTTCTTTTAGAATTCTTAGAATTCTTGAGTGAGAGAATGTTAGTGCAGTATGTCTATCGCCTCCATCATCTCAAGACCTTAGCTGAAATAGTATAAATCATAGCTTTATATTGTTATACTTAGGAAAATGGCAAGGTGGCCCAATGAGAAATTAAGTGAGTATCATTTTGCATGTGATAAGTTTTTAGCAATTTATTCATTGAAGTCAAAGTGTCAAGAGATTCGTTCAACATTGTCGTGTAGTGATAACATTGTTACACGTACGGACAACTCAACCGGGTGGATATTTCACTCGGGCGTACAACTTAACTCGTCCGGATCACCTTCATACGTACGCATCACCTTAGTCACCCGTACGTGCGGATAACATCCCATACGTACGCATCACCTTTGTCACCCGTACGTATAAGTCATACGGACGGATAAGTCATACGCACGTATCACCCCCACCTGTACGTATCACCCTCACCTGTGCGTATAACATCACACGGATTCCCACCCGTACGTATTGTCATCCGGTTCACCATCAGGACGAATCATCATCCGGACCAACTCATCCGTTCGAGACACTTCATCCGAATTGGGCCAACATCTTTCATTTGAATATTGATCCATCCGAACGAACCAAATTTTTTTTACGATCATTTGACAAATTTGATTAAACTCATTTTGTTTGTTTGTTCGTATTCAGGTGATTCAAGATATATAAGGTGAAAATTCAAGACAAAATTTGAAGATGTCGAGCAGCGGTGAAGAATTTTACAACATGTTCTATAATGCCTTTACTTCAGAATCATCCGAAAGAAGATCTGAAATAAGAGAGTATTCAAGAGAAATTTCAGAGAATTTGAAATATGACAATATGTATGGAAGCCAACAGAAACCACCGAAGTTAATGAAGATTGAAGATTATAACTGGTGGAAAAATCGGTTTGAGGGTTGGGTAAAAGCTTTCGCTCCTGAAAGCTGGTTAAAATTGAAAAATGGATATACAGAACCAGTGAAAGAAGGAGGAGAGTTAGTAGAAGAAAAAGAGTTCACAGAAAAAGATATAAAAAATGTTGTGGCTGAAAATAAAATGATAACATTGATCAAACAGTCAGTAAGAGAAGATATTATTTCATTACTCGAACAAGAAAAAACTTCGAAGAGTTTGTGGGAAGGGTTAGAGAAAAAATGTGTAGGTACATCTGAAATTGTGAAAAACAAAAAGAAACTGTTACGTAAAGAATTCGATTTATTTGGTTGTATGAACAATGAATCTGTCTGTAAAATGATCGAGAGATTTGGGCATCTGAAAATGGAGCTGGCCAGACATGAAATCACATATTCTGAAGAGGAGCTGGTAGATAAATTGTTTGATTCATTGCCAAATGATCAAGAATGGCAATACTTTGCTTTAATGTTGAAAAACACAATCAAGCCTAAAGATTTAACTGTGGATTTGCTCATTGAGAGATTGGAAAGCCACGAGCTGGAAATCAAGAAGTCTAAAATCAACAATTCAGCTCATCAGCAGAATGTGGAATTGTACTACCGAGGAAATCTACCACAGGCTGGGTCTCCAAGAACAGCGTTTTCTGTAGAAAGCTCAAACTCCGTGAACAATGCAAGTCCTCACAGTGGTTTTCATGGTGGATCTTCTTCAAACACTTCAAACCAATCTGCTTCAAAGAATTTGTTTCAGTGTAATATCGCAGTGGATCTGAAGAATGGACAGAATTTTAGTGAAGAGTCAGCGAAACAACAGATAGTTTTCTTAGCATCTGTACTTGAATCGTATGAAAGCCTCGTTGCAGGGAAGATTGGCAACACCAACTTGACGAAAGAAGATTACGATCAATTAGATCCCGAGGAGATGGAACTAATGGATATGAGATGGTGCATGGCCAGTGCGGTTCGTCGAGCACAGCGGTTCATGGAGATCACGGGGAGAAAGTCAATTGGTGGACCATCTACCAAACTGGGATTTGATAAATCTAAGGTGACATGCTTCAAATGCAAACAAAGAGGTCACTTTAAACGCGAGTGCAGAAATGCGTATGCTGATGATGATTCTGAAAACCCGTTCAAAGAAGATTATTACAAGAAAGCGATTTATCATCAGAACAAGTCAGAACCACCAAGATTGAAGCAACCTGAAGAAAAATCAAGGGCTCTTGCAGTTATACATGACGATGAAGGTTACGACTGGAGCCAAGTTTGCCCTGAAGAAGATGCAGTTGGATATGCATTTGTTACCAAACTTGATCATGATAGTTGGTGGAGAAGAGACAGTGCAAGATGGGAGATTGGAAAGTTAGCTGAACCATTTAAGGAAGCAAAAAGAGCCAAGAGATGGAATGCTGAACTGGAATGTTACATGGACCCACAGGGTAATCCAGTAGTTGATCCGTCAAAAGTGGATTTTGATGTAGTAACCAATTTGTTTCCAAATGAGGGCACTTTCAACACAAGAAGGCTTTCTGATAAAAGTTACTTGCCGGATTTAATGAACAGGATAAAAGAAGTTTTTGAAGCAAGACTACCAAAGGTAGTGGAAATGAAAAGGAGGAAGGAAGAAGAGTTGAAAAAGATGATTGAAGAAGTAAAGATTACTGCAAAGCTTGCTGTTGAGGAGGAGCAGAAAATTGAAGAAGAAAAGAAAGAAGAAGAAGAGAACAAAGAGAAAGCTGAGACAGAAGAACTGGAGCTGAAAAAGACTGAGGTAATAAAATCTTCTGACTTGTCGAATGTTGAAATTGTTAACGTAAAAGAAAACAAGTGCAGGAATTGCATAGAAATGTGCAAAGCCTGTACTGAAAAAGGTGCCATAATAAAAACAAAAGACAATGATATGGTTAAACTAGAAAATGTTTTCACAACAAAATGTAAAGAAATTATTGAAAAAGAAGAAATTTTGAAATTAAAAGTCGAAAATCTAACACAGAAATGTCATGATCTTGAAGAAGAAAATAAGATTTTGAAAGAAAAGTGTACTGCTAAATGTGTTGATTGTGTTGAAAAAGAATCGAAATTTCAAGATTTACAAAAAGAGTATGATTCTTTAAAATGGTCGAGTCAGAGAGTACAAGAAGCTTATGATACTTTGAAGAGCCAAGTCAAAAGTTTTGATCAAAGATTGTTAGAAACTTTAACAACCAAAGAACTGTATGAGAGAAAGTTTAAAGAAAAGCAACTTGAATTAAACAAGTGTGTTGATGAAGTTGCTAATCTTAAACAAGTTTTGGCTGAAAAAGAAAAGGTTGTTACCAAACTTCAAAGTTATCATAACTCTTCGTACATTCTTGAACACATTTTCAACATCACACCAGATGACAAAGATACTGAAAATTGCAAAAAGGGTATTGGTTCAGAATTTCATCAGGTACCACCACCATTGAGAAACAATTTTACTTTTTATGATGAGGAAAAGGTGGCAAAAGGTCTGAACATAGTTGACCAATTACCTGAAAGTATCGATGTGACTTACGCCAAATCTGATGAGGCTAATGATTCAGAGGTGGTAAGTAAGGTTGTTGAAAGTGTTTTTAGAGATGAGTCAAACAAAGGTAAGTCTGAATCACATGATGAAAATGAGGGAAATTTTCATGATGGTTATCTCAAACACACAAAATTCGAGAAAAATTTGAATGAAGATTCAAAAGGATTGGTTTATACCATGATTGGATCGGACAAATTATTCTTAGATATTGTATTCCCGATTCAAAATGTGATTTCAGAAAAGATTGATAAAGTTTTTAAGATGGTTGAGATCGAGAAGTCTGAGATTCCAAAGTTTGCTGGTAAAGGTCACAAAACTTTTTATAACAAACCTGGTTTCAAGAAGAAAAACATGAAGGCTGGGTTGGGTTATAAAAAGAAACAAAATTGGAAGAAAAATGAAGTGCCAAATTCTCAGGCAAAGATGAGTTTTGTTAAAGGAAAAAGTTTTGAAGAAGAAGAAAAACTCAAATTTAGACAACAGTCTAATGAAGAGTTTTGTGCTCAAAAGAAAAGGCAACAACCACAGGTTAAAGATGTTTCAAAAAGAACATGTTTCAAGTGTGATCAAATTGGACATCTTGCACGAAAGTGTCAGAATCTGAAACCTGTGGATGTTGACAAAAAGAAGTCTGAAAATGTTGAGAAACAAAAATCTGAGGGTGTGAAACAAAGGTCAGCAAGATTTGATTCAAAACAAACTTGGAGGTACAATACAAACAAGTTTGCTTCAAATCAAACTTGGAAACCAAAACAGACTAGGTCTGATTCAAAACAAACACAGAGTTCTCACACACCCAGATTCAGAACAACAAAAAGTTGGAACACATCGGTTGATATGACAAAACCACAAGAGTTATGGAAACCAAAAGTTGTTGTTCAAAAGGAAAATATTCAAAAAGATTCACATTTTTACAAAAGAGGTATGTAGGATCGTGAAACGACCTAACGAGTCGATCAGAAGAGTGCTCAGACCGAATCAGAGGCGGAATTCATTGATTCGGTCTTCGTTTAGCTTGTATTCACTATTAATTGTCTCGTTTATTAATCTCTGAACGTTTACAAGACTGGAGACACCTCGACAGCACCTCGGCGTCGGAAACTAGAATCTTACAAATGAAATCGTTTGAAGGCTATTTATAGGGAAGACCCTTCCGTTTGAAAGTAACATGATTATTTCAAACGGAACCCTCAAATGTAACCCTTCAAACCGTGACCTATTCAAACGGTCAACACAAACAATTACAATTTTAAACGGTTATGACATTCTTTTTTGACTTTTAGTAATGTATACTTCCATGATGTCATGTGTGATGTCACTTGTGATGTCACCTATGTGATGTCACTTGTGATGTCATGCTTGTTTAGATCCGCTACGAACCCGAGACTCGACATAAGACGAAGACGACAGATGAATGCACCAACAGACTCCCCCTCAGATGTTGACGAGTCTTAAGTGTCGACTCTTTGCATCTTCAGTCTTTATCTGTCTCTTTTCTTTCTTCGTATATACCAGGATCTTCTCTTTGGCTCTAACCTCGTCAGACTCCCCCTCTCATCATGATGGGATCGCTGTCTAGAATTAGCTATCACCTTGAGATCAATCCCTGGCTTTATCTCTGTTTAAACTCATCTCCTGCACACATTTTCTCATCAAAACACATAAGTTTTTACTTAAATCAATAAGAAAAACTTACTAGTAATAGTTACATCAAGTTCAAATTAATGACCTTGATTAACTAAACTCAATTTCTTTCTTAAATCAAAATTTTTCAATTCAGTACACACACTCCCAAACCAGTTCATCATGTTCAGCACTTGAAATTTCGAAAATCAGTTCTTCAACATCTGTTGTCGAAAATCTTTTTGTATATTTCAAAATTTATGCTAAAACACACTAAAATCTTTTTGGATTTTTCAATAAAAAGAAATGCAGTAAAGAAATATTTACAGACAATATTTTTGTGAGTTCGTGCAAGAGGATCATATCAGTTTATGAGACATATCACCAACACCATTAAGCTTTAAACATTTTAAGCTCTAAACGATTCACATAGATTGACGATATTGTTGTCCACTTAAACTCAATCTAAAACTTTCAATCTGCTTACCGATACTTTAAGGTATATTAAGATAGCACAAAGTTCTTATGGACCCCACGATCTCAGCATATCCCCTCATCATGCAATACACTGACTCAAGTAATGCCTTTAAACTTTTATCGACTGTGAATTGTGCGAAAACAAAGCAGAATGTTTAAACATTAACAATCAGGTCGATACTTCCGTATACGCAGAGAAAGTCCAATGTTTAAACAAAATAAGAAAAATAAAACAAGTTGAAGTTGTTTAGGCTTTAACCACCAGGTCGATACTTCCGTATACGCAGAGGAGGTCCAAAGCTTAAACGAAACACCAAAGAAAATAAAGCAGAACGTTTAGGCAACAACATCCAGGTCGATACTCACGTACACGCAGAGGATGTCCGATGCTTAAACAAAATAAAGAAATAAAACAAGTTTAAATCTTTGCAAAATAAAATGCACAATCACAGCGACTTTTCAGCAAAGTTGTGAAAGTTCACAAACTTAACCAGTTTTATGTCTTTCGACAATCAGCGATTACTGAGTAGGCACACAATCAAGAAGGACAAAACTAAGTACTATGCTTTCGACCATGTTTCCCACTAGAACTAGGCTTTATCATTTAAGTTTGTATCGTTATCGCAAATCTACTAGTCTAGCTGAGCCTACCGTCACATCGTTAGTGAGATCATTTATCACATTTTATCTCTCCATTTCTTTAGCATGCTGTGACAGTCTAACTGATCTACTATCATTTCCTATTTTATACAACAAAACTCATTTTCAAATTTTTCAATGTTTTTTTTTTAATTTTCAAATTTTCTAATTTTTTTAAAATATTTACTCCCCCTAAAATCAAAATATGTCTCAATTTTGATTTTCTGGGAAAATTTGAAAACCAACTGTACAAGAAATGTGACAACATGATGAGAATCACTTCAATTCTCCATTCACTTGGCTTGAACAATCAGAACTCCCCCTCACAACAAACTATTTTCCCATTGTGATCTCAAAACACTTAAGTTTGTTTTAATCAAAATGGTTTTTCCGGAAAATTAGTTTTGTGTGACGTTTCACAAACATGGGGATCTTTCATCACTTTGTTTTCTTCAATCACTTATAAAAACTAACATGTTTAAGATCAATCCACAAATATCACTTGTAGAAAATCAAGTACAACTTAATGTCCCTGATTTGCCACTTGTAAGTCGAAATCACTTTCGTGAATTTCTCAAGAAATGTGCCGATTCATGTTCCACGCTTACCAACCTGGGAACTCCGGCAAGTCAGGTTTTTCATTTAAACAGATTCACCCAAGCCTGACTGTCCTTGGGTGATTTTGAATTCTTGTTCAACAATGGTGGAAAATTTGCATCATCCATTGTTAAACCTGTATTCTCAGATTTTACCTCAACAACAGGCTCTTCTGGCTTTGACGAACCAGAATCATTGCCTGTACATGGCTTGTCTGACTTTGATCTGTCAGATTCATTGCCTGATGGTGGCTTGTCTGACTTTGACACATCAGATTCATCGCCGACCATTTTATTCTTCTTCTTTTCTTCTTTCGTCCTCAGATTTGTATCTGATGAATTCGTTTTGCTTGATTTGTCATTCTTTGGAGAGCAAGACGATTTATCAAAACTCTTATTCGATCTATCCGGTGAACCCGAGGACAAGATCTTCTCGAGATACTCTCTCGCCTTCTTCCTCTTCTTCCTCAGTCTGTCTTTTTGCCCTTGAGAAAGCTTCACTTTCGTTTCTTGAACTTTAGGTTCTTGAACCTTTTGTTCTTTGGGCTTGACATTGACTGATTTCTTTGCCATTTTCTGAGAATTAACCCTCAATCTTTCATTTGATCTCCTTGGGCAATCTCTGGCAATGTGGCCAATGATGTTGCAATTAAAACATCTCCTTGAATCAAACCTCCAACTCTGGCAGTTAACAGCAATGTGTCCTTGATAACCGCATCGGTAACAAACTCTGTTATCGTACCAATCACCATTTTCAGTCCAAACATTCAAATCATAGCACTGTTTGGCTTGGTGATAATCCTTGCTCCTCTTGTTTGCTGGATTTGACTTTTGAGCACTGTGGTCCGACCTACACCACTTATTGCCAACAATTTTTGAGTTTTCAATTTTTACTTTTTGTAATTTTTCATTACGATTGGATGATCGATCTGATGAGCTTTTATTATCTTTTTGAACATTTTTCTCATTTTTAATTTTTTGTTTCTGTTCCACTTTCTTCTTCAAAGGTTTTTGCTTAGAGCATTCTCCCTTTTCAGTCGATTTCAGAACAGTTTCTTGAAATTTTTCTTTTAATTTCAAAAACAATTTTTGTTTTTCAATTTTATTTTTTTCATCATCAGATTTTTCATCGCAATCTTCAACTTTGACATTGTCAAAGTTTGTGACATTGTCACTTATTGAAACAGAATTGATCGGTTTTGGACAGGGGAACTCAGATGAAGTCACAAAACCTTTCAATTTCTTTTCAAGTTCATCTATTTTGTTCCTTGAATTCTCAGCTTCATTTTCAAGCTGAGAAATTCGTTCAAGATGAGACTTGATTGTTTTTTCGTTTTCAATTTTAAGGTTTTCAAGAACAGATTTTTCATTTTCCAAAACTTTTAACTGTTCTTGAAATTTTGTTTCATTTGCTTTCAAATTCTTGTTTTCAAGCTTTATCCAGAAATCTTCATCTTCTGAAGATTTCTTTTTGTTTTCAAATTCTTTTTCTTTTTCTTTCAAAATCTTGTTTTCCAATGTCAAACTCTCTGCTTGTTTTAAGAGTTTGACATTTTCTGCTCTAGATTGATCACATTCTGAGCATTTCCCAGGCATCTTTTCATCTTCAGCTTTCTTCTCAGTCTTGAGAGCTGGAATCTCTTCAACCTGTTGTGACAACCCGCACTAAACCAGGTATCCGTACGACTTAATTAATGATTAATTTCTGCTTAATTACTGTGCTTGCTTGAACTAGCTGATGAACTGCTACTTAAATACTGATACATGTACTTACTTGCATCATACTTGCTTGCTGTCACTATATTATTTACATACGGCACCTTAGTGACAAACATGATGCACAAAAAGCACAGTAGCACGATACACGGATAACCTATTAAACATGCTGATAAAGCCAGCATAAGGCAAACACTGCCTCTAAGGCCTGTAAGAGCCTGAAATGTTTTGCTACACTAGCAGTGAGTGTAGGGATATAAGGGTTGTGGAACTGCGTCTCTAGGAATAAGATACACTGATTGGATGTGCCTAAAAACATACTCTAAGTACAAAACACAGCACTTTAATAAATAATCCAGCTTCTAGCTGACTAGTAAAGTGCCAAAACATGGGGAAAATACTACTGGACACTTTCTAAAGTGTTGGAAACAAGTTGTGTCACTAAAAATAATATAACGACACTTTAAAGCTTTATTAAGCGCTTTAACGGATTACTATCCAACCGAACAACCGGACTATACCCGAAACATGAAAACATTGTTATTTTCACTATTACTCTTTTTCTGAGCCAGTTAGGGTCCCTGATTACCCTAACACCCGCCATAACACATACCATACAAGTAACTGAGTTAATTACTTAACTAACCTAACTAAACCTCCTAACCACCTACTTGAGATCGAACTAAAGACCCCCTCCCCCATTGAAATCGGCCCCATCAAGGGGAGACAAGCTTTGAATTCTTTTTATTATTATAATCACAATGCTTAATATCCATAATACACAAGAACCATGGGATAATACTCTTATGTTTTTGTCTATAAAACCTAAGTTAAACACATGAGGTTTTCCATTATCATAACACACCACAACTCTCCTCTCTTGCTCTCTAGAGCTCTCGGCCGAAACCCCCTCCCCACATACCTCCACTTTCGAGTTTCGATCTTACCATTTCAAGGTGATACAAGCTTCAAGGATCACATATTAGGACGCTTGGTGCACTCGGAGTTCGAAGGACCTCGTTACTTAGCTTTTATCCACGCGTTTTTCATCAAGAATCTTCCCTAGCCTCGAGCTAGAGGTATAACACTTAAAACTCATTTTTGAACCTATCTAAAGTGGTTAAAAGGAATTATATCGGTTAAATCTCGTTAACACACATTATGATGCTTAAAAGTCTACTAAAAGCATGAAAAATGGTGGTTAATAGCATTTTTGTTGTGTAAAAGTTGTAGTATTTGAAATATGAGGTTATTGAGACCCGATCTATGTTGTGGTGGCTCGGATCATCGTTTAACCCGGTTTAGTAAGATCATGGATCTTAACATAAGCTTGGTTTGAATGATACAAGGGTTAAAAGGTGAAACTCTACCACACATGAAACATGAACTTGTGTAAAAATGTTTTAACTTATGCAATAGTGTTTAAAACCAGCAGATCTACGTATCTGCAAGTGGTATTTTCAAAGGACCACGCGTCAAAGAAATCATGTTTTCTAAAAGACGAATCTTACACTAACAAACATGATTTTTATAAACCACAAGTGTGTAAACACTTGTGAAATGAAAAGATCCGACAAAGAACTAGTTTTGTCAAATGTTACTAGAAGTTGTAAAGACGGATTTCTCTAAACACAAGGTTTTCACGAGAGCAAAGTTACTTTATATAAAGATCTACAAAATATAACGGGATTTACACTATAGTTGCGGAAAAACTACAAGTTCATGCGATTATGCGATTTACATGCTTGTCGACTAGTTTGATGTGTCGGAAATTGTTTGATTGAATAAAGAAGTTGTTGAATTGATTTTGTAAAAGAAAATGATACGCTTGAAAGCGTGGCCACCTCCAGTTACAGAGGAAACTCTGGCGAAATTTTTCTAAAAGCCTAACACTTAGAATTATTTACACCACAAGTGTTAGAATTATTTTTGACATATTTTCGAAATATAAATTTTCGTCATGACTTTATTTACTAATATTCGGAGGTGGGATTTTCACAAAATTTAACGTGATAAATATATATTGTCACAACACTGTTTATGATTATTTTGCGAAAATACATAAATATTATTTTTAGAGTAAAAATAATATTTACGAACGTTAACGATTCCAAAATAATACAAACGCTTTCACATGAATATATAAGTTACACCGGTAATTATATTACCACTCGATTGTTAAAACGTAACTTACGCACATGTATTGAATCCCCCATCCTTGGGAAGGAAATTAACTACCAAGTATATACAAAATGTAAACACGAAATAGTTGTCTAACTATTTCCCAAAAACTTAAACTATAAAGCTAAGGCACGGCCGTCCGTCTAATAGAATTAGCACTTGTAGGTCGTCGCACAGCTTTCTGATTTGGAGATACTTGGTAGAGACGCTTCACTGTGAGTTCATGTCCCCCTTTTCTCTAACTGTTTTCAGTTTTCTTAACTGCGGGGGTGAAATACATGTTACTTTGTTTACAAGTACTTTATATACGGTATGGTTAGCGTAAGGAGGTGTTTTATTCCGATCATGTGAGTGGGTAGGAGCAATATGAGGCCATTAGTCCTCATGTCGGGACCGAGGGACAGGAGCGGTAGATCTATCTGGGTGTAGCGAGCCCAGCCCCAGGCCAAACTAGAAACGGACCTTGGGGTGACTTTGTCCACATACTAATGCCGTGGCGAAATCTGCTAGGTTTGAGTCTCCCTATTTGCACTTCACATATATCAGTGGCCTTGTAAACCATTGGTGATCACAAGTCCCCTTATTGGCTACATACCACGATTATTTCTATACTCACAAGTGTTTTACATACTCACTTACACATGAACTCGCTCAACATTATTGTTGATTTTTCAACTTACATGTATTTCAGGAAATTAGCGAGATCTGGCACGGTATGGAACGTTTTCCGCTGCACTAGTTTCCAAGGTCATCCGGGGTTTAGGGGATGTGTCTCTTTCCTGGACAAGACACAGTCCTTAAACCATGTTTATGTTATGTTTCAAGTTGTAATGTCTATTGAACAAGGTTATGGTTGTTAGGGTATGTTCCCGTTAAAACAATGGTACTGTATTTGGTTTTCAAAACTTAATGGATGATCTTGCATGTTTTTAACTCATATAGCTTTGTTATGATTAAGCTATGGTATTAAGAAGTCACACCAAATTAACCACGCTTCCGCAAAGCCAGGGTGTGACAGCTTGGTATCAGAGCTCTGATCATAGCGAACTAGGATTCCTTCTCGAGTCTAGACTATGATCACTAGGGCTCTCACGAAAACATTTTTCTGCATACCACTTAAGTCCAGATCCGAAACTTTTTACAAACAAATGTTGAGCACATTTTATTATTTATAGGCTCAGCCTGGAGGGCTGAGGCTCGATCTGGAGGATCGAGGCTCGGTCTAGGTGACCGAGGTAGTTGAGCACGTTGATTTATTTTAGGCTCAGCCTGGAGGGCTGAGGCTCGGTCTGGAGGATCGAGGCTTGGTCTAGGTGACCAAGGTAGTTGGCTAGCAAGGCTAGGAAGGGTAGGCTCAGTCTTGAAGGCTGAGGCTCGGTGTTGGAGACCGAGGCTCGATCTGAGTGGTCGAGGTGGAGGATAGAGCAGTCTTAAAGGCTGGGAGAAATTGGCTAGTAAGACTAGGAGAATTATGTGATACCTTACTTGGTGACTTATGTAATTATTTGATAATATGATTGACTATTTGTGCATGTTTGTATATATGTTACAGACACATGGATTCTACAGACACTGGTGGTTCAGGCACCACAGGCCCTAGGCCTATCATATCAGATGACCTTGAGTCATCGGAGCACGAGGTTCACACGTCCGACGTCTCGAGCACAGATGAGGACGATTTTCAGCCCTTCGCATTACCTGACGGTGCTGACGAGCTCGCAGATGGTCCTTTGGCCGGGGATCTACCACTGGCAGTGATCCCTGCTCCTATACCGCTTGCTTCGTACCCTGTTTATGATTTGCCTATCGACGACGAGGATGATGATGTCGATATGTTTGATGAGGAGCCTTTAGAGGATGATGCTCAGGGCGAGGCCCTTCCTGCTGCTGATGGTCCCTTGTTGATCGCAGATGCTCCCGCCGTGGAGTCACCTGCTCACTCCCCAGTCCCAGACTCCTTTGAGTCTGTGGCCTCTGTACCCTCACACATCCAGAGTGCGCAGCACTTCTCTCATGGATCAGATCCTGATCAGGCATCTTCTGTTGCCCCTATCCCCAGTTTTGTTTTCGACCACGATGATGAGGGGGATTCCGATCCTATGTTTCCCCCAGGATTCGACCCAGATCGTGACTTAGAGTTTGTTCCCATGGATCAGTTTATGGAGGATCCAGTAGACCCTGTTGACCCATTTGATCCTATTGACCCAGATTTTGATTTAGAGATGGCTTTTGATGACCTCGAGCCTGCCATTGCTCCTGAGCAGGCAGCCGCTCTAGACCCCATACCTGAGCATGACCCAGTACATGCTGACATCCCTTTTGAGCCTGTTGCTGATGATCTCCTCGTGGATGTTCCTTTGATGGAGGGCGATCATGTCATTGTTGATCCGGTTGATCCTTTACCCGTTGTCGCTATACCTGTTGACCCTCCCGTTGAGCACATTGCACCTGTTCACCCTGTTGTTGCTCCCCCACTTGATCCCGTTCCACTAGAGCCCGAGCATGCACTGTTCGCGGCACGCATGGATCCACCAGATGAGCATGCACAGCATGGTTGGATACCTGCTGATGAGGATGTACCGCCTTTTCCCCCTCAGATCCCTGTTACACGACATGTTGATTTTTCCTTTCAGGTTCCACAGTTCGTACCTCCAGCGAGGCCTGGAGAGGGTTCTTCAGCCCATCCTGTTGGGCATGTACCGATGCCTATCCCTTTCATGCCCCAGATATCATCTGTTCCACCCGCTGTTGCTCCATTTCACGTGACACCTTTTGACCCCACTAGTGAGCCGTTTCTTTGGGCACCAGACTCTGGTATGCCACATACTGACCCCTACCATTCTTTCCATAGGGGGTATACTATCGAGGACGTTTTGATGTCCTTTGTCGCTCAGCACGAGTCGCACACACAGCGCATCCAGGAGCTTGAGAGAGCTCAGCTGCCACCTTGCCAGTGTCATGGCCGGACACACTCTCCTCTGCAGCCGTTTCGACCTTTACCTCCAGATTATGTTGCTCGTCTCTTTACACTAGAGCAGCAGGTTGCCTCTATCATTCGTACTCAGCGAGCCCAGGAGGAGGACTGGCTCCAGTTACGTCGTTTGTTTTACACCCACTTTTCCCCTCCTCCACCACCATCTGTATAGAGCTCATCAGTGTTGTTTGGGTATACGAGGATGAGAAGACGGTGATTGTTGGATTGCACAACATTTTTGGAGACTACTTTATGATCCTGACTTTTGTTGACATGTATTTGACACTGATTTGTTATGGTTTTTGTACAGGGGTGATGTAGCCCCTAGTTGATTGATGATTGTATGACACTATGATGTACTGATACACTTACTATGTAGTCTCGATATATGGCAATCGCAGTATTCTCATCATATCTGATTCGCTTGATTGCTTATTTGCATGGGATGATGTGTGATTGGTATTTGTGATGTGTTGATGACATGAGATGTTATGTGCTATTACTATTACTATATATGTACGTTTTACTATGGCCTGACCAACTTAAACCATCTTTTAGAAAATGCCGCCAAGACGTGAGACACGTATGCCTACTACTGAGGCAGAACTACAACAAGTCATTGCTGCTGCCATAGCACAGTATGCAGCATCTCAGCCCGGAACTAGCGGGAGTATTAACCAAGGCAATAACAATCCCCCCACGGATGTACTTTCAAGCAGTTTCTAGACTGCAAACCGGTCAACTTTGATGGCACTGGAGGTGTTGTCGCCTTTGTTCGCTGGGCTGAGAAAACCGAATCTGTTCTACGCATGAGCAAGTGCGCGCTGGATCAGCAAGTCACCTACATCTCAGGGCTATTTCTAGATGGAGCCCTATCCTGGTGGAATCTACAAGTGCAAACACTAGGCGAAGCTGCCGCCTACGCGCTGACCTGGACCGAACTAAAAGAACTCATGCGCAAAAAGTACTGTTCCCGCGCAGAAATCCAGCGATTGGAGACCGAGTTCTGGCACTTGAAAATGGACGGTCCAAAGATAGCAGAGTACGTTCAAAGGTTCCATGACTTATCTCATGTGGTACCCTACATGGTCACGCCTGAGTTCAAGAGAATTGAACGCTTCATTTGGGGACTAGCTCCTCAAATCATAAGCATGGTAACCTCATCCAAGCCTGCGACTATTACTGAGGCGATCGATTTGAGCGTAGCTCTCACCGAGGAGGCTGTTCGTTTGAACAAGTTTGATGAAGCAGAACCAAGGAAGAAAGAGACTCACGTCGAGTCGTCAGGAGGTGGTAAACGGAAATTCTCAAACTTCAAGCAAGGCGCCAGTGTGGCGGTTAAGAGAGGAGGATCAGCAGGTAATGGGAAGAAAGGGAAAGGATATCTGGGCACCCAGCCCAAGTGTAATATCTGTCAGCGCCATCATACTGGCCATTGTAATGTGAAAGTATGTGAAGCATGTGGAAAGCTGGGCCACTCGAAAGATTCTTGCTGGGCTAGTGCTGGCCGAGGAGGCCAGGGAGGATATGGGAATAGGAATAATAACCGTGGTGGTATTGGTAATCGCCCACAAGGGAACAATGGAGGAGACAGAAATCAAGGCAACAATGCTAACCAAGCAGGCGCTGTGAATCGTAATCCGAGGAATGATCAAGCTGGTGGAAATGGGCAAAGACTTGGATGCTATAACTGCGGTGATATCGGGCATTTCAAGAAGAACTGCCCAGAGATAAACCAAGCCCGTGGCAGAGTGTTCCAACTCGAAGCAAGGGAAGCGCGCCAGGACCCCAATGTTGTTACTGGTACGTTCCCTGTGAACCAACGCTATGCATCCGTTTTATTCGATACTGGTGCCGATTATAGCTTCGTGTCATTAGAATTTAAGAATATGCACGCTAATAAGTTAGATATTCCTTACTCGATCGAATTGGCCAATGGAAAGTTAGTAGAAGCCAACGAAGTTATCCAAGGTTGTGTGATTGAATTGGGAGAACGTGAGTTTGTTTTAGATCTGCTACCAGTCCAGTTGGGAAGCTTCGACGTGGTGGTAGGAATGGATTGGTTATCAGGCAACAAAGCAGAGATCGTTTGTCATGAAAAGGTTGTTCGTATCCCAATCGAAGATGGCGAGACAATTGTGGTGCACGGAGAAAAGCGAGAGACGCCGTTGAGGATTATCAGCTGCTTGAAAGCAAGGAAGTGTTTGCAGAAAGGATGTGTTGCTTTTCTGGCACACATTGTGGATAAAAAGGCTGTTGAGCCAAGAATCGAAGACATCCCTGTCGTGAGGGAGTATCCAGAAGTCTTCCCAGAAGACTTACCTGGACTGCCACCTCAGAGGCAAGTAGAGTTTCACATTGACTTAGTTCCAGGCGCCGCGCCTGTGGCTAAGGCACCTTATAGACTTGCTCCGTCTGAGATGCAGGAACTGTCGACACAACTTCAAGAGTTGTTAGACAAGGGATTTATCCGACCAAGCTTCTCGCCTTGGGGAGCTCCGGTCCTGTTTGTCAAAAAGAAGGACGGTAGTTTCCGTATGTGCATCGACTACCGGGAGCTGAACAAGTTGACGATCAAGAATAGGTATCCTCTGCCAAGAATTGATGATCTGTTTGACCAACTTCAAGGTTCAAGCTTTTATTCAAAGATCGATCTTCGATCTGGATACCATCAGCTAAGAATACAAGAGGAAAGCATTCCGAAAACAGCCTTCAGAACTCGTTATGGACACTACGAGTTCCTCGTTATGCCATTTGGTTTGACAAACGCACCTGCGGTATTCATGGATCTAATGAATAGAGTTTGCAAACCGTACTTGGATAAGTTCGTGATTGTATTCATCGATGACATTTTAATTTATTCAAAGATGAAGGCTGAACACGAGCACCATCTTAGAGCCATTCTAGAACTGCTGAAGAAGGAACAGCTGTATGCCAAATTCTCCAAGTGCGAATTTTGGCTACGTGAAGTCCAATTCCTTGGGCACGTGGTAAATGGAGATGGAATCCACGTGGATCCAACCAAGATCGAGGTGATCAAGGATTGGGAAACGCCAAAGACGCCAACCGAGATTCGGCAATTCTTGGGTTTGGCTGGCTATTATCGAAGATTCATTGAGGATTTTTCAAAAATCGCTCAACCTTTGACGCTCCTCACCCAGAAAGATAAGACGTTTGATTGGGGAATCAAACAGGAAGAAGCATTCCAGATACTGAAAGATAAGCTCTGCAACGCGCCTATCTTAGCTCTACCAGAAGGTACTGATGATTTTGTGGTATACTGCGACGCATCGCGCCAAGGATTGGGATGCGTGTTGATGCAACGCCAAAAGGTTATTGCTTACGCATCGCGTCAACTGAAGGTACATGAAAAGAACTATACCACACACGATTTGGAGCTTGGCGCAGTGGTTTTTGCTTTAAAGATCTGGAGACACTACCTTTATGGTACGAGGTGTACAATCTTTACAGATCACCAGAGCCTACAGCATATATTCAACCAGAAGGAGTTGAATATGAGGCAAAGACGATGGGTTGAGTTGCTAAACGATTACGACTGCGAGATAAAGTATCATCCAGGGAAGGCGAACGTGGTCGCCGATGCCCTAAGTCGTAAAGAAAGAATCAAACCCATAAGGGTTAGGGCCTTGGAAATGATTATCCGAACCAATCTTTCCTTGCGCATTCGTGCCGCGCAGAAAGAAGCCCTCAAAGAAGGAAACCTGGAAGAAGAATATCTCCGAGGGATGGAGAAGCTATTGGTACCAAACGAGGAAGGAACGTTATGTTTTGAGAAAAGGATTTGGGTTCCTCTGTTCGGTGGATTAAGGAAAGTTATTTTCGACGAAGCGCACAAGTCACGGTACTCTATCCACCCTGGATCGGATAAAATGTATCAGGATCTCAAAGATTACTATTGGTGGCCTAGGATGAAAGGCGATGTTGCTGTTTACGTGAGCAAATGTTTAACGTGCGCTAAGGTTAAAGCGGAATACCAGAAGCCTTCAGGACTTCTGCAACAGCCTGAAATTCCCAAGTGGAAATGGGAACAAATCTCCATGGATTTTATTACGAAATTGCCAAGAACGCCAAGAGGCCATGATATGATTTGGGTGATAGTTGACCGCCTAACAAAGTCCGCACACTTTCTGCCGATCAAGGAGAAAGACAGTACCAGTAAACTTGCGGAAATATACATGAGAGAGATTGTCGCACGCCATGGAGTACCTCTCTCAATCATCTCTGATAGAGACGGAAGGTTTGTGTCAAGGATATGGCAATCCTTCCAAGAAGCGTTTGGATCCCAATTGAATCTGAGCACTGCGTTTCATCCGCAAACTGACGGCCAGAGCGAGCGCACGATACAGACTTTGGAAGACATGCTAAGGGCGTGTGTTATGGATTTGGGCGGTAGCTGGGATAAACACTTACCTTTGGTCGAATTTTCATACAACAACAGCTACCACACCAGTATTGGTGTCGCGCCATTCGAAGCCCTTTACGGACGCAAGTGCCGATCACCCCTGTGTTGGGCTGACGCCGGAGATAGACAACTTGCAGGTCCCGAAATCGTCCAAGAGACGACAGACAAGATCGCGCAAATTCTTAAACGCATCGAAGCAGCTCGCCACAGACAAAAGGCCTATGCGGATCCAAACCGAAAACATGTGGATTTCCAAGTTGGAGAGATGGTGTTATTGAAGGTTTCACCCTGGAAGGGGGTGGCACGCTTTGGAAAGCGTGGGAAGCTAAATCCGCGCTACATTGGTCCCTTCAGAATTCTGGAAAGAATAGGACTAGTAGCATACAAGTTGGACCTACCTGCTGAACTGAATGGTGTTCACGATACATTTCATGTATCCAATCTAAAGAAAAGTCCAACTCAAGTTGACGTTGCCATTCCCATCGACGAGATTCATATTGACGACACGCTCCACTTCGTTGAAGAACCTGTTGAGGTCACGGATTGGAAAGTTAACAAGACCCGCCGGAGCAGTGTCAAGCTCGTCAAAGTTCGTTGGAATGCCAGACACGGTCCTGAATACACCTGGGAACGTGAGGACCGGATGAAAGAGAAATACCCCCACCTTTTTCCTAAGAACCCTGCTTCTACAAGCAGAACTTAAATTTCGGGACGAAATTTATTTAACGGGGGGAGAATGTGACAACCCGCACTAAACCAGGTATCCGTACGACTTAATTAATGATTAATTTCTGCTTAATTACTGTGCTTGCTTGAACTAGCTGATGAACTGCTACTTAAATACTGATACATGTACTTACTTGCATCATACTTGCTTGCTGTCACTATATTATTTACATACGGCACCTTAGTGACAAACATGATGCACAAAAAGCACAGTAGCACGATACACGGATAACCTATTAAACATGCTGATAAAGCCAGCATCAGGCAAACACTGCCTCTAAGGCCTGTAAGAGCCTGAAATGTTTTGCTACACTAGCAGTGAGTGTAGGGATATAAGGGTTGTGGAACTGCGTCTCTAGGAATAAGATACACTGATTAGATGTGCCTAAAAACGTACTCTAAGTACAAAACACAGCACTTTAATAAATAATCCAGCTTCTAGCTGACTAGTAAAGTGCCAAAACATGGGGAAAATACTACTGGACACTTTCTAAAGTGTTGGAAACAAGTTGTGTCACTAAAAATAATATAACGACACTTTAAAGCTTTATTAAGCGCTTTAACGGATTACTATCCAACCGAACAACCGGACTATACCCGAAACATGAAAACATTGTTATTTTCACTATTACTCTTTTTCTGAGCCAGTTAGGGTCCCTGATTACCCTAACACCCGCCATAACACATACCATACAAGTAACTGAGTTAATTACTTAACTAACCTAACTAAACCTCCTAACCACCTACTTGAGATCGAACTAAAGACCCCCTCCCCCATTGAAATCGGCCCCATCAAGGGGAGACAAGCTTTGAATTCTTTTTATTATTATAATCACAATGCTTAATATCCATAATACACAAGAACCATGGGATAATACTCTTATGTTTTTGTCTATAAAACCTAAGTTAAACACATGAGGTTTTCCATTATCATAACACACCACAACTCTCCTCTCTTGCTCTCTAGAGCTCTCGGCCGAAACCCCCTCCCCACATACCTCCACTTTCGAGTTTCGATCTTACCATTTCAAGGTGATACAAGCTTCAAGGATCACATATTAGGAGGCTTGGTGCACTCGGAGTTCGAAGGACCTCGTTACTTAGCTTTTATCCACGCGTTTTTCATCAAGAATCTTCCCTAGCCTCGAGCTAGAGGTATAACACTTAAAACTCATTTTTGAACCTATCTAAAGTGGTTAAAAGGAATTATATCGGTTAAATCTCGTTAACACACATTATGATGCTTAAAAGTCTACTAAAAGCATGAAAAATGGTGGTTAATAGCATTTTTGTTGTGTAAAAGTTGTAGTATTTGAAATATGAGGTTATTGAGACCCGATCTATGTTGTGGTGGCTCGGATCATCGTTTAACCCGGTTTAGTAAGATCATGGATCTTAACATAAGCTTGGTTTGAATGATACAAGGGTTAAAAGGTGAAACTCTACCACACATGAAACATGAACTTGTGTAAAAATGTTTTAACTTATGCAATAGTGTTTAAAACCAGCAGATCTACGTATCTGCAAGTGGTATTTTCAAAGGACCACGCGTCAAAGAAATCATGTTTTCTAAAAGACGGATCTTACACTAACAAACATGATTTTTATAAACCACAAGTGTGTAAACACTTGTGAAATGAAAAGATCCGACAAAGAACTAGTTTTGTCAAATGTTACTAGAAGTTGTAAAGACGGATTTCTCTAAACACAAGGTTTTCACGAGAGCAAAGTTACTTTATATAAAGATCTACAAAATATAACGGGATTTACACTATAGTTGCGGAAAAACTACAAGTTCATGCGATTATGCGATTTACATGCTTGTCGACTAGTTTGATGTGTCGGAAATTGTTTGATTGAATAAAGAAGTTGTTGAATTGATTTTGTAAAAGAAAATGATACGCTTGAAAGCGTGGCCACCTCCAGTTACAGAGGAAACTCTGGCGAAATTTTTCTAAAAGCCTAACACTTAGAATTATTTACACCACAAGTGTTAGAATTATTTTTGACATATTTTCGAAATATAAATTTTCGTCATGACTTTATTTACTAATATTCGGAGGTGGGATTTTCACAAAATTTAACGTGATAAATATATATTGTCACAACACTGTTTATGATTATTTTGCGAAAATACATAAATATTATTTTTAGAGTAAAAATAATATTTACGAACGTTAACGATTCCAAAATAATACAAACGCTTTCACATGAATATATAAGTTACACCGGTAATTATATTACCACTCGATTGTTAAAACGTAACTTACGCACATGTATTGAATCCCCCATCCTTGGGAAGGAAATTAACTACCAAGTATATACAAAATGTAAACACGAAATAGTTGTCTAACTATTTCCCAAAAACTTAAACTATAAAGCTAAGGCACGGCCGTCCGTCTAATAGAATTAGCACTTGTAGGTCGTCGCACAGCTTTCTGATTTGGAGATACTTGGTAGAGACGCTTCACTGTGAGTTCATGTCCCCCTTTTCTCTAACTGTTTTCAGTTTTCTTAACTGCGGGGGTGAAATACATGTTACTTTGTTTACAAGTACTTTATATACGGTATGGTTAGCGTAAGGAGGTGTTTTATTCAGATCATGTGAGTGGGTAGGAGCAATATGAGGCCATTAGTCCTCATGTCGGGACCGAGGGACAGGAGCGGTAGATCTATCTGGGTGTAGCGAGCCCAGCCCCAGGCCAAACTAGAAACGGACCTTGGGGTGACTTTGTCCACATACTAATGCCGTGGCGAAATCTGCTAGGTTTGAGTCTCCCTATTTGCACTTCACATATATCAGTGGCCTTGCAAACCATTGGTGATCACAAGTCCCCTTATTGGCTACATACCACGATTATTTCTATACTCACAAGTGTTTTACATACTCACTTACACATGAACTCGCTCAACATTATTGTTGATTTTTCAACTTACATGTATTTCAGGAAATTAGCGAGATCTGGCACGGTATGGAACGTTTTCCGCTGCACTAGTTTCCAAGGTCATCCGGGGTTTAGGGGATGTGTCTCTTTCCTGGACAAGACACAGTCCTTAAACCATGTTTATGTTATGTTTCAAGTTGTAATGTCTATTGAACAAGGTTATGGTTGTTAGGGTATGTTCCCGTTAAAACAATGGTACTGTATTTGGTTTTCAAAACTTAATGGATGATCTTGCATGTTTTTAACTCATATAGCTTTGTTATGATTAAGCTATGGTATTAAGAAGTCACACCAAATTAACCACGCTTCCGCAAAGCCAGGGTGTGACACCTGTTCTTTCATCACTTGAACATTTTCTTCCACATTTTCTACCTTTAGATCCTTTATTTTTGCAGCTCGTTTTGTTTTGAGTAACTCCATTTTTGCTGCAACAAGCATATTAAACAAATCAGGTGCCATCAAAATTCTATAAAATTCAAGTTGACTAATTTCTTTACTGTCATCATCACTCTCTTCATCTGATGAGTTATCAAACACTGGTACTTTCTCCGAAACAACTTCCAAATTATTTTCAACCTTATCTAGATCAGTTTCTGAATCCATTTTTACTGAAACTGATTCTTTTGAAATTGATTCTTCAAAATCTGGTTCTTCTTTAATCACATTATAACTCTCTTGTTGAGATCCATAGTAATACAATGCAATATCTTCTTCAGTTTCCATGTTTCGGTGTCAAATGTTCACTTTAAATGTTGATTGAGCCGAAAATATGACTTGAGCCGAGAACTTTAATCACACAACACTTAAACGACAATATCAATTTTCACTTAAATCTAAATGAGCCGCAACTATGATACTTCAACAATTAAAGTTCAACAAACTGACCCACTAGAAAATGTTGAATGGGCCAAGTCACTTTAAGTCACATGGGCCAGATCAATATCTTGTGCCGAGAATAAAGTTCAACAACTCACATGGACTACACTTGACTCAATTTTATGAAATATCCACAAATAACAAAAACTCAATTTATGATATAGGCTGATGTAAAATGGGTGTGTATGATGATTGGGCCTCTTAGTTGGGCTTTCAATTGTACCGCAAACAATGAATTTCACTTGGCCTTTAATATCATATCTGACAACTCTTAAAGCCCAAAGTTCAAATCTGATTAAGCCAATTTTTTTATGAAACTCTTTGGGCCGGTGCACTTAAAGCAATCACGTGGGCTGACACACCTTTAATTCACCACACAAGATAAGTTGACCTCAAATGTAATATTCGCACGCAAACACATGCTGTTGTATTCATGAATCTGACAAAAATTTTGTTACTCAAAATCTGATTTGACCACCTTTAACATTCACTTGATTGGACCGTGAATGTCTTTATGATTATAAAATTGAACTGATGAAACATATGAATTTATTGTGATCTCGTGAATTCATCAAGTGGCTGACACACTTTTTACTTGGATCTAATTGGACCTCAAAATCCACTACCTCGACAAACACACAAGGTTATTCTGATTTACTTTGCAATCCGACAAACCAATTCACATGCACATCTTGAATGAAACAATCATGTGACCAACTGACAATTTCGATTAAAGAATCACACAACTCGATGTAATTTTAATCGGTTCACACTTTTCAATGTACAAACACGTGAAAACTGAAACACTTTTCAAACAGATGTTTCAAACGATAAGTTGAATTTCAAACGGTCAGATTATGTTTCAAACGGCCAGGTACAATTTCAAACTTTCAGGTGCAATTTCAAACTATATGTTCAAACGGAACACAAATTTCAAACGTAACAGTCCTGTCACGTTTGAAACTACACCATTTTCAAACGTAATGTCAAGCTTCAAACGGTATATTCAAACGATAAGGTGGTTTTCAAACTGAAATGCCAAGATTCGTTCAAACGGAACCCATATTTCAGTCCTTTTTACCGGTTTAACTTCGAGTTTTGAACTGATATTCTCAAGGGTTTGTCAAAACACAATTATACACATATTGTGAAAGTTTCAGCCGATTTTATCCGTGAAAAGTATCAATTTTGTGAAAGAAAGTGTAGAAAATCAGAATTTGCTAGCGAAAACGAGCTAAACGGTAAGAACTCTTCCTCCTGAGCTCTGATACCACTTGTAGGATCGTGAAACGACCTAACGAGTCGATCAGAAGAGTGCTCAGACCGAATCAGAGGCGGAATTCATTGATTCGGTCTTCGTTTAGCTTGTATTCACTATTAATTGTCTCGTTTATTAATCTCTGAACGTTTACAAGACTGGAGACACCTCGACAGCACCTCGGCGTCAGAAACTAGAATCTTACAAATGAAATCGTTTGAAGGCTATTTATAGGGAAGACCCTTCCGTTTGAAAGTAACATGATTATTTCAAACGTAACCCTTCAAACCGTGACCTATTCAAACGGTCAACACAAACAATTACAATTTCAAACGGTTATGACATTCTTTTTTGACTTTTAGTAATGTATACTTCCATGATGTCATGTGTGATGTCACTTGTGATGTCACCTATGTGATGTCACTTGTGATGTCATGCTTGTTTAGATCCGCTACGAACCCGAGACTCGACATAAGACGAAGACGACAGATGAATGCACCAACAAGGTACTCCGAAAGGTAAAAAATGGAGTGTTAAGAAACAAGTGTCTTTGGTAAAAGATGAGAAAATTGAAGTTAAAGCTGAAAAAGTTTTAAATGACAGAGTTTCCGAAATTAAATGAACATTATTGTGTTGAAATGCCTAAGGTCCAACAGACCTGGGCTAAATTGTTCAAATGATTGATAAAGTTTGAATGTGCAGGTGCTCAAAGAAGCTGAAGATTGTGAAAATGGAAATCGGAGCAGCCTGGCACATGAAGAAGAGGCTGCTGAACCCTGTGTTGGTTGAAACAGGGAGTTTGTTTGTTTTCTGTACATAAATAAACAATTTTTCAAAAACCCTAAAAATTGAAAATTTTGAAAAACCAAAAATATGTTTTGTTTTTTGTCAAAAATATTCAAAAATACAAAAATATGTGTTGACTGAATACGCCGAAACCCTCACGGCTAAACAAACATGATTACTTTCACAAGATTGAAAAACGGTTTTCAAACTGTCGAAAATCAATGGGTTGTAAATCATGGGGGTACGTTATATTTTCTGCAAATCAGTGCATGAGAAGCAGAAAATGGATGGCGAGACAAAGCTATCAGTATTGGTTGTCAAATTGTCTTTAAATGGTTTTGCATTTTAGGGGGAGTAATATTGTCAGAAAATCCAAAAACATTAGAAAATTTGAAAATGACAAAAACATGATAAAAACCTATTGGTAAAAAGTCAAAAACATGATAAAATTCGAAAATTGAGTCTTTGTGTAGAAAGAGGAAATGATAGTACATCAGTAGACAGTTACAGTACGCTAAAGAATTGGAAAGTAAAAATGTGTTAAACGATCTCACCGTGGATATGTCGATAGATTTTTATACATTTAGTAAACTTTTTCGGGATATAAACCTAAATTCAAACTTGCTTATTTCGTGGGGAACACTACTTGGATATATAGGTAACCCCTGAAATCTCGTTTGAAGGACCCCTCTTTCTGAGATACTAGGTCTTTATGCTTAGTGATATCTGGGGTATTATCCCGGGACTTCTGATTTTGCGGAAGCAATGGCCTAGTCCCCGGAGAATACTTTCTGCATTGCTTGAAATATAGCGCAGCCCTCAGCTAAAAAATGATGAAACATTGAAAAATGCTAATCATGGCTGTTATAATACAAAAGATCCTCTAAAGGGGACACACCAAAAAGTCGAGCCGTCATCTCTCTGCTGAACGGAAGTTCTGACCTGAGCTCTCACGGTTTCGTACTATAATTTATTCCCCTTACAGATATCATCTAGGTATACTCACCTGTAAGACTGAATATTGGGATCTGGATACGGGAGTATATTCAAGAGGTGGGACACATGAATAAGTTTAAGTTTTTAAAACACCTAATTCGTATCCTGAATCAGTTGAAATTTGTGTGAAAATTTAAGTGGATCAGTATATCGACAATCTAAGTGAATTGTTTAATTCTTAATATGTAACTAAGCTCAACGGTACTTGTGACTTGTCAAAAACTGATATGATCCTCTGACGCAACCTCAAACAAAAATAGTGTCTGTGAATATGTTTGTACATATTTCGTTACTGCTTTATATTTTCAGAAAATCACAAAAAGATTTTGATTTCTGCTTTATTTTTCGACAACCGATGTCTGAATGCTGAGTTTCAAAATCTGAGTATGCTGATCGTGTTTCTGAAAATAAAACAAGTTCATTAATTTGAAACTTGAAGTTTTTAAATTCAAAAATCAAAAAATAGTTTGTGATATCTCCAAGGTCATTAATTTGGACTTGGATGATTTACTGTGAGGGAGTTGGATGCTTAGATCGTTAAAATATGTAAAAGAGCCAGTTTCCGATCCGGATCGATGAAACTGCCAAATCTTTGAAGCATGTTGATAGGGGGAGAGTATCAAGTATTCCTGGATATATTCATATTATTATATCTTAGTCCCAGGATCTTGATTTAGAAAGTTTAATAGAGCCAGGTTACGATACCTGGACAACCGAAAATGCTTTCATTGTAAAATATTTTAGCATAAGCTGAGAGTGCCAGGTTTTCAATCCTGGAAGTTCAAAACATTGTTACTTTTGAATGTATGAGAATTGCAGATGTTGTACCAGACTACGATCCCGACAGCAGTGTCTAAGGGGGAGTCTAAAGACAAGCTCAACGCAAGGGGAAGCGTGCATAGGAGCCAGGATACTTTCCCAGAAGAGCTTGTAACCGGAAAGCCAGGTGTCGATCCCAAAGCACGGAAGCTTGACGAAAGGGGGAGCCTGAAGAGTTTACCGAAAGGGGGAGCTGAAGCTGAAAACAGATCCACCGGGATTCTGTTCTAGCTAGAGAGAGAGAAAGAAAAGAAGCTACGAGTCTGAATGTTTGAGATTGACTGCGGCAATATCCAAGGGGGAGTCTGTTAGTGCAGTGTGTCTATCGCCTCCGTCATCTCAAGACCATAGCAGAGATAGATTAAGATTAGTGCTTATAGTGTTATATTTTAGTAAAAGGCAAGGTGGCATTTGTGTAAATAAGGGGAACTCTCCTTATAAGCCTTGGCCTATAAATAGAACCATTAGGGTTCTCATTTTAGACTTTTGCACTTTTCACACTTTTGCTCATTTGTTACATTTGAGAGCTCTAGTTCTAGAAAGAGAAACTAGAGAGAGAAAGTGTTGTGCAAGTGATTCGAGGTTCTGTACACTATCAAATCTTCAATAGAATCACAGTTATAATTACTGTTCGTGTGTTCGGTCTCACTCGTGCACGGATTCCGCACGTTCACGAGTCGGTTCGCAATCGTTCGGAGTCAAACCGGTCCTCGCAGAGAATTAGAGATGTTAAGAGAAGATTGAGAGAAGAATGGTGTGAAGAAAATGGTAGGAGGAGGTTGGTATTTATAGGTGAAGGAGGTGGTAGGTGATAGGTGGAGAAAATAAAAAATAAATAAATAGAAAAGGTAAATAAAAAGATAAAATAAAAAAAATGATTATAATAAGAAGGGAGGTGGAAAAGGTGATTGAAGGAGGTAAAAAAGGTGATTGGAGAAGAAAAGAGGTGAAAAAGGGGTATAATCTCCGTATGGCACTATTCACGGCACTAATCACGTTTTTTTTGTTTTTTTGTTTTTTTGAATACTATGGATTAAAACATGTACTTTTTACAAAAGGGACCTAAGCTAGAAAAATTTCTAAAATTAATAAAAATCCTTTTGTATAATTTTACGCTAAAAATTATTAGAAATTCTTTTGTATAGTTTTAACGAGGGTTTGAAAATCAAAAGATGTTTTGAAATTAATCACCTAAGGGTAGGTGATGAGCATTTGTAAAATCTAAAGATTCTAAAGATGAGATCCTTGGTGACGAGGCATTGGTTACAAAAGATAAGGATAGGGATGAGACTTGATCATAAATTTTAAAACTAGGTTTCGGCATGTAAAAGCATGTATGAGTTCACGTATCATGTAAAGTTCACGTAAAACACAAGTTTCCAATATGTATTCATCAAGTATAGCACGTATGAATGTGTATAAGGAGTATAAATTTAGTTTGTTCACGAGGGTTATTATTGTTTTTTATTGCGATGACGTGCGAAATGAGTTTAAAAGTTTGAAACGAACGAAAGTTCAAGTATAAATAACACAACAATTGAGATACATAAAAGAAAGGCTTAATAAAACTTTGGATTGTTTCGGGTAGGGAAACGTCGACTATTCCAAAGTGGGTTGAAAGTTCTTTCGAATTAGAGAAAACGTGCTTTGGCCTATAGGCAAGATGCTCTCATCGGGAAGCGATTAACGGTATCTTACCCTTCCAGTTACTACACGTCTCTAATCGATCGAAACAATGGGGACTTTGGCGAGATCGAAAATCGAGGAGTGGGACTTAATCGACAAGGTGCGGGTTTCACCCCTAACTTGAAGATTTCGTACCCTAATGTGGTTAGTACTCGTCGGGTCAAAAGAACTTTCGACACTTTGACGAGGGTCCACTAGAGTTGTAATGGAAATTACCATTAAGTTGTGGATTTCACTCCTAGCTTAATGGTGCAATTTCGTGTAAAAATAGTTTAAGGTAGCATGAGAGTCGTTTACCAAATTGTGGGTTTCACGCCTATTTTGGTAAAGTCGTCTCGTTTATGTTACTAGAGTATTCAAATAAACAAAAGTGTATTCATGTTGGCCTTAGGAAAGGCATATAAATTTAATCAACAGGAAGTATAGCTAGGAAGCATGCATGGTAGAGTACAAAAGTTTTAAACAACAAATAAGAGTCAAAATTCCTAAAACTATAGATTAGGGCAAAAGCATGGCAATTTTCCTAATTCCCTATAGTTATGGCTCTGATACCAATCTGTCACACCCCAACCAATGGCGGAAACATCGGGATGAGACGAAGTGTGAAGATTGCTCGAGACATCATAACGCTATTTGTGACAATATTTAATAAACTTATTTCATAGAGTAAATTGTCAACATTACAAGAAATTCGAATACAACAAGTTCAAAGGAAATACATGACAACATAATCATAAGTGATACAACATATTAAACCTAAACGTCTATATGTGTATCTAGGCATCAACACTACTTCTTTTCATAGCATCGTCATCATCAACCTGTAACATGTTTAAAATACAATTCAATGCAAAAGCAAAGGCGAGTATACAAGTTTGGTACATACATAGCTTAAGATAAGTTTTTAAACAATTCCTCATAGCAAGCAGGTGATTCAAGATAAACAATAAATTTGGCATGTGTCTAACATATCAAACCAAAAGAGACGCGAGATGCTCATGACATAACCACAAGTCTACGGGCGGGTCGTCAATCCTATAGCTCTAAAATTGGCGGATGTTACAGTTCGCCCCGGCCTCCCATATATCTTGGCTGTATATTTTCTTTTTTAAGTAAACCAGTACATGAGAACACCCAATTGTTGAGTGTTATGTGTCTTGTGTCCAAGACTTAATGCAAAACTACTATCGAGTCGGGGTCTAACTGGAAGCAGCATCTCTATTCCTACAGGGTAGAGGTAAGGCTGTCTACATCTTACCCTCCTCACCCTACCTTAGCTTTGCTATTGATGTGATTTACCAAGTACGATGATGATGACGACGACGACATTATTAATTCAAATTACTAGATAAAACATGGAAATCACAATTACATTCAAAAGTTTCAACTTGTAACTTTTAGCATGATCATTATTTCTAGGGTATTTATTGTTCATTCTTAGTGTGGAGGGTATCGTCAATCACCCTAGGGTGTTTGAGTGAAATAATACCCAATAATATTATGCCATGTCAACTCCCCATTTTGCACTCAATCAGGGGGTATGGTCAATCACTCTAGGGTGTTTGAGTAGGTTAAAAAATAAAAAAATTGTGATTGGTTAAAAGGGGTTGAGACCCACCATTTTCTCAATCACTCTCTCTCCCCCATTTTCGGTAAACGCTCACCGATTTTCACACTCTCTCTCCAACTCACCGAACACTCTCCTTCACTCGGTATAGTCACCGATATCGACCTCAAGTCAAACACCCAAGTCCCCGCTACTATACCCTGTACCCTTACACATTGAATTTTTGACACATACTCAGTTAGGAGCAGACGAGCAGTTGCTGCTGTTAAGTTGGTTGAAGGAGAAAAACGATCTGATGTGTACTTTGGGATTGCTTCCAGGTTAGGGCTTTTAAACTAAAAATTGGAAATCAGATTTCTTTTCATATTATTTTTAAGAAAATCAAAATTTTATTGAAGTATGATTTAGATGGACGGGTCGGGTAGCCCGTTGAAAGGGTGGTTCTAAGTAAGGATCAAAACAGGCCTATTGAGTTAACATAACAAGTAAACACCTTACGTCCTTTTTTTTATAAAATTTAACGAGTTGAATATTATTAGAAAAAAGAAAAATATATTTACTTTAACAATCTACATCTTTCAATAAAAACAACCTAGGTGGTATTTTACTTTAAAAATAGACTTTGGATGATCTCAACCCTCAATGGACATGTTGTTTTCATAATTTAAAACTCTCGCCTGATCCGTTTGTGATAAAATACAATTCCTTTCATAAGTCAGTTTTTTTTGGGGTAATAGGCATATCCTGGCAATTTTTTTTTAATAAAAAGCATAAAAAATACACTTTTAGTTCCTTTCTTCAGGGTCGGCCCGTTAGGCTTACCAATCTAGGCACGGGCCTAGGGCCACCAAAAATAAGGGCCTCCAATTTTTAGTAAAGCTTTATATATTGTATACGTATCAGACTCAGATAAAAACCAAAACTAAACCATGTTTTTTAATAAAGTTACACAGATAAAAATTGTTTAGAAAAAAAGGCCCACATTCAAGACCCAGTTTCAAAATTAAACCACATACATAACTGCAGTCTGTAGCAACCATCTACCACTCGACCTCATCTGAATTCCGTGAATCAGCGCAAAAAATCCCTAAAATTGAGCTGCAGTCATCGTTCCTACCTCCTATCGCGACCCGCTCTTTCGATTTTCTAGGTTATCGGCTATCACTAACGGTAATCACTCATGGCGTCGGGTCTGTTGGGATTGGAGGAGAATATATGGGCAAAATTAGGGCTAATTACTAAACGTAGGTTAACTTTAGCAGCTAATTTTTCTATTAACTCTATATGTTTTGCAAAAGGGCCTCCACTTCGTAGTCCACTTAGGGTCTACAAAAACGTTGGAACGGCTCTGCTTTCTTAATATAGAATTATGAGTAAACTGCCATTTTGATCCCTGAGGTTTGGTCACTTTAGTTCAAAACTCAAACCTTTTGCATCTGGGTCCCTGTGGTTTCAGTTTAATTGCCATTTTGGTCCAAAAGTGAAATCAGATCATATTTATCTTATAAAATCTTACTATTTTGTCCTTTTCCTCAGGAGCAAAATGGTCATTATATAGAAATTTTATATAATATATTTTTCTTTCTATCCCATCTCAAACTCTGCACCTGAGGAAAAAAGACAAAATAGTAGGATTTTATAAGACAAATATGACTTGATTTCACTTTTGGACCAAAATGGCAATAAAACTGAAACCACAGGGACCCATATTCAAAAGGTTTGAGTTTTGGACTAAAGTGGCAAAAATGACCAAACCTCGGGGACCAAAATGGCAGTTTACTCTAGAATTATGGATTTCTAATATACGAAAGGGTTTGTAGCCCGGGGGTTTGAGGTATGTAGATTGAGGGTTCTAGACTTCTAGCACTATGGTGGACACTGGTGTAGATTTAGGAGTAGGTTTAGAGGGTGTGTGAGTTACACGTTTTAAAAAAAAATGTGTCTGGGGTATAAAAGGTTGTTTATAATGATTGTTATAAAAACTAGGTTATTTGCTCTCCACATCAGTTGCAATTTTATTCAGGAGGCAAAGCATAGTATTTTTAGTCGTGTGATACTTTTTTTCTACTATGAAGCCTCGTTTTAACCTGAACCTATTTTGGTCGGAACCTGTTTTTGACCCGTACTTATGTTACAGTTGTGGAGAAAATGACCATACTCGTGCTTTATGCCCCCAGCCTCTTCAAGATGGTTATTTGCTCATCCACTACTCCTTGATTGAGTTTCACAATATCAACTAACAATATTAAGAGGAACTTATTAACTTAAAACCACTATTGGAACTCAAATTCAAGAACCATATTCTGAGGATCAAAGCTTTGTCAAGGGTAACGTGTCTTATAAAAGAAAGACATGATGGAAGATAAACACAAGTTGGGTGAGATCATAGACATAAAGTGGTAATTCAGAAGTGTACGGTCGTGCATAGTTTTAACATTTTTAGTTTTGACACATTTCATTATAATGTATTAGCTTATGACTCCTTTGACATGTTTCATTTTGATGCATCAATTGTGTACAATTGATGCGTTTCATTTTTATTCACTTTGTTTTGACTTGTTTGGAATGTTATATTTTTTTTACCTGCATTGACCCATTTTATTGTAGTTTTCCTTACTTTGAGCTGTTTCATTTTAATGCAACATATTAGGACATTTTTAATCGGATTCAAGTCAGGTAATTGTGACATGTTTGACCTTTTTCATTTTAATGTAACATTTAATATCCACTTGGGAATAGCCCAGTGGTGTTGGTGAGTTTAGATAGAGCTTAGGATAGGAGAGGTCAGTGGTTCAATCCCCATGGTGTGCAACGTTAGTCATTCAAAAAAAAATGTAACATTTAATACATTTTATTTTAGTTCGCAAGTTGTGATCAATATGACGTGTTTTAATTTATGCCGCTATATTTTGGCGTGTTTTATTTTAGTTTTCTATATGATTCACTCATACAACCTTGATATAGGGTTGTTCACGAGCCTACTCGAATCGAGTTAGGGAAAGCTCGTATTTGAAACCGAGCTGAAATCTTAGCACAAGCTCGACTTAGTTTTTCACCAAGCCGGCTTGGCTCGGTTCAGTTTGGCTCTAATTTAAAAATAAATATCAATACATAGCTTTCAAAATTCAATAGTCTATGATATCATTCAATAATTCAAAATGACATATCCAAAAAAAGTTCAGTCTATGAAGAAACACAGAACTAATCTAGTGATTAGTTTGGGATTGTGCCTCGACAAATAAGTTTAATCTTCTTTGACTCTTCCAAGCTGTAATGATGATTCTCCTGCAAAACACTAAACACCCCGTTAAGCTCGTTACGAGGAGGGAAATAGGGGGTTCTCCTCGTAACCACTCTCCGGCGTGAGAATAAGTATATGTTTTGAGGAGTAAGTATGTAATTAAGAGACAGAGAGAGAGAGAGAGAGAGAGAGAGAGAGAGAGAGAGAGAGAGAGAGAAAGGAAGTGGATCCTTAAACCTGTAGATGAAGGTTACTATTTATAGCCGGGTGGTGTGGAAAGAGAAGGGCTGATGGGCATTGGGCCTTGCAGTCGACAACAAGGAATATCCGTTTTGTCCCCTTTGCCACGACCGTTGGTGCTTCTGGGCGAGAGGAGGGTTGCCGGTAGCAAGCCTTCCATCCGAAAGAAGGTTGCCGGTAGCAAGCCTTCCATCGGGAAGAAGGGGGATCTAAGAAATTTATACATCGAGGTCTCGCCTGGTAAGTGTTCTTACACTTGTTTTTTTGCTGTCTCTTTTTCACCCTTTGTCATTTGCTTACAATTTTTCTTTTGTTTGTTTTCAATTGCAGAGGTTTCAAAGAAGCCGACTACGCGGTCGAAAACCACTGTCCTTTCCCCCAAAACTGCTGCTAAGAAAAAAGAAGTTGAGACTTCTAAGGCTGAGAAAAAACCAGTTGACATAACTCCGGAGATCGAGAAGGCTCTAGAGGTTGTGAAGACTGCTGGGAGTAAACAACCCATGTTTGAGCGCATGGAGACTGAAGCGCGAGTTGAGAACCCTATCGCGCATCAGGTCGCCCCCATCCAAAAATAAAATATTGCATCAAATGCTGGGGGGTCTGGTGGCGATGTTCGTGAAGAAGAACACGTGGATACCCAGAATGTTAAGGGTAAGGGCGCAAATTGATCTGGCATGGGCGGCATAAAGAATAACCCGTTCATGACTCATAGACGGGTACCTTCGCCGATCCGGCCTGAAGATACATTGGGCGATATTTATTACAAGTCATATGTAGAAGGTCACGCCAGTGAGATCCAGGGGCCAGTCTGGAAGGTGGGGTGATTGTGGTGACGGTGGGGTGATTGTGGAGGATAAATTACAAGTTTTGTCCTTTAAATAAGTAAAAAGACTAAATTACCCACGTGTAATAAGATTTAACAGAAAAATTTAACTGGATTAAGCTCAAATGACGTAACTTGCAATAAAATTTCCTTTAAAGGGCAAAAGCTGTCAAAATTCGTTGAAAATGTCACCGCCTGTAAAATAATATCTATACTTTCTATAAAAGGAGAAATCCCAATAACATAAGAAAAGCTGATGTGTCAGTAGGAGAGGTTGTCCAACAATGTTTTTCTTATGTCATTATTACATCATAAAGCCTAATATATAAATTACTTTAAAATTCGGTCTAAACCTCTGCCAGGGCAAACATCTGCTCATTTATATGTGACTTTACTTTAATACCTAGCAGCAGTTGTTATTATCTTCCGTAATGGTTTAGATCAGCAGATGTTTAAGGCTAATTACCGGGAAATTCAAATTCAAAAATGCATAGGAATAAGTAATTAGCAATTAATGCATGTCACTCAGAAACTCCTGTCAATCATCCTTCTTATATAAGGCTTTTCTTCTCATTTCCCTCTTCATATTTCATCACGCTTTCATCTTCTCTGATTTTGAAATTTGAAATTTAATCACAATCCGATTTCCGAATTAGAAGCATGTCAATATCAGTTGACAGTAACAATCTTAGTTTTGTTAACGATTTGAATCCTGGGAAAGATATGTGGAACATGAAAGCGAGAATTATTCGAAAATGGAATCAGGGTTACAAGATGGATCTCATCTTCATTGATGAAAAGGTAATTTGTATCTCTGCTTTTCCGTTTTATTAGAGAATGTAGTGGTGTATGCATAGAAGATACTTTCTTTAAATGTTCTTCAGGTTGCTAAGATTCAAGCAGGTATTAAGAGTCATCTGATACCTATTTTTTATGGACAGCTTCAAGAAGATGCTGTTGTGATTCTGTCGAAATTTGGTGTTGGTGAAAATAAAGATTTATATAAAGTAGTAGTGCAGCCTTATAAAATCAACTTTTATAGATGCACAACTGTTACTCCTGTGAGAGATTGGCAAGGTGTTGAGTATGGTTTCAACTTCAGAGCTTATGAAGATATTCTTCAAGGAGAGGCGTTAAACGCTTTGGCCTTTGAGTGTTGGTAGTGTATATTTTTGTAATCATGTCTTGCTTGTATAATATTAGAGAGTTTTACTTATATTATTGTATAATGTGATCATATAGATGTTGTTGGATCTGTGATTTCTTGTGGAGATCTTGAAATCTTTGATCGACCTCCAAATGAGACTAAGAAGATGAATTTCGATATTGAAGACTTGGAGTAAGTTGTTGTTTACATGTGCAGTCATGTACTGATCATTGTTTGTATTTAATGATGTTAATAAATAAGATGAAGAATGTTGGTATTTAATGTGGGGTCATGGTAATGGTAATAAATGAGATCTATAGTATTTGTATCTAATGCTGAATCATGGTAATAAATGAGGTCTACAGTTTATTCTTAGTGAATATGTTAGTTAATTGATGACTCATTTGTTACTTTAAGAAATGTCATAATTTTCCTTTGATTTTCTGTTTTTATTCATTCAATGTGGTTTTGATATTAGAGATTTGTAAAGAAATGGTCATAAATTAGTCTTTAGTATATCGTCATATGAATATTCTTTTCATGTAGAGGTAAGGTTTTGCGGTGTACTGTGTGGAATGACTATCCCACCTCATGAGCATGTGATGGCTGTTATACAGCATGGAAAGTGTAAGGAATGGAAAGGTATTTTTGTTACTTTCTGCAAATCATAACTATACTGTTTATTTCTGGCAATATAAAGACAGGTTTACATTAAATATCTATATACTTTTCCATGTAGGTGAATATACTGTTCAAAGTGATAAGTTTGCAACACGAATTTTTCTGAATGAAGAAATTGATGAAGTTAATGAGCTAAGGATGGGGTAATTTCTCAATGTAATTTCTATTGTATATAGATGTTCAAGTCAAATACTTGGTTTCATGTCATTTGTATACTAATTCTAATCATTTGTAGTATTCAAAAGGCTTATACTGAAGTTTAGACAAGTTCTCAAACAATACTATCGTGTCAGAGTGTTTTTTCATTGCATAAAGAATTTGTAACTGAAGGTGTGAAGAAACATGTTGATGAGATTAGTGAGATAGAAAAGGTTTCACATCTTTGTATATAGTTTGGTTATTTGTTTGGTTTGTCACCTGCATGTTTGCAAGTTCATGTATTGTTTTTACAGGAAATGTCTTGTGTTGTGGTTGCGACAATTAAGATTGTGCAAGAAGAGTATGGTTGGTTTTATGCTGCCTGTCGTAAGTGTTTCAAGAAGGTGATGGGTAAAAGTGAATACTTGCAGAATGTTGAAAATGTTTCAGATGATATTGTTCGATTGCCTGCGACTTCTTTGGTTTGTCCCAAATGTCATAGTGAATGTACATTGATCACCACAAAGTAAGCAATGATGATTATTTAGCGTTATATTTATATAAGTAACATTCTAAGACTGATATTTGAATATAGTTTTGTAGTTTACTTAGTTATTTGTGTATATTTCAGGTTTAAGGTGCAAGTTCGGGTGCAGGATGAGAGTGGTAGTGTTTCTTTTGTTATGTTTGATAGAGATGTTCAGAAGCTTCTTGGATTGGCGGCGAGTGACATAAGAGAGAGGCAGGTTAAGGCCAATGATACTGGGTTCCCTCATGAGATATTTCGATTGGTTGATAAGAAGGCTGCTTTTAATATTGATGTTTCAGAGTTCAATCTTAAAAATGACTATCGTGTTTATACTGTCCAAAAAACATGTGATGATCCAGTAATAATTGCTGAGTTGGTTGGTGGAGATGGTAATGGTGATGAAAATACTGATGAGGTAGCATATAAAATTACTCTTTCAATCAATTTATTTTTCTTTTGAGTTTTAAACACTGGATTCTGCACTTTTTTATATGATATCATATATTATGATCCTTTAGGTTACTCAAGAGGTAGCTGACGTTAAAGATGTTAACCTTTCAGAATCTTCCCAGGTGTCTGCTGAACGAACTTCAAGGGTGAGTATTTATTTTTAAAGTATGTTTAAAAAGAGTTCATTATTTTATTAAATGAGATCAATAGTTGTTTTGTGATCTGTTGCAAGGATGTTGTTTTTGTTACGGCCGACTCTTCAGCCGTTGAAGTTGAAAAAGATTCTGGATCAAGTCCCAATGGAAAGCGGATGGCTCAAGATGCTGATGTTGTCAACGTTGGTGAGCTATCCACTAATGTGAGAAGAACCCGGAAGAAGCTGGCTAAGGTTAACAATTAGATGCTTATGAAAAAACAATTCTTATGAGTGATAAGTAGAAACCACTTATTTTTGAAGAATCCTTGTGGTTTTTATTTATGTTTGTTAACTGTTGTTTTAACAAACTGTGGTTAAAAGTTTGGTTTGTAAGGGCTACAATGATGAATATGGTATGTAATGTCTACGGTTTGAATATCATGTAAGGTTAAGCTTTTGTTTGTTATATAATATTGTTATTATACATTATATACATTTTTGGTGATATTGATGGACTGGATAAGTAGTAGGGTTGTATATTATTGTTAGATTGATGAATGAAAATTTAATCAACTGGTTAGTCGGAAAACTGTTGGGGTCTGAGATACATTAACATCTGTTAGAGGCTAAGCATTGTTATAGCGTGCTAACATCTGTTAAACCCTAAGAACTGTTAAAGATCTGTTAAAGGCTAAGAACTATTATAGCGTGCTTCAACAGACCTTATGAGCTGTTGATAATCATCTGTTAAAGATCTTATATTATAGATCTTCTGTTGAATTGTGTAATATCTGTTGGTCCTTAGCAGAACTTAGGTTCATCATACATTTGGCTTCATCAGCAGAGGTTCTCTTTAGCAGACCTTTGCTTCAGCAGTCTTTGTCTTAACAGACCTTTTGGTTCAATAGCAGAGTTTGTTTGGCTCATGAGCTGAGGTTGTTTGGTTTATGTAACAAACTTTTCTTTCAACAGTGGTCGTCTTCAACAGACGTTTTGGTTTGCAAAGTTTAGCGAAACAGATGTTGAGTTTGTTCCTTTGGTAGGAGCTGATTTTTAAAACACTGTTATTTGTAATTACAAGTTGTATACTATTTTATAAATTTTGAGTCTTATATTTCTTTTTGTTGAGTGACCGGGAAATGTAATGGAAAATACTAATGTTTAGATGCAAAATATAGTAATGTTTACTTGAAAAATATAAAAAGGTAAAACCACAAAGCTTTGAAAGTATATACTAAGACTACATAACTTCATTCTTAAGTTTGTTGACATAGTCTTTGAACATCTTTTCAGACTTTAATATTGTTAGATTGATGAATGAAAATTTAATCAATTGGTTTGTCAGAAAACTGTTGGAGTCTGAGATACATTAACATCTGTTAGAGGCTAAGCACTGTTATAGCGTGCTAACATCTGTAAACCCCTAAGCACTGTTAAAGATCTGTTAAAGGCTAAGCACTGTTATAGCGTGCTTCAACAGACCTTATGAGCTGTTGATCATCATCTGTTAAAGATATTATATTATAGATCTTCTGTAGAATTGTGTAATATCTATTGGTGCACAGCAGAACTTAGGTTCATCATACATTTTGCTTCGTCAGCAGAGGTTCTCTTTAGCAGACTTTTGCTTCAGCTGTCTTTATCATAACAGACCTTTTGGTTCATCAGCAGAGTTTGTTTGGCTCATGAGTTGGGGTTTGGTTTAAGTAACAGACTTTTCTTTCAACAGTGGTTGTCTTCAACAGACGTTTTAGTTTGCAAAGTTTAGCGAAACAGATGTTGAGTTTGTCCCTTTGGTAGGAGCAGATTTGTAACACCCCAAAAACGGGCTTGGTAATTTAGAACCCGATTAAGATAAAGGAATGGGAAAAGTACCGTTAGTAGTAAAAATGAACCCATAAATAAAATAACTAGGAATAAACTAGCCTAGTGGTGTTATGTATATAAGTAATAAGAAGATGAGTTTTTAGTCCCGTATGCAATCAAAACGAAACTTGAGGGACCAAAAAGGTTAGGATGGAAAGATGGGTTTTATTTATGAAAGTTAACACATACAAACACACACATTCGTGTGTTCTAGAAATCGATCAGGAGTTCCATGAGTTCAAAACCATAGTTTCCATCCATTTCATCAAATCAAAAGGCAAGATGAGGCTTAAATTCATAACCGAGCATGGATTAGTGATCACCTTCTCATGGGGATCATAAGGTATGTCTTAAAGATTAGATTGGTGATCTTTCACGAAGTGGGTTATGATGTAAGTTGAGAATTTGTATGAAATTGAGAATGAGTATGTGTTAGAATTGTCATATAGAACATGGGGTATGCACGGTTTGGGCTAATTTGATGTTTAGAGATGAAACCCGTTGATTATGGTGATGATAACGACTTGAATGGTCACCCATGTCCAATTCTTGCTTAATATTGATGTATTTTGATTTGTATGATGGATTTTTGTTAGAGGAATTGAAAGAAATGTGATACTAGTATGTTTGATGTTTATGCATGAATGATTTATGTTGATTAGAAGGAGGAATTTATTGAATTATGAATGAGATTAGAAGGATATGCATGAATTAGTTGTACACTATGCTTAGGAGGTAGTACACACATCAAAAGTATGATGAAATTATCAAGAACTTAATATTAGATCACTTGTAAGTGATTAACAAAGTAGTTATGAAGTGGGTTTTTGATGATATGATAGAAGTAATGATATGCTTATGTTAATAATGTTGAAAATCATATATGTGTAAGTATGTTTAAAGAAATTGGATAAGAAATGATGGATTAGCATGTTTTAAGGTTAAATGATAAACTTAATATAAGATCAGTGTGATAAAAAGGATTTGATGAATGATGAATAAGCTAACTATCTTGAGAATGATATATGATAGTTGACGCTTAATAAGCGACATGGAAGCTTGGGAAGGAAGCGGGTCAAACGGGACTAATGCGCACGGGAAGCATATTCGGATGTTATGTAAGTAAAGCATACACCCTTTTTGTAGAATATCTATTCATTGTATAGATTACGAACATGGTAACTAAATATGTGAATTATGATGTTCCGACAAGTTTTGGTATGGGTTAGAACATGTGATTATGTTAAGAAACTAAGTTGATGGTCGAAAAGGGTATTATGGTGATTTTGGTTACGAGTTAACGAAGGAATAAGTTACATGAATGTGATAATGACTAACTAAAGTCCCACAAGGATAAAATGGACATTTAGAGTTAACGGGTCAAATGGTGAAGATATCACCATTTGGCGATATTGACAAATGAATTGTTTTGTCAAGTATTATGCATTCATAGGATGAATAGCGAAAGGAATTATGTTGCTATTAACTAGCCATTTAGTGCACGAAATATTAAAACGGGTCATAGCTTTAATCAGAGCCAGGTATGTACGATTTGAGTTATAGTTAAGTCATGCGAGTAGTCAAATGTTAAAGGAAGTCCTTTGTAGTAAAGGATGGAACAAAGTTGACAAAAACGCCCTTGATGGGTAAATCGGGCAAACGGTCTTAAAAGTTGATTAGAAACAAGCTATTTGATTAAGTGAATGTTTTGAAAAAGTAGGAAAGCGAGAAATATGATTTTCGTAAGCCAAGGACCTTAAAATGCGGAATAAACCTCTAACGGGTCAAAATAAGCTTTTGAGCGAAAATGGGTTAAGAGGATGCAAGACATCCAAGAATTTAGTCTTTTATGATAGACGTCATTGATATTATTAGGTTCATAAGAAGTTATGGTCAAACAAACGAGTTATGTTGATAAATGCATGAACGGGTCAAAATTTTGGTAAAAGGGTAATAAGCCGAAGGCTTAAAGGTCCTAAATTTCGGTAGCCCGAATATTGGATTTTCACTCCATGTGATGGAGAATTAAATTACGACCGCGTAGGAAAAAGAATCATGTAAATCGGATCAATAACGAATGAGTTATGTCCGTTTTCATGAAACTTGGGTTGGCTGGGAATTTTGCAGCAGCAATTAAGCAACTTGCTGTCAAAAAAGGGGCTAGGTGTAGCGTCTAGCCCCCCTGATTCCGAAAATTGTTTAATTTTGCTTGTTTGACCCATATAACTTGTTTAAACTTGTTATTTAACTATCAAAGCTAACTTTTAAGTTGGTTTTGATCATAGGTGATAGCTAAGAGTGCCCGGATATGTATGTATGTTTGTATGTCTCTATACACGTATTTAGAAATGTATGTAAGCATGTATGCACCTACGTATGTATGTTTATAAGTATGTGAGCAAGTATACATGGATATATGAAGGTATGTATGTGAGTAGGCATGTATGAGTTAGGTATGCTGAAAGTAGGGATGTGTGTATGTAAATATGTATAAAGTTATAAATGTATGTAATGATGTAGCTATGTGTGTATGTAGACACGTATGTAATGATGTAGATGTGTGTATATGTGGGCATGTACATATGTATGTAGGTAGTTAAACGTGATTGTATGAATATGTATAGATATGTTTGAAAGTATGTATGCATGTATTCAACGCTATTGAGTACCGACGATACTAATAGCGTGCCTTGTAGATGAAGGTAACGCAGGGACAGTAAAGAAGTCTCACCACGGGTTGTATGATTAGATGGAAAGCTGGAGTGTAAAGAGATAACGAAGTGAAAAGTCAATGAGGGTGAATCTTGTTCATGTTTATAATGTGTACTAATGTTGCGAATGTATGTGGTCGGTGCAGGTAGTACGAATTACGAAGGATCATCACGAGGAGTAGAGATCGAAGATAGGGTCATAGGATAGATTGTACGGGGACGTTGGTGTATGTAATATAGTAAACATATGTTATGTTTTATTTAGTAATGAGTCGATTGATGAACTTATGTTAATGAGTTATTTTCGAAATGAACTTTAAAGTAAGTCAAGGTACTTAAATTGAAAAGAAATTTTATGGCATGAACTTCCGCTACGACTTTTTGTCAAATACGAATTAGGGTCTTACAAGATTTTTAAAACACTGTTATTTGTAATTATAAGTTGTATACTATTTTATTAATTTTGAGTCTTATATTTCTTTTTGTTGAGTGACCGGGAAATGTAATGGAAAATAGTAATGTTTATATGCAAAATATAGTAATGTTTACTTGAAAAATATAAAACCACAAAGTTTTGAAAGTATATACTAAGACTACATAACTTCATTCTTAAGTTAGTTTTCAAAGAAGAAATTTGTCCATCAAACATGTCAACTAAAACATAAATTATTAAAGGCTGAAAAGATGTTCAAAGACTATGTCAACAAACTTCAAAGTGTATTTTATCTCCTGTTACACTTTTTTCTTCGACTATCTCAAACCTCAGCTTTTTCCCCACAGATATTCCTGTTTCATCCATGATACACTGCCAGTTCGTATGCATCACTATATGGTTGTTGTCGTCAGGTCTTCTAGGATCTCTCCTAACAACCAGCTGTACCAAAAACTTCACATGACCAAATGACAGCACAACTCTACGGTAATCATTTAGCTGGTGTTCTCGAACAAAGTTCCTCGGTATTGCCTGTAAAGGAAAATTCTTTCTTTAGTTATTCATTCAAAACAGCATATACTTTATGTAATAACAGATAGATCCAACATTATAAGTAAAATCCCGTCTTAATAAAAGTAGATATGTAAATACCAAGCTGTGTGTCTCTAAAACATGGTATTCAAACTGTTTTTTTATAATGTGGACGCTTTTTGCGGTGTTGGTGATTGGTACGGCTGCAGTGATGTTTAGTCTCCCCGTGAAGTCCAATCCCGTCTTTGTTAAAAACCTTCACAGTGAAGTTAAAGTCGTCTTCAGGAGTACTTCCCATCCATTGAAACAACAGTTGGCAGCTTTCCTCAATGTCATTTTCGAAGCAAAAAGTTGTCCATCCTGGTCCCATAAAACCAGCAGCCAATCTCTTTTTTTTTTCAGGAGAGAAAACATAATACACATCAACTTTACTACTCTGTTTTGCTCCATTTACTTTTGCAACCAAGTTATCAATTTTTAATCTCCTCTCCGACAACAGCTTCAACAAATCGTGTGGTAAATGCTATAATTTTCATACATTTCAGAAATGTCATATTAGATTTTATATAGGATACAAAATATAAATTAGAAGTTTTTCTAACAGTCCAAAAGATACACTGGCAATATATAAAAATAAGGTAGCCATTTTTAACCTGATTGCAGTATGTTTCTTCTTCAGCCTGTATCAAGCAACCATGAACATAATCTCTGTTCGAGCCATCGTTTCTAATCTCCAATCCCTCATTGTTCAAAACATTTATCTCAAATTGTGCTTCCTTCAATTTTTTCAAACACAGCTTGTCTATGTTGTTATTTCTATAAGTTTCAACAAACCGAGTCCATTCTGGCCCGTTTATCCTCTTACTTTTATGACCGATGCTCTGTACTGCAATCTTATACTTAAAACCCGTATAATCAACCAACTTTATTACTTCACACTTTCTTGGTAATTGGTTACTCATTATCCTTGGAAGTACATATGTATATAAAATACACAACATTTAATATATCTTTAATTTTATAAATACAATTTTTAGCATACAATTGTGATTTGAGCTAATTTGTTCTAAGAATATAGCTTACCAATCCCTCATTTAGGTCTGCCAATTCAGAGACGTTGATAATTACCATAAACTCCATCTGAAAGTAAAAAATACAATAACAGTTAAATACTAAAACATAAAATCAATTGTATCTGAAAATCATTCTATTTAAGGTATAAAAAAATATCCAACACTCTGTAGGACCAAACTTATATATTGTGTACTTCAATATGGTCCCTACAACCAACAATATGAATCTAACACTGTGTAAGATCAAATTTATATTATTGTATAATAAAAAAGTATTATATGGCAATAAAGTTTTCAAATATCCATGTTTGTGTCAACTTCAAACTTCAGTTTTTTTCAGCAGACAAGGCTATATTCACTTACAAATCAGACATATGAGTACTATAAACTGATTGCAGAATATTTTATCAAAATTAATATTGATAGAACAAATGTATCAACACTACATGGCAGTTCATACAATAATTCTAAAACCATTCGTAAAATGTACAACCAAATATTTATGAAACAATAATATTTCAGATTGTTATTTAGATAGAATGAATCAAAATGTAACTAAATAGGTTGATATAAATCTTATTATAAAATAAAGAAAAAAAGTTCATATAAGTTTATCTATTTTAACATTAGTAGATTATGATTTTGATGTTTATATAATCTGAAATGAGGAAACTGAAAGGAACATGTCAAAGCATACCTGTAAAATACACAAGAGAACACAAAAAATACCTGATCTAAAACTTTAAACTTCTGATCGTCAAGTCTGAGGAAGAAGAAACTGTAGAGTTTTTTCGCCGGAGAAGAAGAGGTGAGACTGTATTGGGATTGTTGAAAATAAAATATTTATCTATTAACTTGTAATTGTTTATTTATTTAACTTATAATAATCTTTAATATCGAGATTTAAAAATATTTTTAATTATATAAATATATTAAATTAATAGATAAGTTTTTCGTATTTAACATTTTAAATTTATAGTCAAGGAGTGGTTATTGCTGTGTAAAAATTGCCCTGTTTTAATGTAAAAGGGGGTAAAGTATAAATTTTACAAAACTTAATTTCAACCAACCAGTGTAAATGTAACATCTGTATTAACTTCATTTAATATATTTTTCATCTCCATTATTGAATATAAGCTCCAGAAAACATATTCGGAAGTTTTCTCAAATAACTTTCTTGTTAAAATCGGCAAGGTTCTATTGCATAATATAGATTACACGCTATAAAATCAAGTATTGATTCTTTGAATTTATTGTTTGTATTATAAATGTTAGATTAATCACTTTGATGTTATGAGTATGTATTTGTCACTGACAGAGTTTCATATTCTTTCTTGAATCAAATAATAGTTGTTGTAATCCGGTGTATTTTTATCGATTAAGTATTGCATTAACTTAAATGAAGTTACTGATAGCATTCTCTGTCACAATTTGTGCATGCATCTTCGTGATGTTGTCTTCTACATTACGGCTGATAAATCAACCATATAATTTTTGGTTGATGCTCATTTGCTTAACTCTTGTGAGAGATGATGATTTTCATTTTGTGCTTTATTTTTATAATACCTTAAGTGTGTGATTATACAAATAGTCTAGTTAATATTTGGTACTTTTGTTTTTTAAGTGTTGATTTAGTTTAAGGGATGTTAGTGATGTCTATTTTATAATGTTGTTTGTCTATGACTTTTGTTAGATGTTGTTCATCTTTATAACTTGTAAGTTTAAATTATTTATTGCAGATATGAATCTATCCAATCAAACACCATCCTTTTTAAATTCCTCAATGAAGATGATTTTATATTTTTGGTATGTTTTTAACTTTCTTTCTACTATTAGGATTCTACGTTAATTTTTTATGTAAGATGTTTGTTAACTACTGTTGCAGAATATACCACTTGATTTTGAGACTCTGTTGTGGGGCAAGGAGGTCCCGTATGGTCGAATTGTAGAGTTACTTGATGGTGACAAATCATGGTTAGTACGAGTAAGGAAGATAGATGATCATTGTATATTTACGGATGGATGGACAAAGTTTGTTAGAGATTGTTGTTTGAAAACGAAAGATGCTGTATTGGTGAAAGCTATTGGACGTTTGTCATTCGTTGTCTCATGTTTTAAAGAAAATGTCTACGAGAACTCTTACATTTCAGCAAATATTAGACCTGAATTTAGCATGACTGTAAGTAACGATATATTATTTTGTTACTTACTGTAAACATTTTTTGCTAGCTCAACAACTTGCTAACATCTGTTTGCCCTTTTAACGTCTGTTTCCTTATAATCTTAACATCTGTTGACTAACCTTTTTAACCTCTGTTGACTAAGTCTTTTAATCTAGGTTGACTAACATCTGATATTTAAGATTTGTCCACGTTGCAACCTCTGCTGGACATAATGGATGACAGTTGTTACGAAACCTCTGTTGGATAGCAACAGAGGTATGTAATAGTTGATAGCCAAACAATGGTTAGGTTGTGTGTAAATACTGTAACTACTGTTGACTAACCCTGTTGAGTAATTCTCATTTTAACTTTTGTTGACTAATTCGTTGTAACTTCTGTTGCTCATTAGTTCATATCAAATTTGTAAGTCTGTACTAAATATTCCTTTGCTTCTTCTATAGCTAATTGCTGACAAATTTTGGAAACAATTCTATGGTAAAAATTACGAGTATGGGAAGGCAACTATCTATGTTGGCGAAAGGTTTTGGAATGTGATGATGAAAGGATGGACTGATGGATGCGGATTTACTGATGGATGGTTAAAATTGATTGAAGAAGTTCCCATAGCAGTTGAATCTTGGTTGGTTTTCACCATGATTGCATCTAAAACGTTTGAGCTTTCTGTTTTCCATTCCGAGACTGGAACTGAGGTTTCCTTCAAGAAAGCTGATGTAGTTGTTTTGGATGATTCAGTTTATGGAGATGATGGGTTTGATTTATTGGCTGCGGTATAAAATTTTGATGATAAAATACATTGTTTGATAACATGACGATGATAAGTAACTTTTATTATATTATGCTAATAACTTTTGAAATCTCATTTTGTAGGCTAAACACAAACAGGTTCTGGATTCCGGGGAAGTTGCTTTGGATGATGAGGATACTGGAGCTTCGGTTGGTAATTCTAAGCAGTTTACGAGTTTTGAGGATATTTTTAATGTATATATAAACATGTAATATTTATATATTATTATGATTTAAAATATGGTTTCTTATATATGATTCTTCTTATAAATATAGTTTGCTGATGATGGGCTATTTGATTCAAAGATTGCGCGTCTGGTTGATGTGTCAGATGTTAAAAATGCTGTAAATTTATAATGTCCTACGTATATATTTTATTGTATAATAAGTATAAGAAAGTTTTTTTTTTAAATTTTGTTGTAGCCTGAAGATCATTCTTTAAAAATAGCTAATGATGTTAACGATCCTCAACTACAGTCTAAAGATTTTCCTGTTCGTGACATTTCTGCCTCTTCAAGTGTTGTATCTAATGTAAGTGTTTATTAGTTTTATACTGTCTATTTTATTATTGTCTCAATATATTGATATTCTTCTGTATGATTGAGTCTTAAACTTCAAAGCTGAGTTGAGAAGATAGTTTGTGTTGATAAAGAAAGTTATAAAATTTCAAGAATTTAAAGTTGTTATATTCTAAATTAATTTACTTAGGAGTAAAATGCACGAATAGTCCCTGTGGTTTTGCAAAATAACACCTATAGTCCCCAACTTTTGGAAATTACACCGGTGCTCCCTATGGTTTGACAGTTTGTTACTCGGATAGTCCTTGGAGTAGATGAGGGTTAGTTTTCTCCGTTAAGTGGATGTAAAATTACTTATTTACCCCTTGCTTTATTAAAATAAAAGAAAAAATTCACACACATGTATAAACACACATTCACTTCTCTAAAACACAAACACCCTGACTCTCCCTGTTCTCTCTCTATCTTTCTCAGGAAAACCACCACTACCAACACCACTACCTGCCACCACCACCCACCCCCACACCACAACCATCATCACAACCTTCGATTCTGAAGTTCATAAAACCTAAATCATATTTACTTCTGTATCAAATACAAACTAAAAACAACAAATCTGAAGTTCAGAAAACCTCTTTTTTCGTTCTGAAAACGCAGCAGCTAGCTCCGAATCATTCGGGGAGATGACGATAACACATTCAAATCTAGATCATCTTTAGACCGCTCATTCGCTATCTTAACAGCAACACTCCAACTTCTCTCAACTGCTGAAAACCTCCTGCTCAATTACAACAGCAAAAACACATCATACGTTTAGAAGTAGAAATTGAAAACTGAGATGCTTATAGCAAGTAAATTGGATCTGTTAAAGTGAAATGCACCTGAAACCCTAGCAATTTATGAATTAGAATGATTGAAGTTACCGAGAGAAGACGAGGGTGTCTTGATTATTGAGGATTCGTTGCCTGATGCAACAACTGAAGCATCAAGCTCCGGGCTTACGCTCGAGCAGGCAATCCTTAATGAAAAAGAAGACACAAGGAATTGTATTATTGATGGTATCTCTAGATATCTGGATATTTTTGAAAAAGATATTATCCAAGAGTATCCAGAAGCTGCCGTAAAGATCAGGAATCTTTCCTTTTTTGAGACTTTACGGAAATCAATTGTTTAATTGGCATCGTTGATTTCTGGTGTTCGTTTATGCAAGCAGTTACATATAGGGGTTTGTTTGTTCTACAGGTTTCATTTCATTTTTAGTCCTTAAAAGAAACACTTTAACTGATTTTCCATATTTGTAAAGAGTGTGTTTTAGTGGGTGTTGGTGGAGGTGGGTGATGATGGTGGGTGGAAGCAGGAGGTTGAAGACAGTCCCTGCAGATTTGAGTTTTTTTAGGAGGTGGTAGTTGATTTTAGGGTTGTGTTGGTGGAGAAAGGGTGATGATGGAGGGTGGTGGTTTTAAGAGGTGGTGGCAAGTGGCGGTTTCAATAGGTGGTGGGCGGTGGTGATTTTAGGATGAAGAAGAAGTGGAAGGTGGGTCGCACCTTTTTTTATTTCTTTTATTGATTTAATTATCTTTTTTATTACTAAGGGCAATTTTGTCATTTCACACCTACTTAACTGAGAAAACTAACCTCCATCCGTTTTGGGGACTATCCGAGTAACAACTTGTCAAACCACAGGGACTAAGAGTGTAATTTTGAAAAGTTGGGGACTATATGTGAAATTTCACCAAACCACAAGGACTATCCGTGCATTTTACTCTTTACTTAGGTTGAAAAGATGCACAAATTTCGTGGCAAGACAATTGTAGAGGATAACCAAGCTGTTGATAGACCGTGTAAAGTTCAAAAGGTTCGATTAGTATCATCCACTTCAGAATCAGTGTTACACTTCACCACACATGCTGAAGACAGGCTTGTAAGCTTTTGCAGTCGTTGCTTTGTTTCGTTATTTCAACAATTTCAGTTATATATCAATATTTTATAAAATTAACTATTCAATTTTCTGTTTTTTAGCATCTGCCATCAGATGTATCTTCTGCATTGGATCTGCATACTGATAATCCTAAGCCTATCAAGATCCAGAATCTCAAATGTGAAGTCCAGGAACTGTTTACAACATCTCAAAAAAACCAATACTGGATTCAACTACGCTATTGTTGGATGGTCTTCTTATTTGAGATCTTGCAATATTGCTTTTGGTGATGAACTTTCGTTAGAGTTTCACAAGTCTACACAATTGCTGAAGTTAAAAAAAGTTGTGCATACCGTGACAAAGATTAAGTCCTCTTAGTTTCATGTCATGATTGTTTGTGGTTGTACATTTGGTTCGTCGGTGGTACTAATTTTGCTTCTTAGACATGTTCTATATGTAGTTATGTCTATAAACAGCTTTCATTGTCAATGAGTGGGTGCTACTTTTTTTGTGTGGATAATACAATGGAAATACTCAAATGTTTTTTCTATATTAACTGATGATGCATATTTATAGTTGTATTTTAGTTATAATAGATAACACGTTTAGGTACAATATCTATATGTTCTATCAATCTGTGTTATGCATGGTTTTCTAACATCTGATACTTACTATCTATCCATCTGGCAAGCTCTGTTGGAGATAATGGATGACAATGTTTAGGAAAGTCTGTTGGAAAGCAACAGAAGTTTTTAACAGTTAATAGACAACAATGGTTTGCTATCAACATAATGGAATTACTGTTGAATAAACCTATTGACCATTAGTGTATATTAATTTTATAAGTCTGCACTAATTATTTTTTTACTCTCTGTCAATATGTGCTATACATGGTTTTTAAGAAACGACCCGTATTTACACACGGGTCTTACCGCTAGTATATAGATAAACGACAAAACTTATAATTTTTACTTAATAACATGTAGCATAAAGTTATAGGAGTAAAGTATTGGGGTCCAAATATATACAAAACTACAAATGTCTGAATGAGTGTACCACTAGCAATTTGATTTTGGGAGGGAGAAACAAAGAGAAATTGGGGAAAAATTCTAGGGTTTACAACACGCGATAACGACACCGATTATCGATACCAAATTTCCTCCCAAAAAACCCTAATTACTACCGAAAATCAACAACAAAATGCTACCGGAAGAAGATCAGGAGCAAGATAAACCTAATTCCGGTGAATTAAATCCATCATCAGACGAAATCAGATCAAACAATTTCACCGTTGAAACTACAGACGATGCGAATAACACAGAGCATGATCATAAGATCGGTGACTCAGCCACTCGGTCTGACTCGGTTGCAGTAGTTGAGAAACAAGTGAAGCTCGAAGATGACGTCATGGAGGGTGACGTGGCGGTGGTGCGTGAGGTGGTGGACGAAGTTAAAACCCTAGAAAACCAGAAATCGTTTCTGTTAGAGCCGAATTCGGCCGGTGAAGACGAGTCGGGGACCGAGGAGGAGCAAGCAGAGTTTATGAAGGAGTTAGAGAGTTTTCATAGAGAGAGGTTTTTGGAGTTTAAGCCTCCTAGGTTTTATGGAGAGCCATTGAATTGTCTTAAGTGAGTTTTATCAACTCACCTTGTATAACCTTTTATTTTATCATATTTGTGTTGATGATTATATTGTTGTTTGATTTTGGTTTAATTTGTATGTCAGGTTATGGAGATCAGTGATCAGGCATGGCGGCTATGAACAGGTTTTTTTAGTCTCACAAATCTTTTGTATAGTGTGTTTTTGGTTTCAAATGATACCTGTTTATCACATTAGTATCTAGGGATTGTCCTATATTCATTTGCCTTAAATATGCTAGAAAACAGCTGTTGTTTTATTATTACAAGGGCGGGCCGGTGCCCGGTGGTCATATGTATTATGCTGCAAGACATGTTTATAATGAAAGATTAATGGTTACGGAAGCATTTTGTTTACTTAAGCTTGTACCTTGAAATATGGAGACCGCGTATAAATTTAGTAAAATGGCTTAGTTAAACAAAGTTGTCTCTAGAACGTTGTCAGTAAGTTGACTCATAATGAGTTAACCTTAGATATCCCCTTTTTGAATCTTGGCACACCGCACAGCTTTTCTTTTTGGATGCTTCTCGGTGTAATCAAAGGAGATGTTAAAATTGAATGTTTTGACTTTTGACATGAATTTTTGTGATTCCATGACTGTTTTTATTTTTGTTTAGATAAAAAATCTCCTATGATCTTTTTTCGAGCACAATATGAAGATTTCAACCATTTTTATATGTTCTTGCATTTGCAGGTGACCTCAGGCAAGGTGTGGCGAACAGTGGGAGAATCATTTAATCCCCCAAAGTAAGCATGCAATGCTCGTGTTTGGCTTTTGTTTATAAACAGTCTTATTGAGAAAACCTTGGTTTGCATAACTTGGTCATAGTCTTGTTGTTTATTCTATTAACTGACGTTATCATCAACATGTGAGTACAAATCGCTTATATTGATATCAAGATGTTTTTGTGACAATCCACTAATAGACAGATTTTCAACGTCAAATGTGGTTTTCTGACAAGCCATTGTTTCTGGATGTTAATATACGAAATCTAGTCACAACTCAAGAACATTGAGATCGTACTTCTTTTCCCAATTAAACGATTTCTACACGTGCTCTTTTTCTTGGTCAGTTTCATTCGAATCTTACAGGAGTCATGGAATCTTATCCTTTATATCGTCAACATTTGAAAACATTTTTGTTGTCTTATATGCTATGTGGAGTTATGATGTGATTATGGCATACTGTTATTTAATGTTAAGAGAAAACATTGAATGGTGTAAAAGAAAACAGCGCTTGAAGTCACTTAATAAAGAAAAACTTGCAGCAATAAAGAATAATGTGAACTTCATATTTCTATCTTTTTGCTCTCTCATTATGTTAATTGTGATGTGTGATTACATTCATAAGTTTTTTCTTGAAGACTAATCTCACAGTTTAACACTTATTATTCATTTTATACAGGACTTGTACTACTGTATCATGGACGTTCCGATGTTTTTATGAGAAGGTTCTTACTTATCTATTCCGAGTTATTTTTTCTTTTTTACTTAATAGCAGTGAACACAGAACGTTAACTGTTTTTCTTTGACCTTGCTAATCATATATCCGCTCAAGTTATCTTTTAGGTTCATCATCGTAGTTATAGGTATTAACACAAACAGAGTTGGCTTAGTGCTATCTACTTTAATGTTCTTTCAGTAAATGATTTGAGTGTGTTTGAATGCATCACTAAGAAGTTGTACGTTTTTATCATGTTACTTTCGTTAGCAACTTGGCATATATATGAGTTGAGTTGGTTTATTTCTTTGCCAAATGCCAATTGAAGCGGTTACGAAAGTGAAATCAACAATGACTCTGTTAGGATGCTTTTAGTTTCTTCATTACAAATATCGCTTGTTTGAAATATTGCAGGCATTGCTTGAATATGAGAAATATAAAATGAGCATCGGGGATCTGCCATTTTCTGATACTTCTTTTCCAGGACCTGCTTCCAGTGCAAAACAGGTACCTCATATTTTATCTACTCAGTTCGATTGGTGATATTCATCATAAAGTGCGACTGTCTATAAAAACGTTAATTAATTCGATATTCATCATAAGCGCATAGCAACTTACCTATTCAGTTATATATAAATGTAGCCGTATTCTTCATTAAATATGACTAATCATGAACATTGTTACTGTTTGTAGCCCAGTATAAATCAAACCCCTGGATCAGGAAGGGCCAGAAGAGATGCAGCAGCACGAGCCATGCAGGGTTGGCACTCTCAACGTCTTCTCAGTAACGGTGAGGTTGGGGATCCAATCATTAAGGTATAATTTTGTGTGTTTTTAATCCATCACATTAATATTAGAGTAAAATGTCATTTTTGTCCCCTGAGGTTTGGCCAGTTTTGCGACTTTCGTCCAAAGGTTTGTTTTTTCACATCTGGATCCAAAAGGTTTGAAATCTTGCCATTTTCATCCAGCTTGTTAACTCCATCCATTTTTCTTCGTTTAGTCAGGGGTATTTCTTCGTTTAGTCAGGGGTATTTTCGCCTTTTTTGTTAACTTAAAGGGCAATTTGGTCTCTTTTTACTTTATTTGCAAGCATTTAGCATAATGTACAAGTATTTAAAATACCCTTACTAAATAAAAAGGACGAAAATACCCCTGACTTGGCGGAGAAAAATGGATGGAGTTAAAGAGCCGGATGAAAATGGCAAGATTTCAAACTTTTTGGATCCAGATGCAGAAAAACAAACCTTTGAATGAACGTTGCAAAACTGACCAAACCTCAGGGACGAAAATGGCAAGATTTCAAACTTTTTGGATCCGGATGTAGGAAAACAAACCTTTGGATGAAACTATGAAAGTTGCAAAACTGGCCAAACCTCTAGGACGAAAATGGCATTTTACTCTTAATATTATGTGAATGTTTATAGATTTTTGTTTGTAGTTTTTATAATATTTGAACTGACACAATAAACTTTGTTTTGCAGGATAGGACGCCAAGTACGTCTGTAAGACGAGATAAGCGAGACATTGGTACCGTTTGCATGATTACACCAAGTTATAACATAAACATATTTGAATGCCTATACTCTCTTTGACCTTTTCCATTTGACTATATAGGTTTGCTGAAGCGTAAAAAGCCATCTCCAGTTGAACGTGCTGTCAAACTTGCACGCATGAACGCATTAAAACCACAGTTGAGATGTTTTGTTTCCTTATAATGTTAAATTTAGGCATATCAAATCTGCAACATATTGTTATAAACTTACACACGTCACTGTAATGAATATCTCAGATTGGACTCAGCGGTTGTTGATGTTGGCCTCCCTGCTGATTGGGTGAAGATCAATGTGCAGAGAACTGTAAGTTTGTCTGTATGTTATTACCACATATAAATAAGCAACATTTTGTTGCTTTTGTTGTTGTACAATATGGATAGGGAGTGTTTAAAAAAATTGATTTTTCATTTTCAATCCAAAGGTTTTTATCTTTTTATTTTAATCCCTTTAAGTTTTTAACTTTTAACTCAAAATTTTTCATTATTTGCAATTTAATCACTACACTTTTTTTATTTTCAACTTTGATCCCCTATACTTTTCATCTTTTGCAAGTTTTTTCGTTTTACGTTTCGTTTAAAATTTCGCGAGTCAACACGTCGCAACTGTGTGTCTCTGTGGTTCAACGTTTTTTGTCTGCTTTTTCCCGTTTGACAGGCCCTTCGCAACACGTCTATTGTTCTACGTTTGACAAGTTCGTTCCAATGCGCGGGGCCCTAAATCAACTTAGTTTTTTCTTTCTACGTTTTACGTTTCGGTCTAATTTCTTCGCATTAACACACGGCAACGGATGTGCGTGATTCAACGATTTTACGTATGTTTTTCGTTCAGTGTTGTTTTTTATTTATTTATTTTATTTTACGAGCTCTTCTGTTGTTGGTTGTGTGACATCGGGGATACTTGGCACGATTTTACAAACGTATTTAACCTATTAATTTTTTTACTAAAAATAATTTGTTTTGAGTTCACCCCTATACCTCCTTTACTTAAAAAACCTATTTTTACGTGCATATTTTTATGTACGTGTTGGTGTGAATTCGGTTTGCTCTACGTTTTGACGTAAACTTTTTTCTGGAAACGAGTCGGATCAAATATAATACTTTTTGTTTAAAAAACATCTTTTATGTGTATATTTTATGTACGTTTCGGTATAAATTCGAGTTGGCGTATGTTTCAACGTAAACTTTTTTGGGAAATGAGTGAGGTCAAATATAATCTGTTTCCGTGCTTATTTTATGAATGTTTCGTTAATTTTGTTTCGAACCGAGTGGAGTCAAATTGTGGTTTCTTTTTTTAAGTTCTAATTAATCTCTTTTGATTATACGTATCAGCTTTTCCGTTATACCCGTTACGTTTTCTATGTATAAGTCGGATCCTATATAATACGTTATGATTGTACGGTATAAATTTGATTTACTTTATGTTTTGATCTAATCGCAATGCTTATATAGGTTACATTGAGTTCGATCAGATATGTTGAAATGTACGTTTTCATATGGTTAACGCACCACATAACGTTTAGACTAATCCATTCGATGTTTGCAATGTACCCGCGCCGCAACGCGCGCGGGTGTTATTCCTAGTTTTTTTATTATATTCTTCAATTATTTGAACCACTTTAGTTATAGTTAAATGTTTTTTACTTTAGCCATTTGATTTATTACCTTTGTTATAATTTGACCATACAGAAGGACTGCTTTGAGGTGTATGCTTTGGTTCCTGGACTTTTGCGTGAAGAGGTAGGTAATATACAATATAAATTTACATATAATCTTTTTTGAGGGGTGTAAGGTAAAACTTGAAGATGAACAGTAACATATTTTGTGGATGGATGTAGGTGCGGGTACAGTCTGATCCAGCTGGTCGCTTGGTTATATCTGGTCAACCAGAGCAGCTCGACAATCCATGGGGCGTTTCTCCTTTTAAAAAGGTAAGCTACGAAATCTGATAACAAAAATGAAAATAAATATTCTGATTGTAAATGATAACAAACTTTTTGTGATAAAGGTTGTGAGCTTGCCGTCTAGGATCGACCCTCATCAAACTTCAGCAGTTGTAACCCTGCACGGTCAACTCTTTGTGAGGGTGCCATTTGAGCAGTCAGCCTTGTAGAACCATCACCGAACTGATGCAGAAGATGTGCAGAAGGTTGTAGTTGTAGCTGTAGATGTGCAGTTCATGTTCTCAGTACTGAGTTTAGTGAGGTTTAAATTATTAAAGTTTTTGTTGCTAGATTTAATTTATGAATCCATCTAGTCACAAACGTTTCCTAAAAATTTTACATGGATCTCAATCTAACAAACTTGTTTTTGGAATTAGGTCTTTTAAATTATAGCATGAGAAATTATGCTTCTTTTTCTTTTATGTAAATTAATTTTTATACTTCCTAACTGTAATCATAATGATCTTGGGCTAGAGAGCTGTAATGATATTCGTATCTTTTGTGATATTGATAAATCTTGAACAAAATTTTGGTGACTTCACATTGTAACGAAAACTTTTTTTTTTTTCGGTAAGCAACAATGACCAATAACGGAAATAAATAATTAATTCATATATTGCACTAGAATATTAATCTAAAATTTCATGTATGGTTATTTTAAAGGTTTAACTATAAATTAGAATTAGAATATTAATGTAAAGTTTCATGTATGGTTATTTTGAAGGTTTAACTATAAATAGTTTAGATGTATAAAAAAAAGTTTTAAATAGCATTGAACACTTATACAAAATTTACTAATGTGTTTAAAACATTATAAGGATAAACCTATAATGTTTTTTTTTTTCAAATGTTAAAACAGAAATATAATTTTTATATTTGTAATTGGCCATATCAAATTCTGTATTATAGAAGTTTTAAGAAGTTTTTTAGATAAAAAATAAATAATAATAACTAAACAACAATCTATTTATGAGTAATGATATTCTTTGGGTTAAGAATAAATTCAAATGTTTAAATCAAACGGATTCCGATTGACCTTATTAAAGTGGCATTGGAACCGTAATTCATCGAATTCTACGATATAAGATTTTTGGTTTTCACTTTTGGATATATATACCTCGTAGATTTTAGAATTTTTGTTTATATCATTGTGTCTTTTTATTTAGCATTGCTTCTTTTCTATATTTGCATCATTGTGCCTTTTTTCTTCGACATTGTGTTATATTTTTCAGCACTATGTTATATTTTACTGGATATTGTGTTATATTTTGGCATTTTGCGATTCATTGTATCTTTGTACATTTTTTTAGATCAAGGAGACTTTGTAGGTACCCGATATTCTTATAGCTTTAAGAAAATAGCTTCTCTATATAATAGTTTGATATAACGTAAAGCCAGGAGATCATGAATCTCTTTAATAAACATAGCAACCACAATCATATAAACACAAAAGTAAATTTTGAACCAAACAGTTTCAATCTTCTCATGTATTGTCAAAACTAAACTGATCTACTGCACTACTGTTCCAACAAAAACTCCTCTTGATAGAACAAAATTGGGTAAAAAATATGGCGAACTACATTCTTACACAACTACAATACTATCCAGTCGATCTGATGTGATCCTCATCGGCATTGTTGTCTGCGGTTGTAAAGTCCATTCCCTCTCTGTACACATACACCAAGTCGTCTTCAGTCATTGGCACCCACTTCTGGTGTCTGTCATGAGCATGGCACAACGGCATTCCCCTGAAAACAAGTTCCATATATGACTGTCTGGATTACCAACTAAAGCATACAATGATTCTTACTAAATACTAATACTCTATCAGTAGGATAAAACAAAATGAAGTTGTTGGACGGAAATCTTGAAATTTAGGGTCCGTAGGAGGTTTATATGTAAAAACAACATAAGACTTGCATAAATTATGAAAACTTATTCGATAAATAGTTTAGAGTTAACTGCCATTTTCATCCCTGTGGTTTGGTGGAAAATGCCACTTTAGTAAAAAAAAAAATTGCGACAGTTCCGTCCTCAACATTTTTGAAACGTGTCACTTCAGTCCAAAAAGATAATGCTCGTTAAAAACGTTGAGGACGGAACTGGCACAAGACGTTATCTTTTTGGACTGAAATGTCACGTTTCAAAAATGTTGAGGACGGAACTGACGCAATTTTTTTTTTGGACTAAAGTGTCATTTTCCACCAAACCATATGGACGAAAATGACAGTTAACTCAATAGTTTATATGTAAAATAAACAAAAGATATGCAACTTCAACTTCAAGTCGTAAATAAATCTTATTTGGTTGTACGTCTCGCCTCAATTTTTGGGACCAAAACGCCTTGAAGCTCTCACGCTATCTTATACCAAAAAGTGAAAACATATTGATTTCTTAAACCAAAAAGCCAATACATCTTGATTGCTAAAAATGATCTAAATCTAGAGTCAACCCTACTTCTTTCTAAAGGCAAAATAAAAAATTCCTGATGGACTTTTGTGGACAAATTAACACCAAATCACAAACATTTATTACAATATACTTTATCCCAGTTGTCAATTATTCTAAAAACGCATGAACCCATCCCAATTCTAAAGTCAAAACACATAACTTTGACCAGCCAAAGTCAAAGTTCCAATTCTCAACAAGAAAACAAAGCGGCAAGAAAAGAAAACGTACCGAACATGAAAAAGATCAGAAATATTGTCCATACAGAGGTAAACATCAACGGATTCCAAGAACGAACGATAAGTGTTGACATGCAAGCCGTCGATTCTTGGATATGGAAGGCGGGGGCGAGGAGGGGACGAAGATCCCTTGAGATAAAGTCTTGCGGCAGGAAACGAGTATTCTTTCCAGACGGGGGCATCAGCGGTGGTGGCGGTGGGAGCGGGTGGTAGAGGGAGGAAGCCGAGAGTAGACAAGATGTGATCAAGTTCGTCGTGGTTGATGATGGGGTGGAAAGTGGGGGTGTGCCAAATTGTGAGTTTTCTAATGGATTCTACTACCATGGTTATGGATTGGAATGGGATCGGAATCGGAATCGGAATCGGAATTAAGAGTTCTTGATTTCAGTTGGTATCGGAGCGTCAACTTTGTGGTGACCGGTGCATGACAAGAAGAGTAAATTTTGAAAATTTTTAGTTTTCGTCCTCTAGCATTATTGTAAATTTCAGGAATTCTCCTTGAACCAAGTAAATTAAGGCTCGTCGAGTTCTCAAGTGTGGATGTAACTTGTAAGCGGGGACGAGCAATTTGATTTGTTTTGTGTGTGTGTTTTTCTAAGAACGTTGGCTAGGGATGCAAACGAATCGAATGAACACGAACACAACCTTGTTCGTGTTCGTTTGTGAATGAAATAATGTGTGAACATGTTTGTATTTGTTTATGTTTGTTCGTTAATTTTAGATACCGGACAAAAGCAAACACAAACGAACGTTCATGAACATAGACGAACACAAATGAAGGCAAACAAACACAAACAAGTGTTCATAAACATAAATGAAATAATGTGTTCATGAATTGTTATGAACACCTACCAAATGAGATTTTTTATTTGTGTTTGTTCATGATGGAAATGAACATGTTTGTATTTGTTTATGTTTGTTCGTTAATTTTAGATACCGGACAAAAGCAAACACAAACGAACGTTCATGAACATAGACGAACACAAATGAAGGCAAACAAACACAAACAAGTGTTCATAAACATAAATGAACACAAACCACCCATATCTTGCACTGAGAATGACGAAGAACATCAACGCAAAAACCCTGAATCGGAGATTGGAATGAGAGTGGGGGCATGGTTGCGTCGCGTCGCGTCTGCTCGGAATGAGAACGGGAACAACATTTTTTTACTAGGTTTCCAGCAAGTAAGGAGAAACTCTAATACGTAATACACTATATTTAATAAATATCTTCTTAGTGGAGATTTTGAAGTACTTAAATACAAAATAAAGCTAAAAACCCGAATTAATAAACTATCAAACACAAACGAACATGTTACCGAACATTTACCAATATAAACAAACGAACGCGTCCCTTGTTCATGTTCGTTCGTTTAACTAAACGAACGGAATTTCTTGTTCGTGTCTGTTCATATATATTAAACGAACGAACACAAATGAACTTCTTGCCGAACGATTCACGAACTGTTCAATGAAAGTTTGGTTTGTTTGCAACCCTTACGCTATGAATATACAAAAGGAATTGACTTGTTTATTTATTAATTATTACGATCATTTTAGTGTTTTGTTTACCACTCAGTTTGATTTTTCTCAATTAATTTGTATACATTTAAGACATCGCCCCCTTTAAAGCCCAGAAAATTCTGGCGAATGCCTTATATGGTGAAATAATAATAACAACAACAACTAGTACCTTGATGTTGTTTCATTTACTCAAGTGTTTTTCAATTAATGAAATGCTATTTATATATATATATTTTATTTAAATGAAATGGTAAATTATATTTTTATATAATTTTTGGTATTAAATTAATTGTTTATAAAGGGGTTTAGTTGAGTTCAAGAAACTATACCTCATTTATTATATTATATTATATAAATTTGAAATTATACAATAAATTTGATCAGGCTTGAGCTCGAGCTCGATTAACTTATGAGAGCTCGAGCTCAGCTCAATTCAAGCTTTGTTTTCAAAGCTCGAGCTCGGCTCGGGCTCAGCTCGTTTATTATCTATTAATTAATATATTAAATAAAAATATAAATAATAGACTATTCAGGCTCCTGAGCTCGATAAGTGAAGCTCGGGCTCGAGATCGTTTACTAAATAAGCTTATTTTTAGTTTCGGGGTCGACTTGTAAACAAGTTTAAATAAGATCAGCTCGGCTCGGCTCGGCTCGTTTACACTAAAGCTCGATAAGGCTCGACGAGCCTGACAAGCTTCACATGTCAAGCTCGAGCTCGGGCTCGATAAACAAACGAGCTTTTATTTTAGACTCAAGCTCAGCTCGGGCTCGATAAGGCTCGGCTTATTTCGAGTTTTTTCTTGAGCCGATCTCGAGTAGCTTGCGAGCCGCTCGGCTCGTTTGCACCCCTATGCACACATGTCAAATATAAGACATAGAAAGTGAGCGAGTAGATGTCAACTCGCTTTAATCAAACATAATACTTGTTGGAAGATATGATGAACAAAACTGGGATAAAACACATTTTCTAGTGATAGGTGTTTAAACGTTATTAACTTCTCAAGATTTGACAATTAATTTATCGTCCGCAAAGTAGATAAAACAAATGTAAAATAAACATCCTTTTGTGGTTGTTTCTATAAAACCCCCCAATCTTGTATATCCATATTTACGCATGAATGAGTAGAAGTTGACTCTAGTCGAAGTTGTCTTTGTGGTGTTGTAGCGTCATTCTTCGTCTCCCTGATCCAGGTTATAAACTGTCAACATACAAAACTCGGTAGAAGGTCCATGGGATTGAAGCATGCATACAATCACATATATGAGAAATATACCATCACAAGTATGTAGTATGTTTGGATACAAGTTGAAACATCACAACCCTCATGTTTGAACTATGTTGGTATAGTACCGATTGATCAGGGTTTAACTTCACGGGAAGGAATCAAAAACCGCTAAAAATAATATAAACAAGAGACAAAATTTTGATTATTATTTTTAATATGGTTTCTTAATAATATTGGCAAATTAGTTAATTTAATAATTTTAACAAAAAAGTGTTTGCATGTCTATTGCTTTTAGAGTTATGTTTGACCAAATTATGTAGTGTACTGGTTTCTGAATTGTGCATGTATACATACTTGTTTTGTTAATGGTAGACTTATCCTTGCTTATATCTAAATAATATATTGATCAATGGTATCAATAGAAAAGTTAGTTGTGATTCTCTTCAATGTAATGATCTCATAATAGGTTACATTTTAATAAAGCTTTAGGCATGTGGATTTTTTTGAAGCATTTAGACTAAAGAAACAAAAATACACAGGCTTTTTTCGATTTCTCCCCAGTCGGTTTCTATTTTCCCCTAAACTCCACAGTGTTCATCAGTTGGGGCTTGCGTTTCCTGTAAGACCCTTACTTTGATTTATAAAATTTTCATGTAAGTATCGACTATAAATTGTGTATTTACGATTTGTCATACAGTTGAAAATACGAGTTTGTTAAAACATTTTAAGATTTAAAATATTTCAACATAGAATAAGTATATTCGTCGTTTAAAATGCGAAGACGAAATGTAACGCGGAAGCTTGAATCTTGATCGTGTTCGGTTCCTTGTTGAGCTTGATCGTCATCCGGCACTTCGTATAAGTTACCTATAACCAACATCATCAAATGTTAGTTATGAGAGTGTAAAACATGTTTATATGAGTTCTTATGACCCAAACAATTAAACAGCAACAATTTTCCAGAATTATAAGGTGTCGCGTGTCGCGCCCTGGATTGTCTCCTCCGTCGCGTGGCGCGAGGAGTACACTTTTACAACGAGTTTTGTTTTGAAACCTGCATTTTTCCAGCAATTCTTACTTTTACTAAAACAGCCATAACTTGCTCGTTATTGGTCCGTTTTGAGTCACGTTTCTTCCTACGTGATTGTAATTCGATTCTCCATCACATGGAGTTAAAATCTGACATCCAGATTAACCATTTTCTAGATTTTAAGCCCTTGGATTAAATTTAATTATTAAACCTTTTGACAAAGCTTTTGACCCGTTCATGATTTTATCAAACAAACCTGTTTGTTACATCTAAATTCTCATGAACATCATATTTTAAATGTTTCCTATCATACAAGATTCAAATAACGGGTTTTTATGCATCATTAACCCATTTATACTTATATGCTTATTTTGACCCGTTAAGGAATTTGAAGTATTTTTTTAACTTATATCTCGCTCATTCTTTGCTTACATTATATTTTCACATTTACATATCAACTCATATTCCACCACAACTATAATTGTGGTGGATTTAATGTGGTAAACTATTTGTTCCGAGTTTTATCACTCCGATTATCATTTTACGACAAAGACTCATTTAGAGTCATTTGACCCCAAAGGTTTCATATCTGGCCTTTTATACTTATCCTAAGGATTTAATTGATCCTAATACTTATTTCTAAACAACCCGTAAGGGTCGTTTGCTCGGTTTATCGCTCAAGGGCGTTTTGGTCAACTTTAGCCCTTCTTTTACGACGAAGGACTTTCAACAACATATTTGACCAAAATCCCATTTTTTAACTTTGGTCTTGTTTTAAAAAAAATTATTATGTTTCTAAAAACATATTGACTATAATTTAAATTGTTAGGTTTACCTATTAAGGTAAACAAATGTCCGTTTTCGACTTTGTCTAACTCTCATCGAACCTCAAGTTCTAAATAAGAAGTTGACGTATTATACATACCTAGCTGGGATCAACGCATTGACCCGTTTTAGTGCTTCATTAATTAAATTGCTAATTAATAGCAACGCATATTCCATACGCTAATTCAATCCTGTGATCATAATGCTCGACAAGAAAAGATTAGTCGTTATCATCAAATGGTGATATCTTCACCTTTCGACCCGTTTGGTCTAAATGACCATTTTATTCTTGTGAGATGGTGTTATTTGTCATCTGAGATGGTGTTATTTGTCATCTCATCTATGTAAACTGTTCCGGTTTACACCGTACGGTCACATTACTTATAACTCATTTCTTAATTCTTTTGACCTATCATGGCTTATGCCGTGAAGTGTCTTTCAAAAACTAACGTTTATCGTCAACGCGTGACCGAATTATCGTTTTACCCTTATTATTCATTTTGGCTTACCCTATAAGGTAACCATTACAAATTCATTTTCTATTCGTCATAGTATGACCGAATAATCATATTATTCCGTTTTTAACCATTAAACATGGTTTCTTATTATTTTCATTTATTTCGTTCCGTACAACAACACGTTAGAACATCATATTTCAAATATGTATTCATCTTATGCGTAATCAATACGATAAGAAATATTCTATAAATTAACAAGAGTGTAAGCTTTACTTACCTTGTATCCAAATTATGCTTTTTCTTCATACTCGATTCGTTTACCCGCTTCCTTCCCTAGCTTCCACCTAGCTTGTCAAGTGTAACGCCCTGCTTCCTTGTACTTTCCATAATTAGAAAGTCTTGCTTGTATTTCTATTTTTGGAAGTCTTGTATTCTTGTAATCGTTCTTTCGTTGTAATCGTTGTAAAATCCGAGATTTGGATCATAAATAAAACTTGCACTTTGTTAAATTGGTGTTATACATATTTCATACATGTTCATACGTTTGATTTTGTGAAACAATTGATACTTATTCTTAATTCTTGGAAACCTTGTGCTAAACATGCAAATACGTGTAACATGCTAATCATACGTCTTTTGAATGCATACGATACTAAAGTACGACATTCATACACTTATTCATACTCCATGATACTTGTTTATGTTAATGTTGCTTATCGTATCCTTATAACATGCCAAAATATCATAAATAACCCTAAAAACCCAAAATATAAACTATAGGGGCCAAAATGTCAATCTTTAAAACTTGATTTCAAACCAACCACCTTGTGGCGGGCCGCGACCCGCCCCTTGTTCATCCTTGCGGGCCGCGAGCCCTCGTGATCCAGGAATAGCCTAATCAGCTTCGCTGATTGGCGAGTTTTGTTGGTTTTGTTGAGTTTTCAAGTGTGTTTTTCACCTTTAATGCTCACCTAACCCAACCACAACCTTCCCCTATAAATGCCAAGCCATCTCCAAGCTATTTTCACTTTGCAAACACTTCCAAATCACTCTCAATCAGCTGAAATTCGTAGCAACATCAGAAGCAAGGCAGAATCATACTACTTCACTAAAGTGAGCATAACTCACTCGTTTCTTATCCGATTCACTTGATTCTTTTTCCTACATGGTTGGATTAACCTTAGGAACGTTTCCAATGGTTTTCCATGGAAAACCAGGTCCTGGAACATCAACAAAAAGGCTACAAAGTTGACTGATTTTTCTGTTCTTGTTTCCTACTTTGATAAACTTGATTGAACTTGAGGTAACTCATCTCAAACCTATGTCCTTATGCTTATAACCACTTCTATGGTTAGTTAGGCTTAAAAACAAGGTTGAGACATGTAAATTCAGAGGTGTAAACCTCACAAAATTTATGTTTTGTTCAAGGGTTTAACCCATAAGTGATGTTCAAGCCTAAGGCTTGATGAATGTGTGATTTAGGATTAGATTGGGCTATCCTACTTGAAAATCCACACATTGCTTGATGTTTTCTCATAGGTTAGTTGTTCATATTGTATCATTACTTGTAAGTTCATGACCCTCCTTGAATGTTCATAACATCAAGTGTAGTGGTGAACATCTAAAGGTACCTAAATGGAGGACTTGTTCTTCCTACCTCCTGCATGACTTCTATGACACATAAGAGGTTCCTAAATGGAGGATTCATCCTCCTACCTCATGCTTGATCTATTTGACATATTAACATAACACATAACCTATATATATTACCTAAGTAATCAACCTTTGATGATGATTTAATGGTCACTTGTCAAGGTGTTTGGTTACATCATCTAAAACACTATGTGTAAGATGATTACTTTCATATGATTATGTTCCTATGTTTTAAAGTCTGAATCTTAAATCTACCGTTATACTCCAATACTCATACGCCTTGTTTTCTTCGTGTAGAAGGACTTGGTGTTCCAACCTCCTAATCAACAAACAACTCTCGCGGATTTTATCAAGTGGAAGCTTGCAAAACCGTGAGTACACTTGACCCATTTACCTTTGAAGACACTTTGGGTTGTAACATGTTATTATACAAACTTCACATTCACACACTTAAAACATACTTTATGCTCTCAATCCGTTATACATGCTACTTGTTTACTTAGGTTCATGCTAGATTATACAAGCTTTATGTCATTAACTTTGCTAAGCCCTCAACTTAGGTTTAAATTGTTATATCAAATTTTGTTTTGTTATGTTATGAACATGTTGTTAATTGAAATTTCTATGTAATGTTGACAATTTGATTTATGATATGAAAATGGTTGATTTAAATATTGTCACAAATAGTGTTATGAAGTCTCTTGCAATCTCGTTTTCGTCCCACTCTGATGATTCCGCCATTGGTTGGGGTGTGACATCAAGCGTCAAACTATCATTGTAATTCGTAAGATTGTTAGATTAGTCATAATCAATCACGACTATTCCATCTTACGATTTTTATGTCGAAATTATCATTCGATCATATTAAACTGCATATTGACATAAGTAATTACGCGATGTAGTTCAACTACTCGTTTAAGTAATTTGTCAATTATCCGGTAAGCATCATTTTTATGCTATCGTTTTAATCACTTTATTAACCAAGTTCTTGTAACCGTAAGTTATTGAATTAACACATGATGATATCAAACATCATTTAACATGAATATATCATCAATTTTTATCATATCATACAACTCATTTCTTAGCAAGTATGATTTATGTACTCAAACACTTAAATTGTTCAAGTATCTTATTATTAATATCAGGTATGATGATTCTAATCGTAATTATATCATCAATTTCATCTTATGATTAACCCACTTATCCTAGTGTGGTAAATCATCTAAACATTCAAATCATAGCAATATATGTAAAATTTTCACTTAGTGTTTTGTTCCTAAGCAAGTATATATCACAATTCAGCCATAACTTCTATAATTCATTCGCGAATTATGTGTAAGACCCTAATACGTACTTGACAAAAGTCGCAGCGGAAATTCGTGTCATAAAATTTCTTTCATTATAATTACCTTGACATACTTTAAAATTCATTTTAAACATAACTCTTTCACATAAATACATCCATCGGCTCATTTACTAAGTAAAAACATAATTTATGTTTACTATATTACATTCTCAGACAGTCCCGTACAATCCTTCATGTGACTCGGTCCTTGATCTCTATCCCTTGATGATCCTTGTGACTCGTACTACCTGTGCTCACCACATAAAATTCATAACATTAGTACGCATTATAAACATACAAGATTTATTCACGTTTACTTTTCGTTCCGTTAACTCTTTACATCCCAGCTTTCCATCTGATCATACAATCCGCTGTGAGACTTCTTTACTATTCCTGCGTTACACTTCATTTACTAGGCACACTATTAATATCGTTAGTCCTCAATTTCATTGGATACATGCGTACCTACTTTCATACATATTTATACATATTCATACGTTCACACATAACAAATTACATACATACGTACATACATACATACGTACGTGCCTACATTCGTGCATACCTACATACATACATACCTATTATATGCCTTCACACAAACCTACATACGTGCATATATTCGTACATACTCACTTGCGTACATATACATACTACCTACATACACACCTACACACATACATTTATACATACATTCATATCTTCACGTATGCCTACATACGTGCATACACTCATATATATACCTACTTGCATACATCCAAACATACTTTCATTCATACATACAACTTATATTCATACATGCATACATACATACCTTCATACGTATCTACATTTCCTAAAACAAGGAATAAATTAGTCGTTCTTTGTTTATACGCGTTTAAAAACGGTCCAGACGGGTCCGCATTGCATATATTAATAAAATATATTTTTTTTCTAAAATCTGGAGTCCGTGGCGTAGCGCCACGGCCTGGGGCCTTCCCCGTCGCGCTACGCCACCACCTAATATGATCAGAAAGTTCGCAGCTGTTGCTGCATATTCCCAGCATAACTCAGTTTTACGGAAATGAGCATAACTTTCTCGTTTTTGATCCGTTTTACCCGATTCTTTTTCCTACGTGATCGTAATTAAATTCTCCATCACATTGAGTAAAAATCCAATATTTGGACTACCGAAATTTATGACTTTTAAGCCTTCGGCTTATTACTCTTTTACCGAATTTTGGCCCGTTCATGCATTTATCAACAAAACATGTTTGTTTGACCTTAATTTTATACAAACCTTATAATTTCAAAGTCGCTTAACACATAAGGTTCAATTTCCTGATTTCTTACATCTTCTTAACCCATTTTTGCTCAAAACCTTATTTTGACCCGTTAAGGGTATTTGCGCATTTAAGGTCTATGACTAACAAAAACCATACTTCTCACTTTCATACGTGTCCAAAACATTTCCCTTAATCAATTAACTTGTCTCTAAACAACTTTTACGATTGTTTGCCCGATATGCCCGTCAAGGGCGTTTTGGTCAACTTTGACCCATCCTTTACAACAAAGGACTTCCTTACATATTTACCCAATCCTAGGACTTAGCAACGACTATACTCATACATACCTGGCTCGAATCCATGCTATGACCCGTTTTAACACTTCATCCGCTAAATTGCTAGATAATAGCAACGCAAATCCTTTTGCTATACATTCTGTGAATTCATAATACTTAACAAAACAATTCATTAGTCGATAACGCCAAATGGTGACATCTTCGCCATTTGACCCGTTAAGTCTAAATATCATTTTATCCTTATGGGATTTTAGTTATTCGTTACCCCTTCCATGTAACTTATTCTTTCGTTAACTTGCAACCGAAATTACCAAGATGCCCTTTTTACCCTTTTTAACCATCAAGCTTAGTTTCTTAACATAACCACACGTTCCGATCCATACCAAAACTTGTCGGAACATCATAATTCATATATTTACTTACCATGTCCGTAATCTATACATTGAATAGACATTCTACAAAAAGGGGTGTAAGCTTTACTTACCTAGCATCCGAATATGCTTCCCGTGCGCATTAGTCCCGTTTGACCCGCTCCTATCCCAAACTTCCATGTCGCTTATCAAGCATCAACTATCATATATCATTCTCAAGATAGTTAGCTTATTTATCATTTATCACAACCTTTTCATCACACAGATCTTATATTAAGTTTATCGTTTGACTTTAAAACACGATAATCCATCATTTCTTATCCAATTTCTTTAAACATACTTACACATATATGATTTTCAACATTATTAACATAAGCATATCATTACTTCCATCATATCTTCAAAACCCACTTCATAGCTACTTTGTTAATCACTTACAAGTGATCTAATCTTAAGTTCTTCATAATTTCATCATACTTATTTATGTGTGTACTACCTCCTAAGCATAGTGTACAACTAGTTCATGCATGTCCTTCTAATCTCATACATAATTCATCAAATTCCTCCTTCTAATCAACATGAATCATACATGCATAAACATCAAACCTACTAGTATCACATTTCTTTCAATTCCTCTAACAAGAATCCATCATACAAATCAAAATACATCAATATTAAGTAAGAATTGGACATGGGTGATCATTCAAGTCGTCATCATCACCATAATCAACGAGTTTCATCTCTAAACATCAAATTAACCTAAACCAAGCACAATCCATGTGCTATATGATGATTCTAACACATACTCATTCTTAATTTCATACAATTTCGTCAATTACAACATAACCCACTTCGTGAAAGATCACCAATCTAACTTTTAAGACATACCTTATGATCCCATTGAGAAGGTGATCATTAATCCATACTCGGTTATGGATTTAGACTTCATTTACCCTTCCAATTTGATGATTTTCATGCTTAGGGTTTTAGAGCTCTCATGGAGCTTCCTGGCTCTTCTCGAACACACATATGTGTGTGTGTTTATGTGTGTTTTTTTCATAAATAAAATTTAACTTTCATTTTGCCCCACTTTAGCCCCTCAAGTTTGTCACTAAATAAAATTGACACAACTTTCATCCCTTATTTGTTTCTATCATACTTCTAACTAGGATAAATAACCTAGTTATTTATTTCTTGATGTACCATATTAGAACATTTAACGAATATAAACATTCGGGTTTTGGGGTGTTACATTATGATATTTATCAAATTTCATAACTTAACAAATCATCAAAATTTTATATACCTTATGATCCCCTAGCTTGGGTGATCGTTAATTCACGTACAATTGTGAATTTGAGCTTCATTTAGCCCATTAATTTGATGATTTTGTTGGAATTAGGGTTATGAGCTCCTAGGAGCTTCTTCTGGTCGAACCAAATATAACAACCCTCCTAAATTTTTCTACTGGAATAAATGTGGGTATTTCCTTTGCATTTCCGATTCAAGCTCCCATGTGTATTCTGGTCCCTAGGAGCTCATAACCCTAATTCCAACAAATAGGGTTTACCCCTGTAAAACAGTTTGTAATGAAAACTTGGGTTTTATCCCAATATATTTATTTATATAAAATATGGTGTTTCACTCTGATAAAAATATTTCCTAACTACGTCCTGATGTAATTTCCGCTGCCAAATTGATAAACATCGATACCACCAATACTGATTCTCGCGGCCGCCCGTTCCCGGGAAAAATAGGGGGTGGGGGTTGCGACAGAAGGTGGTATCAGAGCTAAGCCACTGATTCAGCCAAAGAAGTGTTCTGCTGACACCCATATATTATTTGAATTGTTAGGAAATTTTCTACGGAAATACGTGCATAATTGTATTTTATTGTTGTGTGTTATTTGACTATTTGTTAGTTTACGGTATGAGCGACCAAGGACCTTCCGACGCCTACCGTCAATTGTCCAGCTCACCTAGGAGCGAAGGCACCTCTTCACAGCCTGCCCTCTCAGGGTATTCAGCTGACAATGAAGATGGGGTATTCGTGTTTAAGGCTCAGTCTGAAGAGCCATTCCCTCCTAAAAAGAGAGGATGGTTCAGTAGGGTAGCGCATGAATATAGGAAAAGAATGAAAAAGTTACAACAACAGCGAGCCCTTGCAGCCGCTAAAAGAGAAACAGATGCCCACACACAGAGATTTTAGAAAGTAGCGAGAGGATGAGACAGGTTGGAGAGCGACTCGTCTGGAAGTATGAGAAGCGCTATATGGAGTTCTGGATGAACCCATATCCGTGATGGTGGTGGTAGTAATAATAATAATAATAATATAATATATATATATAATATGTGTGTATGTTTGGAAAAAATATCTAGATAATAACTACGGATGCCTACTAGTATTGTAATTTTTATTTCAGTCGTATTGTAATATATATGGGTGCATAGTATAAGAAAGAGTAAGTCGCAATGTTCGACGTTTTTTATCAATATGCGTGTTGTATGATTGGTTGTATTACATATTATCTTGTGATATTAATAATTGGCAAATGTTTAAAATTCAGATGGACAACGAAGTGAACCAGGAAAACCAAAATGACAATAACCCGAATAACGATAACCCAAACAATGATAATCCAAACAACAAAAACAATGGAAACCAAGTGGATAATAGTGTCATCCAACACATAGTGGCACAAGGGATAATAGATGCAATGCCATTTATTATCCAAACTGTTAAGGAAGCTGATAATAAAAGTAACCATGGCAGTAAGCGACCAACTGAACCAGATCACAGCGTAAACAATGGACCAGCACTTCAAGTGCCCATTCCCAAAAGAAGAAGAACCATGTCTTATGGTTGTTCTTACAAAGAATTCTGGTCCTGCAAACCAATAGAATTCTCGGGCAATGAAGGACCCATTGCAACTCTACGCTGGATAGAAAAGACTGAGGCTGTCTTAAAAATTAAGCAAGTGTGCGGAAGAGGATAAGTAATGTTTGCCTCTAATCTGTTTAAGAACTCAGCCTTAGAATGGTGAAACACTATCCTCCAGTCAAGGGGAAGTGATAGGGTTTAAAATATGGAATGGGAGGAATTTAAGAATATGGTAGAAAGGAAGTTCTGCCCTCCCAATGAAAAAGAACAGATAGCAAATAAGTTCCTAAACCTTAGAATGACCAGAGTAGATAGTAAGGGTTATACTACGCTATTCTTTGAATATGCTAGAATAGTGCCAACCCTTGCATCACCTGAACCAATATTAATCTCCCGTTACATCTGGGGATTAATCAGTGAAATTAGGCATGTAGTCAAAGCAGCCAGACCTCAAACCATAGAAGAAGCTGTAGAGCTAGCAAACACCTTGACAGATGAGTTAGTGCGTACTCGGGAAGAGGATCAAAGGAAGAACCTAGCTCAGAGCCTTACCCAAGAATTTCGTTATGGAAATTCCAACCGTGGGAAAAATATAGGTTCTACTTCTGCACCTTACTGCAAGTATTGCAAAAGGAAGCATTCTGGAAGATGCTCCATATATTGTAACTTTTGCAAAATATCTGGGCACAAGGAAGAAGACTGCAGGAAGAAACCTAACAACAGGATATGCTACAACTACGGAGAACAAGGCCACATCAAGCCAAACTGTCCGAAACTAGCTCCAGCTACGAACAACAAGAATACTAAAAATGCTAGGGCATTTGTTCTGACTGCGGAAGAAGCTAAGATGATTCCGGACGTAATTGCCGGTACATTTTTAGTTAATGATATTTTTGCTAAAGTATTATTTGACTCTGGTGCGAACCAAAGTTTTATTAATACTTCATTTTGCAAACTTCTCAACCAACCATTAACTAAACTCCCACAAGAATGTCTAGTAGAGACAGCTAATGGGGAAACCATTAAGATTTCTGAAATCTTGCAGGGAGCAAGAATAGAATTTTTAAATAAAAAATTTATGGCAAACCTTTACCCAATGAATCTGGCAGGATTTGATGTTGTATTAGGAATGGATTGGTTAATAACCAATAAAGCCAGTATTTTATGTGATCAAAAGTCAATTCAAGTAAATTCACCAAAGGGTGAAAAGATCACAATAAAAGGAGATAAGCCCTCTAGATCCACGAAATTCATCTCTGTGATGAAAACAGCAAGTTATATAAGAAAAGGGTCATTAGTGTATTTGATTTCCATAATCATTAAGACTAAAGGAAAAGAACTGAAAGATATTCCAGTAGTATCTCAGTTTCCAGATGTGTTTCCAGAAGAATTGCTAGTATTACATCTAGACAGAGAAGTTGAATTCAAAATCCATCTACTACCAGGAACAACACCGATTGCCAAAGCACCTTACCGTTTGGCACCAGCAGAAATGCAAGAACTGAAGAAACAATTAGACGAATTGTTGGAGAAAGGATTCATACAGCCAAGTTCATCGCCATGGGGAGCACCAATACTATTCGTCAAAAAGAAAGACGGATCAATGTGAATGTGTATTGATTACCGTGAATTGAACAAAGTCACGATTAAGAATCAATACCCATTACCGAGGATCGATGATTTGTTTGATCAGTTGCAAGGAGCTCGATTTTTCTCGAAAATCGATTTAGGATCAGGATATCATCAATTAAAGGTACATGAAGAGGACATTCCTAAGACCGCTTTTAGAACAAGGTATGGCCATTACGAATTTACTGTCATGCCATTTAGTTTAACCAATGCCCCAGCTGTATTTATGGACATGATGACCCGAATATGTAAGCCATATTTGGATAAATTCATAATTGTCTTTATAAATGATATTCTCATTTACTCTAAGAGTAAAGAGGAACATGCAAAGCATTTGCACGCACTTCTAAGTTTATTGAGAAAAGAAAAACTTTTTGCAAAGTTTTCAAAGTGCGAGTTTTGGTTAGAACAGGTACAGTTTCTTGGACATTTAGTCAATCATGAAGGAAGTCATGTGGATCCCACCAAGATCGAGACAATTATCAAATGGAAAACCCCTGAATCACCAACCGAGGTTAGAAGTTTCTTAGGATTGGCCGGTTATTATAGAAGATTTATTCGAGATTTTTCTAGAATAGCCATTCCCTTGACTAAGCTAACCTGTAAATCTGTTAAGTTTGAATGAGGACCAAAACAAGAAGAAGCTTTTAGAATTCTTAAGCAAAGACTAACCAATGCACCCATACTAGAGTTACCAGAAGGAGCTGAAGACTTTGTAGTCTATTGTGACGCTTCTAAGTTAGGTTATGGATGTGTATTGATGCAACGTCAAAAGGTTATCGTTTATGCATCTAGACAACTTAAGAATCATGAAGAGAATTATTCAACCCATGATCTAGAGTTAGGAGCCATAATCTTTGCCCTGAAAATTTGGAGACATTACCTTTACGGTAGTAAGTTTACCATTTTCACCGACCATAAGAGTTTAAGGTATGTTTTTGGGAAAAAGGAGTTAAATATGAGACAAAGACGCTGGATGGAGATACTTAGTGATAATGATTGTAATATCCAGTATCATGCAGGAAAGGCAAATGTAGTAGTTGATGCTTTAAGTCGAAAGTATCATGAAATGCCAAAAAGAGTGCGTTCTCTTAAATTAAATCTACAGGTAGATTTAAATGAACAGATTAGAAAGGCACAGGAATCAGTAATCAAGGACGATACTGAAAATCTGAAATGAATGATTAAGGAATTAGAACAAGGAACAGATGGAATTTGGAGATTTCATAAGAAAAGAATGTGGATACCTAAATTAGGAAACCTACGTCACCGTATACTAGAAGAAGCCCATAAGTCTAAGTATACGATGCATCCTGGAAGTGATAAGATGTATCAGGACTTAAGAAAGAATTTTTGGTGGATAGGAATGAAAAAGGATATAGCAGCTTATGTTTCTAAATGTTTAACATGTTCCCAAGTCAAAGCTGAACACCAGAAACCCTCTGGATTATTGCAGCAGTTAGAAATGCCAGTGTGGAAATGGGAATTGACAACAATGGATTTTGTTACCAAATTACCCAAAACAAGAAAAGGTAATGATACAATCTGGGTGATTGTAGATAGGCTAACTAAGTCAGCTCATTTCCTACCAATGAAGAAAACTTTCAGTATGGAACAGTTAGCTAAGCTGTATGTAAATGAAATAGTTTCATTACATGGAATTCCTTTATCAACTGTTTCTGATAGGGATAGCCGTTTTACCTCTCATTTTTGGGCAAGTTTCCAAAAAGCAATGGGGACCAAGTTGAATCTAAGCACAGCTTATCATCCTCAAACGGACGGACAAAGCGAAAGGATAATTCAGACAATGGAGGACATGCTTAGAGCTTGTGTAATTGATTTCGGAGGTAATTGGGATGACCACTTACCATTAATAGAATTTTCTTATAATAACAGCTATCATACCAGTATCAATGCTGCACCATTCGAAGCACATTATGGACGAAAGTGCCGAACCCCAGTTTGTTGGGCAGAAATTGGGGAAAAGCAACTATCAGGACTTGAGATAGTGCAAGAGACAACCGACAAAATCATTCAAGTCAAGGAACGACTGAAAGCAGCACGTGATCGACAGAAGAGTTATGCTGATAACAGACGAAAGCCATTGGAATTTCAAGTAGGAGATAAAGTGTTATTGAAAGTCTCTCCTTGGAAAGGAGTGGTAAGATTCATCAAAAGGGGAAAGCTAAGCCCCAGGTATGTTGGACCTTTCGAGATTATTAGAAGAATAGGACCTGTAGCCTATCAGCTACGACTGCCAGAGGAAATGGCAGGGATACATGATGTGTTTCATGTATCTAATCTCAAGAAATGCTTAGCTGATGAATCACTAATGATACCTTTTAAAGACAGAGAGGTAAATGAGCAGTTAAAATTTGTAGAAAGGCCTCTACAGATTGAAGACAAGAAAGTCAAGAACCTCAAGCACAAGAGATTAGTTCTGGTCAAAGTAAAATGGGACTCTAAAAGAGGACCAGAATACACATGGGAGCTTGAATCGGAAATGCAAAGGAAATACCCACATTTATTCCAGTAGATCTCGAGGACGAGCTCTAAAACAAGGTGGGGAGGATATAACAACCCTCCTAAATTTTTCGACACCCTAAAAATAATTAAAGTGTCCCTATATGTCCTAAAATACACCCCGTATGCGAAAACGGGCCCCGAATACCTTTACTATTATTAAAATTAAATAAAAACAAGAAAAATGGGTCTCTGGCGGGCCGCGTAAGACAACCCCAGGGTCTACGCGGGGCGCGACAGCCCAAAGTCAGGGCGACACCCTAGCGTGCCACGTGTCAACATCGTGTCAGGTCTACAGTTGGCGAATCAGCAAGCCTACGCCCTATCACCCTATGTCGCGGGCCGCGTAAGCCCCAGCTTAATCTTACGCGGGCCACGAGGGACTTGAATTCAGGCCCTATATAAAGAGGGCATCGGCTGTTCAGTCGACTCGCTCACAATCTTTTCTCTCTCGAATTCTCACATAGTAGAAGTGATTTTCGGGTATAATACCCCCCTAAATAACAAAGTTCTGCCTTGTTGTAAGTATCAGAACCCTGGTTACGTATTAGATACGCTGCCTGATTGATCCAGGGTTCCGTAACGGCTGTCAAGGTTCTGCCCGACGTAGTCGTTGGAATGCCGTCTCGGGGAGGGTATTACTAATGTAAATATTGGGTTATTATACTAACACGTGTGCATTTGTGTAATTTAATAGATAATCACCAGGAAACCCTAAAGGAAAACCTAAGACAGCAATGTGAGTAATCTCCTTTTTGTAAACTGTTTTTACAAAACCTTAAATATTTTACAATGTGATTAGCAGTAATTGAGTCTTTGTAATTCTTCAATTACTGCCGGTATGTTGGGGTTTTGTATACAAAATGTGAAACACGTTACCATTGTACAAAGAGTTAGCCAATGTGTAATATGACCCACCAGTCAGGATTGACAGTACTGAATGAGTAATTGTGTAGATGTAAACATTGTAATCGCTCTCAATACTATTATTTGATAAAACTCTTCTTGATTAAACTGGGATTCACTCACCAGTATTTCCCACTGACAAATTGTTTTTAAACGCGTTTTAGGTAACAAAATGTGAAATCCAACTAGAAGCTAGCTGGACAGCACTGAAGGCTTGGAAAAGTGGCTATAAAAGTTACCTAAATAAAGAAGATGTTTTATTTCTATAAAATGGGGTTTACCCCTATAAAACAGTTTGTAATGAAAACTTGGGTTTTATCCCAATATATTTATTTATATAAAATATGGTGTTTCACTTTGATAAAATATTTCCTAACTACGGTCCTGATGTAATTTCCGCTGCCAAATTAATAAACACGGTCCTGATGTAATTTCCGCTGCCAAATTAATAAACACCGATACCACCAATAATGATTCTCGCGACCGCCCGTTACCGGGACAGATAGGGGGCGGGGGTTGCGACACCAGAAGTCCAGAACACACACACTATGTGTTTGATTTTGTTTATTTCATTTTTTTATTATACAACTTTTAAGTTATCCCACTTTAGCCCCTCATCTTTGGTTAATTCATTAAGTAGGTCATAACCCACTTAATTCAAATAATATTCCCTCTAATTAACTAGGTTAAACATTCCTAGTTAAAATAGTGGGTTCGGGGATATTACAACTAAGTTTATTTTAAGTCTCGTTAACTCGGGCCTTTTATAAACTTTATTTCCTCAAAAGCATTCGTTCACTTTTTATTTTATATTAGGTTTATTTACTTAAATCCTAATATTTACCGGGTTAATTTCTACCACTAATAGTACTTTACCCGGCTTTTAGTATTAATGTGGTTTGATTACCAAACCCGTTTTTGGGTGTGAGTGCACAATGTCTATCACTTCCGTCAATCACGTGTCGTATCTTAAACAAATAAGACAAGATTGGTGCTGATCAGAAGACATCATAATGTTCATGTATGCTGAGCTAGCTTCGTACGAAGGAAGCTTCAGTGGCTTCGTATGAAGTGACTAGCTTCGTACGAAGGGAGACATCCACAGCTTCGTACGAAGCCGAAGCCCCTATATATAGAGGTGTAGGTCTTGGTCATTTGTAACTTTTGAGCAACTTTGAGGCGAATCTCTGCTCATTTGTTTTCGTGGTTGTAAACTGTCAAATCAGTAATAGAAAACAACTTATAATTACATCTTTGTGCACAATCCACACACGTACTTGGATTCCACACAACGTACGTGTTCATACGCATTCATCTGTTGAAGATTCGATCCACGGAGTGAATTCACAAGTGGTATCAGAGCGGGTGATTGTTTGCACGGATTGAAGACACGAAGATTGAAGCTGATTCATCATCATTAGAGCCGATTTCATCTCTTTCTACACACATCTTCTTCTACACATTTTCTACACATTCTTTTTGAACTTAAAATTCAGATCTATGGAGTTTCCACGGTTAAAATTGGCTAAAATTTGAATATGTTGTGTGAAAAACGTTTTTGAACAATCCTACAAAGTTTCAGATCAAAATTCGAACAAAATCATACTCAAATCAGTGAAAAACCATGAAAAATGTAACAAGCTTCTTCGCAGCTTAGCTTCGTACAAAGCCACATACTTCAGCTTCGTACGAACCCACGTCTTGTGTTGGTGATTTTTACGAAGCTACTGTTGCAGCTTCGAACGAACCCAGAAAGCAAGTTTTTGAGAATTAAAGTCCCTTCTTACGAAGCTACATCTAGCTTCTTACGAACGCACATCTTGTCTGAACAGATTACATTTGCAGTTTCGTACGAAGGCAGCATTTCAGCTTCGTACGAACTGACTGTCTTGGTTATATTCAAGTTTAATCAAAGTGTTTGATTGTGTGTTTGCAGGAATCATGGCTGAAGAATTCTATAACCCGTTTTACAATGCTTTCACGTCATAAACGACACCAGAAATGGTTCCCACAACAAAGATTGTTTAAAACGTCAAAAAATGGAGAGGTGATGTGAGACGCGTTTAAAAAAAGAATATAAAAGGACAAAAAAGCCCCTCCGCCCTTCACTATGTCGCGTGACACGTGTTACGCCAGGATCCGTTCTCACCATTCTCACACTTTTGGGCGTTTTCTCCTGATCCCGTACCTATATATATATATATATATATATATATATATATATATATATATATATATATATATATATATATATATATATATATATATAAGGTGGGGTTCTAGAGTGAACACTAATGTATTTGTGAACTGAGTGAACAAATCTTGGCCATTGATTTACACACGTGGATGGCTAGGATTTCATCTTCAAAACATAAAATACACTAGTGTATTTCATCATCAAATCCTAGCCATTGATCTACACACATGTATGGCCAAGATTAGTTCGCTCAGTTCGTAAACTACACTAGTGTTCACTCTTGAACCTAATCCTATATATATATAGGGAGCCGCTAGAATGAGAACCACCCCGAGTTATGAGAACCGCGAGAACCGCGACCCGCGGGGGGGCGTTGACCACGATTTTTTTTTACACCTAGATGTGTATATTTTAAAAACATTCGTAAAAAAAAAATTTCAAACGGCGCGACCGAGGGGGTAGTTTTTTACACCCAAAGTTTGTAAAAAAAAAAGAAAAAAGAAAAAAAAATTAAAAACACCAAACTTTGGGTGTAAAAAACTACCCCCTCGGGCGCGCCGTTTGAAATTTTTTTTTACGAATGTTTTTAAAATATACACATCATCATGTAAAAAAAATGTGGTCAACGCCCCCCCCGCGGGTCGCGGTTCTCGCGGTTTCATAACTCGGGGTGGTTCTCATTCTAGCGGTCCCCTATATATATATATATATGTGTGTGTGTGTGTGTGTGTGTGTATGTATGTATGTGTGTGTGATTACGTTTAGTATTATGTTTTTTTATTTTTGCCTATTTTGGTCATTTTATTAAAAGCTCCACCTACTCTGCCAACCACCTTAATATCTAAAAAGCTACAGCTACCAGCCACCAGCTAGTTTTGCCAAACATACCCTTGTTCCTCGGTTGAATATTCTTTTCAGTCAAAACCGAACAAAACAGAGTTCAATGATGGCAAAACCGAATATTGAACACCCTGCCTAACTTGGAAGTCAAACCAAACCGAACTGAACAATTTGAAAATGGAACCAAGCTTGTGAAACCCAAAATTAAACCTGCTAAGGCAAATCTTAAATGTTTTTTTTTTAACAATCCATGCTAACTCTTTTAAATTAAATGTTCAATTTTATTTTGAAGAGTGTCAAATCAAAGACAATTATACACATTAAGACATTTAAATTACTTTATACAACTAGAATTTACCTTACAAAACCCTGTACATTAAACATATGATCTTCATGTTCTAGAATTTATACCCATGTAGAAAATCGATGCCCCTGCAGAAAATTGATGGAGAAAAGACGTGAAAATTTACACAGTAATTGTAACGCTTAACATATAACAACCTACATTTTGTTTTCCACACAGTTTCTTTCCATTTCTATTCGATTTTAAGGTAACACATTTGAATCTTTATATGATGTAACTGAAAATGGTCATTTATTAAAGAGTAAATTGGCAAAATCGTCCTTGGGGTTTGGAGTTTGCCAGTTTCATCCAAAACAATTTTTTTGTACCATATGGTCCTTCACTTTTGGGATGTTTTACCATTTACATCCAAATGTCTAATTTGGCTTATTTTTTCTTGCAAATATTGGATGAAAATGTCAAAAAGTTCCAAACCTCAGGGACAATTTTGGCAAAAAAGGTTAGACGTTTGGATGAAATGACAACTTAGCCCAAAAATGAAGGACAATATGATACAAAAAAGTTGTTCCGGATGAAATTGGCAAACGTGGCCAAACCTCAAGGACGATTTTGGCAATTTACTCTTAATTAAAATTGGTGTTTTTATGTTTACACAGAAAAATTAATATAATTATCTTTTCGTATAATGAACCTTTTTATAAATTTATAAAGAAGGGAAGAATATGTAATTGTGTTTATGCGCACCTCTTCTAGTTTGGTGCGCATAATCCCTTGATAAAGGAGTTGACATCTGTCCTTACATCACATATCCCAAAATCCGTATATATTACTTTCAGCTGAGGGGTAGACACATGTCCCTTGGTGAAAACTGTAATTGCTCGGCATTCTTTGATTTGTAAAGTATCCAAAGCTGGCAATGAGAAAGCCTCCTTCCCTAAGCAAAATCCCTTAAGACTGTTAAGATAATATAGCTTTAAGGAGTTTAGACGAGGTAAGATAATCTCATTCACTTTGGCATCACATTCTTCTTCTTCCTTCACAATTACCTCCATCTTGCTGCAGTCTCTTATACTTAGGTGTTGGAGTTGCACTAGACTACCAACCATGGAACATGTAAAAACATGTTCCTGATTTTCACAATGGTGAATAGAGAGAGTTGTTAGGTTTGGAAACTCCAGTACCATCCATTGGTTGCTCTTCCATATATACTTTAGATCATGTACGAAGTTTAACTTCACTTGTGTTAGGTTTGAAATTTGGACAACAGTTTTTGATTCACTGGAACCACTCCCTTCCACTGCTACTACTTCAAATACCTCTTCTAGCCCATAACATGGTCCTACTATAGTAATCTGTTGAAGCTTTACCAGTTGTAGCAGCTCATTAGATGGAATAATAGTCCTTCCAACATCCTCTTTATTCTCTATATTAATTTCCATCAGATTATGAAAAGAGGAAGGCATCCCTTTTGAAGATGTTGGGAATGTGGTCTACAACAATAAAAAAAACAAAAGGCGTTTTTTATAGGTTTTGCAAAGAGTCTGAAACAAGAAATAGAGCGTGGAATTTCTTCTACTTTTCAATATATAAGTTAATGCAGTTGATGGAAATCAATTAAGACATCATAACTGATTTAAACAAACCTATAATTCTTATATGATTAAAAAATGGAATGGTTACAATATAATCTTAAATATTATATTTTATGGTATAATGCACACATGTCAAACATACGACATAGAAAAACTAAGCGAGTAGATGTCAACTCGCTTTAATCAAACATAATACTTGTTAGAAGATATGATGAACAAAACTGGGATAAACCACATTTTCTAGTGATAAGTGTTTAAACGTTATTAACTTCTCAAGGTTTGACAATCAACTTATTGTCCGCAAAGTTGATAAAACAAATGTAAAAGAAACATCCTTTTGTGGTTGTTGCTATAAAACCCTCCAATCTTGTATATCCATATTTACGCATGAATGAGTAAAAGTTGACTCTAGTCGAAGTTGTCTCTGTGGTGTTGTAGCCTGTTCTTCATCTCCCTGATACAGGTTATAAACTGTCAACATACAAAACTCGGTAGAAGGTCCATGGGTTGAAGCATGCAGACAATCACATATATATGTGAGAGATATACCATCATAAGTATGTAGTATGTTTGGATACAAGTCGAAACATCACAACTCTTATGTTTGAATATGTTGGTCTTGGCAATAGTACTGAAGGGTTTAACTTCACGGGAATGAATCAAAAACAGCTAAGAATAATATAAACAAGAGACAAAATTTTGATAATTTTTTTGTTAATATGGTTTCTTAATAATATTGGCAAATTAGTTTATTAAATAATTTTAAACAAAAAAGTGTTTTTGTTAATATGGTTTCTTAATAATATTGGCAAATTAGTTTATTTAATAATTTAAACAAAAAAAGTGTTTGCATGTCTATTGATTTTAGAGTTCAGGTTTGACGAAATTATGTTGTGTACTGGTTTCTGAATTGTACATGTGTACATACTTGTTTTGTTAATGGTAGAGTTGTTATCCTTGCTTATATCTAAATAATATATTGATCTATGGTATCAATAGAAAAGTCAACCGTGATTATCACCTTTACTCTTCAATGTAATGATCTCATAATAGGTTACATTTCAATAAAGTTTTGGGCATGTGGATTTTTTTTTTGAAGCATTTAGTAATAAAAACTAAAGAAACAAAAATATACAAGCTTATTCGACTTCTCCCCAGTCGGTTTCTACTTTCCCCTAAACTCCACCTCTCCAGATCACTTACGGGTGTTCATTAGTTGGGGCTGAAACCGAACAAAACAGAATTCAATGATGGCAAAACCGAGTATTTAACACCCTGCCTCACTTGGAAGTTGAACCAAACCGAATTGAACAATCTGCAAATGGAACCAAGCTTATGAAACCCTAAATTAAACCTGCTAAGGCAAATCTTAAATGTTTTTTTTTTTTTTGACAATCCATGCTAAGGCTCTTTTAAATTAAATGTTCAATTTTATTTTGAAGAGTGTCAAATAAAAGACATTTAAATTACTAATTTATACAACTAGAATTTACCTTACAAAACCTTGTTTATTAACATATGATCTTCATCTTCTAGCATAAAATTTATGCCCCTGCAGAAAATTGACGGAGAAAAGACGTGAAAATTTAGACTATTGTATACATTTTGTTTTCCGTCACAGGTTCTTTCCATTTCTATTCGATTTTAAGGTAGGATATTTGAATCTTTCTGTGATGTAACTGAAAATGGTCTTTTATTAAAATTGGTGTTTTTACGTTTACACAAAGAAAAATTAATATAATTATCTTTTCATATAATGAACCTTTTTATAAATTTATACAGAAGGGAAGAATATGTAATTATGTTTATACGTACCTCTTCTAGTTTGGACTCTATAAAGGAGTTGACATCTGTCCTCACATCACATATCCCAAAATCTGTATCTATTACTTTCAGCTGAGGGGTAGACAAGTGTCCCTTGGTGAAAACTGTAATACCTGAGCAGTCTTTGATTTGTAATGTATCCAAAGCTGGCAACGAGAAAGCCTCCTTCCCTAAGCAAAATCCCTTGAGTCTTGGAAGGTCATGTAGTTTTAAGGAGTTTAGACGAGGTAAGATAATCTCATTCACTTTGGCATCACATTCTTCTTCTTCTTCTTCTTCTTCTTCTTCTTCCTTCACAATTACCTCCATATCCCAACAGTCACTTATTTGTAGTTCTTGGAGTTGCACTAGACTACCAACCATGGAACATGTAAAAACATGTTCCAGTTTCCAGCAATTGTGAATAGAGAGAGTTGTTAGGTTTGGAAATTCCAGTACCATCCATTGGTTGCTCTTCCATAAATACTTTAGATCCCATAAGTACTCTAACTTCACTTGTGTTAGGTTTGGAATTGGGACAAGAGTTTTTGATTCACTGGAACCACTCCCTTCCACTGCTACTACTTCAAATACCTCTTCTGGCCCTTTACATCTTTCTATAGTAATCTGTTGAAGCTTTACCAGTTGTAGCAGCGCATTAGATGGAATAATAGTCCTTCCAACATCCTCTTTATCTTCTATATTAATTTCTATCAGATTATGAAAAGAGGAAGGCATCCCTTTTGAAGATGTTGGGAATGTGGTCTACAACAATAAAAAGAAACACAAGGCGTTTGTTATAGGTTACATCCTTGCAAAGAGTCTGAAACAAGAAATAGAGCGTGGAATTTCTTCTACTTTTCAATATATAAGTTAATGCAGTTGATGGAAATCAATTAAGACATCATAACCGATAACCATTTTAAACAAAAAGGTTTGTATACCTGGAAGTTAAAACCATGTTCAAGACTGTGTTTGCCAAAGCTTGTGCGTACGTACTTGAGCTTTGGAGTTTCCAACTGACCAGATGTAAACACCACCCATTCATCACAATCATTGATCATAACATTCACCAATGAGGGACATCGAAAGTCATTCATTCCCAAGAAGAAACCCTTGAGGTTTGGTAGACGGTCAAGTTCAAGCGTCTCCAGATTAGGAAACACCACAACTTCTTCTTCTTCTGATGACGTTTTGTTTTCTTCTTTTACAATCACTTGTATTGTTTTGCATTTTTCTACTTTCAACTGTTTGAGATGACTGAGAGTTTTAAGAGTGGAGAATGTGAATATATGTGGAAGAAGGTCACACCCATAGATACCCACAGTTTTTAAGTTGGTGAGTTGAGGGACAGCTACAGTAGTAATAATGTTTTGTAGAGGTAGACTTGTTAATGAAGTACCAGCACCACTTCCTTCATCAACATTATTAGTATTGTAACAGTTCATCAATTCATTTTCAAATACCTCTCTCATCCCCCTGCACTTCTCAATTTTCAGCTCTTGAAGCCTTTTCATTTGTCCTGCTGCATACCATGGAATTAGACTTGACAATGCACCACATTCCTCAATGTGTATCTTTGTGGGGTATTGGCACAACGACCAATAAGAGCCGGTTACTTGAGCACTCTGCAATGAATCACAAATCATATTTATTATTATAATGTTCTTATACATGATCACTTTCTTTTCAATCTCAACAAAACAGCAAACCAATTTCTCCCCACTCTTTCTTAGATACAAATTAATACTACTTATTTTCATTTTAGTATCTCCTTTTACAGGTTTGCTTTACAAAGTTTTAATTGTTAACCACATCGTTTAATGAAGACGTACCAAAGGATATTATTATCATACCTGGAGGTGATCATGAAATATGGTATTAGTAACACTGGAAGAAATTTTGTTGCTCCTACTACAACTATTCTTTTCATCATCGATACACTTTAGACATGACAGACCTTGAAGATCGAGAGTGTCCAGATGAGGAAAGAATGCGGTGTCTTGACAAGAAAATGCAGATGTAGCGTTTTCATCATCTCTTCTCGAAATAACTTCTTCCATACCACGGCATCCATATATCTCGACACTCTTTAAGTTGGATAAATATTTCGCCATAAGAGGAGACAACAAGTACTTCATATTGGAACAATGGTACAAGTGAATGTCTGTGAGGTTTTGGAATGGAAATTGCAAAGGTGGATGATGACGAATCAAGAATGTATTCCAATTGCACTTCCACACATGACTCATCTCCTTCAAATTGGATAGACATATAGTTTGAAGGTAGGGAAGTAGTAGTGGCGGTTGAATTGTTGCTAATTGTCTACTACTTGTTGGACTATCCATATCAAACAGCACCTCACCCACTCTTTGATCAACCCATAAATAAAGATGTTGAAGGTGAGGACAGGAGTGGAGAAGATAAGATGGGTATTTGACATCTGGAATGTAATCATCCACTACTTCTGGTATGACGTTAATCTGCATGTAACATTAAATGTAATTAACATTTTAATTTCTTCATTAAATAAATATACTGTAACATCAACAAGAATCAAATTGGAAACAATGGAGAAGGCTCCTAATTATCTTTATCTATCTATCTTAAAGAAGAAAGTCGGTGGCTTTTACGCCACCGACACCTCAACTTTCAAACTTTGACACCACAACCCCTTTTACTTTGAATTTTCGTAACTACATCCTCATATTTCAAGCTTTTCCAGCACAACCTCTCTACTTTGTTTTTTCACCATCACCCCCTCAACTTTTACACATTTATGCTACCACTCCTCTACTTTTACATTTTCACCACCACTCTCTCATCTTTTACACATTTCTGTCACCACCCTTCTGCTTTTACTTCCGCCCAACTTTAAAATATTATAATTGTAACCTCTAGGCTACCACTCATACTTTTGCAAATGTCATTGCATTGTGTTTTACAAAATGTCTTAAGCATTGTGTTTTACACTTCGTGTCTACATTTGTGTTTTACATTTTTTTTTGTAATTGTCTTTTACATATTGTGTTTTGCACTTTTTTGAAATTGTCTTTTACACGTTGCGCCTTTACGAATCGTGTATTATCTTACTACACGTTTCCATCCGCCGCACGCCGCATTCTAACCCTCAAGTTTGAATTTCGCCACCAACCCTTCAAGTTTTAAGCTTTATATTTTACCCCTTGCACTATTACTTCATTTTTTTACGCCACCACGCCCTCAAGTTTTAAACTTTGTGTCTTTACCCCTTGCACTATCACCCTCTCAAGTTTTAAACGTTGTGTTTTTACTCCTTGCACTATTACTCCATTTTTACTGCCACCACCCCCGTAAGTTTCAAACTTTGCGTTTTTATTCCTTGCATTGTGTTACTCTATTTTTACACCTCCTCAACTTTGAAAATTTCAAAAGGTTAACGGATCTAATTACTAGTTTAAACATATTAGTCACAATAATCTGCACGCAAAAAATATAATGTAATTAACGATTTAATCTCTTCAGTTTATACACACCCATACAAGAAACACTAGCGAATGTTCTCACAAATAATAAATCTTCAATTTCATGGTGATAACAATTTATACCACGGCATGGAACGTTTTTGAGTTCTTTTATATCCCATGTATGTGGTAAGTGAAACTGTAAAATACTTACTGCCTTGATTTCATTCCAATAAAATACGTACATATATAATACAATGAAAGGAGTGAAACAAGGACTAAGACCATGTGTAGTGGTTTACCCAAATAATGCCCTCACAATGGAGCGTTTTGCGACACGTGGCAGTCCAGTCAGCATGGGGCATTATTGGGGGTTATTGCAAAAGTGCCGTAGTGGGAATAATGCCCAATAACGCCCCTTCAATGATTACCCAATTATTTAAAAAATAAATAAATAAATAAATAATATTTGTTGGAATGTTTTTATTGGCCAAACAAGAATGGAATTGGTTTACCCTATGCACAATTCAGCGTTATAATTAAAACGCCAAATCACTTTTTTTTTCAAAAAAAATTGCCAAATAACGCCCTACGTAATGGGGGGGGGGGGACGTTTTTGGGCATTTTTTTTGAATTTAAAAAAAAAAAACACCCCACTACACATGGTCTAACAAAGGAAACAAGATATCCTAAAAATATTCACAATATCTACAAAATACAAACCAATAATATTGATGAAATATTATCGGTTAACACGCCCCGCAGTTGGAGCCGAAGGTAATCGAAGGCACAAATTAGATCGAATTCGTTGAAAAAGATGCTTCGGAAGGCCTTTGGTAAAAATGTCGGCATATTGATAATCGGCAGGAACGTGTAAAACTTTGACAGTGCCAAGTCGGACCTTTTCTCGGACAAAGTGAATATCCATTTCAATATGTTTCGTTTGTTGGTGTTGAACTGGATTTTCAGCAAGATAAACAGCCGATATATTATCGCAATAAACAATGGTAGCATGTTGAACAGGAATACGGAGATTGCGAACCCAGCTGAGTTAGGCTACAATGTTAGCAACGCCTCTGTATTCCGCTTCGGCACTGGATCTAGAGATCGTAGATTGTCTCTTAGAAGACCATGAAATCAAATTGGGACCCATATAAACACAATATCCGGAGGTAGACCGACGAGAGTCGGGACACCTTCCCCAATCCGCATCAGAATAAGCAGTCAACTTATAGGATGGAGAGGGAGAAATCAGTAGGCCTTGAGATATGGTGCCTTTGATATAACGAAGTATCCGTTTCAGAAACTGAAAATGTGGTTCCCTAGGAGCATGCATAAACAAACAGACCTGCTAAACTGCATAAGATATGTCGAGTCTGGTTATGGTGAGGTATTGTAAAGCACCAGCCAAACTTTTATATAAGGACCCATCTGATAATAAAACTCCACTGTCGGCACTAAGTTTGGAACCCACTTCGACAGGAGTGTTAACCGGGTTACAATTCGACATGTTCGCATGGGTTAAAATATCGGCGGCATAAGTAGACTGTGATAAGAACAAGCCTAATGACTATTTTTGAACAGCTATACCAAGAAAGTGGTGCAAGTCACCAAGATCAGTCATTTTAAATTCAGTTGTTAAAGACTTGATGATACGTTGTAGTAGGGCGTCACAAGAAGCAGTTAGGATTATATCATCTACATATAAGAGTAAGTAAGCCATATGAGCACCATGTTGATAAATAAAGAGAGACGTGTCGCACACCCTACTTTTGAAGCCACATTTGGTGAGATAGCCTGCAAAGCGTTGGTACCACGCCCTGGGGGCTTGCTTCAAACCATATAAAGATTTGTTTAGTTTGCACACATATTTTTGGTTTGAAGATGATGTAAACCTGGGAGGCTAAAACATATAGACAGTTTCTTTCAGGTGGCCGTGTAAGAAAACGTTTTTCACATCCAGTTGATTAATGGACCAACCCTTAGAAACGGCTATGCTGAGAACTGTTCTGATGGTAGTGGGTTTAACTACCGGACAACGTCTCGTCACAATCAATCCCAACTGTTTGACTTTTACCGTTGACAACAAGTCTAGCTTTATGGCGTTCGAGTGTACCATCGGCGTGGAACTTATGTTTAAATAACCACATACAACGAATGATAGGCGTGTCAACGGGTTTCGGTACAAGTTCCCACGTGTTGTTAGCCAATAGAGCTTCATATTCGTTAGTCATGGCATGTTTCCGGTTCGGGTCGGTGAGTGCAGTCAGATGTGACTTGGGGAGAGGAGAGATAGATGGTGAGCTCTCGGTGTGGAGGGAAAACTAGGTACGGGGTTTGAAAATACCAGATTGTGATATGGTTTTCATTGGATGGGTGGGAAGAGGTTTGACAACAGGTGGCGGATGTGCTGGGGAAGTGGTGTAAGGTGCGGGTGTGGGAGAGGCATGAGTTGGGCTAAGATGGTGTGTTGGGCCATCGAAGTGGGATGGAAGGTGCGATGGGTGTGGGTTTTGCACAATAGGTGCATGTGGGGATGTGTGGTGGGTTGGTGAAGATGTTGGGCCAGAAGTATGTTGTGGGGCAGCAGGCGGAATTGGGCTTGGCGGGGTTGGACCAGTGGCGGGTTGTGGGCCAGCGGCAGAATGCGGGCCATCGGATGAATGTGGGCCAGGTGGAGGTGTAGGGGAGAAACTGTTAGGATGGAAAATTAGTGGGGTCGGATCTAGAAAAGAATGGGTCGGTGTGGGTTTAGATGTTTTGGCGAATGGGAACAAACTTTCATCAAACGTAACATGACGTGAGAAAAACATTTTCCCAGACCCGCGGTAATTTGCGGGATAGCCGAGAAACACATATGCTAAAGAGCGTTGAGTGAGCTTATGAGGGCGGGTGGCCGATGTGTTAGGATAGCACAGGCAACCGAACACGCGAAGATGCTCATATGATGGTTGGCGTAGGTAAAGTAGCGAAATTGGTGTAAGGTTGTTATGTAGTTTGGTGGGAAGGAGGTTATGTATGTAGGAGGCGGTGTGAAGCGCCTCGACCCAAAACGTGGAGGGGAGAGACGCGTGAGTGAGTAGGGTAAACATTATCTCGTTTAAACGGCGAATCATCCTTTCGGCTTTACCGTTTTGTTGAGATGTGTGAGGGCATGAGAATCTAAATTCATTACCATTTTTGGTGGCAAAGTTTTTAAAATTTGTATGATCAAATTAACCTCCCATATCACATTGAAAAGTTTGAATAGGCAAACGAAATTGTGTAGTGACAAACTGGTGAAAGTGTGCAAATTTTGAGAAAGTTTCGGATTTAAATTTTAAAGGATAAACCCATGTGTATTGTGTATAATCATCAATGATAACCACATAATACTTGTACCCCACATGGCTCAAAATAGGTGACGTCCATAAATCGCAATGTAACGTAGCAAATGGTAATCCGAAAATGGCAATCTTTTATGTTTTGATAACCGACAAGAATGACAAATTAAAGGAAATTTGAGTCTATTGCAGGAAATAAAATGTTTTGAACGAAGAAACTCCATGACTGGTTGACCCGGGTGTCCAAGTCTGTTGTGCCAAAAAGGAGTCTTTGGTAGAGACAAAGCATGCAATGGCGGAAGCATTTGGTGTGAGCGGGTACAGATCACTCGAACTGTTGTGACGATTCAGGATAGTGCCATCCTTGAAATCCTTCACAGAAAAACCAAATGTGTCAAATTCAATAGAAGTGTAATTATCAATATTGAATTGACGGACAAAAATTAAATTTTTAACGATGTTCGGGTTAAAAAGGACCGATTCAAGGTGTAAGGGCTTAGATGAGATAGTTAAGGTTGAGGTTCCCGACCCCAAAACTGGAACTCTATTGCCATTACCAACAATTATTGACGCTATTGGTGCAAACGTAGTAAAATTATCGAGTTTATTTTTATCAAAAGAAACATGAGAAGTAGCACCTGTGTCGAAGTTCCACTGATCATCAGCCTGTTCCATTGAGAGGGCCTGAACCGCATCTGCCAACTGTGTGGGCTGAAGTGGGTCTACTTCAGTGACATGTGCTTAGGCAGAACGCTGGCCCGAGTAGCTGTTGCGTGTGGGCGTGGGCTGCCAAGGCTGAGCCCAACCTTGCGTGGGATAAGGGCAAGGAGGCGGAGCCCAATACTGTTGGGGATCCCAATATGGAGGCTGATACATGGGTTGATGGGCCTGAGGTGGGTAGTATTGAGGCGGCTGTGAGTAATGGGTGTTCGGGTTTGGGTGCCTGGGCTGGGAATTAGATGGACCTCGGTGTGAGTTGGCACGCCCAGATCGGTTATTTTGACGGCGATGATTAGGCCAATAATCACGAGCAGGAGGCTGATGGTTTTGTGACTCACGGTTAGGTGGGTTTTGGTGGGTCAGGGCTGCAGCGACTAAGGGGGTGGGAGCAACCGCTTCTCTGGCGGCTATTCGCCGCACCTCGGACTGAAGTTGGTCAACCGCATCCTCCCAGGATGGAAGGGATTGGTTGAGAATAGAGACAATTGTGTCATATTCCTTTAGGACGACCTCGAACCAGATGAAGAACTCGTTGATTATCAGTCATAGGGTAGTCGACCGCAACAAGTTGAACAGATAACTCACGGATCTTTTGACAATAGGCTTCAAGGGTAGGCATAGAGGTGAGTGTAAGATTGGTGAGTTCATGTTGCAGTGCTTGTGCCCTAGACCCCTTGTTGTTAACAAAAAGACGTTTGACCCGTTGCCAAGCCTCGTAAGCGGTTGATTTATCATTCAATACCCGGACGAGCAAATCATCGGAATTAAACTGGTAATCAACTTGTATTAGATTGTAATTGTGTGTATGATACAATGTAGGACAAGATATATATAGATATTCTAGACCTGTGTGAACAGCCTTAAGGTAATACACCTTAAGGTAATACATATGTGTGTGAACAGCCTTAAAGTAATACACCTGTGTGAACAGCTGTATTAATATTCAGTCTAATATTCCCCCGCAAGCTAAGGCCGGGTGACGACCTGTAGCTTGGATCTTAAGATATCAAAACGATGTACTGGTAGTGGTTTTGTAAACACATCAGCAATCTGATCGGGAGCGACTTTGTTTGTCTAATACTCCCCCGCAAACTATGCGCGGGAGCGACTTTGTTTGAAAAATAAAAACGTAAAACATAAAGATAGTAGGTCTTCATTCTTCTCCACCTTGCTTTCACCGTCACACGCCACGAACTATCACCAAATTTTTTTTTTTTTTTTGTGTCTTTTCTCTGTTTACGAGACCATACCTTCACCCTTTTATTTTGCTTTTCATCAACCACACCCTTGCTCATTTAAACACTTCCATCACTGCTGTTGTTGAAACAAAGAATTATGTTGTTGAAATTGCTATTGCTAAATCAAACTGCTACTGTTGTTGTTGAAATCGAACTTTTTTTTTTTTTTTTTTTTTTTGTTTGGTGACACCTTGTGTTCTCTACCGGTGACACAAACTAGGGTTTGTTCCCCTTCTTTAAACGACACATTTCCTTGGGGTTTTGTTTCCCCTTGTCGTTCTTCTCCCGGATTGTAGAAACAGCCACCGTTGTATTTTTTTTTTTTTTTTTTTTGTTTGGTGACACCTTGTGTTCTCTACCGGTGACACAAACTAGGGTTTGTTCCCCTTCTTTAAACGACACATTTCCTTGGGGTTTTGTTTCCCCTTGTCGTTCTTCTCCCGGATTGTAGAAACAGCCACCGTTGTATGGTGGCAGGGAGGAAAATAGTAGGGCTGCTTGTTGCAGTTGATGTTGCTGCAGTTGTTGCAGGTGTTGCTGCTGCTGCTGTTTTTTTTTTTTGCAGTTGTTGTTGGATGAGGCGGCTAGGGATTAGGGTGGTGCTTGTAGGTGTAAGGTGTGGCGGCGGCTAGGGTTTTGTGGTGTAGCGGCTGGAATAGGTGGTGTTTCGTGGTGGTGAAAGGCAGGTGTACAGAGGAGGAAGAAGAAGCCGTGCGCAATAGTTGTGCGGTGGTGGTAGGGCGGCGGCGGCCGCCACCCCTCCGGTGATGTTTACCTAAGCTCTGATACCAAATTAAACTGGTAATCAACTTGTATTAGATTGTAATTGTGTGTATGATACAATGTAGGACAAGATATATATAGATATTCTAGACCTGTGTGAACAGCCTTAAGGTAATACACCTTAAGGTAATACATATGTGTGTGAACAGCCTTAAAGTAATACACCTGTGTGAACAGCTGTATTAATATTCAGTCTAATAATCGGAGAGAGTCCCATAAATCCATTGCAGAACGACCGCATCGTTCTTTTTCCAGGTGACGAATTCTGGAGAAGTTTCTTCCGGGGCCGGTGAACCGTCGACGTGCCCAAGCACCTCGTACCCTTCTGCGTGAAGCAAAAAGAGTTTGACCCATGAAGAATAAGAGACCTTGACGCCATCAAGAACCCGCACCTTATGCCCAATATTGGTGACGTGTAGACGGGGTGAAGAGCCTGTGTTTTGGGATCGGTTGGGGTGGAGTTCTGTGGATCTACTTTGTCACCCATTTAAGAAGTGTTGATGAAGAACAGAGTACAGAAAAAAAAAAGATGAAGGAGATGGCACAGGAGGCGATCGAAATCAAACCTCAAGCAATGATACCGTGTAAAATACTTACTGCCTTGATTTCATTCAAATAAAATACGTACATATATAATACAATGAAAGGAGTGAAACTAGGACTAACAAAGGAAACAAGATATCCTAAAAATATTCACAATATCTACAAAATACAAACCAATAATATTGATGAAATATTAGTGCTCTAGTGGTGGCCACGGGTATTTAAGTTCCACTTATGGTGGGCCCGGGTGAGTTTTCCCCTCAAGGTCTCAAGTTCGAGTCTTGATGATAGGGGTTTCTCATTGAGGGGTTTAAATTGGGGATCTATTGTGCGAGGGGGCTCTCTAGCGCGAACCCGGTTAAGACAACGTATGTTAGACCTCCCGACATTCGCGAATAATTCACACCTTTCAAAAAAAAGCATCCAAACTAAGTGTACTGGAATAACTAGGCCTGTAAATTTAAATTTATTTTTGACATCATATAAACCATTTATGTTAGTTTTATCTGATAAAAATTTAAAGTTGACGTACCTCCTGATTACTCTCAATCATTTTATTCTTTATTTCCCTTTCTTTCAAACCACCACTATTATGCGCCGAATGGTAACTGGTAAGTGCCCCCAAATCAAAATTGGTTGAGGTAGGTGTGAATATATCTGTAAAGTTGCCGCATTCTTCTATGTGAATTGTTTGTACATCTTTAAAGTGGTTGACGAGAGTATGAGATTCATTTACACCTTTCATCCTCCACAACTCTTTTAGCTTGCTTAATCTTACCACTTTAATCTTTCTTAATCTGCTGTTACTGTGTTTCCCCATTTCACAAACACTTTCGAAGTCGATGTCGAATAACACTTCAATGGAACCACACTTTGTAACTTCAACCTCTTCTAAATGATTCAATAATGGCAATGGATTTCTTGGGAAAAGATTTGTGAGGATGTCACATTCTCTCACTGTAATTTGTCTCAACTTGGAAACATCATCTTTCTCACAAGTAGATTTTTGAAACGGCCATATTTGCTTCAAGTTCTCCATCTTAGAAATATCTAATTTCTCCAACTTAGGAGTCACATCCTAACCAATAATTAAACCTTGTTAGAACGGTAAATAGCATATAACATTAAATTGTAAAATAGTTATAGCTTTCGATATTAAGATCATGTATGTACCTCTTTGTTGAATAATGATTGCATTGGAGAAGTAGTATTACTATCTGGATAAATGCTTGTGAAGTTGGGAAGGCCATCAAGTCTCAGCTCCTTCATTTCTGGTAATTGGATAACATTGTCACACAAACTTACCATCTTTGGTAGATTCTCCAAAGACATGAAATTCAACTTCTTTAATGTTACTACTCCAACTCCACTATTCCCACCAATCAATGATTCCAAAACGGGGCACTCGGAAATTGTGAGCCGCTCAAGTTTCTTCAAACCATTTGCTACATCAACTGTAAAGAGGTATGCCAATTCTTCACACTTTGAAATATGAAGGAATCTTAACTGGGAAAATTTTTGATCCAATGAAACATCTTGAAGATGCATCATATACTTCAATTGTAATCGAAGTTCCTCTGTTCTTTCAAATAGGTCCCTGATATTGCATTCTTTAAGTTCGTTGCACTCAGCAACAAGATTTAGTGTGTTTCTGAATGAATATGTTTCATTGTTTTTCAACTCACAACCTATGGATAGCCTGAACCTTTCAAGGTTCTTAAAGGACACATTTTTCAGGTTAGGTTTATTCACAATGAACTCCACCTCTAATGCAAAAAGACCTTGTGAAAGCTTGTCTAATTCATGACAATTGGCAGGTGTAAACTTAACAGGGCAACCTTTAGAAGCTCTCATATAAAGCTCTTCAAGATTGTCCTTCAAGTCTTGTAATACACCTTGATCAATATAAAGGTCAACACATCCAGTTAAATCTAATAACTTTAGTTTTTTCAACTTCCCAATCGCCGATGGCAACCTTCTTATGTTACAATGAATAAGGCTTAGTGTTTCCAAGTTGCAAAGACTTCCAAGAGAGGAGATATCACCCGTCAACAAGCATGAACGGAGACATAGTGTTTGAAGTGTGGTTGAGTGTTCGAATGTCTTCGGAAGGACGGGAATACCCATATTCTCATAAGACACAACCTCAAGTTTTTTCATTATTTTGTCCATATCTTCGGGAAACTTAGAGAGCTCATACCCGTCCATTAAAATCAAAAGTGAGAGGTCTGTGTAGTTAATGTCTGAAGGAAATCCAGACATACCTGCACACTTTAATAGAATTCTTTCATAAGAGTTTTTTGCAAGGCACTCCGTTGCTATGTTATCGAGGTTGGCAATTGAAGCTTGTTTGACTTTTGAAAAATTACTTAAAACAAAAGCACGCACAAGATCATGCATTTTGACACACCCGTTCTCATCACTTTCAGTCAGCAAGTTTGCACGTATGAGATTCTTAACACAAATCTTCATATGGCTTCTCGCTGTTGCCAAAGTCTTGTCATCTTTAAAAAAGCTTAATCCCCATCCGTACCTTAACAAGTCCTCTGTACGAATATTGAAATCATCTGGAAATAAGCCACTAAGAAGAAAAATTGCTTTATCCTCATCCTCTTTGAGATTTTCATAGCTCATCTCAAATATTCTACGTGTGATTCTTTCAAGGTCTTTAAGATCATCTCTCTCTAAACGCCAAAGTGCCTTTTCCCATGCCTCGTCTATGTTGCAGCTAAGAGTTTTGGCAATTGTGACTATGGCAATCGGCAACCCACCGCATTTCTTTACAATATCTCCTCCTATTCTTCGGAGTTTGTCAGCGTCACTATCCGAAGGACATGGTCCCACAGTTCTAAAAAACAAAGTTGTTGCTTCTGTGTCACTTAAAACACGTACTCTAAAAATTGAATCTATACTTACCCCCATCTTATTGCAAACATCTTCAAATCGTGATGTAAACAACAACTTGAACCCATTTGGCAGAGGACTTAGTCCAACATCAATGAGATCGACTTCCTTCCAAATATCATCCATTATTACCAAATTCTTCTTTTGGCCTTGTTGTGACTTCGCCTCAAATATCTTACGAAGACGATCAGCCCTTGCATCTACAGTTGTTTCATCTAAACGCTCACCAATGTATTGTGCAATAGCTTGTTGAAGAGATTTTGGGTCATTGTTTTCCCCAATAACCACCTTCACGACCCAATCGAATGTTCCTGAATCTTCCACAGCCTTCTTTAGCTGTTCCATCATTGTGGTCTTGCCGACACCAGCCATCCCACATAAAGCAATCATCTTTTGGGACTCGTTATTTGATTGAAGGGCTTGCAATGCATCATTGAATACGGAAACTCTGGACTCAAAGTTGTCTTGGGTACCCATGCGAAGCGCTGAAGAGCTGGATGGCTGTGTGGAAGTAGAACCAACCTCAGCAAGAGGTCTTTGCGCATGAGTAAACTGGATTTTGGATTCTCGGTCTTCGAGATCTTTTATCTCCTCGAGAATACCATAAGATTGTTTTCCTAATTTGTATCTCTTTGCCACATTGAAGAACTTGGCCTCTTCTATTAAATTACTTCTTTCATTCAAATTTTTGACGTCATCTAACCATTTCCTTTTTCTATGAGGTTGAGTTGATCTGTTTTCTCGAATATCTTTTTCCATGTGATTCAGTTGGTCCAGTTTCTTCTTCATATCTTCAATATACTCTGTGGAGTATACCAAGAAACCCACGTGTTTCTTTACAGATTCAACAATAAGACTTGCAAACTCCATTTTCTAAAACTGCAGTTTTAAACAAATAATAAAAATTATCAAGTAACAGAGTGAAGGAACTGTATTTACCAAAGCAATTAGCTACTTTTATATTATTACTCCATTAGATTACGAAACTAATTATTTTTTCACTAAATTACATTTTTGTTTAAAATAGATGGTTACCGTCTAAAGGGTGTTGCCTCACATAAAACTCAAATAATGGTACAAATTATTTTGGAGAATAAGTATAATGTACAAAAACCCTTATCCTACGTTATCGTACGCGACAGACCTTAGAACTTTGCGTAATTATGTTCCATGCGTTATTATCAGTAGGGTTTGACAAAATGAACTTGCGTAATAATTTTCCAATGCGTGATTAGGTCAAAAAAAAGGCTTCCATGCGTGATTTTGAGTCCAAAGCGTGATTAGTGCCTGATCAGACGGTTACGGCCGTCGCGTATGTTTTGTAGGATAAGCCCTAATGTATGTTAACCTACCCCTTATTTTGGATTATACGCATAGAATATAAGCACTAAAAGAAAAAAAAAACTCAAAATTAATTAGTTAATAAATTTAATTTTCTAATTACTCTTAATCAGTTTCTAATTTATGTCGATAAATACTAAATTAAGTAACTGTTTTAGGTATTTGAGAACCATTTTTCTTTTTTCATTTGTTAAATCACACACACACTTATGGTCATGATCTGGGACCTGGGTTGACTTTAATTAGTCATTTCAAAACACAGACACACTTTGTATCTTCCTGCTTCTTTTGTTCAAAACAAAGATCCACGAAATATTCTGAAACCCGAACATATAAAAAAATGAGAAGGAAAGTGGATCTCATTTCAACATGTGGTTGGGTTCTACATGAAAAGCAAACACAAACCCGACCCGTTCGCCAGGCCTAAACAAGATAAACTATTTGGATTACACACAGAAAATAAGCATTAAAGATAGTGAAGAAAATTAATGAATAATTATACTTCTCTTAATTGGAGGTGAATAGTATAGTAAATGAATAATAGATAGATAGATAAAGGAGAGAATAATACCTGAGTGAGTGGTCTGTCGCTACTTTCTCTTCTGATCTTCTACTTGTTCAAGGAATCGGAATTTGTATGTAGGGAAAGATTATGATGAGGTCTGAAGAAGAAAGCAAGCCCAAATGGTGGAGTCTTTGCAACTTTAATCTGAAAAGTCATTCATATATCATTTTTTAAAGTCTTTTTTATATTTATTTTATATACAAATGATGTTCGTTTTCTCGAATTTCATAGTTGTAGCTGACACGGAACCTACGTGTTAAACCTTTATTTAAATTTCTAATTAATTAGCTATAAAAATATTTATTAAAAACTACTTTCACCTAACCCTTGTAAGTTGTAATTTTAATAGGATATTGTATCAGTCTCCAATAATTGCATTTTCATGTATAAAATATACAAGACTTTGACAATTAATTATGGTTTACACTATTCTCACTTCTTATATCTAATTTTACATCCTTTTTCACTTTATCACTCTATATCTTAGGTTGGACGGTATGGCCCGTCCTCAGCCCCGGCGCCGGCGTCACCCCATCCCCCCCCCCCCCCCCGGTCACCGTCCTCTCCGTCTGTTTCTCGACGTCCAGGACGGACCAAAACATGTGGGCCCCCTTCTTTCTTCTCGGCGACGGCTCCGTCACCCCATCCCGCCCCCTCCGTCTTCATCCCGTCCCGTCTTCATCTCCGTCACCATACCTCTTAGCCTTATTTTCCCAACCCTTTTGGATTTTTGATTTTCGAGATCTTTTATCTCCTCGAGAATACCATAAGATTGTTTTCCTACTTTGTATCTCTGTCTCGCGTTGAAGCATCCGGTTGCTTCTATTATATTACGTCTTTTATTTAAATTTTTAACTTCTTGCAGCCATGGCTCCGCATGGGCAGGTACTACTTCTGTGTCTACAAGTACCTTGTCCTTTTCATCTTGAACTTTTTTTCTTGTGACTTGTAGTTGATCCATTTTCTTGTTCATATCTTTAACATACTTTGTTGAGCATACCAAGAAACCCAAGTGTTTCTTTACAGGGACCAACAAAGATTCAACAATAGGACCAATAATTGGACTTACAATAGCATCCATTTTTCAACACTGCAGTTTAATAAGCACAGTAAAAAATGATCAGTAATAACATGTAGGAAGTGCAATTACCAAAAGAAGAAGTTACTCGTGTATTCATGACTCCATTTTTCACTACAATAGTTTTTTTTAATTGGTTGACTCGGTGTAATTTTTATTCGTGCAAGACGGCTGCCTGACACACACTCATTTGTCCTGAAAAAAAAAATACAATATTTCCCTCATTAAAATTATAGTATTTCCCTCATTTTAGTTTTTTATGTAGCAAAAGTATGATAGTGTTTTGTTTTAATTGGTTGACTCGGTGTAATTTTTTGAGATCGTGTTATGAGTAGTATGTACAAGTAATCGAAACACAGACATACATGTTACAAGAGAGAAATATTCGACTTAGCGCCCCGCAACGCGGCCGGGGCAAAAATAGTTACATACAAATGGTCACATATTTGGTTTTATAGAATTCATTTTTGTTTTAAAAAATGTTTAGTGTTATGAATCATCATTTTCATATAATGTGGATGATAAGTCAAAGAATGTGGATGACAACTAGATTGCTTCACTATAAATGGGACACACATCTTCTACATTCAATGCACTAATCTCTACACAACAATAGCCTTGCTTCATATCTTTCAAGTTCATTTTTGAGTTTTAATCAAGAGAAATATTAGATGTAATATGATTGTGATAGAAGAGAAGAATAGAGAAAGATATATAAAAGGAAGTTTTGATCTCAATTTCTTAAGTTTTATAACACGTTATCAGCACGAAGCTCTAGCCAAGCACGAGGTTCTAGCCAAGGAAACGTTCAAGCAATTATAATCAAAGTAAGTGTTTGATTAATTTATATAAACTATAATTGTTATGATAAACGTAATATTTCTTTTATACCATGGGATTGTTTTCCTTTAGGAGACTCAGTTATCCAGACACTCCTATCATAAAAACATCTAAATCCCATACTTAATAATAAAATGAGTACGAGATACCTATTGCTATGGGAATATAATAACTATGGGACTACTAATAATCTAAATCAGTGCAGAGAACCTCATACTATGGATATATAATAACTTGGGACTACTAACAATCAAAATTTCTTTTATGCACCTAACATTTACATTTATGTTATCTAACATTTATTTATGCACCTAATATTTATATTTATGTTATCCAACATTTATTTTCTAATGTTTAATAACGTTTATTTATGTTATAAAGACTGGCCTAAAAGCATTTTGTGTGATGGAGACTTAGGCTCCTTTTGAGCTCCTTTATTGCAGTTTCTTTAAGAAAAAAAAAGAAATAAAACAAAACTGGTGGGGCCTATATCATAATAATTCGTTCGAATTATTTCATTTACTGTGCGCTACTGTGCGCGTAGTTGTTATCCACATTCATAATAATTTATTTATTATTGTGCATACTAATTATATATATATATATATATATCCGTAAAAAATGGCTATGGATATTTTATTATAAAATTACCAATTATTAATATCATCACTGTTGTTATCGGAACCATTTAGAAGTGATACTCAGCACGTTATCCACGATACCTACCGAATCTAATATTAGTTTAAACATTTTGTTTGTTACCGAAATTTTCAAACCTAATACAGTAAAACTATTTTCAAGGTGTATCATGGAAGCCTTAACCAAGCGTATTGTGTAAGCTTAATTTTTATCTATATAAGTAACCCACCACTCATGTAAATCCTCAAACCAACTGAACTTCTGATATAGTTCGACACATACCCAAAACAACTCATACTCAAATTCTATTTTTTAAGATCTCAAACAAAGCCCAATATTACTATCATGAGTCTTCAGTTTTCTACTCGTGCACACGCTGAATCTTCAAACGCAGCAGAAATTCGTGCCCAGATCGAAGTCCATAAATTTCTTCAGTTTAGGGATGCACGCACCCATACGAAATGTCTAACCCTCAGGAGGCTTAAAGTTAATACTATTAATAGTATCGACTGGAACATAACGGGGATTCTAGACAAAGATGATCGACTGACGAGGTTACTACCAATTGGTTCACCATGGCGTCGTTTTTTTGATATCTTAGAACCCTCATACGATGAATTTGTATATGAGTTCTGGTCTACTTTTCATTTCACACGAAATAAAAACCTATCTGAGCCCTCTATCGATTTTAGACTCGGTGGAAAAACTTTTAATTTGTCATTATCTGAGTTCGCAGTGCATTTAGGTATTTATACAGAAGAAGAGGTTAGATCACCTATATTTATAAACGCATTAACCGAATATCCTGATCGCATACAAGATTATTGGTCTACACTTACACCAGCAGTGTGGAGTAGAAATAATAATTCAAGAACATTTAGAGATCATCTTTATCAATATATGCACCGTGTTCTAGCCAACACGATCAGGGGGCGCACGTCTAATCTACACAGGGTTAGTGGTACTGATCTCTTCCACTTATACAGTATATTCGAGTCAGTCCATTGTAATATTGCTTACTCTCTTGCTATGTACTTTGAGCAATACCAAACACGTCTCCCGAAAAACCTTATGGGAGGATCATACATAACAAAAATAGCTAAATCTCTAGGTGTCATAAACGATCAGATTATTCAAGAATTATCCCTACCACGATTACCTGGAGTGGTAAGTTTTACCAATATTGATAGAATACCTATTGATATTCCTACACAAACACGATCGTTTCAATCTGAGGCAGCACCAGTTATCCCAGGAAATACATCACAAAATATACAACATCAACTGTCGCAGTTTCCTCCACCATCTTTTTATCAGTTTGATTTATTGTCTCAACAGCAGCCAATACCACCCGTGTTTGAACATATTTCAACTAACACATCTCAAACACAGCATACTCAACCACAAACACCAGGCATCTACCAGGCACTTTCACCTTTATCTTTTGGGCAAGGAGAAATGATGCAACAATCCATATTTAATGATAACATGACATTCCAAGAGTTGTTTGCACCAGAACAACCCATATCACCACTATTACAGCAACAGTCTTCACTACATCCGGAGCAACAACAACAGTCAATTGTTGAAGCCGGACCAAGTACGGTGCCTCTAATAAATCCATTTTTAGATCCAATAAAGGTTGATAAACTAATAAAAAAGAACCGGAAAATGTCAAGACAAATAGAGTGGTTGACGAAAAAGAATGAGTGGCAGGAAGAAATGCTAAGACAAGTAGCTAGTATTATCTCAAAACAATTTACTCCGCCACCACCATCACCTCATGATTCTGATTCTGATTAATTTCAGTTGTATACACAGACAGAGGTCCGCAAACATAACTATATACTAGAATCATTTTGCTACGATTCAATTATTTTAATATATTTATTTAAGTATCTGGATAAGTAGCCATATGAATTGAAACATGTTTACATACAACATTGATATGGAAGATGACACGTGAGCATTGTCATCTCAACAGCAACTCCCATAACAATTAGATGGAACCCACCACCATATTAATAATTACTTCAGTTATAGGTTGCCAACTTTGTTACAAAACATAAATAAGATAAATATTAAAATCTAAATACTCATTAAAAATGAGATAACATACAAAGGAACAGCTATGAACAAATAAATGAATACATAAGTACTAAATAGATGAGGCGGAAGCTCATACATTAATATCGGCAATAATATTAACATTATGCCGGTTAATATTAAAACCGGGTGAATCATCTTCGAAATTTTTTTTCTTGAATAACTTTGAGAAGAAGAGGGTTTGATGTGAAAAAAAAAATGAGATTGATAATTGATTATTTATAGTGGTAAATTATAACCGTTTTGTAACGGTTATATTACCGTTTTATAACCGTTGTACAACGGTTATATATATACAACAGTTATATATATATATATGTATATATAATAAATGATGTATTAAGGAAATGTTATTTTTGGGAAGTTAGAAAACTGTCAGGTTTATTTGATTCATAAAACAAGTTTATATTTATAAAATATATTAAATGGTAAAGACGAAGCATGATAAACATACAATTTTGGGTTGTACATACATACACACATACAAATGTTTTGTGGAAATACAATGACAAACATATGTATATATAAATTATTCATAAATTAGACGAATAATGCAAATAACGGTTTTGCCTGGGACATTCAAAATTAATAGAAAGAATGGGAAAAGCTAATTACCTGATAGTACAAAGTTTTTAAATAGAGGACGCTCTATTTTTCCCAAAAATCAATAAGGAACTTATTGAGTTTCAAGAATATATATATATCATCAAGGATATGATGGCATGTCAGATTAAGCCATCAAGGATATACTATGATGAAAAGGATTCACATATCATATGATAATCCTAAAAAGGATTAAAGGATACACATATCCTAGCATGATACCATTTAGTATTTAAATCGATGCATCGTCTAAATGGTTATCAATTCGCAACTTGAAGTTTGCACATATGGCTTAGCTAATATAGCAAGAATATTATTCCAGACTGGAAAAAAAAAATTTGTTTTTGATAAATTCTAAATTATCAATGATCATTGGAACAAGTATTATTATTGAAACATTTACTCCCCATTACAGTTATTTAGAAACCTAATATTTATCATTTTTGGGTGTGCAATATATATACTGAAATCATTACAACACAACGCACAAAGATGAGATTTAATGACATGTTGGGAATAAATAATATATAGCCATAAATGAGAGATTTCTTATGGGCTTCATTTGCTAATTATAAATTCCAACATGAGGGGGAGATAAATAACAACTAAAAGTGAAATATTTTAAGAAGGAAATTCATCCAAAAAAATTGAAGTTATCATTATATTATCTGTATCCTCGAGTAAAATATCTAAAAGATATTTTAAGAAGGAAATTCATCCAAAAAGTCTTGAATTGCTCCAGTTAAAATTAATGTCCAAGAAGGACAAAGACATATTGAAAATCTTATATATCAGATACTAATACTTTAGCTCGAGTTGATATTACAGACAAGCAAAGGGATAATAATATTAATATGGCTATTGAATCCCGTTTGAAACATGGGAGGCCAGTCGGTTCAAAGGATAAAACATCCTCGAAAAAAGAAAAGCGCTTATAAATGAAATTGACCATAAAGATAAAAATCTTGATCAAGCGGTAAATACCGAAACCTCTCATGAGGAAGATGTTGATGATACTAACAAAGAGATATCAATCAACTATGGTCATACACATATAATATGGAAGCGAGATAAAATGGAAAATATGGATGAAATATTTTCATATTCGGTTGCCAGTGAGATTTTTCGCAAAGGCCAGGATTTTGAAAAATAGGAAGTTATTGTATATATGCTTATATTTAACCAAAAAGGAAATCTCACAAACTAGGCACCTAGCTTGGTTGGCTAGGTGCGCGAAAGGGTGTGGCCTAGACCCGGGTTCGATCCAGGGGACGGCCAGTTTCACCATTTTTTACCATACAAATTTAGAAAATTTTCATTAACACGTTGCAAGATGAATTATATTTTCCTTTTTCATATTCTCCTAAGGTGAAACGAAATTTTTGATACACTTGAGGTATGCAAGGTATAATTTATATTTTTACTAACCCATCGAAACAAGTTTGGTTAGTTTTTTTGTAAATGCAGGTAATGTAACAAAACACAGTTGTGGATCTTATGATATTTGTTTCCAAAATGGAACCAGAAGTCTCATATGAAGATCATATAACACTGATCGGAAAAAGATTGCCTACCTAAGGATTGTTGTCTATAAAGCTTTGATCAACTTTCAATAAAGATAGAGACAAGTCACATAAATAATACATATTAAAATGGGGGGGGGTACTATACAAGTTGCACTCTTTTTCCCTTAACTAAGTTTTATCCCATTGGGTTTTCTTAGTAAGGTTTTTAATGAGGCAACATACATGATCCAGAAATATCAGGAGATGACTATACACTGCACTCTTTTTCCCTTAGCTATGGTTTTGTCCCACTGGGTTTTCCTAGAAAGGTTTTTAATGAGGCAGTACTTAATTACCCCAAAGTTTGCAAAGTGTCATCCAAGGGGGAGTGTTATGAATCATCATTTTCATATAATGTGGATGACAAGTCAAAGAATGTGGATGACAACTAGATTGCTTCACTATAAATGGGACACACATCTTCTACATTCAATGCACTAATCTCTACATAACAATAGCCTTGCTTCATATCTTTCAAGTTCATTTTTGAGTTTTAATCAAGAGAAATATTAGATGTAATATGATTGTGATAGAAGAGAAGAATAGAGAAAGATATATAAAAGGAAGTTTTGATCTCAATTTCTTAAGTTTTATAACATTTAGAATATTTGTCCGAACAAAAGTCAAACTCATTTATTATTTTTAAGGCTGAAAATAAGACCATGCGTTATCATACCGCTCCACACGCAGATCAAGTGCCACATCAACCTGTTGGCGCCCAACACCGCAACACGGTGGCGCGGATGACGGCGCGAGGCACATACCTTGGGGCGAACCGGTGTAAAAACCGAAAAAACCCGAAATCGAACGGTTTACAAAAACCGATATTTTGGTTTCGGTTTTAGTTTTGCCCAAAAACATAACCGAATCGTACACACCCCTAATTTAAACCAACTTAACTAAATAAATATGATTTAACAGTGTTATCAAAAAGAATATTCATCCACTGTTGTTTTATAGTTTATACTACTACTTTTAGAACTAATTGTTAACTGAATACTTACTGAATACATAAAAATAATAAATAGAGTAAATTGCCAAAATTTTCACCGAGGTTTGTGCATGTTCGTCATTTTCATCCAAAACAATTTTTTTGTATAATATAGTCCTTCACTTGTAGGATTTTTTCTCATTTTCATCCAAACATTTAATTTGATTTATTTTTTCTATCAAACATTTGGATGAAAATAACAAAAAATCCCAAATATCAAGGACGATTTTGGCAAAAAAAAGTCAGACTTTTGGATGAAAATGACAAAAAATCTCAAAAATGAAGGACTATATGTTAGGATCGGAGGTTCTCATAATTGTATTTGTTTGCTTGATTTAAACATTAAGTGCAGCGGAAATGAACAACAAACTTTGTAAACACAATCAAAGAAGAAATAGTTTTGATAAACACATGATTTGCATTAGTTGAAAGATTACAAAGTCAATCAAAAGATTACAAAGCGTGCTTACAAACTAAGCTCCCCCTCAGCCTGATACCCCATGGTTGGTTGTACAAGATGAAAGGATTGAATTGAGGAGAAGAACTCACTCAAAACGATCAAATGTAACAGTACAGAGTACTGTTCCATTTATAGACAAGCCAAACGACTGAGGCATCTCAGCTGACGTCACCATGAAAGCGACGTCTAACAGCCTAACAACCTGTATCTACTGTTCTTATACAAACACTGCTAAACTTAACCACTGACTATACATAAAACAGATAACATACTAAACTACTGCTCTCTCTCTCTCTCTTTACATCAGTGCTTTCCTCAAGGTTGATCAGTCCTTGATTGGGCAGTGCTTTGTCATCAGCAGATTGTACCAGCAGTGCTTAGTTCTCAGCAGTCGTCTGGGCTTCATCAGTAGTTATGAAGAACAGCAGCAGTTGTATACGGGCAGTGGATAGAAGACCATCAGATGTTATAATCACTTTCAAGGGAGAAGACTTAGTGTAAACAGCTGTTTATTGTGAATCCACTGTCATGATCCGGTTTTAGCTTTCATTATCTGTTCCTCTGGTAGGGTTTAATCCCAACAATCTCCCCCTGGAACATATAATGCCAAAACCCTTCATTATTTTGGATCTTTATTTCTCATCAGAAGTTCCTTAGCTTGTCTTTTGAATTCTGCTTCAAAGTCTTTGGAACTTGTGTCATCCTCATCCCTGCACAATGAAAGTTCAAGGAGATCCTGCAAATCTTCAACACTAAGGCCTAGTGCTTCTTTCCTTGATATGTACTTCATCTCACCATTGGATCTGACCAGAGTCAATACATGGGTCTTTTGATCAGAGAGCCACTTTAGTACTTTTGAACCCAATGGGTTTATTGGGAGAGATTTATTTCCTGATGAGCTTGGAGATTTTGGCCTTGAGAAAAATTGTAAAGCAGTATCTTGAACTTCAGACATTCTTTTGAAAGCTTCTTCTATGACTTCATTTGCTGCACCTATATCTTCTGCAACTTCTTTGTCAATTTGATCTTGTGTCTTTTGTTGATCAAGCTCACTGTCTGAGATATCTGCTGAAATATTTGATGATGCAGGTTTGGTGAATACCTTTTTGAAAAGGTTTTGAAGGCTCACTGAACTATCTTCTTTTAGGCCCATTTTCTTGATGGCTTCTGTGAAGTACTCAGCTTCCTTTTCTTTTTCTCCTTCACTGGTCACCAGCTTTCCTTTTTCTTGGTTTTCCACAAGAGTAGGATTATTTGCTGATGTGAGCAGTGTTTTAAGTGCATCTAGTCGTTGTTCCATCTTAGTTTTCCACAAGACTGCCATCCTTCTTTTCTTCAGCCGTTCATAAGCCTCGTCGGTATACTGCTTTGTCCATTTTGCTATGGCTTCAGCAGTATCCACCTTAGCATCTATTAGTTCCTGCTTCTTCTTTTTGTACTCGGATGTCAGATCAGCAATAAGCCTTTTGTATTTGTTCCAATTAGGAGTTGTCTTCTTCTTTCTTGGATCATTTTTAATCCTTTCAATCCTGTTAGCTTCAAGCTTTAAAGCGATCATTGGCCATTCTTCAAACTGTTTTTCTTCAGCTGAGTAGAATTTTTCTTTCATTATATATTCCAGATACTCTTTTCTCATTGCTTTTCGCTGGTCAGCCTTTTCTTTGCTCAGATCTTGTGCATAGTTTTCCATCAGCTTGACTTTTGTGAGCAAAAACTCCAGTTTTTCAGAAATTACATTATCACCTTGATCTTTGCATTCGAGTTTAGCTCGAATCTTTGCTTGCCTTGCTTTCATCTCGAGATATTCATCCATGTCTTCTGGAATTATGAAGCCTATGAGAGAAGGAAATCTTCTTTTTGAAGGATCATCCTCAGTGTAAAATTGTTTCATCTCATTTTTCACAGCTTCTAGTTCCAGTGGATATTTAGCAGCAACAAGATCATACTTTTCATCAGTAGCCTGAGTTGTTTCTCCTTTTCTTTTGTGAAGCTTTGGAGGAGGTTTTGATTGTGATGTAGAAATGATGAGAGCAGTGGTGGATGGTTGACTAACAGCTGTTGAAACAACTGGTGTCTCAACCTCTGTTGTCATTACATCTACTGATATGTCAGTAGATGTCTTCTGCTTTTGAGCAGGGGTTGAAGGTGGTGAGGTAATTTTTTATGGTGGTGGTGAATTATAAGGTATGAAGATCCTTCTCCTTTTTATTGTAGGAGAGGCTGATGATGTCTTGGGTGGATCAGTGGTTTGTGATTGACTAACAGCTGTTGAAACAACTGGTGCTTCAACCACTGTTGTCATTACAGCAGATGTTGTAACATCTGCTGTCTTCTGTTTTATGACAGGAGGTAATGATGATGATGTGATTTTAGATGATGATGGTGGTAGGGCAGTGGTTTTGGTGGTGTGTGATGGAGTGGTGTGTGTTGAAGAAATGGCAGCTGTTTGGCTAGCAGTAGTTTTTGTAACTACTGATGTATCAGCTGTTTGGATGGAAGTTTGAGATTTTGTGGTTTGAGGTGGTTTAGATGTCTGTTTTTCTTGTTCTGGTTCAATATACAGCCCATCTTCTATTCCCTTCATCTTCAACTGCTGGACTTTCTCCCCCTTTTTGGCATTATCTGGAAGGGGGTTATCCATGAAGAGGATAGTGGAGGGAACTTTTCCACCATGGGCAGTCCTTTGTATGCTGGCCTTGATAGCCTTGATGTCTGCTTGAGTATCTTTGAATCTTGATTCCACCATGTTTGTCAGCATTTTTACATGCATTTCATGCTGCTGATCAGCGGTTTGTTTTTGTTTTTCTAGCAAGGGTTGAAAAAGATTCCAGAGCTCATTTGCAGCAAGTGCTTGTGATGGAGCAGGTGCTTGAGATGGAACCGCAGTGGATTGTGCTTTTTGAGCTTTTAACAGCTGTTGCACCATGTCCTTTATTTCAGCAACTGATGTTTCAAGTTTTTCAACTCTGCCCGTCAATTCCTGATATTTTGAAACATCATCCGTTTTAATGGAATCATCTGTTTTCCCACCAGCAGTGGTTGTATCAATGTGTGACTTAGGAACAGATTCCCAAAAATCACCCATTGATGCCCCTTGTTCTCGGTACTGGGGACTTCTTTCTTCAGCACTTGATAAACCTTTGATGGTACCAGTGGTTAGAACCAACTCACTGGTGGTTACCGATGGTGCTATAGAAGAAATTTACTTTAAGGGAGTCTTATAAATGAAACAACTGTCCAACTGAAGATCTATTGATCCATCAGTTGTAGTTGCTGCTCCGCTTGAACTACCACCGAGAGTTACTTGTAACTCAGGGGGTGTAACCTCCTCAATTGTTGCTGGGATAGCAGGAGTAGTAGCATCAGACCCAGTCACTTGTGGGAGTATACTCTCAGTGATAGGTGATAGAGAGGAACTGGTTTGTGTCTGAGCTATAGCAACTGCATGCAACAAGGGCATTATTAATTGTGGTAATGTGATTGGTGAGGGCATGGGTGTTGAAAGAGACATGTCCTTGGGATCAGGACTGAGGAAGATGGATCCCGATTGGGTCCAGAGCTTCATATTGTGGGGTCCCTGTGCTTACAACCTGATCCTTTTGTGAGGATGCAGGAGGAGTTTGAGTTAAGGGTGGAGATCTTTCTACCAACTGTTGTGAGGAAGTAGCAACAGTGATTTTTGGTGACATTTGTTTTGTCACAGGCAGTTGTTCTGGGATCTCATCTTCCAGAGTTGCCTTTTTCTTGGGTTTGGTGGGCTTTTTGTAAGAATTCTTTTTGGTCTTTTTGGCGATGTCAGGTGTGGGTTTCAAAGCAGTGGTTGTGCTGCTATGATCACCTGGAGCAGTGGGCTCAGCAGCAGATGTCTGAGGAGCAGTGGTAACTGCTAAATTCTGCTCAGACACCTCTGCTTTTGTTTTTATTGGTGCCAACATTCTAGTGAATGTTTCAGGTGTTAAACTTTTTATTTGAAAATGAACACCTTGTTTGAGAAAATTTTCATTTTCTTTTTCAATTTTTTGTTTAAAATAGTAGCTTAGAAATCTTGGAAAAAGTAAAAATGCTTTGCTATCAACGTTTTTTACCAAGTCATTGAAGATTTACTGGGAATAATTGTAATTTTCATTATTTAAAATAGCATAACCCAGACATTGAATCTTCAATGGTATTTCGTTAAACGCTGTTGTTTTATTTGAAACACACATCAAAAGTGTGTAAAATAAAAACCTAGGTGCAGACGGGAAGTAACCTTTTTGTAAGGTATCTACCTTTGATTGTTCTGCATACCCTCTTTTCAGAAAATCAGTTTTCAACTCGGCTTTATCAAAAGAAATTTTACCTTTCTGATCATCGAGTTTAAAGACTTCTGAGATTGTTTGTGGAGTGATTTGGATCGCTTTACCCTGTATCGAGGAGTTGATGGCTACTACTTTATCGTCTTGTTTCTCAAGCGTAGCATTTTTCCAGAACTCTCTCTGGGTTTGCAGGTAAATGGGAGCGTCTGCCGTTATCAAAGTTTTGTACTTTGATTCAGATAAGGTGTCAATGATAGAATCAAAGGTATGGTTGTTTGTGGGTTTTGTGAGTAGACCCACATAGTTATGAGGAGATTTGTATGGTATTTCGATAGATTCAGAGGCCGTTTGAGCAACCTCTTTAGAAGATGATGATGGCTTTGATTTTGATTGTGATTTTGATTGTGTCATTTTTGCGGAGAAGAACAAAGAATGATTTTGGATGAAGGGTTAGAAACTGCTTTGAGAAAAGAATTTTAGAATTCAATTCGACAGTGTAAAACCCTGTTTGGGGGTTTTGACCAGGGTTTTATTTAGAGAAAAAGTGAGTGCTGATGTGGCAGCGGTTACAAAGATCTGAGGGCTAAAAACTGACCACGTGCCAACCTCTGATGTAATGGATGAAGAGTGGAGGACAGTTGTTTTGAGAACCACTGATGAACCAAGCATCAGTAGTTACAACGGTAATAATGTGATAACAGTGGATGATTTTTACTATCAGTAGATAGCATATCAGTGGATAAGAAACTGATTTTGAACATCAGTGCTTGTCAAGAAAATGAAGGATCAGTGGCTGACTTTCAGTAGTGGACCGTTTTTAGAAAACAGATGTTTGAGCAAATCAGTGGTTAAGGGTAAGGTAATGGTAATGATTTGAAAGATTAGTATGTCAGCAACAGTTTTGAGAATTTTCATTCAAGGTTTTGCCATATGTCAATTTCTCATTTTGAAATTCTTACGAATTCCTGACAGTGGTTTAGTACCCCAGATGATGTACACTTTATACTAAGGCAACTCATTTTTGTTAAAATATTTAAATTTAAACATGAGTACCCAAGTATTTTAAGATCTGTTAACAATCAATCTTTTGCTTAGTGTGAAAAAAAACTTTGAGATTGACATGACTTTGACATGTGTACCATTTCCTTTTGATCCATTTGAAGATATTATAACTAAAAAAAATAAAAGTTATATATCCTGACAGGAGATTGAAACCTTTACTATCAAAAACCAGTAAATGTTCAAAATATATTCTTAAAAAATGAAGAATGATATTCTGCCTTATTCGAGAGAATCCTTTTACAGAAAAAAATAAAGGATTTTCTGAAAACAACATCAAAAAGAATCTGGCATAATTTTCCACTGAAACTCCTAATCATATCAATCTCAAGCTTATGAAAATGGTCAGTGGTATGAAATTTTAAATACATTTTGACCACTGTTTGGTACCATTCTCTTGTTGATAGATTGACAACAGAAAAATGAGGACACAAGATCACATGAGTTTTGAAAACCCTGGTGTAGATTTTGTTACCATGTGATGATCCTGAAAATTTGTCTAGTCCTTTTGAAAGTTTATTCTCTGCGAATACTATTGTTACCTGAACCTTTTCCTGAACCAATGAATGCACACAGTTGCTTAATGACCATTGTTACCCCAACCTTTGACTCTTAAGTGTTTTATGTTTATACTCTTTTCTTTTGACTTCAAAAGTTTTGAGATAAACACACTTCTGAGTTTTTGTGAATTTTCTTCTTCCCTTTTTACCCTTCCCATTCATAAGTGTAACACCCCGAAAAAAAATATAAATCCTTATATTTAAAATTCTAAAGAAATAACAAACAAGAATTTACCAACTAGGAACTTAACCTAGTTAAATTCAAGTCTTGAAATAATTCATAACATGGTTAAAATATTTAAACTTAAAGGGAAATCATAGTTGAGGGGTTAAACTTGTCTAATGTGAAAGATAATCACTAATAGTAACAAAATCAAACCAAACACACAACAACTTGTGTGTCCGGTCGATCAGGAGAAAGGGGGCGACCAGGGTGTTCTCCAAACTCTAGCTTCACATGAAAATCTGCAAAATTGAAGCCTCAAATCCGTCCCAAATCGAATTCTAAACACAAATTAGTAATCACCTCGTTGTAAGGATCAAAAGGTATGTAAAATTTTGGTACTTTGATCCATCATGAATTCTAGGTTAATTGTGAAAAACTAAAATTGAGCCTAGTTATGACATGCATGAATGAATGTTGAATTAATATGATGTTTAGAATCAAACCCTAGGTGATTCCTTGTGAAAACTTTGCATCATAGTTGTAAAGTTTGGGGTTTACATGTTAGGAGGCTATGAGCTTGAAGAATACTAGAATTATGATTATTGTTATAGTGAAATCTGAATTTGTTAAAGTAAATTCAGAAATATAGATGTCAAGTTGTATGTGAAATTTATTAATTTAGCAAAAATAGATGTTAATTACAACTCATGAACTTGGTGATAAATATAGAAGAATCTGACCCGTTAGGTGTTTGTTGAAATGCCTAAGAGAGGATTTAAATGATAAAAATATGATGAGAACGCAGATTTGATCATGTTTCACAATGATATGAATATGGTCATGAAAAGAGTTCTAAACAAGTTGTAAAACTGAATTTTCTAGGCAAAGAGTCCGGATCATCAAGCGGACAGGCCGGAGGAAATTCACGAGGGAAAGGCGTGCTCTAGAGGTACGAAATTACCGTTTCGTTACATTATGAATTATTTGATAGATTTATGTTGTAGTTTGAATACATGGTAAACAAGATAGATCAATATATCACGGAAGTGACTTTTCGTCTTAATCAAGTGAGACGGGTCAAAACAATTGTTAGAAATTTGATGTTTGAATTACCTTGTTTGATGTTTAACTCTTGACATCTAAACGGGTCGAACAATCAAGTAAGGCACGATTAATACTTAGGAATATGATAGAAAGATCTTTGATGATTGGTTAATATATATTATTTAAGTAATACGAGATTTTAATGTTTCGGTATCATAGAAAAACTGAAAATTTGAGAGTTAGAATCTTGGTGTAATAAACAAACAAAGCAAAACTTGAAATTCCAGGTACTACCGTAATTTACGGTAGTACCGTAATTTACGGTAGATGTTAATTGTTTACGGTGGAAATCACCTGATTTACGGTGGCCAAATGTCTTCAGAACTCACCGTAAATTACGGTAACACCGTAATTTACGGTGAACCCAGAAAACTTTAAATTGTTTTTATTTTTAATTGATGATTGGATTATATGTTTAAGTATTATGTACCAAAGTTCAAAACTAATGTTTTAAAGGTTTTGACCCTAGGTGTTTAGATGGACCGTATGGATGATGATCAAGCAAAGCCGAAGAACCGAACACGACTTTTGAAGCTTCCGCTATGTGTTTAATCTTACTTAATGTTTGTTCATGGGTTGTAAACAAACTAACAAACAACTTTTGTATGTTCTAACTTAGTCATTAGTCGATTAAGGCTTATGTTACTTTTGAAACTTATGTAAAACTATTATCTTTTGGTATAAATGAATGATAAATTCAAGTATAAATTTAAGGGTGTTACAAGTTGGTAATCAGAGCCTAAGGTTGTCAACAAAGTGTTCGGTTCAAGCTTGATCGATCGTTCGGTAAGAACTAACTTATTTGTTAATAAATTCTGTACTACGTAAAGAATAAGAAATGAACAATATGCATGAAACGAGTGTGTAAGCTCACTCAAAAACAAGAAATGCATGAAACAAGAATTATTAAATCAAGTTACGAACTTGATTGAATTGAAACAAGAATGATTAAATCAAGTTACGAACTTGATTGAATTGAAACAAGAATGATTAAATCAAGTTATGAGCTTGATTAAATCAAAACAAGTAAAGCATGTGTTATAAATGGAATGTTTAACAATCTATGTAAACATTTCAGAAATAGAGATGGCTGATGGAGGTAATGATAATGCGGTGCCAAGAGTCACCGAACAAATGAAGGAAGTGATTGCTGAACAAGTGGGAAAGGCAATCGAAAACAGTTTGTCGGGCTTTATTGATAAAATTCAAAACACAGTTTTATCAATAGTAGAAGAGAGGATCAAGAAATTGGAAGATGATTCCAATTCAGCAAAGGAAAAGCATGGTGGACGAAAGCCTTGTTCATACAAGGAATTCATGGCCTGTAAACCACCATTATATAATGGAGAGGTTGATCCAATTGTGTGCCAACGATGGCTAAGTGATATCGAAGGAGTATTCGAGAGATCTCATTGTGATGAAAACGACTACGTAGCTTATGGTACGGGTCAATTAAGAGGTCAAGCGAAAGATTGGTGGGATAACAAAAAGAAGGAGATTGGAAGTGAAGCGGCTAAGGCCATGACATGGGAGGAGTTTAAGACGCCGTTTCTTAAACACCATAGTCCCAAAGCGGTCATAAATAGAATCAAGGAAGAGTTTATGCAACTCAGACACAAGGGTGAATCCATAGACAAGATCACGGGGATGTTTATGGACAAGATAAAGTTCTGTGATGATTTGGTGACAAACGAAGAACAAAAAGTCTATTACTACCATAACATGCTAAGTGCGGAGTATAGAGAGTTCATAACCCCTTCAAAATACGAGACCCTTACCGAAATTGTCAATGCTGCTCGGGAAAGGGAGATCGAATTGAAAAGAGCATAGAACGGGGTGAACGAAGGGCACAAGATGCGAATCCAAGCCCTACTAAGAAGGCACGAACAAACGAAAATGCAAAGAAATCTGAGACGAAAGGCGGGTCGCCAAGTTGTAGAATCTGCGGGAAAGGTCATAAAGGCGAATGTCGTTATAAGGATAAGCCTTGTCCCATATGCAAGAAAACGGGACATATGGCTATATCATGCCCGGAGAAAGTGACGGTTTGTTACAACTGTTATCGAACGGGTCACAAGAAGTCGGAATGCCCGGAACTGGTTGAAAAGAAGAATGGGCAAGAATCGAAAGGTGAAGCCCCGAAAGCTAAGGCAAGATCTTTTCAACTAACTGCCGCAGAAGCAAAGGTTGAACCTGACGTGGTCTCAGGTATATTTGCTGTAAACTCAATTCCTACACATGTGTTATTTGATACGGGTGCGAATAAATCCTTTGTTTCATATGGACTTATTCGACATCCTTCATTTATTCTAACAAAATTACCTGTGCCTTTAGAAGTAGAGATAGGTAATAACAAAAGCTTTATTGTTTGTGATGTATGTGAAAATTGTAAACTGAGCATCGACGATGAAGAATATTTGATAAATCTAATCCCTATGTCGATGGGAGAATTTCAAGTAGTCGTTGGGATGGATTGGCTATCTCGACACCATGCAAAGGTCGTGTGCTTCCGTAAAGAGATAAAACTAACATCTCCGAGCGAGAAACACGTCACAATTTATGGCGAAAAAGGAGGCAACCCCATAGTATGCTCAATGTTGAAAGCTCACAAGCTAATGAAGCGAGGATGCAAGGCATTCATAATATACGCTAATGAGCCCGAGAAAGAATCACGAAAGATTGGAGATGTACCGGTAGTACGAAATTATGAAGATGTTTTTCCGGAAGATTTACCGGGGATACCGCCTGAACGGGAAGTAGAGTTCGGGATTGAATTGATCCCGGGCGCGAGACCCGTAGCAAAAGCCCCGTACCGACTTGCACCGTCAGAATTACAAGAGCTGATGTCCCAAATCCAAGATCTGCTTGACAAGGGATTTATAAGGCCGAGTGTGTCTCCTTGGGGCGCACCGGAATTGTTCGTGAGAAAGAAAGACGGGAGCATGCGCATGTGAATTGATTACCGGGAGTTGAACAAACTCACGGTAAAGAACCGATACCCGCTCCCGAGGATAGATGATTTATTCGACCAACTACAAGGTGCGAACTGGTTTTCCAAAGTTGACCTTAGATCGGGGTATCACCAACTAAAGGTCAAAGAAGAAGATGTGCCGAAGATGGCTTTCCGCACGAGATACGGACATTACGAATTCCTCGTGATGTCATTTGGGCTAACAAACGCACCCGCGGCTTTCATGGACCTCATGAACCGGGTTTGCAAACCAATGCTGGATAAGTCGGTCATCGTGTTTATCGATGATATATTGATATATTCGAAAAGTGAAGCTGAACACGCACATCATTTACAAGAAGTGTTAGAGACACTTAGGCGAGAGAAGTTATATGCAAAATTCTCTAAATGTGCCTTTTGGTTACGAGAGGTTCAATTTTTAGGCCATGTCATAAATGCCGACGGAGTATTGGTGGATCCGTCAAAAAATAGAGGCAGTGTCAAAATGGAATCCCCCGAAGAACCCTTCAGAAATAAGAAGCTTTTTGGGGCTTGCGGGGTACTATAGGAGATTCATTCAAGATTTCTCCAAAATTGCGTCACCGCTAACCAGGCTAACCCAAAAGAAAGCAAAGTTTATTTGGGGAATTGATCAAGAAAAAGCGTTTTAAACGCTAAAAGAAAAGCTAACCCAAGCTCCAGTACTGACATTGCCAGACGGAGTCGAAGACATGGTGGTTTATTCGGATGCTTCATTATCGGGGCTCGGTTGCGTGTTGATGCAACGGGGCAAGGTAATAGCCTATGCCTCGAGACAATTGAAGATACACGAGAAGAAATATCCCACGCACGATCTCGAGTTGGCAGTGGTGGTATTTGCATTAAAAATATGGAGGCATTACTTGTATGGGGTAAAATGCACCATATTCACCGACCACAAGAGCTTGAAATACTTCTTCGATCAGAAAGAGTTAAATATGCGACAAAGGCGATGGTTGGAAACGGTGAAAGACTATGATTGTGAGATACATTATCACCCCGGAAAGGCAAATGTGGTAGCGGACGCTCTGAGCAGAAAAGCGGATTATGTCCCGATACGAGTACGATCGATGCAACTCGTGGTAACCTCGGGTATACTTGAACGTATTCGAGAGGCGCAATTCGAAGCAGTAAAAGAAGAGAATTGAAAGAAAGAAAGAATAATTGGTCAACTGAAAGATTTGTCGGATGGGAATCGCGGATTGAAGACTCGATTCGGAAGGATATGGGTCCCGCATACCTGTGGAGTGAAGGCGCTTCTACTTAATGAAGCTCATAAATCTCGTTATTCAATTCATCCGGGTGCGACCAAGATGTACAATGATTTGAAACAAAATTATTGGTGGCCCGGAATGAAGAGGGATGTGGCGAAGTATGTGGAAAAATGCTTGACATGTTTACAAGTCAAGGCGGAGCATCAGAAACCATACGGCAAACTCCAACCGTTAGAAATTCCGGTTTGGAAATGGGAACATATTACAATGGACCTATTAACTAAGTTGCCTAAGACGAATCGTGGTTTTGATGCCATATGGGTAGTGGTGGATAGATTGACGAAAAGTGCCCACTTCATTCCGATTCGTGAGACTTATACGTCAGAAAAGATGTCGGAAGTTTATACCAATGAAATAATAGCCCGTCATGGGGTGCCGGTGTCCATCGTGTCTGATAGGGATACCCGGTTTACTTCGAATTTCTGGCGGGATTTCCAAGAGCAAATGGGAACCAAATTGTTCATTAGCACTGCGTACCATCCTCAAACGGATGGGCAAAGTGAAAGAACGATACAAACATTGGGAGACATGCTACGGGCGTGTATAATCGACTTTGGAGGCAGTTGGGATGTTCATCTACCGTTAGTAGAGTTTTCGTATAACAACAGTTACCAATCTAGTATTAAGATGGCACCGTACGAAATGCTTTACGGTAGGAAGTGTCGAACTCCGGTATGTTGGGGTGAAGTGGGTCCACGTGAACTCGCCCACCAAGATATAGTACGAGCCACAAATGAAAAGATCGATAAAGTTCGGGCACACTTGAAAGCGGCTCAAGACAGGCAAAAGGCGTATGCTGATAAAAGGAAAAGGCCAATCGAATTCCAAGTTGGAGACATGGTTATGCTAAAAGTCTCTCCATGGAAAGGTGTTATCAGATTCAGAAAAAGGGGGAAGCTAAGCCCAAGGTTTATTGGACCATTCAAAATTATCGGGAGAGTTGGCAAGGTAGCTTACCGCCTTGAATTACCGGAGGAGCTAAGTGGAATCCATGGCACGTTCCACGTGTCGCAATTAAGAAAGTGCATAGCAGACGAAACGGCTTATATCCATTACGATGATTTCGAAGTGGATAATAGTCTGAATTATGCGGTAAGACCGGTGGAGATTTTAGACAGAAAGGTCAAACATTTACGAAATAAACAAATTGATCAAGTTAAAGTCAAATGGGAGCATAGGAAAGGTTCGGACACTACGTGGGAGTCCGAAGAAGAGACGCGACGTCTTCACCCTACTTTATTTGGTACGTAATTCGGTTTCGGGGACGAAACCCTTTTTAAGGGGGGTGAACTTGTAACACCCCGGAAAAAAATATAAATCCTTATATTTAAAATTCTAAAGAAATAACAAACAAGAATTTACCAACTAGGAACTTAACCTAGTTAAATTCAAGTCTTGAAATAATTCATAACATGGTTAAAATATTTAAACTTAAAGGGAAATCATAGTTGAGGGGTTAAACTTGTCTAATGTGAAAGATAATCACTAATAGTAACAAAATCAAACCAAACACACAACAACTTGTGTGTCTGGTCGATCAGGAGAAAGGGGGCGACCAGGGTGTTCTCCAAACTCTAGCTTCACATGAAAATCTGCAAAATTGAAGCCTCAAATCCGTCCCAAATCGAATTCTAAACACAAATTAGTAATCACCTCGTTGTAAGGATCAAAAGGTATGTAAAATTTTGGTACTTTGATCCATCATGAATTCTAAGTTAATTGTGAAAAACTGAAATTGAGCCTAGTTATGACATGCATGAATGAATGTTGAATTAATATGATGTTTAGAATCAAACCCTAGGTGATTCCTTGTGAAAACTTTGCATCATAGTTGTAAAGTTTGGGGTATACATGTTAGGAGGCTATGAGCTTGAAGAATACTAGAATTATGATTATTGTTATAGTGAAATCTGAATTTGTTAAAGTAAATTCAGAAATATAGATGTCAAGTTGTATGTGAAATTTATTAATTTAGCAAAAATAGATGTTAATTACAACTCATGAACTTGGTGATAAATATAGAAGAATCTGACCCGTTAGGTGTTTGTTGAAATGCCTAAGAGAGGATTTAAATGATAAAAATATGATGAGAACGCAGATTTGATCATGTTTCACAATGATATGAATATGGTCATGAAAAGAGTTCTAAACAAGTTGTAAAACTGAATTTTCTAGGCAAAGAGTCCGGATCATCAAGCGGACAGGCCGGAGGAAATTCACGAGGGAAAGGCGTGCTCTAGAGGTACGAAATTACCGTTTCGTTACATTATGAATTATTTGATAGATTTATGTTGTAGTTTGAATACATGGTAAACAAGATAGATCAATATATCACGGAAGTGACTTTTCGTCTTAATCAAGTGAGACGGGTCAAAACAATTGTTAGAAATTTGATGTTTGAATTACCTTGTTTGATGTTTAACTCTTGACATCTAAACGGGTCGAACAATCAAGTAAGGCACGATTAATACTTAGGAATATGATAGAAAGATCTTTGATGATTGGTTAATATATATTATTTAAGTAATACGAGATTTTAATGTTTCGGTATCATAGAAAAACTGAAAATTTGAGAGTTAGAATCTTGGTGTAATAAACAAACAAAGCAAAACTTGAAATTCCAGGTACTACCGTAATTTACGGTAGTACCGTAATTTACGGTAGATGTTAATTGTTTACGGTGGAAATCACCTGATTTACGGTGGCCAAATGTCTTCAGAACTCACCGTAAATTACGGTAACACCGTAATTTACGGTGAACCCAGAAAACTTTAAATTGTTTTTATTTTTAATTGATGATTGGATTATATATTTAAGCATTATGTACCAAAGTTCAAAACTAATGTTTTAAAGGTTTTGACCCTAGGTGTTTAGATGGACCGTATGGATGATGATCAAGCAAAGCCGAAGAACCGAACACGACTTTTGAAGCTTCCGCTATGTGTTTAATCTTACTTAATGTTTGTTCATGGGTTGTAAACTAACTAACAAACAACTTTTGTATGTTCTAACTTAGTCATTAGTCGATTAAGGCTTATGTTACTTTTGAAACTTATGTAAAACTATTATCTTTTGGTATAAATGAATGATAAATTCAAGTATAAATTTAAGGGTGTTACAATAAGTAATGAAATACTTACTGGGAGGTCTTTATTGAAGGAATACTTAATCCAGAATCATTTTGCAATAATGCTTTAAGAGGATTGGCCATATTTGTACAAATTTTTGAACAATCTCACATTACATATGATACGGATTATCCTATTTTATTGATGTATTTTAACAGAGTTGATTTGTTCCTTTTGAGGATCTCAACCTGTTTTCAACACATAAGTCCTCACGACTAAAGTTTTCATTTCCCTCTTTTTATGTTAGCAAAAACACTAATGTTTTTATGAGCATAGACTTTTGTTAAACATAGGTTCATACTTTAGCATATAATATAATGACATCACAAATTTCATAACAACAGTTGAAATCAATTTTGAAAATAAGAACTAATCCCATAGTTTAACAGATATGTTTTCAGATCTAAAACCATGAGTATCTTGTACATGATATCACTTGTTGTGTGAGATTTGTGTGTCTTATGACATCTTTGTTGTTTTACAGAGTATTTGAATAGCAACTTTAAGCGTTATCACTCGTTACTCTGTTTTTCAACAAAATACAACCAACCTTAGTATCAATGACTTTTGAGCCGAACTGTTATGTCAAATTGATTGTTAGATCGAATTTGACTGTCCAGGCTCTGATACCAATTGTTAGGATCGGAGGTTCTCATAATTGTATTTGTTTGCTTGATTTAAACATTAAGTGCACCGGAAATGAACAACAAACTTTGTAAACACAATCAAAGAAGAAATAGTTTTGATAAACACATGATTTGCATTAGTTGAAAGATTACAAAGTCAATTAAAAGATTACAAAGCGTGCTTACAAACTAAGCTCTCCCTCAGCCTGATACCCCATGGTTGGTTGTACAAGATGAAAGGATTGAATTGAGGAGAAGAACTCACTCAAAACGATCAAATGTAACAGTACAGAGTACTGTTCCATTTATAGACAAGCCAAACGACTGAGGCATCTCAGCTGACGTCACCATGAAAGCGACGTCTAACAGCCTAACAACCTGTATCTACTGTTCTTATACAAACACTGCTAAACTTAACCACTGACTATACATAAAACAGATGACATACTAAACTACTGCTCTCTCTTTACATCAGTGCTTTCCTCAAGGTTGATCAGTCCTTGATTGGGCAGTGCTTTGTCATCAGCAGATTGTACCAACAGTGCTTAGTTCTCAGCAGTCGTCTGGGCTTCATCAGTAGTTATGAAGAACAGCAGCAGTTGTATACGGGCAGTGGATAGAAGACCATCTGATGTTATAATCACTTTCAAGGGAGAAGACTTAGTGTAAACAGCTGTTTATTGTGAATCCACTGTCATGATCCGGTTTTGGCTTTCATTATCTGTTCCTCTGGTAGGGTTTAATCCCAACACTATATGGTACAAAAAAATTGTTTTTGATGAAAATGAAAAACATACCCAAACCTCAGTGACTATTTTCGCAATTTACTCTAATAAATAAAACAAAAAGAACACAACAGTTTAAAGAAAAGCATTAAACAATCAGGAAAAATAAAAGAAAAATGAAAAGGGTTGTTCCACAGGTTAAAACTTGGGTCTACCTGTGGATGGATTTTATCAAGCATGTTCACAATTTCGAATGGCAATTTGTTTTCAACTAGTAAATTTTCTCGCGCGTTGCGGTGGTGTCCAAATGTAAAGTAACTCGAATTTGTGCCGTCAAGACCCGACTTGTTTCTGAACAAAAGTTGCGTCAAAACATAGGTAAATTGAAGATGTACAAAAAAAAGCACGAAAACGTATTATATTTGACCCGACTTATTTGCCAAAGAAATTTACGTCACAACGTTAACCAACTTGAACTTATACCAGCACGTACATAAAAATAAGTACAAAATTATGTTTTTTTAAGTTAAAATGATAATGCGTGTCGCGGTGGAATCGAAACGTAAAGTAAGTCGAATTTATACCGTATAATGAAAACGTATTATATTTTATCTGAAAACAAAAAATTGTATAAAATACACCTGAGCAGCTGCCTTTAATTGTAAAAAATCCATTTATAAAGGTGTATAACCAAAAATACGGTTAGAAAAAGCCAAAAGGAATTAATAATGGTGGATGCAGTGGCGAAGCTTGACCATAAAAACGGGGGGTCGAAAATGTATATACCTAAAAATTTCTATACGAAAACTACATATATAACACTACCGAGCGAAAAGTTCGGGGGGTCGGGCGCCCCTCCCGGCCCCTTTTAAGCTACGCCCTTGGGTGGATGCCACGTGGTATCCACCTAAGACTAGAGGGTATGGGGACCGGCTGAGGCCCGGCGTCGGTCCCCCACACCGCCCCCCACTCCTCCGGCTAGGCAACTTCGGCTCCCACCAGCCGTTCTCGCCGTGCCTCCTTTCTCTCACATATACCTATACATACATACATATATATACATAAATGGGTTCATCCCCCACCCCCTAGGTCCATCCCCTTCAAGCCCCTCCTATGTGGCGGTGACGTGACGGCCCATCTCCTTAGGGATGATGCTCTCCATACCCTCCAGTCTAATGATGTGCCGCATGCAACATCCAAAAAAAATAAATAAACGAAGGAAGTGCAATTACCAAAAGAAGTTTTTTTCTAATGACCAACAAAATCAATCCCGAGCACTCTCGGGGCACCCACTGGACCAAACGGAGTACTCCGAGAGTAACTCGGGTCCACCACCAATTTCGGGAAAACCCGGTAACCCACCCACCCGTAGGCATGACGATGAAATTACCGGTAAAACCTGTTAGCTCAAGGATCCAACCCAGGTTTCCCTAAGTCTCATATCATTGTCCACCAATGCCTCACTCTGCACCAAGTGGGAGTTGAACTTGCATCTCTCAAGAGAAATGCAAGTCTTCCACCACTTGATCCGGAGATCATTCGCACCAAAAGAAGAAGTTACTCGTATATTCATGACTCCATTAATTTACATAATTATTTTTTTTTTCACTAAATAAAATTTTAATTTAAGATAGATGGTTACCAACTAAAATGTTGCCTCGCATAGAACTCAAGTAATGGTAACAAGACAAAGTATTTGGATTATTGATTATACATATAGAATATAAGCATTAAAAAGAGAAAAAAATAACTAATTAATTTCCTAGTAACTCTTAATCACCTTGCTAGTGTCGATAATTAGCAAAATTAAGTAACCCTTTTAGGTCATTATTCTGAGTTTCATTTGAAAATCACACACTTATGGTCTCTTCATGGCTGTCTTTAGTTATTTCAAAACACACACTCACACACTTGTTTCCTTCTGCTTCTTTAAAGATTCAACAATAGGACTTACAAACTCCATTTTACTAAGACTGTAGTTTTAAACAAAAAATAAAAATGATCTTGGGCTAGAGAGCTCTAATGATATTCGTATCCTTTGTGATATTGATAAATCTTAAACAAAATTTTAGTGACTTCACATTGTAAAGAATTTTTTTTTTCGGTAAGCAACAACGACCAATAACGGAAATAAATAATTAATTCATGTTGATACATATCGTGTGGATACGGCTCGGCTCGGTTCGACTCGACTACGAAGTGAAGGCCGTAGTCAAGATATCCTCCTATCTTGACTCGGTATGCGTTTTACTTCGTAACGTTCGATGTAAATGCAAACTGCGTGTGTGCAGTTTGCATATTGTTCATGTTTATGTATTGTGTATTGTTTATTTGTTTGGAGCCCAACAGAAGACAAAGTCCTACATGATGAAGTCCCTGAAGCCCAAGCCCAACATGAAGACCAAAGCCCAATCTAATATGGATTTCGTCCAGAAACTTGTGGTGAAAACACTTTAGGTGAAAACCACTAAGGACGAAAACACTTAGGATGAAAACCAAATAGGACGAAATCACCTGATTTCGTCCAGATCCCTGATTTCATCCTAGTGTTTTCGTGGGCTTCTGATTTCGTTGCCATGGCTTCAGTATATATACACTCACAACAGACATAACACAGTTAGGCAAATCTGAATAGATTTGAGAGCGAACACTATAAACACACACACAACTGAGAGTTTATAGGTTTATCTTGTAAACATTGCTTTGTAACGGTTTCATACGCGTTAATACAATGGAGTGTTAATCGTTGAATCTTTGTGTTTGTGTTCGTAACTTGGTTTAACTTACCTGTTTGGATTCCGCACTTTCGGGTTTGTCGGAAAACAGGGAATAGAGGTTACTCGATCCTCCGGGTGGACCTACAATTGGTATCAGAGCATTGGCTCGATTCCTTGTTAAAACCAAGTTGTTTTCTTGTGATTTTGAAAGGTTTTTAGTTGTTTTTCTTGGTTTTTGAGTCTTTAAAGTTCATATCTTTCTCTTTCTGGAAAAAACATTTTTAAAATATATGAATTTCATGTTGTTTTGCTTCTAGTTCATATAAAACCTTGTTAAAACTCTTGCATACATTTAAGATTGGGTTTTTATTGAACTTTAGTGCAAAAATTTGTGATCGGAATATTTTCAGGTGGCCGGAAAACTCATATTTCACTGGAGTTCTTATGTATCTTCAAAGTGTTCTTGAGTTTGTTCATCTTCTGGGATTTAGTTTGAATTGAGTTAAATTATTGAAACTTATAATAATATTATTGTTTGACTATTGTTCACATTAACATGATGGTGTTTAACTTGAAAAATGTGAGTCGAAAGCAAGACAGTGTGTAAGGGTAAGGTGGCTTTGACAAAGAAGTCTTTGTGTCAGTAAGAGATAAGGGTTGGTGTTCAAAATATCAAGTTGTCTGGTCATTTTTGTCAACGAAATCCCCTTATACTCTCCAGCCGAAATCACTTCAAACTAAACATCTGGGCCCAAATCATCTGGGCCCAAATCAAATCCCTGTTGCCGAAATCAGTCCCTGTTGCTGAAATCATCCTGGTCGAAATCACCTGTTATCTGATCGAAATCACCAACATCTTGTGTGTTACTGGTCGAAATCACTGTCTGGCCGAAATCCCTTATAAATCACCACTCCAGACGAAATCAGTTCACTTTTCACGAAATCAGTTTGCAAATCTAACTCTTTGCCGAAATCCCTTGTCAACCGAAATCAACTTCTGGGCCTTTTTATCACTTGTGGGCCGAAAACACTACATGGGCCTTTTATAAGTTGGGCCGAAATCACATCTCTTATCCACGAAATCATCTCTTGGTCACCACAAGTTGCTGGACGAAATCAGCTCTTTGTTTTCATCAAACATCAGCTCTCATCAGCCGAAATCATTCCCTTATTGCCGAAATCACTTGTATTTGTTTTGTATTGGATGAAAACACTTGTTCTTGAACGAAATCACATCTGATTTCATCAAACATAACATCAATGAAATCACAATCGGATTTTGTCAAACATTCTTATACTTGTGTTATTTTTTTTAACAGTAGACTTGTAAAACCTTTTTAACTGTTTAATTTGTGTGATTTGTTCAGGTATTAGTTATTAAACATCAAAAATGAGTTCGAACTGATGGGGTAATCCGTCACGTTTATCTCCATCATGGGCCGAATCTCCCGCACCCGCATCTAATACAGAAAGCAAGTATACAAACACACGGTTGTCACCATCATGGGCTGAATCTCCGGCACCCGCATCTTCGCAAGCGAATCAAACATCGACCGGTCAATGGGCGTTTGTTTCAAATCAAACTCCAAGTATTCAAAGTATACTCCTCAGTGAAAGCGAGACCGAAAGTCTGAATCGTCCACCGAAACTGATGCACCTAAACGAATATCCTGGTTGGGTTGATAGATTTCAGACGTATGTCAATGAGCAAAAGACGGAACTGTGGTTACGTTTTACTACAGATTTCGATCAAACTCTTGAGGTTGCCGCTTCAACTGCCGCTACATTTGCAGATCTTTCGGAAGACCAGAAAAAGGTATATGATTTAGAAAAGAAAGCATATGCTATTCTGACCCAGGCGTTGAGCAAGGATATATATCATCAGTTTGTCAGTTTCAAGACGTCAAAGCGATTGTGGGATGCTCTGAAGACAAGAGGTCTAGGAAATGAAAAGTCACGTCAATTGCGACATGATTTACTCAAGAAGGAGTTTGATGGTTTCACTTGTATGGAAAATGAATCTTTGGCAGATATGACAAGTCGATTTCATCACTTGCTGACTGAATTGAGCAATTATGAGGTAGTAACAACTGCAACACAGGTTGTCACAGTTTGCCGATGCACTGCCACCTCACTAGAATAATTTCTTGGAAATTCTGAAATACAATGGCACATTGGCTACGACAAACATCAATGACTTCGCTCAGCTCTTGGAGAACAAAGATCAGGAAGAAATCCTAAAGGCAAAAAGGGTTCCAGTGCGACAAAATAATGATATGTATTATGGAACTCCTAGTACTTCTGCAAAACCTGTTTCACATGCTCCACTTCAGACGGCGTTTATCACAAGCACAGATTTGTATGGCAATCAGATACAAGTTCCTGTAAAGACAGCTCCAACAACAGATATGTATGGATATCCACTTCCACCTTCCTCAATACCAAAGGTTGTTGCACCAACCACTGATTTGTATGGGAATCCACTTCCTGTTCAACAACAAGCTTGTTATGGAAGCACATCATCTGCTGGTCAGCCATCAAAGTCAAATACAGTACGGCTTGATACATCAAACTTCTCCAAAGTTAGCGTTGAAGTAGCTAAAGATCATATGGAGATACTAAACACATTGGTGAGCTCGTATTGTGGGTTGATAGCAGGTCAGATCGGGAACATCAATCTGACTCCAGAAGATTACCAGCAGATAGATAAAGAGGAGATGGATATGATGGACATCAAATGGGCTTTCGCCAGTGCTGTAAGGCGATCTAAAGACTTCATGGAACGGACGGGTCGAACCAGCTTGGAAAGTAAGAAAGACACCAAGTATGGGTTCGATAAGCAGTCTATCAAGTGTTTTAACTGTGGTGAACGTGGTCACTTCAAGAGGGAATGCACAAAGCCAGCTCAGCATGGGAACCAGAATCCTTTCAGAGGTCAAGGAGGCAACCAACAGAATTAGAATCAACCCAAGAATGATGATCGCACTTTGGTCCCTGCAAACAATCAAGCAGGACCATCGAACACCAATCAAGCTCTTGTGGTGCAAGTAGATGAAGGTTGTGACTGGTCAATGCAATTAGGCATTGGTGATCAAGGTGGAGCAGCTTGTTTTGCTGAAGCTGCTAAGGATTTGAAGCACGCCAGTGGTGGAGAATCTTCCACCAGTGGTGGTGAATCTTCAGATGAAGAGAGTTCTGGTGATTCAAGGAGTTCAGATGAGGAAGTCTCGACCTCAGGCGAAGATTTTTCTGATGATGTATCTAGTGGGAGAATCGATGAAGATATCGATGAATTATTAGGAGAAGTTGCAGCAAGGAATGATAGAAGATCTATTCTGGTGGATCAAGCTGCTTATTCTTCTTCTTCTCTTCTTTCAGCCTTTATGGCTAATGGCAGCAGTTCATCAAGCCAGGTATGTGTCGATGAACCAACTGTTGTTAATTGTGATAATTGTGCTAGCTTAAGTGTTAAATGTGCTGATTTGGATGCTAATATGTCTGAGTTGCAAAGCAAACATGATGCTTTAAATGCTAAATTGTTTGACTTGCAAAACAAACATGTTTCTTTAGATACTAAGTGGTGTGATTTGCAAAGCAAATTAACATGAGGCTTTGCAAAACAAATTTGAAGTGACAAATATGCACAATCAAAAGTTGATAGTGGATCTTTCAAAATGCAAAGAGGCTAACATGTTTTATGAAAACCCTGAAAAAGAATTTAAAACAATGGTTGAAACTTTAAGAAAAGATAAAACCGAACTGACAAAAATGGTTTCAAGAAAACAAACTGACATAAACCTTTATAACAGTCGTCTTGAAAGCATGCAAAAAGAGTTAGCCTGCACAAAGTGTGAAAGTGAGGTGATCCGGCTTAAACTAGACAGTTATTCTAACTCTAGATACGTGCTGGATCACATCATTGGCACACAAAAAGAGAAAAAGGATGTCACGTGCATTGGATATAAGAAATGTCCACCACCTGTTAGACAAAATTATGATGCACTGCCTGATGAGGAGTTTAGAACTCATTATGAAGAATCTGTTCCTTTAGACATTGAGGAATTTGCAACGGGACTTGGATACAAACAGGAAGTATCATCAGATTCGGATGTGTCAGCAGATACTGTTGTAACTGCTGAACAAAATCAGGATCCTCCAATCGTTGTTTAGGATACTGATTCTTCAGATGATGAATCTAATGATACTGACTCAGCACAGTCAGATGCGGTAATCAAAGAAGAGGACATACCTCTTGAGAATCATATTCTATGTGATCCTCCCGCAAAACCTGCTACGACTGTTCTGATCGAGTCCACGTCTACTTCCTCACAAGAGTCTGAGAGTGTGAATTTGCTGTACACTCTTGTTGGTGATGATAAAATCTACTCTGACAAAGATTTTCCTATTAAGAATGTTAATCAATCTTTAATAAGTAAAATTTTTGAGGATTCAACAAGTAAGTTCTTGGGAAAGACAGGATCACACGTTGTGGTAACACAGTGTCCTCCGATTCCAAGAGCTGAAATTCGTAAACAATGTGGCAATCAGAAATTACCAACCGTGAAAAAGCAGCAAAATCACACCAAACCTAAAAGTAACTCACCGACTCAATGGCAAAAGAAACAGACCAAGAAAAAGGACAAGAAAGTGAACTTTGTGAAATCGAAGGGAACAGATAAACTTGAAACATTTTCAAATAAATCTAACTTAGATCATGTCATTCAAGTTAATTCTTTGAAAAGAAACGAACCAAACAGTTCAAAACCTAGTACCTCAGGATCACAAAGTTCATCGACAAGACAATCACATGATACTACGGGGTTTGTAGAACGTAGATCATGTTTTTCATGTGGCACAATTGGACATATCATTCGAAATTGTCCATATCTTCATAAACAAAAAGCCAAAGTTGATGATCCCCGTGACCAAATTGACCGCAAGCGATCTGTTTCATCAAAACCAGATCCCCGTCTTGTAAAAGAAAGGGAAAAGAAACAGAAATGCCAACAGGTCAATAAAATTGAAAAGGCGATTAAAACCGATGTGGTTAACAAAACATCTGTTTCTGTCAAACCAGACAATTCAAAAACTTCAGACAATCATGAAGTTAAGATTTTAAAGAATAACACTGGTAAAACAAAACAGACCTGGAAACCAAAAACGGTTATTGAATCAGGGGGAACATCACAATTTCCGCAACATCAAGAAGTTCAAGTAACTTACGTTGATGAAAATGGAAGACCCAAGACCACAAAGGCTTGGGTCCCCATCTCCAACTAATCATGTGAGTACATGTGTAGGGTGTTCCAGGAGGAACTCTCAACAGTCATTGGATTGTTGATAGTGGGGCTTCCAGGCACATGACAGGCGACATGAAGCTTCTCTACGATGTTAAATCTATTAGAGGATGTTATGTTGCTTTTGCTGGAGATAAAGGCGGATATATTACTAGAGAAGGAATGGTATCCAACGGGGTTGTAAGTTTCGACAAGATTAATTTTGTACAACAACTTGATCACAATCTTCTCAGCGTTTCACAAATCTGTGATAAGCAGTTTTCAGTACACTTTGATGCAAATGGATGTTACGTACTGAAACCCGGATTCAAGATTCCAAAAGAATGGATTCTCTTATCTGCTCCAAGGATAAATGATTTGTATGTCCTCGATATGAGCCAAGCTATAACTACGACTGCACAAGCAACTTGCTTCATTTCCAAAGCCACGGAAAAAGACTCAATCTCTTGGCACAGACGTATGGATCACATTCACTTACGCAAAATGAATCATTTGGTGACGAATGAATTAGTGAATGGTGTTCTTCTTAAAAATATTCATCTTCAAGACGTCTGTGTTTCATGCCAAAAAGGAAAGCAAACGAAGAAACGACATCTGACAAAGAAGATCAACACGATGGCAGTTCCTCTTGAACGTTTGCACATGGATTTGTTTGGTCCTGTCAAGCACAAAAGTATCAGGAATGATCAATATTGCCTCGTGATAACGGATGATTATTCAAGATTTTCTTGGGTGACGTTTATGGCTCACAAGAGTGCAACTTTCGGTATTATCAAAAACTTAATCATTCAGATTGAGAATTTGTATAAGTTGAAGGTTAGACGGATACGCAGCGACAATGGTACTGAATTTAAAAATCAAGCCATGGCGGAGTTTTGCACATCAAAAGGTATTCTTCACGAATTTAGTGCGGCTTATACTCCTCAACAGAACGGCGTCGTTGAACGTAAGAACCGTACATTGATTGAGACTGCTAGGACTATGTTGGTAGAGTCGCAGTTGCCCATTCCATTCTGGAGTGAAGCTGTGGCCTCCGCATGTTACACGATGAATCGAGTCCTTACAGTCAAAAGACACAACAAGACCTGCTTCGAGCTTCTTCACAAACGGAAACCAGATTTGTCATATCTTGAACCGTTTGGAGCTCCTCGCACAATGATCGATCCTAATGGAAAGTTTGGGGCAAAAGCTATTGAAGGTCACTTTCTTGGTTATGCCACCCCGAACTTAAGAGTCTGGAATCTAGAGACTAAAAGGGTTGAAGAATGGTCTGAGGTCAGAGTACAAAGGCACACATTGCCAGTCAGATGTCCTGGTCAACCATGGATGTTTGAGTACGATGACTTTTTCAATTCGATCAATGTTGAAGCAGTTGAAGAAACTGCTGCGGCAAGGATGTTTTTCGAGAGTGACAACGCAACAGATTCACCGTTGGTTCGTCCAATTATTGTCAATCAAGAACCATCTTCAGTGAACAATAATGCTCTCGACAATGAGGATTTTCATGATGCAACCGAACTGAACGAATCTTCAGAGGATGAAGAATTTCTAGATGCAGATCAAGAAGCTCCTACATCAGCTGTTCATGGTACTTCAGAGGCTACACCTCCAGTGGACGCCCCTATAACAGTTGAAGCTACTGCATCATCCTCTTCGTCAGTTCCGGGTATTGAATTGGTTGTTGATCTAAATCTCAACAATCTGGGTACAAACATTCCAGTTCCGGAAAACCCTGCAACAAGGATTCACAATACCCATCCTCAACAAAACATCATTAGTAATGTACAAAGTGGCATACAAACAAGAAACATGTTGCGCAACAACAACAACGCAGGCCTGTATGCGGCGATTCGAGAATCTGGTCAACAAAACGATTGGTCTTTCGCTTGTTATGTCTCACAGGAAGAGCCAAGAACTTGGAAAGACGCTTTGAAAGATAACTCTTGGGTTGAAGCTATGCAGGAAGAACTGCAACAATTCCAGAAACTTGGTGTCTGGAAACTCGTAGAGAAACCTGCTGGTTATAAGAAGATTGGTACCCGTTAGGTGTATAAATGCAAAAAGGACGACCGTGGAATCGTTATTCGCAACAAAGCTAGATCGGTCGTTCAAGGTTTTCGTCAGATTGAAGGTATAGACTACAACGAAGTGTATGCACCTGTTGCACGTCTGGAAGCAATTCGGATCTTTCTGGCTTATGCCTCATTCAAAAGATTCAAGGTTTACCAGATGGACGTCAAAAGTGCATTCTTACATGGTCTAGTGGAAGAAGAGGTGTATGTTGAACAGCCTCCAGGTTTTGAAGATCCTATCCATCCCGATCGGGTTTGGTTGCTGAACAAAGCTCTCTATGGTCTACATCAAGCACCGCGAGCTTGGTACGCAACATTATCTAATTATCTGCTGGAGAATGGATTTTGCAGAGGTCTTATTGATTGCACTCTTTTCATAAAAGAACAAGATGGAGATCTTCTACTGGTTCAGGTATATGTGGATGATATTATATTTGGTTCTACTAACAATGTTATGTGTAGGGAATTCGAGCGTGTAATGCAGGATAAATTCGAGATGAGCGCTATGGGGGAGATGACTTTCTTTTTGGGCTTGGAAGTGCAACAAACGAAGTCTGTGATTTTCATCCATCAGACTAAGTATGTTCAAGACATCTTGAGCCGATTCCAGATGTCCGACACATCGCCCATTGGTACCCCACTGCAGCAAAATCACGGAATCAATCCAGACTTGAAGGGTGAAGTTGTTAGCTCTTCATACTACCGCGCGATGATTGGATCCCTTATGTACCTCACAGCATCAAGACCAGATATAATGTATCCAACATGCCTGTTAGCCAGATATCAAGTGAACCCGAAGGCCTCACATCTTGCAGCTGTAAAAAGGATTTTTCGTTATTTGAAGGGTTGCCCAGACACCGGTCTATGGTACCCTAAGGATGATAACTTTGAACTAGTCTCTTTCAGTGATTCTGATTTTGGCGGATGCAAAATCGACGGCAAATCCACAACGGCTGGATGCCAGTTTTTAGGAACTCGCCTTGTAATGTGGATACAACAGCAAATGCGCGATTACGGTTTTGAATTCCTAACTACTCCTATTTTAGTCGATAATTCTGCTGCTTTATCTATCACTAGAAATCCTGTGCAGCATTCAAAGACCAAACACATCGAAATTAAGTATCACTTCATATGTGATTGCTTTGATAAAAGGCTAATCGATGTTGTTAAGGTCCACACTGATGACCAACGTGCCGACCTTTTTACCAAAGCATTTGATAAATCAAGATTTGACTTTTTATTATTGGTAAACAGCATTAAGGTCAAGCAAGAGTAAATCCACATCGGAAAATCGTTTTTGTAAATATCTTTGTGTTTTTAAAATTATTGTAAGTTTGTTGATTTTAGGGGGAGTAAATCCAAATTTGAAAATTCAAAAACATCGAAAAATTTCAAAACCCAAAACCAATATAAAAACAAAAATGAGTTTCCTGGCGAGCAAAAGAGAAAATGATAGTACATCAGTGGTCTGTTGAAACCTCTTTAAACTGAAATGCAAAATGAAAAATGTTAAGCAGCTCTATATAAGATGTATCGGTAGGCTCACAATCATCTTAAAGTGTGCAGGGTGATATAAACCTAAATCGACTGAAGACCAGGTGGGAACCACTCATTGGCATATGGTCTTAGTACCGAAATTTCGTTTGAGAGATTGCCGAGGTTCTGAGATATGTGGTCTTTATGCTATTTATCATCTGGGTATCATGGTTGTTTCTTTTACCGAAACAAACGGAGACGAATTCTAGATCTTCCATGATATCATACGTACGTGTACATACTGCATACGACCTCAATAAGTGATCAACAATCACATGTCCTCAAAAACAAGTGATAATATATCACATTTATCCGGGAGTCAAGTTCGTCTCTCTGCTGTACGAAAGTACTGACCTGTTCACGGACTTGCTCTTGTGCCCTCATGCATCTGAAAATCAAGTTCCTCATCAATAAGTGATTCTATCACATAGGGTTTGTTTTCAATTCAAAATAAGTGAGTTTCTCACATTTTCATATACGTTCAAACATATGATAAATGGTATACTCACCAGTAAGATGAACTCTCGTGCATACCTTGATACGGGAATGTGTCGTGATGTGGATAAACACCGGTCGGTAAGTATAAATCATACCTTAACGTATCCCCTCGCCATGATTACATCTGATAAGTTGAGCTTATGTGGACAACAATACCGATAATCGTTATAGGATGTTTATCTAAATGTTAACAAAAAGAACAACAAGAGCGTTTTGGCATGACCGTACACTGATATGATTCTCTTACCCTCGAAACTCGCAAAAAGAATGTTTGTATATATTTACTTTTCTTAGTTTCTGCAACTCTGTATATATTTATTTACTGCTTTCAGTCTTTAAGTTTGAAATATTCAAAATACCAAAAAGATTTTAGGTGTGTTTTAATTTAATCTTTATAAAAGTCAAAAAGATTTTATTTCTGCTTTAGTTTTGATTAACCGATGTTGGAACTCAAGTCTTCGTTGCCTGAAACCTGAACGAAAACCAAAACGACTGAATCTTCATAAACGGTCAGAGTTTGCAAGTTTTGAAAGTTAATAATTAAAATTGAAAAATCTGTTAACTTTTCAAACTAACTGTCGGACGGTAGTTGAAAACATGGTCACATGTGTGTTATTTGTTTAATGTTAACTATATTCCAAGCAGTTGTTCTCATTACGCGTTTAGATTTCTTGCATGTGCAGATGCTAAAGGCGAGGAGAACATGTTCGATGACAAGCTGCGGAATGAAGACACGACGTGAAGGCACTCAAATGATAAAGATGATCGAGTTGCCGCTGATCAATCACCAACACCACAAGGATCTCAAGCATTGAGGTCAAAAGATTCCCAAGCATAATCAAAGGGGGAGTTTGTTAACACACTACCTAAATGAAAAGGGAGTTTGTTGATACACTTTCTACTTACGACGCGTGAAGACTTTGAAGATCCTACGATAAGAATGAATGAACCATCAAGAGATGGAGAACGAGATTACGAACCTCACGAGCAGCATCCAAGGGGGAGTTTGTTGATACATATCGTGTGGATACGGCTCGGCTCGGTTCGACTCGACTACGAAGTGAAGGCCGTAGTCAAGATATCCTCCTATCTTGACTCGGTATGCATTTTACTTCGTAACGTTCGATGTAAATGCAAACTGCGTGTGTGCAGTTTGCATATTGTTCATGTTTATGTATTGTGTATTGTTTATTTGTTTGGAGCCCAACAGAAGACAAAGTCCTACATGATGAAGTCCCTGAAGCCCAAGCCCAACATGAAGACCAAAGCCCAATCTAATATGGATTTCGTCCAGAAACTTGTGGTGAAAACACTTTAGGTGAAAACCACTAAGGACGAAAACACTTAGGATGAAAACCAAATAGGACGAAATCACCTGATTTCGTCCAGATCCCTGATTTCGTCCTAGTGTTTTCGTGGGCTTCTGATTTCGTTGTCATGGCTTCAGTATATATACACTCACAACAGACATAACACAGTTAGGCAAATCTAAATAGATAGAGCGAACACTGTAAACACACACACAACTCAGAGTTTATAGGTTTATCTTGTAAACATTGCTTTGTAACGGTTTCATACGCGTTAATACAATGGAGTGTTAATCGTTGAATCTTTGTGTTTGCGTTCGTAACTTGGTTTAACTTACCCGTTTGGATTCCGCACTTTCGGGTTTGTCGGAAAACAGGGAATAGAGGTTACTCCATCCTCCGGGTGGACCTACAATTCATATGTTGCACTAGAATATTAATTTAAAATTTCATGTATGGTTATTTTAAAGGTTTAACTATAAATTAGAATTAGAATATTAATGTAAAGTTTCATGTATGGTTATTTTGAAGGTTTAACTATAAATCATGGTTGTAAAAGTCTCGCCTAGGCTACGAGTACTTCCCGAGTACTCGCTACAAGGTAGGCAGCCGAGGCACGAGTACTGTTCTCTCAGGTCAATTACTCCCCGAGTAATCTCCGCCTAAACCGAATACTTCCCGAGTACTCCCGAATCCGACTAGGGAGCGTCTAGCGACTTTTGCAACCATGCTATAAATAGTTTAGATGTTCAAAAAAAGTTTTAAATAGCATTGGACACTTGTACAAAATTTACTAATGTGTTTAAAACATTATAAGGATAGTGGAGGGTTCAAATGAGAAGAAATTTTTTGTAAGAATAAAAAAGAACAAAATTCAACCAATAATAATGCTTCATTTTACTTCATTTAATTTTTGTATTGAATATGTGTCTAAGGGTATATTGGTAAAATTAGATAGATCATTAATTGTTAGTCTTCCTTTTTAATAGCTAACTAAATTAAATTTGTAACTTATTTTAAAAAAATATATATTTTTTCAAAGAAGATAAAAATTAATTTAAAGTGTAGGATAAATTATGAGGTGTGTAGGATGAATTACGAGTTGTGTAGGATAAATTTCAGTATGTGTAGGATAAATTTTCAAAAATGTGTAGGATAAATTTTGATGTGTCTAGGCAAAATTTTTAGTGTGTAGGATGATACTCTTTATGACTAATTAATTAGTCAAAATAATAATAAATGAGATAAGAGAAAAACTATTTAATGTTTTACAATTGTACCCTTTATTCTTTTTGTTCTCAATTTAATTTTCTTCTCAAATGAACCTCCTCCAGGATAGTGCTAAACCTATAATGTTTATTTTATTTTTTTCAAATGTTAAAACAGAAATATAATTTTTATATTTGTAATTGACCATATCAAATTCTGTATTATAGAAGTTTTGAGAAGTTTTCTTGATAAAAAATAAATAATAATAACTAAACAACAATCTATTTATGAGTAACGATATATTTTTTTTGGGTTAGGAATAAATTCAAAGGTTTAACTATAAATAAGAAATCGTAAGACCATGTGTAGTGGTTTAGCCAAATAATGCCCCCACCATGGGGCGTTATTCGACACGTGGCAGTCCAGTCAGCATGGGGCGTTATTGCAAAAGTGGCGTAGTGGGAATAATGCCCAAATAATGCCCCTTCCAATCATTAAAAAAAAACAAACTAGTTTCTCATTGTTGGGTCAAACCCGGTCAACCATTCCACAAACCATTTTAGGCGTTTTATATATAACGCTAAACCATTTTTTTTTTCAAAAAAACTGCCCAAAAACGCCCTATGTAATTGGGGGGGGGGGGGTTGCAAATAATGCCCCAATAATGTCCCACTACGGGTGGTCTAAGAAGGGTATCAAACTGATTTCGATTGACCTTATTAAAGTGACATTGGAACCGTTTCATCGAACTCTACGATATGAGATTTTAGGGTTTTCACTTTTGGATATATACCTCGTACATTTTAGAATTTTTGTTTATATCATTGTGTCTTTTTATTTAGCATTGTTTATTTTCTATATTTGCGTCATTGTGTCTTTTTTTTCGACATTGTATTATATTTTTCATCATTATGTTATATTTTACTGGATATTTTGTTATATTTTGGCATTTTGCGATCCATTGTATCTTTGTACACTTTTTAGATCTAGGAGACTTTATAGGATAACTTTACCCGATATTCTTATAGCTTTAAGAAAATAGCTTCTTCTCTATATAATAGTTTGATATAACGTAAAGCCAGGAGATCATGAATCTCTTTAATAAACAAAGCAACCACAATCATATAAACACAAAAGTAAATTTTGAACCAAACAGTTTCAATCTTCTCATGTATTGTCAAAACTAAACTGATGTACTGCACTACTGTTCCAACAAAAACTCCTCTTGATAGAACAAAATTGGGTAAAAAATATGGCGAACTACATTCTTACACAACTACAATACTATCCAGTCGATCTGATGTGATCCTCATCGGCATTGTTGTCTGCGGTTGTCAAGTCCATTCCCTCTCTGTACACATACACCAAGTCGTCTTCAGTCATTGGCACCCACTTCTGGTGTCTGTCATGAGCATGACACAACGGCATTCCCCTGAAAACAAGTTCAATATATGACTGTCTGGATTACCAACTAAAGCATATAATGATTCTTGCTCAAAACTAATACTCTATGACTCTATCAGTAGGATAAAACAAAATGAAGTTGTTGGACGGAAATCTTGAAATTTAGGGCCTGTAGGAGGTTTATACGTAAGAAGTCTGAACCATTAAGAGCTAGTATAATCTTTAACCGTTCAGAGGTAAATATCTGGCCAATTTAGATTAGAGGTCTTAACAATTCAGACTCAGTAAAATGCTGAACCATTCAGAGGCAAATGTCTTAACCATTCAGACATCTGCTCGCAAAACAAACATTCTGAACCATTAAGTTCTGAACCAGTAAGAGGTCTCAACCATTAAGAGCCACATTAAGAGGTAAACAAACAACCCCTTAGACTTACAGAAATTATGAAAACTTATTCAATAAATAGTTTATATGTAAAATAAACAAAAGATATGCAACTTCAACTTCAAGTCGTAAATAAATCTTATTTGGTTGTACGTCTCGCCTCAATTTTTAACGCCTCGGAGCTCTCACGCTTTCTTATACCAAAAAGTGAATACATATTGATTTCATAAAGCAAAAAGGCAACACATCTTGATTGCTAAAAATGATCTAAATCTAGAGTCAACCCTACTTCTTTCTAAAGGCAAAATTAAAATTCCCGATGGACTTTTGTGGACAAATTAACACCAAATCACAAAACATTTATTACAATATACTTTATCCCAGTTGTTAATTATTCTAAAAACGCATAAACCCATCTCAATTCTGAAGTCAAACCACATAACTTTGACTGGCCAAAGTCAAAGTTCCAATTCTCAACAAGAAAACAAAGCGGGAAAAAAAGAAAACGTACCGAATATGAAGAAGATCAGAAATATTGTCCATACAGAGGTAAACATCAACAGATTCCAAGAACGAACGATAAGTGTTGACATGCAAGCCGTCAATTCTTGGATATGGAAGGCGGGGGCGAGGAGGAGACCAAGATCCCTTGAGATAGAGTCTTGCGGCAGGAAACGAGTATTCTTTCCAGACGGGTGCATCAGTGGTGGTGGCCGTGGGAGCGGGTGGTAGAGGGAGGAAGCCGAAAGTAGACAAGATGTGATCGAGTTCGTCGTGGTTGATGATGGGGTGGAAAGTGGGGGTGTGCCAAATTGTGAGTTTTCTAATGGACTCTACTACCATGGTTATGGATTGGAATCGGAATTAAGAGTTCTTGATTTCGGTTAGTATTGGAGCGTCAACTTTGTGGTGACCGGTGCATGACAAGACGAGTAAATTTTGAAAATTTTAGTTTTCAGTCCTCTAGCTTTATTGTAAATTTCAAGAATTATCCTTGAACCATGTAAATTAGGGCTCGTGGAGTTCTCAAGTGTGGATGTAACTTGTAAGCGGGGACGAGCAATTTGATTTGTTTTGTGTGTGTGTTTTTTTCTAAGAACGTCGGCTAGGGATGCAAATAAATCGAATGAACATGAACACAACCTTGTTCGTATTCATTTGTGAAGGAAATAATGTGTTTATGAATTGTTATGAAGACATATCGAATGAGATTTTTTATTTGTGTTTGTTCATTATTCGTTAATTTTAGATACTGGACAAAAGCAAACACAGACGAACACAAACGAACATTTATGAATAGAGACGAACACAAATGAAGGCTAACAAACACAAACAAGTGTTCATAAACATAAATGAACACAAACCACCCATATCTTGTACTGAGAATGACGAAAAACATCAACGCAAAAACCCTGTATCGGAGATTGGAATTAGAGTGGGGGCATAGTTGCGTCGCGTCTGCTTGGAATGAGAACGGAAACAACATTTTTTTACTAGGTTTCCAACAAGGAGAAACTCTAATACGTAATACATTATATTTAATAAATATCTTATTAGTGGGGATTTTGAAGTACTTAAATACAAAATAAAGCTAAAAACCCTAATTAATAAACTATCAAACACAAACGAACATGTTACCAAACATTTACGAATATAAACAAACGAACGCGTCCCTTGTTCATGTTCGTTTGTTTAACTAAACAAACGGAATTTCTTGTTTCGTGTCCGTTCATATATTAAACGAACAAACACAAACGAACTTCCTGCCGAACGATTCACGAACTGTTCAATGAAAGTTTGGTTTGTTTGCAACCCTTACGCTATGAATATACAAAAGGAATTGACTTGTTTATTTATTTATTATTACACTCAGTTTATTATTTTATTTATCATTTCTCAATTAATTTGTATACATTAAAGACACCGCCCCCTTAAAGTCCGGAAAATTATGACGAATGTCTTATATGGTGAAATAATAATATAATGATAATGATAATAACTAGTACCTTCATGTTTTTCATTTACTCATGTGTTTTTTAATTAATGAAATGCTATTTTTATATATATTTTATTTAAATGAAATAGTAAATTATATTTTTATATAATTTTTGGTATTAAATTAATTGTTTATAAAGGGATTTAGGAGATTTCAAGAAACTATACCTCGTTTATTATCTATACTTACTATATTATAAAGCATTTCAAAATGATACCACCAAAATTTAAGTAATTACAATATTTTATGCTTATGATACAACAACTTAATAGGGTTAGTAGATGGGTAAAATGGTATTTCAACATGAGTTAAATGAATTGATAAATATAAATTAATAATTGAAGTGTTCTTAAATACAATTAAATTAAATATAGACCGTATGTTAAGAGTCTTAATATTATAGAAAAACCAATAATTGATTAAAAAGATGAATGTCGTTTTTATTTAAATTAAAGACTCACCTCTTTATGTTCCCATAACCCCCTTTTCTTCAATTCGCAGCAGTTTTATTTGGGGATAATCTGAGATTTCCAAATTTAATGTGGTATTTGAAAGGCCTAATCCTTCAATGCGGCTTAATCTTTTAAGCCTCGGATGCATCGCTGCTTGGCTCCACAGACCAATCTGAGCAGAAAGTTGCTTACGGTCTTCAAGAGCAATGTGATTGGTGCCATGATGTTCGTATTCAGAAGGATAGCACAACAGGTAATACTTCATTTGATTTGCACAGTGTATTGTTTTAGTCTTTATAATTTCTGTTTTATTTTTATATTTTTGGTTAATTTTGAGGTAATTACCACCTCCCCCACTCTTTTATCAGTCCATAATCGAAGACTTTGAAGGTGATGACAGGTGTGGAGAAGATAAGATGGGTATTTGACATCTGGAATGTAATCATCCACTACTTCTGGTATGACATTAATCTGCATGTAACATTAAATGTAATTAACATTTTAATTTCTTCATTAAATAAATATACTGTAACATCAACAAGAATCAAATTGGAAACAATGGAGAAGGCTCCTAATTATCTTTATCTATCTATCTTAAAGAAGAAAGTCGGTGGCTTTTACGCCACCGACACCTCAACTTTCAAACTTTGACACCACAACCCCTTTTACTTTGAATTTTCGTAACTACATCCTCATATTTCAAGCTTTTCCAGCACAACCTCTCTACTTTGCTTTTTCACCATCACCCCCTCAACTTTTACACATTTATGCTACCACTCCTCTACTTTTACATTTTCACCACCACTCTCTCATCTTTTACGCATTTCTGTCACCACCCTTCTGCTTTTACAATTCTCCTTTTTAGACTTTGCGTTTTCCCCCTTACACTATTACTCCATTTTTACATCCGCCCAACTTTAAAATATTATAATTGTAACCTTTAGGCTACTACTCATACTTTTGCAAATGTCATTGCATTGTGTTTTACAAAATGTCTTAAGCATTGTGTTTTACACTTCGTGTCTACATTTGTGTTTTACATTTTTTTTTTGTAATTGTCTTTTACATATTGTGTTTTGCACTTTTTTGAAATTGTCTTTTACACGTTGCGCCTTTACGAATCGTGTATTATCTTACTACACGTTTCCATCCGCCGCACGCCGCATTCTAACCCTCAAGTTTGAATTTCGCCACCAACCCTTCAAGTTTTAAGCTTTATATTTATATTTTACCCCTTGCACTATTACTTCATTTTTTTACGCCACCACGCCCTCAAGTTTTAAACTTTGTGTCTTTACCCCTTGCACTATCACCCTCTCAAGTTTTAAACGTTGTGTTTTTACTCCTTGCACTATTACTCCATTTTTACTGCCACCACCCCCGTAAGTTTCAAACTTTGCGTTTTTACTCCTTGCATTGTGTTACTCTATTTTTACACCTCCTCAACTTTGAAAATTTCAAAAGGTTAACGGATCTAATTACTAGTTTAAACATATTAGTCACAATAATCTGCACGCAAAAAATATAATGTAATTAACGATTTAATCTCTTCAGTTTATACACACCCATACAAGAAACACTAGCGAATGTTCTCACAAATAATAAATCTTCAATTTAATGGTGATAACAATTTATACCACGGCATGGAACGTTTTTGAGTTCTTTTATATCCCATGTACGTGGTAAGTGAAACTGTAAAATACTTACTGCCTTGATTTCATTCCAATAAAATACGTACATATATAATACAATGAAAGGAGTGAAACAAGGACTAAGACCATGTGTAGTGGTTTACCCAAATAATGCCCCCACCATGGGGCGTTTTGCGACACGTGGCAGTCCAGTCAGCATGGGGCATTATTGGGGGTTATTGCAAAAGTGCCGTAGTGGAAATAATGCCCAATAACGCCCCTTCAATGATTACCCAATTATTTAAAATAAATAAATAAATAAATAAATAATATTTGTTGGAATATTTTTATTGGCCAAACAAGAATGGAATTGGTTTACCCTATGCACAATTCAGCGTTATAATTAAAACGCCAAATCACTTTTTTTTCAAAAAAATGCCAAATAACGCCCTACGTAATGGGGGGGGGGGCGTTTTTGGGCGTTATTTTTGAAATTTAAAAAAAAAAACGCCCCACTACACATGGTCTAACAAAGGAAACAAGATATCCTAAAAATATTCACAATATCTACAAAATACAAACCAATAATATTGATGAAATATTATCGGTTAACACGCCCCGCAGTTGGAGCCGAAGGTAATCGAAGGCACAAATTAGATCGAATTCGTTGAAAAAGATGCTTCGGAAGGCCTTTGGTAAAAATGTCGGCATATTGATAATCGGCAGGAACGTGTAAAACTTAGAGGTGCCAAGTCGGACCTTTTCTCGGACAAAGTAAATATCCATTTCAATATGTTTCGTTTGTTGGTGTTAAACTGGATTTTCAGCAAGATAAACAGCCGATATATTATCGCAATAAACAATGGTAGCATGTTGAACAGGAATACGGAGTTCTAGTAGGAGATTGCGAACCCAGCTGAGTTAGGCTACAGTGTTAGCAACGCCTCTGTATTCCGCTTCGGCACTGGATCTAGAGATGGTAGATTGTCTCTTAGAAGACCATTAAATCAAATTGGGACCCATATAAACACAATATCCGGAGGTAGACCGACGAGAGTCGGGACACCTTCCCCAATCCGCATCAGAATAAACAGTCAATTATAGGATGGAGAGGGAGAAATCAGTAGGCCTTGAGATATGGTGCCTTTGATATAACGAAGTATCCGTTTCAGAAACTGAAAATGTGGTTCCCTAGGAGCATGCATAAACAAACAGACCTGCTAAACTGCATAAGATATGTCGGGTCTGGTTATGGTGAGGTATTGTAAAGCACCAGCCAAACTTCTATATAAGGACCCATCTGATAATAAAACTCCACTGTCGGCACTAAGTTTGGAACCCACTTCGACAGGAGTGTTAACCGGGTTACAATTCGACATGTTCGCATGGGTTAAAATATCGGCGGCATAAGTAGACTGTGATAAGAACAAGCCTGATGACTATTTTTGAACAGCTATACCAAGAAAGTGGTGCAAGTCACCAAGATCAGTCATTTTAAATTCAGTTGTTAAAGACTTGATGATACGTTGTAGTAGGGCGTCACAAGAAGCAGTTAGGATTATATCATCTACATATAAGAGTAAGTAAGCCATATGAGCACCATGTTGATAAATAAAGAGAGACGTGTCGCACACCCTACTTTTGAAGCCACATTTGGTGAGATAGCCTGCAAAGCGTTGGTACCACGCCCTGGGGGCTTGCTTCAAACCATATAAAGATTTTTTTAGTTTGCACACATATTTTTGGTTTGAAGATGATGTAAACCTGGGAGGCTAAAACATATAGACAGTTTCTTTAGGGTGGCCGTGTAAGAAAACGTTTTTCACATCCAGTTGATTAATGGACCAACCCTTAGAAACGGCTATGCTGAGAACTGTTCTGATGGTAGTGGGTTTAACTACCGGACTGAACGTCTCGTCACAATCAATCCCAACTGTTTGACTTTTACCGTTGACAACAAGTCTAGCTTTATGGCGTTCGAGTGTACCATCGGCGTGGAACTTATGTTTAAATAACCACATACAACGAATGATAGGCGTGTCAACGGGTTTCCGTACAAGTTCCCACGTGTTGTTAGCCAATAGAGCTTCATATTCGTTAGTCATGGCATGTTTCCGGTTCGGGTCGGTGAGTGCAGTCAGATGTGACTTGGGGAGAGGAGAGATAGATGGTTAGCTCTCGGTGTGGAGGGAAAACTAGGTACGGGGTTTGAAAATACCAGATTGTGATCTGGTTTTCATTGGATGGGTGGGAAGAGGTTTGACAACAGGTGGTGGATGTGCTGGGGAAGTGGTGTAAGGTGCGGGTGTGGGAGAGGCATGAGTTGGGCTAAGATGGTGTGTTGGGCCATCGAAGTGGGATGGAAGGTGCGATGGGTGTGGGTTTTGCACAATAGGTGCATGTGGGGATGTGTGGTGGGTTGGTGAAGATGTTGGGCCAGAAGTATGTTGTGGGGCAGCAGGCGGAATTGGGCTTGGCGGGGTTGGACCAGTGGCGGGTTGTGGGCCAGCGGCAGAATGCGGGCCATCGGAGGAATGTGGGCCAGGTGGAGGTGTAGGGGAGAAACTGTTAGGATGGTAAATTAGTGGGGTCGGATCTAGAAAAGAATGGGTCGGTGTGGGTTTAGATGTTTTGGCGAATGGGAACAAACTTTCATCAAACGTAACATGACGTGAGAAAAACATTTTCCCAGACCCGCGGTAATTTGCGGGATAGCCGAGAAACACATGCTAAAGAGCGTTGAGTGAGCTTATGAGGGCAGGTGGCCGATGTGTTAGGATAGCACAGGCAACCGAACACGCGAAGATGCTCATATGACGGTTGGCGTAGGTAAAGTAGCGAAATTGGTGTAAGGTTGTTATGTAGTTTGGTGGGAAGGAGGTTATGTATGTAGGAGGCGGTGTGAAGCGCCTCGACCCAAAACGTGGAGGGGAGAGACGCGTGAGTGAGTAGGGTAAACATTATCTCGTTTAAACGGCGAATCATCCTTTCGGCTTTACTGTTTTGTAGAGATGACTGTTTTGTAGAGATGTGTGAGGGCATGAGAATCTAAATTCATTACCATTTTTGGTGGCAAAGTTTTTAAAATTTGTATTATCAAATTAACCTCCCATATCACATTGAAAAGTTTGAATAGGCAAACGAAATTGTGTAGTGACAAACTGGTGAAAGTGTGCAAATTTTGAGAAAGTTTCGGATTTAAATTTTAAAGGATAAACCCATGTGTATTGTGTATAATCATCAATGATAACCACATAATACTTGTACCCCGCATGGCTCAAAATAGTTGACGTCCATAAATCGCAATGTAACATAGCATATGGTAATAAAGTTTGAGACATAGAATCCGAAAATGGCAATCTTTTATGTTTTGATAACCGACAAGAATGGCAAATTAAAGGAAATTTGAGTTTATTGCAGGAAATAAAATGTTTTGAACTAAGAAACTCCATGACTGGTTGACCCGGGTGTCCAAGTCTGTTGTGCCAAAAAGGAGTCTTTGGTAGAGACAAAGCATGCAGTGGCGGAAGCATTTGGTGTGAGCGGGTACAGATCACTCGAACTGTTGTGACGATTCAGGATAGTGCCATCCTTGAAATCCTTCACAGAAAAACCAAATGGGTCAAATTCAATAGAAGTGTAATTATCAATATTGAATTGACGGACAAAAATTAAATTTTTAACGATGTTTGGGTTAAAAAGGACCGATTCAAGGTGTAAGGGCTTAGATGAGATAGTTAAGGTTGAGGATCCCGACCCCAAAACTGGAACTCTATTGCCATTACCAACAATTATTGACGCTATTGGTGCAAACGTAGTAAAATTATCGAGTTTATTTTTATCAAAAGAAACATGAGAAGTAGCACCTGTGTCGAAGTTCCACTGATCATCAGCCTGTTCCATTGAGAGGGCCTGAACCGCATCTGCCAACTGTGTGGGCTGAAGTGTGTCTACTTCAGTGACATGTGCTTGGGCAGAACGCTGGCCCGAGTAGCTGTTGCGTGTGGGCGTGGGCTGCCAAGGCTGAGCCCAACCTTGCGTGGGATAAGGGCAAGGAGGCGGAGCCCAATACTGTTGGGGATCCCAATATGGAGGCCGATACATGGGTTGCTGGGCCTGAGGTGGGTAGTATTGAGGCGGCTGTGAGTAATGGGTGTTCGGGTTTGGGTGCCTGGGCTGGGAATTAGATGGACCTCGGTGTGAGTTGGCACGCCCAGATCGGTTATTTTGATGGCGATGATTAGGCCGATAATCACGAGCAGGAGGCTGATGGTTTTGTGACTCACGGTTAGGTGGGTTTTGGTGGGTCAGGGCTGCAGCGACTAAGGGGGTGGGAGCAACCGCTTCTCTGGCGGCTATTCGCCGCACCTCGGACTGAAGTTGGTCAACCGCATCCTCCCAGGATGGAAGGGATTGGTTGAGAATAGAGACAATTGTGTCATATTCCTTTAGGACGACCTCGAACCAGATGAAGAACTCGTTGATTATCAGTCATAGGGTAGTCGACCGCAGCAAGTTGAACGGATAACTCACGGATCTTTTGACAATAGGCTTCAAGGGTAGGCATAGAGGTGAGTGTAAGATTGGTGAGTTCATGTTGCAGTGCTTGTGCCCTAGACCCCTTGTTGTTAACAAAAAGACGTTTGACCCGTTGCCAAGCCTCGTAAGCGGTTGATTTATCATTCAATACCCGGACGAGCAAATCATCGGAGAGAGTCCCATAAATCCATTGCAGAACGACCGCATCGATCTTTTTCCAGGTGACGAATTCTGGAGAAGTTTCTTCCGGGGCCGGTGAACCGTCGACGTGCCCAAGCACCTCGTACCCTTCTGCGTGAAGCAAAAAGAGTTTGACCCATGAAGAATAAGAGACCTTGACGCCATCAAGAACCCGCACCTTATGCGCAATATTGGTGACGTGTAGACGGGGTGAAGAGCCTGTGTTTTGGGATCGGTTGGGGTGGAGTTCTGTGGATCTACTTTGTCACCCATTTAAGAAGTGTTGATGAAGAACAGAGTACAGAAAAAAAAAAAAAAAAAAAAAAAAAGATGAAGGAGATGGCACAGGAGGCGATCGAAATCAAACCTCAAGCAATGATACTGTGTAAAATACTTACTGCCTTGATTTCGTTCCAATAAAATACGTACATATATAATACAATGAAAGGAGTGAAACTAGGACTAACAAAGGAAACAAGATATCCTAAAAATATTCACAATATCTACAAAATACAAACCAATAATATTGATGAAATATTAGTGCTCTAGTGGTGGCCACGGGTATTTAAGTTCCACTTATGGTGGGCCCGGGTGAGTTTTCCCCTCAAGGTCTCAAGTTCGAGTCTTGATGATAGGGGTTTCTCATTGAGGGGTTTAAATTGGGGATCTATTGTGCGAGGGGGCTCTCTAGCGCAGACCCGGTTAAGACAACGTATGTTAGACCTCCCGACATTCGCGAATAATTCACACCTTTCAAAAAAAAGCATCCAAACTAAGTGTACTGGAATAATTAGGCCTGTAAATTTAAATTTATTTTTGACATCATATAAACCATTTATGTTAGTTTTATCTGATAAAAATTTAAAGTTGACGTACCTCCTGATTACTCTCAATCATTTTATTATTTCTTTCCCTTTCTTTCAAACCACCACTACTAGGCGCCGAATGGTAACTGGTAAGTGCCCCCAAATCAAAATTGGTTGAGGTAGGTGTGAATATATCTGTAAAGTTGCCGCAGCCTTGTATGTGAATAGTTTGTACATCTTTAAAGCTGTTGACAAGGGTATGAGATTCATTTACACCTTTCATCCTCCACAAGTATTTTAGCTTGCTTAATCTTACCACTTTAATCTTTCTTAATCTGCTGTTACTGTGTTTCCCCATTTCACAAACACTTTCGAAGTCGATGTCGAATAACAATTTAATGGAACCACACTTTGTAACTTCAACCTCTTCTAAATGATTCAATAATGGCAATGGATTTCTTGGGAAAAGATTTGTAAGGATGTCACATTCTCTCACTGTAATTTGTCTCAACTTGGAAACATCATCTTTCTCACAAGTAGATTTTTGAAACGGCCATATTTGCTTCAAGTTCTCCATCTTAGAAATATCTAATTTCTCCAACTTAGGAGTCACATCCTAAACAATAATTAAACCTTGTTAGAACGGTAAATAGCATATAACATTAAATTGTAAAATAGTTATAGCTTTCGATATTAAGATAATGTATGTATGTACCTCTTTGTTGAATAATGATTGCATTGGAGAAGTAGTATCTGGATAAATGCTTGTGAAGTTGGGAAGGCCATCAAGTCTCAGCTCCTTCATTTCTGGTAATTGGATAACATTGTCACACAAACTTACCATCTTTGGTAGATTCTCCAAAGACATGAAATTCAACTTCTTTAATGTTACTACTCCAACTCCACTATTCCCACCAATCAATGATTCCAAAACGGGGCACTCGGAAATTGTGAGCCGCTCAAGTTTCTTCAAACCATTTGCTACATCAACTGTAAAGAGGTATGCCAATTCTTCACACTTTGAAATATGAAGGAATCTTAACTGGGAAAATTTTTGATCCAATGAAACATCTTGAAGATGCATCATATACTTCACTTGTAATCGAAGTTCCTCTGTTCTTTCAAATAGGTCCCTGATATTGCATTCTTTAAGTTCGTTGCACTCAGCAACAAGATTTAGTGTGTTTCTGAATGAATATGTTTCATTGTTTTTCAACTCACAACCTATGGATAGCCTGAACCTTTCAAGGTTCTTAAAGGACACATTTTTCAGGTTAGGTTTATTCACAATGAACTCCACCTCTAATGCAAAAAGACCTTGTGAAAGCTTGTCTAATTCATGACAATTGGCAGGTGTAAACTTAACAGGGCAACCTTTAGAAGCTCTCATATAAAGCTCTTCAAGATTGTCCTTCAAGTCTTGTAATACACCTTGATCAATATAAAGGTCAACACATCCAGTTAAATCTAATAACTTTAGTTTTTTCAACTTCCCAATCGCCGATGGCAACCTTCTTATGTTACAATGAATAAGGCTTAGTGTTTCCAAGTTGCAAAGACTTCCAAGAGAGGAGATATCACCCGTCAACAAGCATGAACGGAGACATAGTGTTTGAAGTGTGGTTGAGTGTTCGAATGTCTTCGGAAGGACGGGAATACCCATATTCTCATAAGACACAACCTCAAGTTTTTTCATTATTTTGTCCATATCTTCGGGAAACTTAGAGAGCTCATACCCGTCCATTAAAATCAAAAGTGAGAGGTCTGTGTAGTTAATGTCTGAAGGAAATCCAGACATACCTGCACACTTTAATAGAATTCTTTCATAAGAGTTTTTTGCAAGGCACTCCGTTGCTATGTTATCGAGGTTGGCAATTGAAGCTTGTTTGACTTTTGAAAAATTACTTAAAACAAAAGCACGCACAAGATCATGCATTTTGACACACCCGTTCTCATCACTTTCAGTCAGCAAGTTTGCACGTATGAGATTCTTAACACAAATCTTCATATGGCTTCTCGCTGTTGCCAAAGTCTTGTCATCTTTAAAAAAGCTTAATCCCCATCCGTACCTTAACAAGTCCTCTGTACGAATATTGAAATCATCTGGAAATAAGCCACTAAGAAGAAAAATTGCTTTATCCTCATCCTCTTTGAGATTTTCATAGCTCATCTCAAATATTCTACGTGTGATTCTTTCAAGGTCTTTAAGATCATCTCTCTCTAAACGCCAAAGTGCCTTTTCCCATGCCTCGTCTATGTTGCAGCTAAGAGTTTTGGCAATTGTGACTATGGCAATCGGCAACCCACCGCATTTCTTTACAATATCTCCTCCTATTCTTCGGAGTTTGTCAGCGTCACTATCCGAAGGACATGGTCCCACAGTTCTAAAAAACAAAGTTGTTGCTTCTGTGTCACTTAAAACACGTACTCTAAAAATTGAATCTATACTTACCCCCATCTTATTGCAAACATCTTCAAATCGTGATGTAAACAACAACTTGAACCCATTTGGCAGAGGACTTAGTCCAACATCAATGAGATCGACTTCCTTCCAAATATCATCCATTATTACCAAATTCTTCTTTTGGCCTTGTTGTGACTTCGCCTCAAATATCTTACGAAGACGATCAGCCCTTGCATCTACAGTTGTTTCATCTAAACGCTCACCAATGTATTGTGCAATAGCTTGTTGAAGAGATTTTGGGTCATTGTTTTCCCCAATAACCACCTTCACGACCCAATCGAATGTTCCTGAATCTTCCACAGCCTTCTTTAGCTGTTCCATCATTGTGGTCTTGCCGACACCAGCCATCCCACATAAAGCAATCATCTTTTGGGACTCGTTATTTGATTGAAGGGCTTGCAATGCATCATTGAATACGGAAACTCTGGACTCAAAGTTGTCTTGGGTACCCATGCGAAGCGCTGAAGAGCTGGATGGCTGTGTGGAAGTAGAACCAACCTCAGCAAGAGGTCTTTGCGCATGAGTAAACTGGATTTTGGATTCTCGGTCTTCGAGATCTTTTATCTCCTCGAGAATACCATAAGATTGTTTTCCTAATTTGTATCTCTTTGCCACATTGAAGAACTTGGCCTCTTCTATTAAATTACTTCTTTCATTCAAATTTTTGACGTCATCTAACCATTTCCTTTTTCTATGAGGTTGAGTTGATCTGTTTTCTCGAATATCTTTTTCCATGTGATTCAGTTGGTCCAGTTTCTTCTTCATATCTTCAATATACTCTGTGGAGTATACCAAGAAACCCACGTGTTTCTTTACAGATTCAACAATAAGACTTGCAAACTCCATTTTCTAAAACTGCAGTTTTAAACAAATAATAAAAATTATCAAGTAACAGAGTGAAGGAACTGTATTTACCAAAGCAATTAGCTACTTTTATATTATTACTCCATTAGATTACGAAACTAATTATTTTTTCACTAAATTACATTTTTGTTTAAAATAGATGGTTACCGTCTAAAGGGTGTTGCCTCACATAAAACTCAAATAATGGTACAAATTATTTTGGATTATACGCATAGAATATAAGCACTAAAAGAAAAAAAAAACTCAAAATTAATTAGTTAATAAATTTAATTTTCTAATTACTCTTAATCAGTTTCTAATTTATGTCGATAAATACTAAATTAAGTAACTGTTTTAGGTATTTGAGAACCATTTTTCTTTTTTCATTTGTTAAATCACACACACACTTATGGTCATGATCTGGGACCTGGGTTGACTTTAATTAGTCATTTCAAAACACAGACACACTTTGTATCTTCCTGCTTCTTTTGTTCAAAACAAAGATCCACGAAATATTCTGAAACCCGAACATATAAAAAAATGAGAAGGAAAGTGGATCTCATTTCAACATGTGGTTGGGTTCTACATGAAAAGCAAACACAAACCCGACCCGTTCGCCAGGCCTAAACAAGATAAACTATTTGGATTACACACAGAAAATAAGCATTAAAGATAGTGAAGAAAATTAATGAATAATTATACTTCTCTTAATTGGAGGTGAATAGTATAGTAAATGAATAATAGATAGATAGATAAAGGAGAGAATAATACCTGAGTGAGTGGTCTGTCGCTACTTTCTCTTCTGATCTTCTACTTGTTCAAGGAATCGGAATTTGTATGTAGGGAAAGATTATGATGAGGTCTGAAGAAGAAAGCAAGCCCAAATGGTGGAGTCTTTGCAACTTTAATCTGAAAAGTCATTCATATATCATTTTTTAAAGTCTTTTTTATATTTATTTTATATACAAATGATGTTCGTTTTCTCGAATTTCATAGTTGTAGCTGACACGGAACCTACGTGTTAAACCTTTATTTAAATTTCTAATTAATTAGCTATAAAAATATTTATTAAAAACTACTTTCACCTAACCCTTGTAAGTTGTAATTATATATATTATAGACAGCGTGGTTTGTAACTGCTGTCAAATTAAATCATCACCGTCAGATCTTTCAAATATATCATCCTGACCATTCAAACTCACTAAAATAACTGAAAAACCGGCAGTTATCGGCGGTTCCATGCTTCTCTCCTGCTCCGTATTTCCAGCCGTATTCCCAGCGTAGGTTATGTACCACTCCCCTAAATAATGACAGTTCCCCCTCAACACATAAACCCTAATCGCCTTCTTCTCCTGTATACGATCTTTTCCAAATCAATCTACTGTTACCAGGATCAATTGATGCTTCTTTAGTCGTTCATCATCGACCATCGTATCTTCAACAGTTTTGAGCCGATGGGAATTTCACAAATCATCAAGTGGGCTCTTGCGTGTGCTCTTTCTCGGTTCTCTTCGGTAACGCTAAGAAAATCCCATCTCAATTTCTGGTTCAAGTTACATTTTTTTTTCTAAATTGCTTCATTAATTTGCAATACCTTAATCATAGTTATCACACATTCACAAAATTGGGTTCGAGATTAAGCAGAAAGTGCCAAAGTTTTAACACACAATTTATTATTTTTGAGAATTATGTTGAAAAGATTGATTTTAGCAACAATGGTCTTTCAACTGCTTAATGGAATGCATGTGTACAGATATCGGGTAACAAGTGGAGAGGTGTTATTCATACGTGGTGAAATTATGTCTCTGGCTCAGGTAATAAAATGAATTGCTACCATTAGAAAACCATATTTCATTAGTCATGATTAGAATTTATATATAATAAACAGACAGGAGTCTAGGGCAGTTGGTAAATTAGTGAATTATCACTTTATGACAATTTAAATGTGCAGCTTTCTCTCGAACATTGGCATTTATTTATGGTCTAAATAGTCGATTCAGATGGCGCGTTTTCTCTTATCATGTTTGCACAGTCTTTTTATTAGTTTCAGTTTCTAAACGTGTGTATATATTTAGTAATATGTTTGATCTTTTTTTTCAGGCTATCGGATGGCTACTGACCGTGCTCACAGAACATTGCTCGATTGGGCCAAAGATAATAATAATGATGTGAGTTGTGATTGTTGACATCGGTTATACCAACTCACCATTTCAAAATGTGATTGTGCACATATAGTTTTAGTTTGGACCTTTCAAAATTGAGCATGTTTATTTTCATTTTAAAGTTAAAACGCTCAGGGGCACAAATTTGGATATAAGAGCAATGCCAAAAGGGGGCATGCCTGCTCTTCCTGTTCAGACACACCTGGTGCGCTTCTATGGGCATAGTGGCGACAAGAGCTTATCACTTTCATGGCCTAAATATGAGGTTTGTATTATAAAACTTTTCATTAACTTTATTTAAAAAAACACACAGTTCACATTGTTGAATAACCGTTCATAAATATGCAAATCCCAGTTATAGTTATGCTTAATTATAGGGTATCTCTTTCTTAATCCGGGTATTTTATGTGATAATGATAGTCTGGCAACGCTGTTAGCCATTGCGTTGTTGAGGATATGGTATGGGTATAGGAATTTGCCCCGATCTCGATTATTCTAAGTTTGATTAAATAAAGTTTTTAGGTCATAACAGATTTTTAGCGTATAACATGGCGGATATGGAAGAATCAGTGACTCCTGTATTTGCCTCCCTTCTCAAGTCTGGCGTTCAGGTTTTTCTTTTCAAGTGAGTTGCCCTTTTATCTATGTTTTTTTAATTGATTTGATCTTGAATACTCAAAATTATAACCTATAGCAATAATAGAACATGACAAGATGGTAACAAGATATGCTTATGTTGCTTAATGTATTAATGATTACAGTCTAAAGATAATCAAATGTTCAAGTGTTTAACAAAGTTTGATTTATATGAATTCTTTTATAATAAAAACGTCAAAAGACACCATTTTGTGTGACATTTAGAAGCAAGTGTGCTCAAATACCATTAATATTTTTGTTTAACTCTTTTAGTAGTGATCAAGATTCAATCCTCCCTTTAAGTGGAACACAGGCGATGGTCAATGGCTTGGCTAAACAATAATGGTTGGCCACAACTATGCCATACAGGGCTTGGTTCAGTGACAGCCAGGTTAGTTCAGCTATATTGTTGAAATTCATGTTTTTCTTGACTAATTCTACAAATAATATGTTGTTAGAATTGGCAAATATGTTGAGTAGCGAGTCGGGTCTAAAAAGTTTTTATAAACCAAAGTGATTCAAATATTTCAAACCTTGTAATGTTTTATTGTTATTGTTGGGTTTGACAACAACATTTTTTATGTTAGTTTTTTTTTATAAATAATTAGCATGTCAAATACGACTAAATTACTATCATAATAAAAATAATAATCTAACTTAGTGGTATTTACCTACTTAAATTCTTATCATAATCACTTGACCTAAATGTGTAGGTTAGAGTAACTTTATATTAAGGTTGAATGTTAGATGTTTATTTGTGTTTTTATGCTTATTTTTTCATTTTTATTTAAGCAAAACGAATTTTGTTTCCAATATGATTTGAGTTAGTGTTAACATCATGACGTTAATACTCTCGTCCACCGGACGGGTAAAGTACTAGTTTTAATAGGATATTGTATCAGTCTCCAATAATTGCATTTTCATGTATAAAATATACAAGACTTTGACAATTAATTATGGTTTACACTATTCTCACTTCTTATATCTAATTTTACATCCTTTTTCACTTTATCACTCTATATCTTAGGTTGGACGGTATGGCCCGTCCTCAGCCCCGGCGCCGGCGTCACCCCATCCCCCCCCCCCCCCCGGTCACCGTCCTCTCCGTCTGTTTCTCGACGTCCAGGACGGACCAAAACATGTGGGCCCCCTTCTTTCTTCTCGGCGACGGCTCCGTCACCCCATCCCGCCCCCTCCGTCTTCATCCCGTCCCGTCTTCATCTCCGTCACCATACCTCTTAGCCTTATTTTCCCAACCCTTTTGGATTTTTGATTTTCGAGATCTTTTATCTCCTCGAGAATACCATAAGATTGTTTTCCTACTTTGTATCTCTGTCTCGCGTTGAAGCATCCGGTTGCTTCTATTATATTACGTCTTTTATTTAAATTTTTAACTTCTTGCAGCCATGGCTCCGCATGGGCAGGTACTACTTCTGTGTCTACAAGTACCTTGTCCTTTTCATCTTGAACTTTTTTTCTTGTGACTTCTAGTTGATCCATTTTCTTGTTCATATCTTTAACATACTTTGTTGAGCATACCAAGAAACCCAAGTGTTTCTTTACAGGGACCAACAAAGATTCAACAATAGGACCAATAATTGGACTTACAATAGCATCCATTTTTCAACACTGCAGTTTAATAAGCACAGTAAAAAATGATCAGTAATAACATGTAGGAAGTGCAATTACCAAAAGAAGAAGTTACTCGTGTATTCATGACTCCATTTTTCACTACAATAGTTTTTTTTTAATTGGTTGACTCGGTGTAATTTTTATTCGTGCAAGACGGCTGCCTGACACACACTCATTTGTCCTGAAAAAAAAAAAAATACAATATTTCCCTCATTAAAATTATAGTATTTCCCTCATTTTAGTTTTTTATGTAGCAAAAGTATGATAGTGTTTTGTTTTAATTGGTTGACTCGGTGTAATTTTTTGAGATCGTGTTATGAGTAGTATGTACAAGTAATCGAAACACAGACATACATGTTACAAGAGAGAAATATTCGACTTAGCGCCCCGCAACGCGGCCGGGGCAAAAATAGTTACATACAAATGGTCACATATTTGGTTTTATAGAATTCATTTTTGTTTTAAAAAATGTTTAGTGTTATGAATCATCATTTTCATATAATGTGGATGACAAGTTAAAGAATGTGGATGACAACTAGATTGCTTCACTATAAATGGGACACACATCTTCTACATTCAATGCACTAATCTCTACACAACAATAGCCTTGCTTCATATCTTTCAAGTTCATTTTTGAGTTTTAATCAAGAGAAATATTAGATGTAATATGATTGTGATAGAAGAGAAGAATAGAGAAAGATATATAAAAGGAAGTTTTGATCTCAATTTCTTAAGTTTTATAACACGTTATCAGCACGAAGCTCTAGCCAAGCACGAGGTTCTAGCCAAGGAAACGTTCAAGCAATTATAATCAAAGTAAGTGTTTGATTAATTTATATAAACTATAATTGTTATGATAAACGTAATATTTCTTTTATACCATGGGATTGTTTTCCTTTAGGAGACTCAGTTATCCAGACACTCCTATCATAAAAACATCTAAATCCCATACTTAATAATAAAATGAGTACGAGATACCTATTGCTATGGGAATATAATAACTATGGGACTACTAATAATCTAAATCAGTGCAGAGAACCTCATACTATGGATATATAATAACTTGGGACTACTAACAATCAAAATTTCTTTTATGCACCTAACATTTACATTTATGTTGTAGGTCCCTCTCGAGGATGAGATAAAACCTTATCCTTGTTATATCAAACACACTAGCGAGTGCGGAATCCAAGCTAGCATGCAACCGAGAATGTATACGAGAACAAGCACAAACACAACACACAAGATTCACCGATTAACACCACATGTATTAATACGAATGAAGGGTCCGGTTACAAGCTCAATGTTTACAGAAGTATTCTATAAACTCTCAAAGTGTGTGTGTGCTCTCAACAGAATGCTCTCTCTGTTTCTCTTGTGTCCGTCTATGTCTCACTTTTACACCTCTTACTGAACACAACACACTACATGGGTATTTATACCCGACACAGCAGGTCTGGTCGGTCCCTCTCGAGGATGAGATAAAACCTTATCCTTGTTATATCAAACACACTAGCGAGTGCGGAATCCAAGCTAGCATGCAACCGAGAATGTATACGAGAACAAGCACAAACACAACACACAAGATTCACCGATTAACACCACATGTATTAATACGAATGAAGGGTCCGGTTACAAGCTCAATGTTTACAGAAGTATTCTATAAACTCTCAAAGTGTGTGTGTGCTCTCAACAGAATGCTCTCTCTGTTTCTCTTGTGTCCGTCTATGTCTCACTTTTACACCTCTTACTGAACACAACACACTACATGGGTATTTATACCCGACACAGCAGGTCTGGTCGAAGGATCAGACAGATTGATCGAAAGATCATCTGTCGACCAGAAAGCCCATCGAAAGATCACATTCACCACGAAGGATGATATCCTTCGTGGTCTATCCTTCGAGTTCATCCATCGAAGGTTATGTTTCGAACTCATCATCATCGAAGGATATAAGTAATCCTTCGATGACCATCCTTCGACTCAAACATCTTTCCACCATGTGCTAACTGTTTGGCCAAGTCAAACCAGGAGGATGGTTGACTTGGTCAAACTTACATCGAACGCACATTGTAACAAACTAAGACGTAACCCAGACTAACATAAGACATCGTTTTGTATCATGACGAAATACAGACAAAGTACAGACACAAGTGCACCAACAAACTCCCCCTTGGCTGTAGCTTTGTCTCGATCTTCGTGTCTTCAAGTCTTCAAGGCCGAGTCGAACCGAACCGAGTCGCGTCCACACAAAGTGCATCAACAAACTCCCCCTTGGACGCTACTCGTGATGGTTCGTCTTCTATGTCTTTCATGTCGGAGGATCTTCAAAGTTTTCACGCGTCGTAAGCAGAAAGTGTATCAACAAACTCCCCGTTTCATGTAGAAAGTGTGTTGACAAACTCCCCCTTAGATTGAACTCTCCATTGAGTCATGCTCGTGAATCGTTGACTTGTCAATTCTTCAGATCCTTGTAGTGTTGATGAAGGGACAGCGGCAACTCGATCATCTTATCCTTTGAGTGCCTCCACTTCGTGTCTTCATTCCAAAGCTTTTCATCGAACATGTTCTCCTCGCCTTTAGCATCTGCACATGCAAGAAAGCTAAACGCATAATGAGAACAACCGCTTGGAATATAGTTAACATTTAAACTAATGACACATATGAGATCAAATCTCAAACAAACACCAACCGACAGCAGTTTGAAAGTTTAGAAAAATATTCATTTTAATCCTTTAACTTTCAAAACTCGTTAACTTCGACTGTTTATGAAGATGCAATTGTTTTCCAGCTTACGATCAGGATTTTGGTAGGATAGACTCGAGTTCCAACATCAGTCAATCAAAAAATAAACTAGAAGAAAAATCTTTTTGGATTTTATAAAGTTTATATTAAAACACACCTAAAATCTTTTTGAAATTTTCATATTTCAAATGTAAAGACGGAAAGCAATAAATAAATATATACAAAGATGCATAAACAGAAAACATTAAATAAATATTTACAGACATTCTTTTTACGAGTTTCGAGGGTAAGAGAATCATATCAGTGTACGGTCATGCCAAAACGCTCTTGTTGTTCTTTTAGTTAACATTAAGATAAGCATCCTATAACGATTATCGGTATTGTTGTCCACTTAAGCTCAGTTTATCATTTGTAATCATGGCGAGGGGATACGTTACGGTATAATTTATACTTACCGACCGGTGTTCATCCACATCACGACACATTCCCGTATCAAGGTATGCACGAGGATTCATCTTACCGGTGAGTATACCGATTATCATCTGTTTGACCGTATATGATGTGAGATTCTCACTTATTTTGATTGAAAACAAGCCCTATGTGATATAATCACTTATTGATGAGGAACTTGATTTTCGAATGCATGAGGGCACAGGAGCAAGTTCGTGAACAGGTCAGTACTTTCGTACAGCAGAGAGACGAACTTGACACCCGGAAATAATTTGTGATATTTTATCACTTATTTTGAGGGACATGTGATTGTTGATCACTTATTGAGGTCGAATGCAATATGTACACGTATGTATAGTATCATGGAAGATCTAGACTTGCGTCCCCGTTATTTTTCGGTAAAAGATACAACCATGATACCCAGATGATAAGCAGCATAAAGACCGAATATCTCAGAACCTCGGCAATCTCTCAAACGAAATTTCGGTACTAAGACCATATGCCAATGAATGGTTCCCACCCAGTCTTCAGTCGATTTAAGTTTATATCACCCTGCACACTTTAAAATGATTGTGAGCCTACCGATACATCTTATATAGAGCTGCTTATCGTTTTTTCATTTTAGGTTTAAAGAGGTTTAAACAGACCACTGATGTACTATCATTTTCTCTTTTGCTCGCCAGGAAACTCATTTTTGTTTTTCTATTGTTTTTGTGTTTTTGAACTTTTTCAATGTTTTTGGATTTTCAAATTTTGGATTTACTCCCCCTAAAATCAACAAACTAAAATAAATTTAAAACACAAAGGTATTTACAAAAATGATTTTCCGATGTTGGTTAACTCATGTTTTACCTCAATGCCGTTTACCAAAATTAAGTTGTAATCAGAAATGATTTAGCGAATTTTGGAAAAATCAGTTGGCATGTCGGTAAGCGGTGCGGACCATGACAACATTGTCTGGCCAAAGAGTGCTGTGCGAGATAGTAATTCACAAAGCAGCTTAATAATCGACAAGTAAAAGAGAGATTAGAATTTTAAAACCGTATCCTTCAACTGCTTCATGCATTGACAGGAAACTGAGTGCTCTCCCAAACTGGATATCCACCCGGTGTGGATTTCAAAGTCGATTTTGTAGCTACTGAAATCTCTTGACAGCAACAAGATCAGAAACCTTTGGGTCCGGCTGGTCGTCCACATTGCACCAGCGAAGGTCTTTGTCTTTCTCTTTCAGAAGTAGTGTGCGGTTGTTCAACCCATGCCAAGGCGTCCGCACACCTGGTTGGTTTGTTCAACAAACACATTTTCTTCAATCACACCACGAAGAAATGTACACTGCACGTTTATCTTGTAGATTGAACTTCAGACGTGCTGCAGGTGCGTACATTTTGATTTGAATCTATCCCGGGGACCCGATCAAAGCCTTGAACATTCACATTTTTGAAATGATTTTCATTTTGTCGAAGCTTCCAATTTCTTTCACCAAACATTTCTTTTTCCCTTTTCTCTTCCTCTCCATCAAAGGCAACAATTTCTTCTGTCGCCTATCTTGTGCAAGGACGCTCCACTATCAACAATCTTACGACTATCGAAAGTTCCTCCTGGAATATCCTACACACTCACTCAGAGATTAGTCGGAGAGAGGGACCCAAGCCTTTGTGGACTTGGGTCGTCCTTGATCATCAAGAAAAGTGATTTCAATCACTTGATGATTAGGAAAAAGAACCTGTGGTGCTCCCCCTGACTGAATTACCTGTTTTTGTTTCCAAGCTGTTTGTTCTTTACCAGTATTTGCATTAATTGTTTTAGCATTTACTGGTTTTACAGTTTTAGGTTTTGCTTGAACAGGTTTTTCTTCTTTGACCTCTGATTTTAAGGCCCTTTCAATTACCTTTTGATTCTTTTGTTTTAACTTCTTTTCCCTTTCTTTCAAGACACGAGGGTCTTGTTTCGGGGAAAATGATCGTTTTTGGTAATTGGTTTCTTGGGGAGCACTTGTTTTTGCCTTTAACTTTTGCAGGTATGGGCAGTATCTTACAATATGCCCAATTGTGCCACACTCAAAGCACATTCTCCGCTCTACAAACCTCGGAGAAACACGTTGATGACCAGACTGAGAACCAGACAATGAACTTTGTGATCTAGATGTGCTTGGACCTAAATCACATCCGTTGGTGTGTTGGGTGTAATTATTCTGATCATTTCGTTTTAAAATTCTAACTTGTTTTATAAAATCAAGGTTAGATTTATCCTGAAATGTTTCAAGTTTGTCTGAACCCGTGGATCCAACAAAGTTCACTTTCGGTTCTCTTTTCTTAACAGGAGCTCTTTTGTTTTGCACCCATTGTTGTTGAACCTTAGGTGCTTGAACATTCTTGTTCTGAGCCTTCTTTCCCTGTACCTTACCCTTTCCGGAGTTGACTTGTTGTTTTCGCTCAACTTGTAGTTTTTGGTTTCCGTACTGTTTTCTAATTTGTTCACACGGAATTGGATCACATTGAGTGACAGTAACTTTGCCACCTTTGTTCCCCAAAAACTTATCAGTACATCCTTCAAAAATTTGCTCAATTAAATCTTGATTTACATTTTTAATTGGAAAATCTTTGTTAGAGTAAATTTTGTCATCTCCTTTGAGCGTGTACAACAAGTTACTTCCTTCAAAACTTGATGCAATCGACTCCATTTCTTTTGTCATTTCAGTCTTACTCGGTTTCACTGGTGGATCACACAGGATGTGATTCTCGATTGGAATATCTGTTGTAACCGAGTTAGACTGTTGTTTCACAATCACTTCAGATTCATCATCCGAAGAATCAGCATCCTCAACAATGGGAGGACTCTGTTCCTTAACACATGATGAATCTGTCACATTCTCAGATTCAGATTCAGTTTCAGATTGACCCGAGGATGATGTACCAGTTGTGAACCCGAGGCCTGCTGCAAAATCATCTAGATTGAGTGGCACAGTAGGTTCAAAACGGGGCATATCCTCGTTATCAGGCAATTTGGAGTAATTGTGATTCATTGGGGGAGGACATGATTTGAATCCCATACACTTCTTATCCCCATTTTTCTTTTGAACATCAATAATGTGATCCAATACATAGCGGGAATTGGAATAACTTTCCAATTTCTGCTTGATTGTTTCACATTCACATCGAGCGGTTGCCAATTCTACCATCTGCTTTTCAATTGTGTCTATAAGATCATTGTTAGCATGTTGTTTTCGCAAAACAGCTTTTTGTAATTCTGAAACATCATGTCTTAATGACGCAATTGTTGTTTTAAATTCCTTTTCATTTCTGGTTAAAAACACGTTAGCTTCAGCTGCTTTAGAAAGATCTACAATCAGTTCTTGATTGTGTTTGGATAGGATTTCAATCTGACTTTCCTGTTCAGCATATTTAACATTTAAACTATCACAATTTTCACAGCTAACTACAGTGGGTTCATCGACACATACCTGACCTGATGAACTGTCGACATTAGCCATAAAGGCTGAATGGAGAGAAGACGAAGAATGAGCAGTTTGATCCACCAAATTAGATCCTCTTTCAGTTACTGCTGCAGCTTCCTCCAAAAGCTCATCAATATCTGCATCGACTGACCCACGTGATGTCTCATCCACATGATCATTTCCTGAAGTGGAGGATTCTTCATCTGAGCTTCCACTATAACCAGAACTTTCTTCATCTTCAAAAGATGCAACACCATTGGTGGAAGATTCTCCACCACTGGCGTGCTTTAAATCCTTTACTACTTCAGCAAAACATGCTGTTCCACCATTTCCTCCTTCTCCAAGCTGAAGCGACCAATCACAACCCTCATCTATTTGAACCACCAGCCCCCGGTTGGCATTTGATGACCCTGCTTGGCCTTGGTTGTTGACTGGTATCAACGTTCGAACATTGTTCCCGTTCTGGTTCTGCTGGTTGCCTTGATTTCTGAACGGATTTTGATTTCCATGCTGAGCTGGTCTTGTGCATTCCCTTTTGAAATGACCCCGTTCACCACAGTTAAAGCACGTTACAGCTTGCTTGTCGAACCCATACTTGGTGTCTTTCTTGCTATCCAAGTTGGTTCTCCCCGTCCTTTCCATAAACTCCTTTGCTCTTCGAATTGCACTAGCAAGAGCCCATTTGATATCCATCATCTCAAACTCTTCTTTATCCACTTGCTGATAATCTTCATTGGTTAGATTGATATTCCCAATCTGACCTGCAACTAATCCACTATAAGCACTAACCAAGGTATTCAACATCTCCATATGCTCCTTGGCTACTTCGACACTGACTTTGGAGAAGTTGGAAGTGTCTAATCTGACTGTGTTAGGATTGGAAGTGGCTTGAAAGTTTAAAGAGTTTCCATAAAACCCTTGCTGTTGCGGTTGTTGCTGCTGAGCTGTCGGTTGCACATTTGGTCTTGAAAACATCGTGTAGGCTGAAGGATCAAACTGATCTGTTGTTGAAGGTCCGGTGTTAGAAACAAAAGCTGTTTGAAGCTTCGCGTGTTGAGAAGCTGGTCTTTCTCCACTGATACCTCCTGCAATCCCAAAGTACATTTCTGGATTTTGAGGAGTTTGTGTTCTTTTTGCCTTCATCTTTTCTTCAACATCCTTATTCTCCAATCTTTGAATTAATTCATAAACGGTGATTGTTTCTAAAACACCATTTTCCTTAAGAATTTCAAGATAACTGCTCCACTTTGCTGGCAAGCTATCAGCGAATCTCTTCACCAATTCTTGTGGAGTGGCAGTGACTTTAAAAGCAAACATCTCGCTCAACAAGTGATGGAATCTTGTAGATAACTCTCCTAAAGTCTCATTCTCCAAACACGTAAATCCTTCAAACTCCTTCTTCAGTAATTCTTGCTTGATCTTTCTTGATTGAGCATTTCCTTCACAAAGTAACGTGAGCATATCCCACAAGCTTTTAGTAGTCGTGCAGTAAACAAACTGGTGGTAAATGTCTTTATGAAGAGCTTGTGTGAGAATCATGAATGCTTTCTTTTCTAACTCAAACTTCTTTTTATCTTCTTCAGATAAAGTGCTGTAAGTTTGTGGATTAGATCCTGCAATTTCTAACTCATTTTCAAAGGCTGTGAAGAAGCACATCCATAGATCTTGACCTTGTCCCTGAACATAAGTTCTCAGCCTTTCTTTCCACCATCCCCAATCATTGATGTGATTTAACTTTGGCGGTTTTGTGCTTGTACCAGTTTCACTGTCGTTCTGCATCATAGATTGAATGCTGCTGTTTTGATTTGTGACCAGTGCCCATTGATTTGCAGTGATCATTGCAGCTTGAGGTGGGACAATAGCTCGCATCCATGCCGTTTTGTCGAAATCTGACGTAGATTGCGTAGATTGCATAGCTGATGATTGTGGAGTCGAAGTTATTTGAGTCCACGCGGTTGGATCCCACTGACCGTTTGTTCCCATTTTATGAAAATTAATATATTAAGTGAAAATTGATTTAAAAATGAAAACAAGTTTTCTGTTTAAAAATAAATTTTCACAAACTATGTTAATTTCAAATGATAACACCAGCCGAAAGATCCTTGATCGAAAGACCTGAAAACACAAACTGTTAAACTAAAACAAACAAGGATCGAAAGATCAAACTTTGTTCGAAGGATCAACAGTGTTCGAAAGATAACTGTTGAGTTTCGAACAATGTTTTCGAAAGATTCTCCAACGAAGGATCCTTATCCTTCGAAAACGTACTGTAGACCGAAAGATGAACACGAAAGATGACTTCGAAAGACTTCCCAATCGAAGGATCCTAGTCTTTCGAAAATGAGCAGAAGACCGAAAGATATATGTTTCGAAAATATTTCTTGGACCGAAAGATAAGTCTCACACTTCGAAGGATGCACGAAGGATGACTATCTGTCGAACCTCCTTTGGTCGAAAGATGATCTTTCGACTTCGAAGGATATCTTTCGAACAGCTCTGACACGGTTGACAAATGAGACAGGTTGGTGAAAAAGTTGACGGGTTGGTGAGAACTTTCGGCAGAAAGTATGTTCAGACCATATCTTGCAGGTCTGAATATGCAGGTCTTTCACCAACCGGGTAATGATCCCAATATTTTAATCAGTTTACAACTTCCAAAGCACAAACAAGTTCCAATATTCAAATTTTAAGATCAAATGTGTAAAATATCAAGAACACTTAAGTTATCGGTTGAAGATAAGAAGAACAAACCCAGAAATATGAATATTTCTGCAAACCGACAACAAACCGAAACCCGATTTTAACAAGTTTTTCAGAAAATATAAACTACAAACCCCCGGAAAACACCCGAAAACACTCGGTTTTAACAAGGAGAAGAGCCAAAGCTCTGATACCACTTGTAGGTCCCTCTCGAGGATGAGATAAAACCTTATCCTTGTTATATCAAACACACTAGCGAGTGCGGAATCCAAGCTAGCATGCAACCGAGAATGTATACGAGAACAAGCACAAACACAACACACAAGATTCACCGATTAACACCACATGTATTAATACGAATGAAGGGTCCGGTTACAAGCTCAATGTTTACAGAAGTATTCTATAAACTCTCAAAGTGTGTGTGTGCTCTCAACAGAATGCTCTCTCTGTTTCTCTTGTGTCCGTCTATGTCTCACTTTTACACCTCTTACTGAACACAACACACTACATGGGTATTTATACCCGACACAGCAGGTCTGGTCGAAGGATCAGACAGATTGATCGAAAGATCATCTGTCGACCAGAAAGCCCATCGAAAGATCACATTCACCACGAAGGATGATATCCTTCGTGGTCTATCCTTCGAGTTCATCCATCGAAGGTTATGTTTCGAACTCATCATCATCGAAGGATATAAGTAATCCTTCGATGACCATCCTTCGACTCAAACATCTTTCCACCATGTGCTAACTGTTTGGCCAAGTCAAACCAGGAGGATGGTTGACTTGGTCAAACTTACATCGAACGCACATTGTAACAAACTAAGACGTAACCCAGACTAACATAAGACATCGTTTTGTATCATGACGAAATACAGACAAAGTACAGACACAAGTGCACCAACATATGTTATCTAACATTTATTTATGCACCTAATATTTATATTTATGTTATCCAACATTTATTTTCTAATGTTTAATAACGTTTATTTATGTTATAAAGACTGGCCTAAAAGCATTTTGTGTGATGGAGACTTAGGCTCCTTTTGAGCTCCTTTATTGCAGTTTCTTTAAGAAAAAAAAAAGAAATAAAACAAAACTGGTGGGGCCTATATCATAATAATTCGTTCGAATTATTTCATTTACTGTGCGCTACTGTGCGCGTAGTTGTTATCCACATTCATAATAATTTATTTATTATTGTGCATACTAATTATATATATATATATATATATATATATCCGTAAAAAATGGCTATGGATATTTTATTATAAAATTACCAATTATTAATATCATCACTGTTGTTATCGGAACCATTTAGAAGTGATACTCAGCACGTTATCCACGATACCTACCGAATCTAATATTAGTTTAAACATTTTGTTTGTTACCGAAATTTTCAAACCTAATACAGTAAAACTATTTTCAAGGTGTATCATGGAAGCCTTAACCAAGCGTATTGTGTAAGCTTAATTTTTATCTATATAAGTAACCCACCACTCATGTAAATCCTCAAACCAACTGAACTTCTGATATAGTTCGACACATACCCAAAACAACTCATACTCAAATTCTATTTTTTAAGATCTCAAACAAAGCCCAATATTACTATCATGAGTCTTCAGTTTTCTACTCGTGCACACGCTGAATCTTCAAACGCAGCAGAAATTCGTGCCCAGATCGAAGTCCATAAATTTCTTCAGTTTAGGGATGCACGCACCCATACGAAATGTCTAACCCTCAGGAGGCTTAAAGTTAATACTATTAATAGTATCGACTGGAACATAACGGGGATTCTAGACAAAGATGATCGACTGACGAGGTTACTACCAATTGGTTCACCATGGCGTCGTTTTTTTGATATCTTAGAACCCTCATACGATGAATTTGTATATGAGTTCTGGTCTACTTTTCATTTCACACGAAATAAAAACCTATCTGAGCCCTCTATCGATTTTAGACTCGGTGGAAAAACTTTTAATTTGTCATTATCTGAGTTCGCAGTGCATTTAGGTATTTATACAGAAGAAGAGGTTAGATCACCTATATTTATAAACGCATTAACCGAATATCCTGATCGCATACAAGATTATTGGTCTACACTTACACCAGCAGTGTGGAGTAGAAATAATAATTCAAGAACATTTAGAGATCATCTTTATCAATATATGCACCGTGTTCTAGCCAACACGATCAGGGGGCGCACGTCTAATCTACACAGGGTTAGTGGTACCGATCTCTTCCACTTATACAGTATATTCGAGTCAGTCCATTGTAATATTGCTTACTCTCTTGCTATGTACTTTGAGCAATACCAAACACGTCTCCCGAAAAACCTTATGGGAGGATCATACATAACAAAAATAGCTAAATCTCTAGGTGTCATAAACGATCAGATTATTCAAGAATTATCCCTACCACGATTACCTGGAGTGGTAAGTTTTACCAATATTGATAGAATACCTATTGATATTCCTACACAAACACGATCGTTTCAATCTGAGGCAGCACCAGTTATCCCAGGAAATACATCACAAAATATACAACATCAACTGTCGCAGTTTCCTCCACCATCTTTTTATCAGTTTGATTTATTGTCTCAACAGCAGCCAATACCACCCGTGTTTGAACATATTTCAACTAACACATCTCAAACACAGCATACTCAACCACAAACACCAGGCATCTACCAGGCACTTTCACCTTTATCTTTTGGGCAAGGAGAAATGATGCAACAATCCATATTTAATGATAACATGACATTCCAAGAGTTGTTTGCACCAGAACAACCCATATCACCACTATTACAGCAACAGTCTTCACTACATCCGGAGCAACAACAACAGTCAATTGTTGAAGCCGGACCAAGTACGGTGCCTCTAATAAATCCATTTTTAGATCCAATAAAGGTTGATAAACTAATAAAAAAGAACCGGAAAATGTCAAGACAAATAGAGTGGTTGACGAAAAAGAATGAGTGGCAGGAAGAAATGCTAAGACAAGTAGCTAGTATTATCTCAAAACAATTTACTCCGCCACCACCATCACCTCATGATTCTGATTCTGATTAATTTCAGTTGTATACACAGACAGAGGTCCGCAAACATAACTATATACTAGAATCATTTTGCTACGATTCAATTATTTTAATATATTTATTTAAGTATCTGGATAAGTAGCCATATGAATTGAAACATGTTTACATACAACATTGATATGGAAGATGACACGTGAGCATTGTCATCTCAACAGCAACTCCCATAACAATTAGATGGAACCCACCACCATATTAATAATTACTTCAGTTATAGGTTGCCAACTTTGTTACAAAACATAAATAAGATAAATATTAAAATCTAAATACTCATTAAAAATGAGATAACATACAAAGGAACAGCTATGAACAAATAAATGAATACATAAGTACTAAATAGATGAGGCGGAAGCTCATACATTAATATCGGCAATAATATTAACATTATGCCGGTTAATATTAAAACCGGGTGAATCATCTTCGAAATTTTTTTTCTTGAATAACTTTGAGAAGAAGAGGGTTTGATGTGAAAAAAAAATGAGATTGATAATTGATTATTTATAGTGGTAAATTATAACCGTTTTGTAACGGTTATATTACCGTTTTATAACCGTTGTACAACGGTTATATATATACAACAGTTATATATATATATATATATGTATATATAATAAATGATGTATTAAGGAAATGTTATTTTTGGGAAGTTAGAAAACTGTCAGGTTTATTTGATTCATAAAACAAGTTTATATTTATAAAATATATTAAATGGTAAAGACGAAGCATGATAAACATACAATTTTGGGTTGTACATACATACACACATACAAATGTTTTGTGGAAATACAATGACAAACATATGTATATATAAATTATTCATAAATTAGACGAATAATGCAAATAACGGTTTTGCCTGGGACATTCAAAATTAATAGAAAGAATGGGAAAAGCTAATTACCTGATAGTACAAAGTTTTTAAATAGAGGACGCTCTATTTTTCCCAAAAATCAATAAGGAACTTATTGAGTTTCAAGAATATATATATATCATCAAGGATATGATGGCATGTCAGATTAAGCAATCAAGGATATACTATGATGAAAAGGATTCACATATCATATGATAATCCTAAAAAGGATTAAAGGATACACATATCCTAGCATGATACCATTTAGTATTTAAATCGATGCATCGTCTAAATGGTTATCAATTCGCAACTTGAAGTTTGCACATATGGCTTAGCTAATATAGCAAGAATATTATTCCAGACTGGAAAAAAAAATTTGTTTTTGATAAATTCTAAATTATCAATGATCATTGGAACAAGTATTATTATTGAAACATTTACTCCCCATTACAGTTATTTAGAAACCTAATATTTATCATTTTTGGGTGTGCAATATATATACTGAAATCATTACAACACAACGCACAAAGATGAGATTTAATGACATGTTGGGAATAAATAATATATAGCCATAAATGAGAGATTTCTTATGGGCTTCATTTGCTAATTATAAATTCCAACATGAGGGGGAGATAAATAACAACTAAAAGTGAAATATTTTAAGAAGGAAATTCATCCAAAAAAATTGAAGTTATCATTATATTATCTGTATCCTCGAGTAAAATATCTAAAAGATATTTTAAGAAGGAAATTCATCCAAAAAGTCTTGAATTGCTCCAGTTAAAATTAATGTCCAAGAAGGACAAAGACATATAGAAAATCTTATATATCAGATACTAATACTTTAGCTCGAGTTGATATTACAGACAAGCAAAGGGATAATAATATTAATATGGCTATTGAATCCCGTTTGAAACATGGGAGGCCAGTCGGTTCAAAGGATAAAACATCCTCGAAAAAAGAAAAGCGCTTATAAATGAAATTGACCATAAAGATAAAAATCTTGATCAAGCGGTAAATACCGAAACCTCTCATGAGGAAGATGTTGATGATACTAACAAAGAGATATCAATCAACTATGGTCATACACATATAATATGGAACCGAGATAAAATGGAAAATATGGATGAAATATTTTCATATTCGGTTGCCAGTGAGATTTTTCGCAAAGGCCAGGATTTTGAAAAATAGGAAGTTATTGTATATATGCTTATATTTAACCAAAAAGGAAATCTCACAAACTAGGCACCTAGCTTGGTTGGCTAGGTGCGCGAAAGGGTGTGGCCTAGACCCGGGTTCGATCCAGGGGACGGCCAGTTTCACCATTTTTTACCATACAAATTTAAAAAATTTTCATTAACACGTTGCAAGATGAATTATATTTTCCTTTTTCATATTCTCCTAAGGTGAAACGAAATTTTTGATACACTTGAGGTATGCAAGGTATAATTTATATTTTTACTAACCCATCGAAACAAGTTGGTTAGTTTTTTTGTAAATGCAGGTAATGTAACAAAACACAGTTGTGGATCTTATGATATTTGTTTCCAAAATGGAACCAGAAGTCTCATATGAAGATCATATAACACTGATCGGAAAAAGATTGCCTACCTAAGGATTGTTGTCTATAAAGCTTTGATCAACTTTCAATAAAGATAGAGACAAGTCACATAAATAATACATATTAAAATGAGGGGGAGTACTATACAAGTTGCACTCTTTTTCCCTTAACTAAGTTTTATCCCATTGGGTTTTCTTAGTAAGGTTTTTAATGAGGCAACATACATGATCCAGAAATATCAGGAGATGACTATACACTGCACTCTTTTTCCCTTAACTATGGTTTTGTCCCACTGGGTTTTCCTAGAAAGGTTTTTAATGAGGCAGTACTTAATTACCCCAAAGTTTGCAAAGTGTCATCCAAGGGGGAGTGTTATGAATCATCATTTTCATATAATGTGGATGACAAGTCAAAGAATGTGGATGACAACTAGATTGCTTCACTATAAATGGGACACACATCTTCTACATTCAATGCACTAATCTCTACATAACAATAGCCTTGCTTCATATCTTTCAAGTTCATTTTTGAGTTTTAATCAAGAGAAATATTAGATGTAATATGATTGTGATAGAAGAGAAGAATAGAGAAAGATATATAAAAGGAAGTTTTGATCTCAATTTCTTAAGTTTTATAACATTTAGAATATTTGTCCGAACAAAAGTCAAACTCATTTATTATTTTTAAGGCTGAAAATAAGACCATGCGTTATCATACCGCTCCACACGCAGATCAAGTGCCACATCAACCTGTTGGCGCCCAACACCGCAACACGGTGGCGCGGATGACGGCGCGAGGCACATACCTTGGGGCGAACCGGTGTAAAAACCGAAAAAACCCGAAATCGAACGGTTTACAAAAACCGATATTTTGGTTTCGGTTTTGGTTTTGCCCAAAAACATAACCGAATCGTACACACCCCTAATTTAAACCAACTTAACTAAATAAATATGATTTAACAGTGTTATCAAAAAGAATATTCATCCACTGTTGTTTTATAGTTTATACTACTACTTTTAGAACTAATTGTTAACTGAATACTTACTGAATACATAAAAATAATAAATAGAGTAAATTGCCAAAATTTTCACCGAGGTTTGTGCATGTTCGTCATTTTCATCCAAAACAATTTTTTTGTATAATATAGTCCTTCACTTGTATGATTTTTTCTCATTTTCATCCAAACATTTAATTTGATTTATTTTTTCTATCAAACATTTGGATGAAAATAACAAAAAATCCCAAATATCAAGGACGATTTTGGCAAAAAAAAGTCAGACTTTTGGATGAAAATGACAAAAAATCTCAAAAATGAAGGACTATATGTTAGGATCGGAGGTTCTCATAATTGTATTTGTTTGCTTGATTTAAACATTAAGTACAGCGGAAATGAACAACAAACTTTGTAAACACAATCAAAGAAGAAATAGTTTTGATAAACAAATGATTTGCATTAGTTGAAAGATTACAAAGTCAATCAAAAGATTACAAAGCGTGCTTACAAACTAAGCTCCCCCTCAGCCTGATACCCCATGGTTGGTTGTACAAGATGAAAGGATTGAATTGAGGAGAAGAACTCACTCAAAACGATCAAATGTAACAGTACAGAGTACTGTTCCATTTATAGACAAGCCAAACGACTGAGGCATCTCAGCTGACGTCACCATGAAAGCGACGTCTAACAGCCTAACAACCTGTATCTACTGTTCTTATACAAACACTGCTAAACTTAACCACTGACTATACATAAAACAGATAACATACTAAACTACTGCTCTCTCTCTCTCTCTCTTTACATCAGTGCTTTCCTCAAGGTTGATCAGTCCTTGATTGGGCAGTGCTTTGTCATCAGCAGATTGTACCAGCAGTGCTTAGTTCTCAGCAGTCGTCTGGGCTTCATCAGTAGTTATGAAGAACAGCAGCAGTTGTATACGGGCAGTGGATAGAAGACCATCAGATGTTATAATCACTTTCAAGGGAGAAGACTTAGTGTAAACAGCTGTTTATTGTGAATCCACTGTCATGATCCGGTTTTAGCTTTCATTATCTGTTCCTCTGGTAGGGTTTAATCCCAACAATCTCCCCCTGGAACATATAATGCCAAAACCCTTCATTATTTTGGATCTTTATTTCTCATCAGAAGTTCCTTAGCTTGTCTTTTGAATTCTGCTTCAAAGTCTTTGGAACTTGTGTCATCCTCATCCCTGCACAATGAAAGTTCAAGGAGATCCTGCAAATCTTCAACACTAAGGCCTAGTGCTTCTTTCCTTGATATGTACTTCATCTCACCATTGGATCTGACCAGAGTCAATACATGGGTCTTTTGATCAGAGAGCCACTTTAGTACTTTTGAACCCAATGGGTTTATTGGGAGAGATTTATTTCCTGATGAGCTTGGAGATTTTGGCCTTGAGAAAAATTGTAAAGCAGTATCTTGAACTTCAGACATTCTTTTGAAAGCTTCTTCTATGACTTCATTTGCTGCACCTATATCTTCTGCAACTTCTTTGTCAATTTGATCTTGTGTCTTTTGTTGATCAAGCTCACTGTCTGAGATATCTGCTGAAATATTTGATGATGCAGGTTTGGTGAATACCTTTTTGAAAAGGTTTTGAAGGCTCACTGAACTATCTTCTTTTAGGCCCATTTTCTTGATGGCTTCTGTGAAGTACTCAGCTTCCTTTTCTTTTTCTCCTTCACTGGTCACCAGCTTTCCTTTTTCTTGGTTTTCCACAAGAGTAGGATTATTTGCTGATGTGAGCAGTGTTTTAAGTGCATCTAGTCGTTGTTCCATCTTAGTTTTCCACAAGACTGCCATCCTTCTTTTCTTCAGCCGTTCATAAGCCTCGTCGGTATACTGCTTTGTCCATTTTGCTATGGCTTCAGCAGTATCCACCTTAGCATCTATTAGTTCCTGCTTCTTCTTTTTGTACTCGGATGTCAGATCAGCAATAAGCCTTTTGTATTTGTTCCAATTAGGAGTTGTCTTCTTCTTTCTTGGATCATTTTTAATCCTTTCAATCCTGTTAGCTTCAAGCTTTAAAGCGATCATTGGCCATTCTTCAAACTGTTTTTCTTCAGCTGAGTAGAATTTTTCTTTCATTATATATTCCAGATACTCTTTTCTCATTGCTTTTCGTTGGTCAGCCTTTTCTTTGCTCAGATCTTGTGCATAGTTTTCCATCAGCTTGACTTTTGTGAGCAAAAACTCCAGTTTTTCAGAAATTACATTATCACCTTGATCTTTGCATTCGAGTTTAGCTCGAATCTTTGCTTGCCTTGCTTTCATCTCGAGATATTCATCCATGTCTTCTGGAATTATGAAGCCTATGAGAGAAGGAAATCTTCTTTTTGAAGGATCATCCTCAGTGTAAAATTGTTTCATCTCATTTTTCACAGCTTCTAGTTCCAGTGGATATTTAGCAGCAACAAGATCATACTTTTCATCAGTAGCCTGAGTTGTTTCTCCTTTTCTTTTGTGAAGCTTTGGAGGAGGTTTTGATTGTGATGTAGAAATGATGAGAGCAGTGGTGGATGGTTGACTAACAGCTGTTGAAACAACTGGTGTCTCAACCTCTGTTGTCATTACATCTACTGATATGTCAGTAGATGTCTTCTGCTTTTGAGCAGGGGTTGAAGGTGGTGAGGTAATTTTTTATGGTGGTGGTGAATTATAAGGTATGAAGATCCTTCTCCTTTTTATTGTAGGAGAGGCTGATGATGTCTTGGGTGGATCAGTGGTTTGTGATTGACTAACAGCTGTTGAAACAACTGGTGCTTCAACCACTGTTGTCATTACAGCAGATGTTGTAACATCTGCTGTCTTCTGTTTTATGACAGGAGGTAATGATGATGATGTGATTTTAGATGATGATGGTGGTAGGGCAGTGGTTTTGGTGGTGTGTGATGGAGTGGTGTGTGTTGAAGAAATGGCAGCTGTTTGGCTAGCAGTAGTTTTTGTAACTACTGATGTATCAGCTGTTTGGATGGAAGTTTGAGATTTTGTGGTTTGAGGTGGTTTAGATGTCTGTTTTTCTTGTTCTGGTTCAATATACAGCCCATCTTCTATTCCCTTCATCTTCAACTGCTGGACTTTCTCCCCCTTTTTGGCATTATCTGGAAGGGGGTTATCCATGAAGAGGATAGTGGAGGGAACTTTTCCACCATGGGCAGTCCTTTGTATGCTGGCCTTGATAGCCTTGATGTCTGCTTGAGTATCTTTGAATCTTGATTCCACCATGTTTGTCAGCATTTTTACATGCATTTCATGCTGCTGATCAGCGGTTTGTTTTTGTTTTTCTAGCAAGGGTTGAAAAAGATTACAGAGCTCATTTGCAGCAAGTGCTTGTGATGGAGCAGGTGCTTGAGATGGAACCGCAGTGGATTGTGCTTTTTGAGCTTTTAACAGCTGTTGCACCATGTCCTTTATTTCAGCAACTGATGTTTCAAGTTTTTCAACTCTGCCCGTCAATTCCTAATATTTTGAAACATCATCCGTTTTAATGGAATCATCTGTTTTCCCACCAGCAGTGGTTGTATCAATGTGTGACTTAGGAACAGATTCCCAAAAATCACCCATTGATGCCCCTTGTTCTCGGTACTGGGGACTTCTTTCTTCAGCACTTGATAAACCTTTGATGGTACCAGTGGTTAGAACCAACTCACTGGTGGTTACCGATGGTGCTATAGAAGAAATTTACTTTAAGGGAGTCTTATAAATGAAACAACTGTCCAACTGAAGATCTATTGATCCATCAGTTGTAGTTGCTGCTCCGCTTGAACTACCACCGAGAGTTACTTGTAACTCAGGGGGTGTAACCTCCTCAATTGTTGCTGGGATAGCAGGAGTAGTAGCATCAGACCCAGTCACTTGTGGGAGTATACTCTCAGTGATAGGTGATAGAGAGTAACTGGTTTGTGTCTGAGCTATAGCAACTGCATGCAACAAGGGCATTATTAATTGTGGTAATGTGATTGGTGAGGGCATGGGTGTTGAAAGAGACATGTCCTTGGGATCAGGACTGAGGAAGATGGATCCCGATTGGGTCCAGAGCTTCATATTGTGGGGTCCCTGTGCTTACAACCTGATCCTTTTGTGAGGATGCAGGAGGAGTTTGAGTTAAGGGTGGAGATCTTTCTACCAACTGTTGTGAGGAAGTAGCAACAGTGATTTTTGGTGACATTTGTTTTGTCACAGGCAGTTGTTCTGGGATCTCATCTTCCAGAGTTGCCTTTTTCTTGGGTTTGGTGGGCTTTTTGTAAGAATTCTTTTTGGTCTTTTTGGCGATGTCAGGTGTGGGTTTCAAAGCAGTGGTTGTGCTGCTATGATCACCTGGAGCAGTGGGCTCAGCAGCAGATGTCTGAGGAGCAGTGGTAACTGCTAAATTCTGCTCAGACACCTCTGCTTTTGTTTTTATTGGTGCCAACATTCTAGTGAATGTTTCAGGTGTTAAACTTTTTATTTGAAAATGAACACCTTGTTTGAGCAAATTTTCATTTTCTTTTTCAATTTTTTGTTTAAAATAGTAGCTTAGAAATCTTGGAAAAAGTAAAAATGCTTTGCTATCAACGTTTTTTACCAAGTCATTGAAGATTTCCTGGGAATAATTGTAATTTTCATTATTTAAAATAGCATAACCCAGACATTGAATCTTCAATGGTATTTCGTTAAACGCTGTTGTTTTATTTGAAACACACATCAAAAGTGTGTGAAATAAAAACCTAGGTGCAGACGGGAAGTAACCTTTTTGTAAGGTATCTACCTTTGATTGTTCTGCATACCCTCTTTTCAGAAAATCAGTTTTCAACTCGGCTTTATCAAAAGAAATTTTACCTTTCTGATCATCGAGTTTAAAGACTTCTGAGATTGTTTGTGGAGTGATTTGGATCGCTTTACCCTGTATCGAGGAGTTGATGGCTACTACTTTATCGTCTTGTTTCTCAAGCGTAGCATTTTTCCAGAACTCTCTCTGGGTTTGCAGGTAAATGGGAGCGTCTGCCGTTATCAAAGTTTTGTACTTTGATTCAGATAAGGTGTCAATGATAGAATCAAAGGTATGGTTGTTTGTGGGTTTTGTGAGTAGACCCACATAGTTATGAGGAGATTTGTATGGTATTTCGATAGATTCAGAGGCCGTTTGAGCAACCTCTTTAGAAGATGATGATGGCTTTGATTTTGATTGTGATTTTGATTGTGTCATTTTTGCGGAGAAGAACAAAGAATGATTTTGGATGAAGGGTTAGAAACTGCTTTGAGAAGAGAATTTTAGAATTCAATTCGACAGTGTAAAACCCTGTTTGGGGGTTTTGACCAGGGTTTTATTTAGAGAAAAAGTGAGTGCTGATGTGGCAGCGGTTACAAAGATCTGAGGGCTAAAAACTGACCACGTGCCAACCTCTGATGTAATGGATGAAGAGTGGAGGACAGTTGTTTTGAGAACCACTGATGAACCAAGCATCAGTAGTTACAACGGTAATAATGTGATAACAGTGGATGATTTTTACTATCAGTGGATAGCATATCAGTGGATAAGAAACTGATTTTGAACATCAGTGCTTGTCAAGAAAATGAAGGATCAGTGGCTGACTTTCAGTAGTGGACCGTTTTTAGAAAACAGATGTTTGAGCAAATCAGTGGTTAAGGGTAAGGTAATGGTAATGATTTGAAAGATTAGTATGTCAGCAACAGTTTTGAGAATTTTCATTCAAGGTTTTGCCATATGTCAATTTCTCATTTTGAAATTCTTACGAATTCCTGACAGTGGTTTAGTACCCCAGATGATGTACACTTTATACTAAGGCAACTCATTTTTGTTAAAATATTTAAATTTAAACATGAGTACCCAAGTATTTTAAGATCTGTTAACAATCAATCTTTTGCTTAGTGTGAAAAAAAACTTTGAGATTGACATGACTTTGACATGTGTACCATTTCCTTTTGATCCATTTGAAGATATTATAACTAAAAAAAATAAAAGTTATATATCCTGACAGGAGATTGAAACCTTTACTATCAAAAACCAGTAAATGTTCAAAATATATTCTTAAAAAATGAAGAATGATATTCTGCCTTATTCGAGAGAATCCTTTTACAGAAAAAAAATAAAGGATTTTCTGAAAACAACATCAAAAAGAATCTGGCATAATTTTCCACTGAAACTCCTAATCATATCAATCTCAAGCTTATGAAAATGGTCAGTGGTATGAAATTTTAAATACATTTTGACCACTGTTTGGTACCATTCTCTTGTTGATAGATTGACAACAGAAAAATGAGGACACAAGATCACATGAGTTTTGAAAACCCTGGTGTAGATTTTGTTACCATGTGATGATCCTGAAAATTTGTCTAGTCCTTTTGAAAGTTTATTCTCTGCGAATACTATTGTTACCTGAACCTTTTCCTGAACCAATGAATGCACACAGTTGCTTAATGACCATTGTTACCCCAACCTTTGACTCTTAAGTGTTTTATGTTTATACTCTTTTCTTTTGACTTCAAAAGTTTTGAGATAAACACACTTCTGAGTTTTTGTGAATTTTCTTCTTCCCTTTTTACCCTTCCCATTCATAAGTGTAACACCCCGAAAAAAAATATAAATCCTTATATTTAAAATTCTAAAGAAATAACAAACAAGAATTTACCAACTAGGAACTTAACCTAGTTAAATTCAAGTCTTGAAATAATTCATAACATGGTTAAAATATTTAAACTTAAAGGGAAATCATAGTTGAGGGGTTAAACTTGTCTAATGTGAAAGATAATCACTAATAGTAACAAAATCAAACCAAACACACAACAACTTGTGTGTCTGGTCGATCAGGAGAAAGGGGGCGACCAGGGTGTTCTCCAAACTCTAGCTTCACATGAAAATCTGCAAAATTGAAGCCTCAAATCCGTCCCAAATCGAATTCTAAACACAAATTAGTAATCACCTCGTTGTAAGGATCAAAAGGTATGTAAAATTTTGGTACTTTGATCCATCATGAATTCTAGGTTAATTGTGAAAAACTGAAATTGAGCCTAGTTATGACATGCATGAATGAATGTTGAATTAATATGATGTTTAGAATCAAACCCTAGGTGATTCCTTGTGAAAACTTTGCATCATAGTTGTAAAGTTTGGGGTTTACATGTTAGGAGGCTATGAGCTTGAAGAATACTAGAATTATGATTATTGTTATAGTGAAATCTGAATTTGTTAAAGTAAATTCAGAAATATAGATGTCAAGTTGTATGTGAAATTTATTAATTTAGCAAAAATAGATGTTAATTACAACTCATGAACTTGGTGATAAATATAGAAGAATCTGACCCGTTAGGTGTTTGTTGAAATGCCTAAGAGAGGATTTAAGTGATAAAAATATGATGAGAACGCAGATTTGATCATGTTTCACAATGATATGAATATGGTCATGAAAAGAGTTCTAAACAAGTTGTAAAACTGAATTTTCTAGGCAAAGAGTCCGGATCATCAAGCGGACAGGCCGGAGGAAATTCACGAGGGAAAGGCGTGCTCTAGAGGTACGAAATTACCGTTTCGTTACATTATGAATTATTTGATAGATTTATGTTGTAGTTTGAATACATGGTAAACAAGATAGATCAATATATCACGGAAGTGACTTTTCGTCTTAATCAAGTGAGACGGGTCAAAACAATTGTTAGAAATTTGATGTTTGAATTACCTTGTTTGATGTTTAACTCTTGACATCTAAACGGGTCGAACAATCAAGTAAGGCACGATTAATACTTAGGAATATGATAGAAAGATCTTTGATGATTGGTTAATATATATTATTTAAGTAATACGAGATTTTAATGTTTCGGTATCATAGAAAAACTGAAAATTTGAGAGTTAGAATCTTGGTGTAATAAACAAACAAAGCAAAACTTGAAATTCCAGGTACTACCGTAATTTACGGTAGTACCGTAATTTACGGTAGTACCGTAATTTACGGTAGATGTTAATTGTTTACGGTGGAAATCACCTGATTTACGGTGGCCAAATGTCTTCAGAACTCACCGTAAATTACGGTAACACCGTAATTTACGGTGAACCCAGAAAACTTTAAATTGTTTTTATTTTTAATTGATGATTGGATTATATGTTTAAGTATTATGTACCAAAGTTCAAAACTAATGTTTTAAAGGTTTTGACCCTAGGTGTTTAGATGGACCGTATGGATGATGATCAAGCAAAGCCGAAGAACCGAACACGACTTTTGAAGCTTCCGCTATGTGTTTAATCTTACTTAATGTTTGTTCATGGGTTGTAAACAAACTAACAAACAACTTTTGTATGTTCTAACTTAGTCATTAGTCGATTAAGGCTTATGTTACTTTTGAAACTTATGTAAAACTATTATCTTTTGGTATAAATGAATGATAAATTCAAGTATAAATTTAAGGGTGTTACAAGTTGGTAATCAGAGCCTAAGGTTGTCAACAAAGTGTTCGGTTCAAGCTTGATCGATCGTTCGGTAAGAACTAACTTATTTGTTAATAAATTCTGTACTACGTAAAGAATAAGAAATGAACAATATGCATGAAACGAGTGTGTAAGCTCACTCAAAAACAAGAAATGCATGAAACAAGAATTATTAAATCAAGTTACGAACTTGATTGAATTGAAACAAGAATGATTAAATCAAGTTACGAACTTGATTGAATTGAAACAAGAATGATTAAATCAAGTTATGAGCTTGATTAAATCAAAACAAGTAAAGCATGTGTTATAAATGGAATGTTTAACAATCTATGTAAACATTTCAGAAATAGAGATGGCTGATGGATAGGGCTGTAAACGAACCGAACGAACACGAACGAGGCCTTGTTCGTGTTCGTTCGTTAGGGAAATAAATGTGTTCACGAACGGTTCATGAACACTTACCGAACAAGATTTTATGTTCGTGTTCGTTCATTAAGGAAATGAGTGTGTTCACGAACGGTTCACGAACACAAGCGAACACAAATAAATTTGGCGAACGCGATGAAGGATAAAGGTGGATGGCCCAGAGAGTAGCACTAGAACTTGAATCCCTTATTGTGGAACGGAGGCAGATCATATTCGTCGATGTAAATAATGAGAAAAGAAAGGGAAATGGTGCATAAACAAGGTGAAAGAGGGTTTCCTAGTTTAATTGTTAGGGTAATGATATAAATAAAAGTTTAATAGTATAAAAAGTAAAGATAAAATATATGAAAGTATAAAAATCCTTAATTAAAACACGAACATACGAACATAAACAAACGCAAATGAACGAATGTTCACGAACACCTTACCGAACGTTCACGAACACCTTACCGAACGTTCACGAACACAATTGAACGAACGAGATCTTTGTTCATGTTCGTTCATTTAACTAATCGAACGGAATTTCTTGTTCATGTTCGTTCGTTTATTAAACGAACGAACATAAACGAACTTCCCGTCGAACGGTTCACGAACTGTTCGCTGAACGTTCGGTTCGTTTACAGCCCTACTGATGGAGGTAATGATAATGCGGTGCCAAGAGTCATCGAACAAATGAAGGAAGTGATTGCTGAACAAGTGGGAAAGGCAATCGAAAACAGTTTGTCGGGCTTTATTGATAAAATTCAAAACACAGTTTTATCAATAGTAGAAGAGAGGATCAAGAAATTGGAAGATGATTCCAATTCAGCAAAGGAAAAGCATGGTGGACGAAAGCCTTGTTCATACAAGGAATTCATGGCCTGTAAACCACCATTATATAATGGAGAGGTTGATCCAATTGTGTGCCAACGATGGCTAAGTGATATCGAAGGAGTATTCGAGAGATCTCATTGTGATGAAAACGACTACGTAGCTTATGGTACGGGTCAATTAAGAGGTCAAGCGAAAGATTGGTGGGATAACAAAAAGAAGGAGATTGGAAGTGAAGCGGCTAAGGCCATGACATGGGAGGAGTTTAAGACGCCGTTTCTTAAACACCATAGTCCCAAAGCGGTCATAAATAGAATCAAGGAAGAGTTTATGCAACTCAGACACAAGGGTGAATCCATAGACAAGATCACGGGGATGTTTATGGACAAGATAAAGTTCTGTGATGATTTGGTGACAAACGAAGAACAAAAAGTCTATTACTACCATAACATGCTAAGTGCGGAGTATAGAGAGTTCATAACCCCTTCAAAATACGAGACCCTTACCGAAATTGTCAATGCTGCTCGGGAAAGGGAGATCGAATTGAAAAGAGCATAGAACGGGGTGAACGAAGGGCACAAGATGCGAATCCAAGCCCTACTAAGAAGGCACGAACAAACGAAAATGCAAAGAAATCTGAGACGAAAGGCGGGTCGCCAAGTTGTAGAATCTGCGGGAAAGGTCATAAAGGCGAATGTCGTTATAAGGATAAGCCTTGTCCCATATGCAAGAAAACGGGACATATGGCTATATCATGCCCGGAGAAAGTGACGGTTTGTTACAACTGTTATCGAACGGGTCACAAGAAGTCGGAATGCCCGGAACTGGTTGAAAAGAAGAATGGGCAAGAATCGAAAGGTGAAGCCCCGAAAGCTAAGGCAAGATCTTTTCAACTAACTGCCGCAGAAGCAAAGGTTGAACCTGACGTGGTCTCAGGTATATTTGCTGTAAACTCAATTCCTACACATGTGTTATTTGATACGGGTGCGAATAAATCCTTTGTTTCATATGGACTTATTCGACATCCTTCATTTATTCTAACAAAATTACCTGTGCCTTTAGAAGTAGAGATAGGTAATAACAAAAGCTTTATTGTTTGTGATGTATGTGAAAATTGTAAACTGAGCATCGACGATGAAGAATATTTGATAAATCTAATCCCTATGTCGATGGGAGAATTTCAAGTAGTCGTTGGGATGGATTGGCTATCTCGACACCATGCAAAGGTCGTGTGCTTCCGTAAAGAGATAAAACTAACATCTCCGAGCGAGAAACACGTCACAATTTATGGCGAAAAAGGAGGCAACCCCATAGTATGCTCAATGTTGAAAGCTCACAAGCTAATGAAGCGAGGATGCAAGGCATTCATAATATACGCTAATGAGCCCGAGAAAGAATCACGAAAGATTGGAGATGTACCGGTAGTACGAAATTATGAAGATGTTTTTCCGGAAGATTTACCGGGGATACCGCCTGAACGGGAAGTAGAGTTCGGGATTGAATTGATCCCGGGAGCGAGACCCGTAGCAAAAGCCCCGTACCGACTTGCACCGTCAGAATTACAAGAGCTGATGTCCCAAATCCAAGATCTGCTTGACAAGGGATTTATAAGGCCGAGTGTGTCTCCTTGGGGCGCACCGGAATTGTTCGTGAGAAAGAAAGACGGGAGCATGCGCATGTGAATTGATTACCGGGAGTTGAACAAACTCACGGTAAAGAACCGATACCCGCTCCCGAGGATAGATGATTTATTCGACCAACTACAAGGTGCGAACTGGTTTTCCAAAGTTGACCTTAGATCGGGGTATCACCAACTAAAGGTCAAAGAAGAAGATGTGTCGAAGATGGCTTTCCGCACGAGATACGGACATTACGAATTCCTCGTGATGTCATTTGGGCTAACAAACGCACCCGCGGCTTTCATGGACCTCATGAACCGGGTTTGCAAACCAATGCTGGATAAGTCGGTCATCGTGTTTATCGATGATATATTGATATATTCGAAAAGTGAAGCTGAACACGCACATCATTTACAAGAAGTGTTAGAGACACTTAGGCGAGAGAAGTTATATGCAAAATTCTCTAAATGTGCCTTTTGGTTACGAGAGGTTCAATTTTTAGGCCATGTCATAAATGCCGACGGAGTATTGGTGGATCCGTCAAAAAATAGAGGCAGTGTCAAAATGGAATCCCCCGAAGAACCCTTCAGAAATAAGAAGCTTTTTGGGGCTTGCGGGGTACTATAGGAGATTCATTCAAGATTTCTCCAAAATTGCGTCACCGCTAACCAGGCTAACCCAAAAGAAAGCAAAGTTTATTTGGGGAATTGATCAAGAAAAAGCATTTTAAACGCTAAAAGAAAAGCTAACCCAAGCTCCAGTACTGACATTGCCAGACGGAGTCGAAGACATGGTGGTTTATTCGGATGCTTCATTATCGGGGCTCGGTTGCGTGTTGATGCAACGGGGCAAGGTAATAGCCTATGCCTCGAGACAATTGAAGATACACGAGAAGAAATATCCCACGCACGATCTCGAGTTGGCAGTGGTGGTATTTGCATTAAAAATATGGAGGCATTACTTGTATGGGGTAAAATGCACCATATTCACCGACCACAAGAGCTTGAAATACTTCTTCGATCAGAAAGAGTTAAATATGCGACAAAGGCGATGGTTGGAAACGGTGAAAGACTATGATTGTGAGATACATTATCACCCCGGAAAGGCAAATGTGGTAGCGGACGCTCTGAGCAGAAAAGCGGATTATGTCCCGATACGAGTAGGATCGATGCAACTCGTGGTAACCTCGGGTATACTTGAACGTATTCGAGAGGCGCAATTCGAAGCAGTAAAAGAAGAGAATTGAAAGAAAGAAAGAATAATTGGTCAACTGAAAGATTTGTCGGATGGGAATCGCGGATTGAAGACTCGATTCGGAAGGATATGGGTCCCGCATACCTGTGGAGTGAAGGCGCTTCTACTTAATGAAGCTCATAAATCTCGTTATTCAATTCATCCGGGTGCGACCAAGATGTACAATGATTTGAAACAAAATTATTGGTGGCCCGGAATGAAGAGGGATGTGGCGAAGTATGTGGAAAAATGCTTGACATGTTTACAAGTCAAGGCGGAGCATCAGAAACCATACGGCAAACTCCAACCGTTAGAAATTCCGGTTTGGAAATGGGAACATATTACAATGGACCTATTAACTAAGTTGCCTAAGACGAATCGTGGTTTTGATGCCATATGGGTAGTGGTGGATAGATTGACGAAAAGTGCCCACTTCATTCCGATTCGTGAGACTTATACGTCAGAAAAGATGTCGGAAGTTTATACCAATGAAATAATAGCCCGTCATGGGGTGCCGGTGTCCATCGTGTCTGATAGGGATACCCGGTTTACTTCGAATTTCTGGCGGGATTTCCAAGAGCAAATGGGAACCAAATTGTTCATTAGCACTGCGTACCATCCTCAAACGGATGGGCAAAGTGAAAGAACGATACAAACATTGGGAGACATGCTACGGGCGTGTATAATCGACTTTGGAGGCAGTTGGGATGTTCATCTACCGTTAGTAGAGTTTTCGTATAACAACAGTTACCAATCTAGTATTAAGATGGCACCGTACGAAATGCTTTACGGTAGGAAGTGTCGAACTCCGGTATGTTGGGGTGAAGTGGGTCCACGTGAACTCGCCCACCAAGATATAGTACGAGCCACAAATGAAAAGATCGATAAAGTTCGGGCACACTTGAAAGCGGCTCAAGACAGGCAAAAGGCGTATGCTGATAAAAGGAAAAGGCCAATCGAATTCCAAGTTGGAGACATGGTTATGCTAAAAGTCTCTCCATGGAAAGGTGTTATCATATTCAGAAAAAGGGGGAAGCTAAGCCCAAGGTTTATTGGACCATTCAAAATTATCGGGAGAGTTGGCAAGGTAGCTTACCGCCTTGAATTACCGGAGGAGCTAAGTGGAATCCATGGCACGTTCCACGTGTCGCAATTAAGAAAGTGCATAGCAGACGAAACGGCTTATATACATTACGATGATATCGAAGTGGATAATAGTCTGAATTATGCGGTAAGACCGGTGGAGATTTTAGACAGAAAGGTCAAACATTTACGAAATAAACAAATTGATCAAGTTAAAGTCAAATGGGAGCATAGGAAAGGTTCGGACACTACGTGGGAGTCCGAAGAAGAGACGCGACGTCTTCACCCTACTTTATTTGGTACGTAATTCGGTTTCGGGGACGAAACCCTTTTTAAGGGGGGTGAACTTGTAACACCCCGGAAAAAAATATAAATCCTTATATTTAAAATTCTAAAGAAATAACAAACAAGAATTTACCAACTAGGAACTTAACCTAGTTAAATTCAAGTCTTGAAATAATTCATAACATGGTTAAAATATTTAAACTTAAAGGGAAATCATAGTTGAGGGGTTAAACTTGTCTAATGTGAAAGATAATCACTAATAGTAACAAAATCAAACCAAACACACAACAACTTGTGTGTCTGGTCGATCAGGATAAAGGGGGCGACCAGGGTGTTCTCCAAACTCTAGCTTCACATGAAAATCTGCAAAATTGAAGCCTCAAATCCGTCCCAAATCGAATTCTAAACACAAATTAGTAATCACCTCGTTGTAAGGATCAAAAGGTATGTAAAATTTTGGTACTTTGATCCATCATGAATTCTAAGTTAATTGTGAAAAACTGAAATTGAGCCTAGTTATGACATGCATGAATGAATGTTGAATTAATATGATGTTTAGAATCAAACCCTAGGTGATTCCTTGTGAAAACTTTGCATCATAGTTGTAAAGTTTGGGGTTTACATGTTAGGAGGCTATGAGCTTGAAGAATACTAGAATTATGATTATTGTTATAGTGAAATCTGAATTTGTTAAAGTAAATTCAGAAATATAGATGTCAAGTTGTATGTTAAATTTATTAATTTAGCAAAAATAGATGTTAATTACAACTCATGAACTTGGTGATAAATATAGAAGAATCTGACCCGTTAGGTGTTTGTTGAAATGCCTAAGAGAGGATTTAAATGATAAAAATATGATGAGAACGCAGATTTGATCATGTTTCACAATGATATGAATATGGTCATGAAAAGAGTTCTAAACAAGTTGTAAAACTGAATTTTCTAGGCAAAGAGTCCGGATCATCAAGCGGACAGGCCGGAGGAAATTCACGAGGGAAAGGCGTGCTCTAGAGGTACGAAATTACCGTTTCGTTACATTATGAATTATTTGATAGATTTATGTTGTAGTTTGAATACATGGTAAACAAGATAGATCAATATATCACGGAAGTGACTTTTCGTCTTAATCAAGTGAGACGGGTCAAAACAATTGTTAGAAATTTGATGTTTGAATTACCATGTTTGATGTTTAACTCTTGACATCTAAACGGGTCGAACAATCAAGTAAGGCACGATTAATACTTAGGAATATGATAGAAAGATCTTTGATGATTGGTTAATATATATTATTTAAGTAATACGAGATTTTAATGTTTCGGTATCATAGAAAAACTGAAAATTTGAGAGTTAGAATCTTGGTGTAATAAACAAACAAAGCAAAACTTGAAATTCCAGGTACTACCGTAATTTACGGTAGTACCGTAATTTACGGTAGATGTTAATTGTTTACGGTGGAAATCACCTGATTTACGGTGGCCAAATGTCTTCAGAACTCACCGTAAATTACGGTAACACCGTAATTTACGGTGAACCCAGAAAACTTTAAATTGTTTTTATTTTTAATTGATGATTGGATTATATGTTTAAGCATTATGTACCAAAGTTCAAAACTAATGTTTTAAAGGTTTTGACCCTAGGTGTTTAGATGGACCGTATGGATGATGATCAAGCAAAGCCGAAGAACCGAACACGACTTTTGAAGCTTCCGCTATGTGTTTAATCTTACTTAATGTTTGTTCATGGGTTGTAAACTAACTAACAAACAACTTTTGTATGTTCTAACTTAGTCATTAGTCGATTAAGGCTTATGTTACTTTTGAAACTTATGTAAAACTATTATCTTTTGGTATAAATGAATGATAAATTCAAGTATAAATTTAAGGGTGTTACAATAAGTAATGAAATACTTACTGGGAGGTCTTTATTGAAGGAATACTTAATCCAGAATCATTTTGCAATAATGCTTTAAGAGGATTGGCCATATTTGTACAAATTTTTGAACAATCTCACATTACATATGATACGGATTATCCTATTTTATTGATGTATTTTAACAGAGTTGATTTGTTCCTTTTGAGGATCTCAACCTGTTTTCAACACATAAGTCCTCACGACTAAAGTTTTCATTTCCCTCTTTTTATGTTAGCAAAAACACTAATGTTTTTATGAGCATAGACTTTTGTTAAACATAGGTTCATACTTTAGCATATAATATAATGACATCACAAATTTCATAACAACAGTTGAAATCAATTTTGAAAATAAGAACTAATCCCATAGTTTAACAGATATGTTTTCAGATCTAAAACCATGAGTATCTTGTACATGATATCACTTGTTGTGTGAGATTTGTGTGTCTTATGACATCTTTGTTGTTTTACAGAGTATTTGAATAGCAACTTTAAGCGTTATCACTCGTTACTCTGTTTTTCAACAAAATACAACCAACCTTAGTATCAATGACTTTTGAGCCGAACTGTTATGTCAAATTGATTGTTAGATCGAATTTGACTGTCCAGGCTCTGATACCAATTGTTAGGATCGGAGGTTCTCATAATTGTATTTGTTTGCTTGATTTAAACATTAAGTGCACCGGAAATGAACAACAAACTTTGTAAACACAATCAAAGAAGAAATAGTTTTGATAAACACATGATTTGCATTAGTTGAAAGATTACAAAGTCAATTAAAAGATTACAAAGCGTGCTTACAAACTAAGCTCTCCCTCAGCCTGATACCCCATGGTTGGTTGTACAAGATGAAAGGATTGAATTGAGGAGAAGAACTCACTCAAAACGATCAAATGTAACAGTACAGAGTACTGTTCCATTTATAGACAAGCCAAACGACTGAGGCATCTCAGCTGACGTCACCATGAAAGCGACGTCTAACAGCCTAACAACCTGTATCTACTGTTCTTATACAAACACTGCTAAACTTAACCACTGACTATACATAAAACAGATGACATACTAAACTACTGCTCTCTCTTTACATCAGTGCTTTCCTCAAGGTTGATCAGTCCTTGATTGGGCAGTGCTTTGTCATCAGCAGATTGTACCAACAGTGCTTAGTTCTCAGCAGTCGTCTGGGCTTCATCAGTAGTTATGAAGAACAGCAGCAGTTGTATACGGGCAGTGGATAGAAGACCATCTGATGTTATAATCACTTTCAAGGGAGAAGACTTAGTGTAAATAGCTGTTTATTGTGAATCCACTGTCATGATCCGGTTTTGGCTTTCATTATCTGTTCCTCTGGTAGGGTTTAATCCCAACACTATATGGTACAAAAAAATTGTTTTTGATGAAAATGAAAAACATACCCAAACCTCAGTGACTATTTTCGCAATTTACTCTAATAAATAAAACAAAAAGAACACAACAGTTTAAAGAAAAGCATTAAACAATCAGGAAAAATAAAAGAAAAATGAAAAGGGTTGTTCCACAGGTTAAAACTTGGGTCTACCTGTGGATGGATTTTATCAAGCATGTTCACAATTTCGAATGGCAATTTGTTTTCAACTAGTAAATTTTCTCGCGCGTTGCGGTGGTGTCCAAATGTAAAGTAACTCGAATTTGTGCCGTCAAGACCCGACTTGTTTCTGAACAAAAGTTGCGTCAAAACATAGGTAAATTGAAGATGTACAAAAAAAAAGCACGAAAACGTATTATATTTGACCCGACTTATTTGCCAAAGAAATTTACGTCACAACGTTAACCAACTTGAACTTATACCAGCACGTACATAAAAATAAGTACAAAATTATGTTTTTTTAAGTTAAAATGATAATGCGTGTCGCGGTGGAATCGAAACGTAAAGTAAGTCGAATTTATACCGTATAATGAAAACGTATTATATTTTATCTGAAAACAAAAAATTGTATAAAATACACCTGAGCAGCTGCCTTTAATTGTAAAAAATCCATTTATAAAGGTGTATAACCAAAAATACGGTTAGAAAAAGCCAAAAGGAATTAATAATGGTGGATGCAGTGGCGAAGCTTGACCATAAAAACGGGGGGTCGAAAATGTATATACCTAAAAATTTCTATACGAAAACTACATATATAACACTACCGAGCGAAAAGTTCGGGGGGTCGGGCGCCCCTCCCGGCCCCTTTTAAGCTACGCCCTTGGGTGGATGCCACGTGGTATCCACCTAAGACTAGAGGGTATGGGGACCGGCTGAGGCCCGGCGTCGGTCCCCCACACCGCCCCCCACTCCTCCGGCTAGGCAACTTCGGCTCCCACCAGCCGTTCTCGCCGTGCCTCCTTTCTCTCACATATACCTATACATACATACATATATATACATAAATGGGTTCATCCCCCACCCCCTAGGTCCATCCCCTTCAAGCCCCTCCTATGTGGCGGTGACGTGACGGCCCATCTCCTTAGGGATGATGCTCTCCATACCCTCCAGTCTAATGATGTGCCGCATGCAACATCCAAAAAAAATAAATAAGAGAAGGAAGTGCAATTACCAAAAGAAGTTTTTTTCTAATGACCAACAAAATCAATCCCGAGCACTCTCGGGGCACCCACTGGACCAAACGGAGTACTCCGAGAGTAACTCGGGTCCACCACCAATTTCGGGAAAACCCGGTAACCCACCCGCCCGTAGGCATGACGATGAAATTACCGGTAAAACCCGTTAGCTCAAGGATCCAACCCAGGTTTCCCTAAGTCTCATATCATTGTCCACCAATGCCTCACTCTGCACCAAGTGGGAGTTGAACTTGCATCTCTCAAGAGAAATGCAAGTCTTCCACCACTTGATCCGGAGATCATTCGCACCAAAAGAAGAAGTTACTCGTATATTCATGACTCCATTAATTTACATAATTATTTTTTTTTTTCACTAAATAAAATTTTAATTTAAGATAGATGGTTACCAACTAAAATGTTGCCTCGCATAGAACTCAAGTAATGGTAACAAGACAAAGTATTTGGATTATTGATTATACATATAGAATATAAGCATTAAAAAGAGAAAAAAATAACTAATTAATTTCCTAGTAACTCTTAATCACCTTGCTAGTGTCGATAATTAGCAAAATTAAGTAACCCTTTTAGGTCATTATTCTGAGTTTCATTTGAAAATCACACACTTATGGTCTCTTCATGGCTGTCTTTAGTTATTTCAAAACACACACTCACACACTTGTTTCCTTCTGCTTCTTTAAAGATTCAACAATAGGACTTACAAACTCCATTTTACTAAGACTGTAGTTTTAAACAAAAAATAAAAATGATCTTGGGCTAGAGAGCTCTAATGATATTCGTATCCTTTGTGATATTGATAAATCTTAAACAAAATTTTAGTGACTTCACATTGTAAAGAATTTTTTTTTTCGGTAAGCAACAACGACCAATAACGGAAATAAATAATTAATTCATGTTGATACATATCGTGTGGATACGGCTCGGCTCGGTTCGACTCGACTACGAAGTGAAGGCCGTAGTCAAGATATCCTCCTATCTTGACTCGGTATGCGTTTTACTTCGTAATGTTCGATGTAAATGCAAACTGCGTGTGTGCAGTTTGCATATTGTTCATGTTTATGTATTGTGTATTGTTTATTTGTTTGGAGCCCAACAGAAGACAAAGTCCTACATGATGAAGTCCCCGAAGCCCAAGCCCAACATGAAGACCAAAGCCCAATCTAATATGGATTTCGTCCAGAAACTTGTGGTGAAAACACTTTAGGTGAAAACCACTAAGGACGAAAACACTTAGGATGAAAACCAAATAGGACGAAATCACCTGATTTCGTCCAGATCCCTGATTTCGTCCTAGTGTTTTCGTGGGCTTCTGATTTCGTTGTCATGACTTCAGTATATATACACTCACAACAGACATAACACAGTTAGGCAAATCTGAATAGATTTGAGAGCGAACACTATAAACACACACACAACTGAGAGTTTATAGGTTTATCTTGTAAACATTGCTTTGTAACGGTTTCATACGCGTTAATACAATGGAGTGTTAATCGTTGAATCTTTGTGTTTGTGTTCGTAACTTGGTTTAACTTACCTGTTTGGATTCCGCACTTTCGGGTTTGTCGGAAAACAGGGAATAGAGGTTACTCGATCCTCCGGGTGGACCTACAATTGGTATCAGAGCATTGGCTCGATTCCTTGTTAAAACCAAGTTGTTTTCTTGTGATTTTGAAAGGTTTTTAGTTGTTTTTCTTGGTTTTTGAGTCTTTAAAGTTCATATCTTTCTCTTTCTGGAAAAAACATTTTTAAAATATATGAATTTCATGTTGTTTTGCTTCTAGTTCATATAAAACCTTGTTAAAACTCTTGCATACATTTAAGATTGGGTTTTTATTGAACTTTAGTGCAAAAATTTGTGATCGGAATATTTTCAGGTGGCCGGAAAACTCATATTTCACTGGAGTTCTTATGTATCTTCAAAGTGTTCTTGAGTTTGTTCATCTTCTGGGATTTAGTTTGAATTGAGTTAAATTATTGAAACTTATAATAATATTATTGTTTGACTATTGTTCACATTAACATGATGGTGTTTAACTTGAAAAATGTGAGTCGAAAGCAAGACAGTGTGTAAGGGTAAGGTGGCTTTGACAAAGAAGTCTTTGTGTCAGTAAGAGATAAGGGTTGGTGTTCAAAATATCAAGTTGTCTGGTCATTTTTGTCAACGAAATCCCCTTATACTCTCCAGCCGAAATCACTTCAAACTAAACATCTGGGCCCAAATCAAATCCCTGTTGCCGAAATCAGTCCCTGTTGCTGAAATCATCCTGGTCGAAATCACCTGTTATCTGATCGAAATCACCAACATCTTGTGTATTACTGGTCGAAATCACTGTCTGGCCGAAATCCCTTATAAATCACCACTCCAGACGAAATCAGTTCACTTTTCACGAAATCAGTTTGCAAATCCAACTCTTTGCCGAAATCCCTTGTCAACCGAAATCAACTTCTGGGCCTTTTTATCACTTGTGGGCCGAAAACACTACATGGGCCTTTTATAAGTTGGGCCGAAATCACATCTCTTATCCACGAAATCATCTCTTGGTCACCACAAGTTGCTGGACGAAATCAGCTCTTTGTTTTCATCAAACATCAGCTCTCATCAGCCGAAATCATTCCCTTATTGCCGAAATCACTTGTATTTGTTTTGTATTGGATGAAAACACTTGTTCTTGAACGAAATCACATCTGATTTCATCAAACATAACATCAATGAAATCACAATCGGATTTTGTCAAACATTCTTATACTTGTGTTATTTTTTTTAACAGTAGACTTGTAAAACCTTTTTAACTGTTTAATTTGTGTGATTTGTTCAGGTATTAGTTATTAAACATCAAAAATGAGTTCGAACTGATGGGGTAATCCGTCACGTTTATCTCCATCATGGGCCGAATCTCCCGCACCCGCATCTAATACAGAAAGCAAGTATACAAACACACGGTTGTCACCATCATGGGCTGAATCTCCGGCACCCGCATCTTCGCAAGCGAATCAAACATCGACCGGTCAATGGGCGTTTGTTTCAAATCAAACTCCAAGTATTCAAAGTATACTCCTCAGCGAAAGCGAGACCGGAAGTCTGAATCGTCCACCGAAACTGATGCACCTAAACGAATATCCTGGTTGGGTTGATAGATTTCAGACGTATGTCAATGGGCAAAAGACGGAACTGTGGTTACGTTTTACTACAGATTTCGATCAAACTCTTGAGGTTGCCGCTTCAACTGCCGCTACATTTGCAGATCTTTCGGAAGACCAGAAAAAGGTATATGATTTAGAAAAGAAAGCATATGCTATTCTGACCCAGGCGTTGAGCAAGGATATATATCATCAGTTTGTCAGTTTCAAGACGTCAAAGCGATTGTGGGATGCTCTGAAGACAAGAGGTCTAGGAAATGAAAAGTCACGTCAATTGCGACATGATTTACTCAAGAAGGAGTTTGATGGTTTCACTTGTATGGAAAATGAATCTTTGGCAGATATGACAAGTCGATTTCATCACTTGCTGACTGAATTGAGCAATTATGAGGTAGTAACAACTGCAACACAGGTTGTCACAGTTTGCCGATGCACTGCCACCTCACTAGAATAATTTCTTGGAAATTCTGAAATACAATGGCACATTGGCTACGACAAACATCAATGACTTCGCTCAGCTCTTGGAGAACAAAGATCAGGAAGAAATCCTAAAGGCAAAAAGGGTTCCAGTGCGACAAAATAATGATATGTATTATGGAACTCCTAGTACTTCTGCAAAACCTGTTTCACATGCTCCACTTCAGACGGCGTTTATCACAAGCACAGATTTGTATGGCAATCAGATACAAGTTCCTGTAAAGACAGCTCCAACAACAGATATGTATGGATATCCACTTCCACCTTCCTCAATACCAAAGGTTGTTGCACCAACCACTGATTTGTATGGGAATCCACTTCCTGTTCAACAACAAGCTTGTTATGGAAGCACATCATCTGCTGGTCAGCCATCAAAGTCAAATACAGTACGGCTTGATACATCAAACTTCTCCAAAGTTAGCGTTGAAGTAGCTAAAGATCATATGGAGATACTAAACACATTGGTGAGCTCGTATTGTGGGTTGATAGCAGGTCAGATCGGGAACATCAATCTGACTCCAGAAGATTACCAGCAGATAGATAAAGAGGAGATGGATATGATGGACATCAAATGGGCTTTCGCCAGTGCTGTAAGGCGATCTAAAGACTTCATGGAACGGACGGGTCGAACCAGCTTGGAAAGTAAGAAAGACACCAAGTATGGGTTCGATAAGCAGTCTATCAAGTGTTTTAACTGTGGTGAACGTGGTCACTTCAAGAGGGAATGCACAAAGCCAGCTCAGCATGGGAACCAGAATCCTTTCAGAGGTCAAGGAGGCAACCAACAGAATTAGAATCAACCCAAGAATGATGATCGCACTTTGGTCCCTGCAAACAATCAAGCAGGACCATCGAACACCAATCAAGCTCTTGTGGTGCAAGTAGATGAAGGTTGTGACTGGTCAATGCAATTAGGCATTGGTGATCAAGGAGGAGCAGCTTGTTTTGCTGAAGCTGCTAAGGATTTGAAGCACGCCAGTGGTGGAGAATCTTCCACCAGTGGTGGTGAATCTTCAGATGAAGAGAGTTCTGGTGATTCAAGGAGTTCAGATGAGGAAGTCTCGACCTCAGGCGAAGATTTTTCTGATGATGTATCTAGTGGGAGAATCGATGAAGATATCGATGAATTATTAGGAGAAGTTGCAGCAAGGAATGATAGAAGATCTATTCTGGTGGATCAAGCTGCTTATTCTTCTTCTTCTCTTCTTTCAGCCTTTATGGCTAATGGCAGCAGTTCATCAAGCCAGGTATGTGTCGATGAACCAACTGTTGTTAATTGTGATAATTGTGCTAGCTTAAGTGTTAAATGTGCTGATTTGGATGCTAATATGTCTGAGTTGCAAAGCAAACATGATGCTTTAAATGCTAAATTGTTTGACTTGCAAAACAAACATGTTTCTTTAGATACTAAGTGGTGTGATTTGCAAAGCAAATTAACATGAGGCTTTGCAAAACAAATTTGAAGTGACAAATATGCACAATCAAAAGTTGATAGTGGATCTTTCAAAATGCAAAGAGGCTAACATGTTTTATGAAAACCCTGAAAAAGAATTTAAAACAATGGTTGAAACTTTAAGAAAAGATAAAACCGAACTGACAAAAATGGTTTCAAGAAAACAAACTGACATAAACCTTTATAACAGTCGTCTTGAAAGCATGCAAAAAGAGTTAGCCTGCACAAAGTGTGAAAGTGAGGTGATCCGGCTTAAACTAGACAGTTATTCTAACTCTAGATACGTGCTGGATCACATCATTGGCACACAAAAAGAGAAAAAGGATGTCACGTGCATTGGATATAAGAAATGTCCACCACCTGTTAGACAAAATTATGATGCACTGCCTGATGAGGAGTTTAGAACTCATTATGAAGAATCTGTTCCTTTAGACATTGAGGAATTTGCAACGGGACTTGGATACAAACAGGAAGTATCATCAGATTCGGATGTGTCAGCAGATACTGTTGTAACTGCTGAACAAAATCAGGATCCTCCAATCGTTGTTGAGGATACTGATTCTTCAGATGATGAATCTAATGATACTGACTCAGCACAGTCAGATGCAGTAATCAAAGAAGAGGACATACCTCTTGAGAATCATATTCTATGTGATCCTCCCGCAAAACCTGCTACGACTGTTCTGATCGAGTCCACGTCTACTTCCTCACAAGAGTCTGAGAGTGTGAATTTGCTGTACACTCTTGTTGGTGATGATAAAATCTACTCTGACAAAGATTTTCCTATTAAGAATGTTAATCAATCTTTAATAAGTAAAATTTTTGAGGATTCAACAAGTAAGTTCTTGGGAAAGACAGGATCACACGTTGTGGTAACACAGTGTCCTCCGATTCCAAGAGCTGAAATTCGTAAACAATGTGGCAATCAGAAATTACCAACCGTGAAAAAGCAGCAAAATCACACCAAACCTAAAAGTAACTCACCGACTCAATGGCAAAAGAAACAGACCAAGAAAAAGGACAAGAAAGTGAACTTTGTGAAATCGAAGGGAACAGATAAACTTGAAACATTTTCAAATAAATCTAACTTAGATCATGTCATTCAAGTTAATTCTTTGAAAAGAAACGAACCAAACAGTTCAAAACCTAGTACCTCAGGATCACAAAGTTCATCGACAAGACAATCACATGATACTACGGGGTTTGTAGAACGTAGATCATGTTTTTCATGTGACACAATTGGACATATCATTCGAAATTGTCCATATCTTCATAAACAAAAAGCCAAAGTTGATGATCCCCGTGACCAAATTGACCGCAAGCGATCTGTTTCATCAAAACCAGATCCCCGTCTTGTAAAAGAAAGGGAAAAGAAACAGAAATGCCAACAGGTCAATAAAATTGAAAAGGCGATTAAAACCGATGTGGTTAACAAAACATCTGTTTCTGTCAAACCAGACAATTCAAAAACTTCAGACAATCATGAAGTTAAGATTTTAAAGAATAACACTGGTAAAACAAAACAGACCTGGAAACCAAAAACGGTTATTGAATCAGGGGGAACATCACAATTTCCGCAACATCAAGAAGTTCAAGTAACTTACGTTGATGAAAATGGAAGACCCAAGACCACAAAGGCTTGGGTCCCCATCTCCAACTAATCATGTGAGTACATGTGTAGGGTGTTCCAGGAGGAACTCTCAACAGTCATTGGATTGTTGATAGTGGGGCATCCAGGCACATGACAGGCGACATGAAGCTTCTCTACGATGTTAAATGTATTAGAGGATGTTATGTTGCTTTTGCTGGAGATAAAGGCGGATATATTACTAGAGAAGGAATGGTATCCAACGGGGTTGTAAGTTTCGACAAGATTAATTTTGTACAACAACTTGATCACAATCTTCTCAGCGTTTCACAAATCTGTGATAAGCAGTTTTCAGTACACTTTGATGCAAATGGATGTTACGTACTGAAACCCGGATTCAAGATTCCAAAAGAATGGATTCTCTTATCTGCTCCAAGGATAAATGATTTGTATGTCCTCGATATGAGCCAAGCTATAACTACGACTGCACAAGCAACTTGCTTCATTTCCAAAGCCACGGAAAAAGACTCAATCTCTTGGCACAGACGTATGGATCACATTCACTTACGCAAAATGAATCATTTGGTGACGAATGAATTAGTGAATGGTGTTCTTCTTAAAAATATTCATCTTCAAGACGTCTGTGTTTCATGCCAAAAAGGAAAGCAAACGAAGAAACGACATCTGACAAAGAAGATCAACACGATGGCAGTTCCTCTTGAACGTTTGCACATGGATTTGTTTGGTCCTGTCAAGCACAAAAGTATCAGGAATGATCAATATTGCCTCGTGATAACGGATGATTATTCAAGATTTTCTTGGGTGACGTTTATGGCTCACAAGAGTGCAACTTTCGGTATTATCAAAAACTTAATCATTCAGATTGAGAATTTGTATAAGTTGAAGGTTAGACGGATACGCAGCGACAATGGTACTGAATTTAAAAATCAAGCCATGGCGGAGTTTTGCACATTAAAAGGTATTCTTCACGAATTTAGTGCGGCTTATACTCCTCAACAGAACGGCGTCGTTGAACGTAAGAACCGTACATTGATTGAGACTGCTAGGACTATGTTGGTAGAGTCGCAGTTGCCCATTCCATTCTGGAGTGAAGCTGTGGCCTCCGCATGTTACACGATGAATCGAGTCCTTACAGTCAAAAGACACAACAAGACCTGCTTCGAGCTTCTTCACAAACGGAAACCAGATTTGTCATATCTTGAACCGTTTGGAGCTCCTCGCACAATGATCGATCCTAATGGAAAGTTTGAGGCAAAAGCTATTGAAGGTCACTTTCTTGGTTATGCCACCCCGAACTTAAGAGTCTGGAATCTAGAGACTAAAAGGGTTGAAGAATGGTCTGAGGTCAGAGTACAAAGGCACACATTGCCAGTCAGATGTCCTGGTCAACCATGGATGTTTGAGTACGATGACTTTTTCAATTCGATCAATGTTGAAGCAGTTGAAGAAACTGCTGCGGCAAGGATGTTTTTCGAGAGTGACAACGCAACAGATTCACCATTGGTTCGTCCAATTATTGTCAATCAAGAACCATCTTCAGTGAACAATAATGCTCTCGACAATGAGGATTTTCATGATGCAACCGAACTGAACGAATCTTCAGAGGATGAAGAATTTCTAGATGCAGATCAAGAAGCTCCTACATCAGCTGTTCATGGTACTTCAGAGGCTACACCTCCAGTGGACGCCCCTATAACAGTTGAAGCTACTGCATCATCCTCTTCGTCAGTTCCGGGTATTGAATTGGTTGTTGATCTAAATCTCAACAATCTGGGTACAAACATTCCAGTTCCGGAAAACCCTGCAACAAGGATTCACAATACCCATCCTCAACAAAACATCATTAGTAATGTACAAAGTGGCATACAAACAAGAAACATGTTGCGCAACAACAACAACAACGCAGGCCTGTATGCGGCGATTCGAGAATCTGGTCAACAAAACGATTGGTCTTTCGCTTGTTATGTCTCACAGGAAGAGCCAAGAACTTGGAAAGACGCTTTGAAAGATAACTCTTGGGTTGAAGCTATGCAGGAAGAACTGCAACAATTCCAGAAACTTGGTGTCTGGAAACTCGTAGAGAAACCTGCTGGTTATAAGAAGATTGGTACCCGTTGGGTGTATAAATGCAAAAAGGACGACCGTGGAATCGTTATTCGCAACAAAGCTAGATCGGTCGTTCAAGGTTTTCGTCAGATTGAAGGTATAGACTACAACGAAGTGTATGCACCTGTTGCACGTCTGGAAGCAATTCGGATCTTTCTGGCTTATGCCTCATTCAAAAGATTCAAGGTTTACCAGATGGACGTCAAAAGTGCATTCTTACATGGTCTAGTGGAAGAAGAGGTGTATGTTGAACAGCCTCCAGGTTTTGAAGATCCTATCCATCCCGATCGGGTTTGGTTGCTGAACAAAGCTCTCTATGGTCTACATCAAGCACCGCGAGCTTGGTACGCAACATTATCTAATTATCTGCTGGAGAATGGATTTTGCAGAGGTCTTATTGATTGCACTCTTTTCATAAAAGAACAAGATGGAGATCTTCTACTGGTTCAGGTATATGTGGATGATATTATATTTGGTTCTACTAACAATGTTATGTGTAGGGAATTCGAGCGTGTAATGCAGGATAAATTCGAGATGAGCGCTATGGGGGAGATGACTTTCTTTTTGGGCTTGCAAGTGCAACAAACGAAGTCTGGGATTTTCATCCATCAGACTAAGTATGTTCAAGACATCTTGAGCCGATTCCAGATGTCCGACACATCGCCCATTGGTACCCCACTGCAGCAAAATCACGGAATCAATCCAGACTTGAAGGGTGAAGTTGTTAGCTCTTCATACTACCGCGCGATGATTGGATCCCTTATGTACCTCACAGCATCAAGACCAGATATAATGTATCCAACATGCCTGTTAGCCAGATATCAAGTGAACCCGAAGGCCTCACATCTTGCAGCTGTAAAAAGGATTTTTCGTTATTTGAAGGGTTGCCCAGACACCGGTCTATGGTACCCTAAGGATGATAACTTTGAACTAGTCTCTTTCAGTGATTCTGATTTTGGCGGATGCAAAATCGACGGCAAATCCACAACGGCTGGATGCCAGTTTTTAGGAACTCGCCTTGTAATGTGGATACAACAGCAAATGCGCGATTACGGTTTTGAATTCCTAACTACTCCTATTTTAGTCGATAATTCTGCTGCTTTATCTATCACTAGAAATCCTGTGCAGCATTCAAAGACCAAACACATCGAAATTAAGTATCACTTCATATGTGATTGCTTTGATAAAAGGCTAATCGATGTTGTTAAGGTCCACACTGATGACCAACGTGCCGACCTTTTTACCAAAGCATTTGATAAATCAAGATTTGACTTTTTATTATTGGTAAACAGCATTAAGGTCAAGCAAGAGTAAATCCACATCGGAAAATCGTTTTTGTAAATATCTTTGTGTTTTTAAAATTATTGTAAGTTTGTTGATTTTAGGGGGAGTAAATCCAAATTTGAAAATTCAAAAACATCGAAAAATTTCAAAACCCAAAACCAATATAAAAACAAAAATGAGTTTCCTGGCGAGCAAAAGAGAAAATGATAGTACATCAGTGGTCTGTTGAAACCTCTTTAAACTGAAATGCAAAATGAAAAATGTTAAGCAGCTCTATATAAGATGTATCGGTAGGCTCACAATCATCTTAAAGTGTGCAGGGTGATATAAACCTAAATCGACTGAAGACCAGGTGGGAACCACTCATTGGCATATGGTCTTAGTACCGAAATTTCGTTTGAGAGATTGCCGAGGTTCTGAGATATGTGGTCTTTATGCTATTTATCATCTGGGTATCATGGTTGTTTCTTTTACCGAAACAAACGGAGACGAATTCTAGATCTTCCATGATATCATACGTACGTGTACATACTGCATACGACCTCAATAAGTGATCAACAATCACATGTCCTCAAAAACAAGTGATAATATATCACATTTATCCGGGAGTCAAGTTCGTCTCTCTGCTGTACGAAAGTACTGACCTGTTCACGGACTTGCTCTTGTGCCCTCATGCATCTGAAAATCAAGTTCCTCATCAATAAGTGATTCTATCACATAGGGTTTGTTTTCAATTCAAAATAAGTGAGTTTCTCACATTTTCATATACGTTCAAACATATGATAAATGGTATACTCACCAGTAAGATGAACTCTCGTGCATACCTTGATACGGGAATGTGTCGTGATGTGGATAAACACCGGTCAGTAAGTATAAATCATACCTTAACGTATCCCCTCGCCATGATTACATCTGATAAGTTGAGCTTATGTGGACAACAATACCGATAATCGTTATAGGATGTTTATCTAAATGTTAACAAAAAGAACAACAAGAGCGTTTTGGCATGACCGTACACTGATATGATTCTCTTACCCTCGAAACTCGCAAAAAGAATGTTTGTATATATTTACTTTTCTTAGTTTCTGCAACTCTGTATATATTTATTTACTGCTTTCAGTCTTTAAGTTTGAAATATTCAAAATACCAAAAAGATTTTAGGTGTGTTTTAATTTAATCTTTATAAAAGTCAAAAAGATTTTATTTCTGCTTTAGTTTTGATTAACCGATGTTGGAACTCAAGTCTTCGTTGCCTGAAACCTGAACGAAAACCAAAACGACTGAATCTTCATAAACGGTCAGAGTTTGCAAGTTTTGAAAGTTAATAATTAAAATTGAAAAATCTGTTAACTTTTCAAACTAACTGTCGGACGGTAGTTGAAAACATGGTCACATGTGTGTTATTTGTTTAATGTTAACTATATTCCAAGCAGTTGTTCTCATTACGCGTTTAGATTTCTTGCATGTGCAGATGCTAAAGGCGAGGAGAACATGTTCGATGACAAGCTGCGGAATGAAGACACGACGTGAAGGCACTCAAATGATAAAGATGATCGAGTTGCCGCTGATCAATCACCAACACCACAAGGATCTCAAGCATTGAGGTCAAAAGATTCCCAAGCATAATCAAAGGGGGAGTTTGTTAACACACTACCTAAATGAAAAGGGAGTTTGTTGATACACTTTCTACTTACGACGCGTGAAGACTTTGAAGATCCTACGATAAGAATGAATGAACCATCAAGAGATGGAGAACGAGATTACGAACCTCACGAGCAGCATCCAAGGGGGAGTTTGTTGATACATATCGTGTGGATACGGCTCGGCTCGGTTCGACTCGACTACGAAGTGAAGGCCGTAGTCAAGATATCCTCCTATCTTGACTCGGTATGCGTTTTACTTCGTAACGTTCGATGTAAATGCAAACTGCGTGTGTGCAGTTTGCATATTGTTCATGTTTATGTATTGTGTATTGTTTATTTGTTTGGAGCCCAACAGAAGACAAAGTCCTACATGATGAAGTCCCTGAAGCCCAAGCCCAACATGAAGACCAAAGCCCAATCTAATATGGATTTCGTCCAGAAACTTGTGGTGAAAACACTTTAGGTGAAAACCACTAAGGACGAAAACACTTAGGATGAAAACCAAATAGGACGAAATCACCTGATTTCGTCCAGATCCCTGATTTCGTCCTAGTGTTTTCGTGGGCTTCTGATTTCGTTGTCATGGCTTCAGTATATATACACTCACAACAGACATAACACAGTTAGGCAAATCTAAATAGATAGAGCGAACACTGTAAACACACACACAACTCAGAGTTTATAGGTTTATCTTGTAAACATTGCTTTGTAACGGTTTCATACGCGTTAATACAATGGAGTGTTAATCGTTGAATCTTTGTGTTTGCGTTCGTAACTTGGTTTAACTTACCCGTTTGGATTCCGCACTTTCGGGTTTGTCAGAAAACAGGGAATAGAGGTTACTCCATCCTCCGGGTGGACCTACAATTCATATGTTGCACTAGAATATTAATTTAAAATTTCATGTATGGTTATTTTAAAGGTTTAACTATAAATTAGAATTAGAATATTAATGTAAAGTTTCATGTATGGTTATTTTGAAGGTTTAACTATAAATCATGGTTGTAAAAGTCTCGCCTAGGCTACGAGTACTTCCCGAGTACTCGCTACAAGGTAGGCAGCCGAGGCACGAGTACTGTTCTCTCAGGTCAATTACTCCCCGAGTAATCTCCGCCTAAACCGAATACTTCCCGAGTACTCCCGAATCCGACTAGGGAGCGTCTAGCGACTTTTGCAACCATGCTATAAATAGTTTAGATGTTCAAAAAAAGTTTTAAATAGCATTGGACACTTGTACAAAATTTACTAATGTGTTTAAAACATTATAAGGATAGTGGAGGGTTCAAATGAGAAGAAATTTTTTGTAAGAATAAAAAAGAACAAAATTCAACCAATAATAATGCTTCATTTTACTTCATTTAATTTTTGTATTGAATATGTGTCTAAGGGTATATTGGTAAAATTAGATAGATCATTAATTGTTAGTCTTCCTTTTTAATAGCTAACTAAATTAAATTTGTAACTTATTTTAAAAAAATATATATTTTTTCAAAGAAGATAAAAATTAATTTAAAGTGTAGGATAAATTATGAGGTGTGTAGGATGAATTACGAGTTGTGTAGGATAAATTTCAGTATGTGTAGGATAAATTTTCAAAAATGTGTAGGATAAATTTTGATGTGTCTAGGCAAAATTTTTAGTGTGTAGGATGATACTCTTTATGACTAATTAATTAGTCAAAATAATAATAAATGAGATAAGAGAAAAACTATTTAATGTTTTACAATTGTACCCTTTATTCTTTTTGTTCTCAATTTAATTTTCTTCTCAAATGAACCTCCTCCAGGATAGTGCTAAACCTATAATGTTTATTTTATTTTTTTCAAATGTTAAAACAGAAATATAATTTTTATATTTGTAATTGACCATATCAAATTCTGTATTATAGAAGTTTTGAGAAGTTTTCTTGATAAAAAATAAATAATAATAACTAAACAACAATCTATTTATGAGTAACGATATATTTTTTTTGGGTTAGGAATAAATTCAAAGGTTTAACTATAAATAAGAAATCGTAAGACCATGTGTAGTGGTTTAGCCAAATAATGCCCCCACCATGGGGCGTTATTCGACACGTGGCAGTCCAGTCAGCATGGGGCGTTATTGCAAAAGTGGCGTAGTGGGAATAATGCCCAAATAATGCCCCTTCCAATCATTAAAAAAAAACAAACTAGTTTCTCATTGTTGGGTCAAACCCGGTCAACCATTCCACAAACCATTTTAGGCGTTTTATATATAACGCTAAACCATTTTTTTTTTCAAAAAAACTGCCCAAAAACGCCCTATGTAATTGGGGGGGGGGGGGGGTTGCAAATAATGCCCCAATAATGTCCCACTACGGGTGGTCTAAGAAGGGTATCAAACTGATTTCGATTGACCTTATTAAAGTGACATTGGAACCGTTTCATCGAACTCTACGATATGAGATTTTAGGGTTTTCACTTTTGGATATATACCTCGTACATTTTAGAATTTTTGTTTATATCATTGTGTCTTTTTATTTAGCATTGTTTATTTTCTATATTTGCGTCATTGTGTCTTTTTTTTCGACATTGTATTATATTTTTCATCATTATGTTATATTTTACTGGATATTTTGTTATATTTTGGCATTTTGCGATCCATTGTATCTTTGTACACTTTTTAGATCTAGGAGACTTTATAGGATAACTTTACCCGATATTCTTATAGCTTTAAGAAAATAGCTTCTTCTCTATATAATAGTTTGATATAACGTAAAGCCAGGAGATCATGAATCTCTTTAATAAACAAAGCAACCACAATCATATAAACACAAAAGTAAATTTTGAACCAAACAGTTTCAATCTTCTCATGTATTGTCAAAACTAAACTGATGTACTGCACTACTGTTCCAACAAAAACTCCTCTTGATAGAACAAAATTGGGTAAAAAATATGGCGAACTACATTCTTACACAACTACAATACTATCCAGTCGATCTGATGTGATCCTCATCGGCATTGTTGTCTGCGGTTGTCAAGTCCATTCCCTCTCTGTACACATACACCAAGTCGTCTTCAGTCATTGGCACCCACTTCTGGTGTCTGTCATGAGCATGACACAACGGCATTCCCCTGAAAACAAGTTCAATATATGACTGTCTGGATTACCAACTAAAGCATATAATGATTCTTGCTCAAAACTAATACTCTATGACTCTATCAGTAGGATAAAACAAAATGAAGTTGTTGGACGGAAATCTTGAAATTTAGGGCCTGTAGGAGGTTTATACGTAAGAAGTCTGAACCATTAAGAGCTAGTATAATCTTTAACCGTTCAGAGGTAAATATCTGGCCAATTTAGATTAGAGGTCTTAACAATTCAGACTCAGTAAAATGCTGAACCATTCAGAGGCAAATGTCTTAACCATTCAGACATCTGCTCGCAAAACAAACATTCTGAACCATTAAGTTCTGAACCAGTAAGAGGTCTCAACCATTAAGAGCCACATTAAGAGGTAAACAAACAACCCCTTAGACTTACAGAAATTATGAAAACTTATTCAATAAATAGTTTATATGTAAAATAAACAAAAGATATGCAACTTCAACTTCAAGTCGTAAATAAATCTTATTTGGTTGTACGTCTCGCCTCAATTTTTAACGCCTCGGAGCTCTCACGCTTTCTTATACCAAAAAGTGAATACATATTGATTTCATAAAGCAAAAAGGCAACACATCTTGATTGCTAAAAATGATCTAAATCTAGAGTCAACCCTACTTCTTTCTAAAGGCAAAATTAAAATTCCCGATGGACTTTTGTGGACAAATTAACACCAAATCACAAAACATTTATTACAATATACTTTATCCCAGTTGTTAATTATTCTAAAAACGCATAAACCCATCTCAATTCTGAAGTCAAACCACATAACTTTGACTGGCCAAAGTCAAAGTTCCAATTCTCAACAAGAAAACAAAGCGGGAAAAAAAGAAAACGTACCGAATATGAAGAAGATCAGAAATATTGTCCATACAGAGGTAAACATCAACAGATTCCAAGAACGAACGATAAGTGTTGACATGCAAGCCGTCAATTCTTGGATATGGAAGGCGGGGGCGAGGAGGAGACCAAGATCCCTTGAGATAGAGTCTTGCGGCAGGAAACGAGTATTCTTTCCAGACGGGTGCATCAGTGGTGGTGGCCGTGGGAGCGGGTGGTAGAGGGAGGAAGCCGAAAGTAGACAAGATGTGATCGAGTTCGTCGTGGTTGATGATGGGGTGGAAAGTGGGGGTGTGCCAAATTGTGAGTTTTCTAATGGACTCTACTACCATGGTTATGGATTGGAATCGGAATTAAGAGTTCTTGATTTCGGTTAGTATTGGAGCGTCAACTTTGTGGTGACCGGTGCATGACAAGACGAGTAAATTTTGAAAATTTTAGTTTTCAGTCCTCTAGCTTTATTGTAAATTTCAAGAATTATCCTTGAACCATGTAAATTAGGGCTCGTGGAGTTCTCAAGTGTGGATGTAACTTGTAAGCGGGGACGAGCAATTTGATTTGTTTTGTGTGTGTGTTTTTTTCTAAGAACGTCGGCTAGGGATGCAAATAAATCGAATGAACATGAACACAACCTTGTTCGTATTCATTTGTGAAGGAAATAATGTGTTTATGAATTGTTATGAAGACATATCGAATGAGATTTTTTATTTGTGTTTGTTCATTATTCGTTAATTTTAGATACTGGACAAAAGCAAACACAGACGAACACAAACGAACATTTATGAATAGAGACGAACACAAATGAAGGCTAACAAACACAAACAAGTGTTCATAAACATAAATGAACACAAACCACCCATATCTTGTACTGAGAATGACGAAAAACATCAACGCAAAAACCCTGTATCGGAGATTGGAATTAGAGTGGGGGCATAGTTGCGTCGCGTCTGCTTGGAATGAGAACGGAAACAACATTTTTTTACTAGGTTTCCAACAAGGAGAAACTCTAATACGTAATACATTATATTTAATAAATATCTTATTAATGGGGATTTTGAAGTACTTAAATACAAAATAAAGCTAAAAACCCTAATTAATAAACTATCAAACACAAACGAACATGTTACCAAACATTTACGAATATAAACAAACGAACGCGTCCCTTGTTCATGTTCGTTTGTTTAACTAAACAAACGGAATTTCTTGTTCGTGTCCGTTCATATATTAAACGAACAAACACAAACGAACTTCCTGCCGAACGATTCACGAACTGTTCAATGAAAGTTTGGTTTGTTTGCAACCCTTACGCTATGAATATACAAAAGGAATTGACTTGTTTATTTATTTATTATTACACTCAGTTTATTATTTTGTTTATCATTTCTCAATTAATTTGTATACATTAAAGACACCGCCCCCTTAAAGTCCGGAAAATTATGACGAATGCCTTATATGGTGAAATAATAATAATGATAATGATAATGATAATGATAATAACTAGTACCTTCATGTTTTTCATTTACTCATGTGTTTTTTAATTAATGAAATGCTATTTTTATATATATTTTATTTAAATGAAATGGTAAATTATATTTTTATATAATTTTTGGTATTAAATTAATTGTTTATAAAGGGATTTAGGAGATTTCAAGAAACTATACCTCATTTATTATCTATACTTACTATATTATAAAGCATTTCAAAATGATACCATCAAAATTTAAGTAATTACAATATTTTATGCTTATGATACAACAACTTAATAGGGTTAGTAGATGAGTAAAATGGTCTTTCAACATGAGTTAAATGAATTGATAAATATAAATTAATAATTGAAGTGTTCTTAAATACAATTAAATTAAATATAGACCGTATGTTAAGAGTCTTAATATTATAGAAAAACCAATAATTGATTAAAAAGATGAATGTCGTTTTTATTTAAATTAAAGACTCACCTCTTCATGTTCCCATAACCCCCTTTTCTTCAATTCGCAGCAGTTTTATTTGGGGATAATCTGAGATTTCCAAATTTAATGTGGTATTTGAAAGGCCTAATCCTTCAATGCGGCTTAATCTTTTAAGCCTCGGATGCATCGCTGCTTGGCTCCACAGACCAATCTGAGCAGAAAGTTGCTTACGGTCTTCAAGTCTTCAAGAGCAATGTGATTGGTGCCATGATGTTCGTATTCAGAAGGATAGCACAACAGGTATTGTTTTAGTCTTTATCATTTCTGTTTTATTTTTGGTTAATTTTGAGGTAATTACATAAGATCTGTTTTAGGGTGTTGGGGGTCGCATGATGATGACTTGGCATCTTAACTATAGAATAATATCAAAATAGATGTGCAACCCTGGTTCAGATTTGCTCACTGTGGTTTGCATTTCTAGATGTGACAGAACCTATATGATTGTCACTATCGGAATTTATTTCACCGTTTATGTAATTTTATGATCTATAGTGAAATTTAGTTGCGACAAAGATCTATTTTATGATAACCACACCTGTTGCAGATAAGATTTGTTCACTGTGTTCTGCATTTCCAGGTCCCAAAATTTGTAGTAATGTAGATAAGCTGTTTGACGAAATATTTAAGTGAGTTTGTTTGGCAGATTATTGTTTTTTGTTTTGGTTTTTGGCCAGATCTGTGATTCCAAGTTGAAGTTTTTGGAAATTGGGAAGACCATGCTGGGATTTAGGAATTCTTCAGAGTAATTCGTTTGTTGCAACTTTGATTTCTTAAAGTCTATGTCTGTTTTAAGTGTTTCTTGAAGTCAAGCACAAGCCCCAAAGGTGTTTATTCATCAACTATTATTTTGACTTAGCTATTCCAGGCTGTTGTAACTGTTATGCTTACTAACGATTGTAAAAAATAGTTCCCGGTGATTTCTTGTGCAGATTCAAGAGTTTACCCCCTCATATATCCAAGGATTTCACCTGGTGAAGCTTTTGTGGACCGAAATGTGGCATTTCAGGAATAGAAGTGCATTGACACCAAGTTTTTCACTTTCATAAATTTTCCTCTTGTTCTTTTTATATTTTTCATTGGTTACTGGGTGTTTAATGATCTAGGGTTTGGTTTATGTGGTGGAAAGTTGTTTGTTTTTTTGTGGTTTATGTTTGTAGAATAGATTTTGGTTAGGGTTTGGGTTGTTAATGATTGTGTTTGATATGGGTTGTGTTTGTTATTGTTGTTTGCTATGCATGTTTTTGATACTTCAGAGGGCTGCTACTGATGATCAGATATTGAGGGAGTTGCAAAGTATTTCTCACATGGGGGTTCAAGTGGTTTACATTCTTTGAACACACATAACTTGAATACCAAATTCTTTGCTTTACAGGTTATTGTTGATGTCTTTTGTTATAAAATACTTGTACATCTCAGATTGCAGGTTATTTTTCAGAAAAAAAGCTTTAGCCAACTTTTATATCAATATGTTTATTAATTTATGTATGTTCTAATTGATTTATTGTAATATGTAAACTAATTGGAAGATACAACCATAGGGTCGTGCATTCTAGCTAATTCAATTACTGGATTAGCATAATAAAGAACATGCAAAACTAACATTACCCCATTAACCTTCTTATGACAAAAAGTTGGAAGATTGTCCGGATAAGTCTTTCGTCTGCTCAAAACAATAATTTTGGTATTTAGACGGTTATCTTATTTGATAGCAAGTATATTTTAATTTATTGGTCTGTTTTATTATCTTATATAAGTTTAATTGTAGTACATGAAGTTTATTTGATTATTGATATATAGTCAACTTGAATGAGATGTATACAATTGATAACATTTAGTAAGTTGAATGAATTGTGGCCGTCTTTTACGTGTTTATTCCTTTTCTTTCTTTCATATGTTATTGCCTTTTTTTTTAAATTTGGTTAAATGTTAATGACTTCTTCTTCTTCATGACAGGTGGGTTAGCTACGTGTTGGATTGTTGGTCAAAGTCAAGTAATCTTAGTCAACTATAACATCAAGTAATTCATTTCGAAAACATGTTTGTGAAGAAGAATAAAATATGTCCATAAAATTTAAATGAAGCTCAATATTCTTATTTCCAGCTTTCATTTTGTTGGAATTATGGTTCATGTTCTTATAGGAGACGAGGAATGGTGGTCGAACCATGTAGATTAGATAATTGTGATGTATAAGGCTTATAACGAAAATTGATCTTAATGTTCGGTTGTGTTGAGCTATACAACTTCTAAGAGTGATGGAGTATTTGAGCGATTGTTTGTTACAGGAGTAATCTGAGGTAGAAAGAAAATGAAAATATGCAGAAGATTTAAATGACTATTTCTTTGATTTGTTTTGCACACCAGTTACTACTCACTACATAAAGCAGTTTTGCAAGATAACATTGTGCTGCAGCAGAGTGGCAGGTCTAGAATTTTTTAGTATGAGTTTTAGTTATTCTAAATGATTTTTTTCCCTTTTTTCCTTTATGTTCTCGGTTGAGTTTTCCTATTTTCCTTTCTTTCTTTTTATAGCTCCTTTGATTGAATATAAAGCTTGATCCGTTGTACATTAACTTTACTTTTAGTTGCACATGGTGTTGCTAAATTGTATTTTATTCTTTTTATTAACTTTTTTTTTGTATTAATTGATTAATCTTGTGGTAGATATTATATAGAGTTAATTTAAAATTAAAATTGATTAATATTGTGGTAGATATTATGTAGAGTTAATTTAAAATTAAAATATAAGACATGATGCCTTGTATACATGAAGCTCTCGCCTCGTGTCTCATGCCTCACACCTTGGCTTTTGGGTACTAAACTCTTGGATTTCCTCAAGCTTTTTAAAACCAAGATTGAATATATAGCCAAGCATTATTAATAAACTATTGTAAGACTCGTGCTATATATATCACACCGATATTATGAATAAGAAAACTAACAAAAGTACCATAAAATATATCAAGGAAAAATATGATAAACTAACAGAAAATGAGTATCGCGTTATAGATTGTTACCGCCGCTGCATCGCGCGGGTTTCCAACTAGTATTATATTATATAAATTTGAAATTATACATTAAATTTGATCAGGCTCGAGCTCGATTAACTTATGAGAGCTCGAGCTCAGCTCAATTAAAATGGTCATTTAGACTATTGTATACATTTTGTTTTCCATCCCAGTTTCTTTTCATTTCTATTCGAATTTAAGGGAAGATATTTGAATCTTTCTGTGTTGTAACTGAAAATGGTCATTTATTAAAATTGGTGTTTTACGTTTACACAAAGGAAAGTTAATATAATTATCTTTTCATATAATGAACCTTTCTATAAATTTACAGAGAAGGGAAGAATATGTAATTATGTTTGTATGTACCTATTTTAGTTTGGTCTCTAGGAGTTGACATCTGTCCATACATCACATATCCCAAAATCTGTTTCTATTAATTTGAGCTGAGGGGTAGACAAGTGTCCCTTAGTGAAAATTGTAATTGTTGGGCACCTTTTGATTTGTAAAGTATCCAAAGCTGGCAATGAAAAAGCATCCTTCCCTAAGCAAAATCCCTTGAGATTCCTAAGATCTTCTAGTTTGGCATCACATTTTTCTTTGAAATCACATTTTTCTTCTTCTTCCTTCACAATTACCTCCATCTTGTTGCACCAGGTTATACTTAGGTCTTGGAGTTGCACTAGACTACCAACCATGGAACATGTAGAAACTAAAGAAACAATTTTGAAGCATTTTAGTAATAAGAACTAAAGAAACAAAAATACACAAGCTTAGTCGACTTCTCCCCAGTCGGTTTCTACTTTCCCCTAAACTCCACCTCTCCAGATCACTTACGGGTGTTCATCAGTTGGGGCTTTGGTCTTCGGTTGAATATTCTTTTCAGTCGAAACCAAACAAAACAGAATTCAGTGATGGCAAAACTGAATATTGAACACCCTGCCTCACTTGGAAGTCGAACCAAACCGAATTGAACAAGCTGCAAATGGAACCAAGCTTGTGAAACCCTAAATTATACCTGCTAAGGCAAATCTAAATGTTTTTTTGACAATCCATGCTAATGCTCTTTTAAATTAAATGTTCAATTTTATTTGGAAAATTGGTTTTTAATAAACCAACCTTTGTCCCGTTGGTAAATAATAATCTTACCTATGTAATTGGTATACAATAATCCTACCTATCAACATGTTGGTACTCAATGAACTTCCGTTAATTTTTTTTAACTGAAGTTAGTTTTTAAGTTTTATTTATTACACAAACAGTCCATGTAGTTGTAATTTACTAGTTTTATTTAAAACTAGTAAATTACAGTCCCTTGAGGTTTTTTTTTGTTTTATAAAATAGTTAAAACTAGTAAATTACAACTACATGGACTTTTTATGTAATAAATAAAACTTAAAAATTAACTTCAGTTAAAAAAAATTAACGGAAGTTCATTGAGTACCAACATGTTGATAGGTAGGATTATTGTATACCAATTACATAGGTTAGATTATTATTTACCAACGGGACAAATGTTGGTTTATTAAAAACCAATTTTCCATTTTATTTTGAAGAGTGTCAAATCAAAGACAATTATACACATTAAGACATTTAAATTACTTTATACAACTAGAATTTACCTTATAAAACCTTGCTCGTTAAACATACGATCTTCATGTTTTAGCGGGAAAATTTATGCCCCTGTAGAACATTCATGGAGAAAAGACGTGAAAATTTAGACTATTGTATACATTTTGTTTTCCATCACAGTTTCTTTCCATTTCTATTCGATTTTAAGGTAAGATATTTGAATCTTTCTGTGATGTAACTGAAAAAATGGTCATTTATTATAATTGGTGTTTTTACGTTTACACAAAGAAAAATGAATATAATTATCTTTTCATATATTGAACCTTTTTATAAATTTATACAGAAGGGAAGAATATGTAATTATGTTTATACGTACCTCTTCTAGTTTGGTCTCTATAAAAGAGTTGACATCTGTCCTTACATCACATATCCCAAAATCTGTATCTATTACTTTCAGCTGAGGGGTAGAAAAGTGTCCCTTGGTGAAAACTGTAATTGATGGGCAGTCTATGATTTGTAAAGTATCCAAAGCTGGCAATGAGAAAGCCTCCTTCCCTAAGCAAAATCCCTTGAGATCCCAAAGGGATTGTAGTTTTAAGGAGTTTAGACGAGGTAAGATAATCTCATTCACTTTGGCATCACATTCTTCTTCTTCCTCCTTCACAACTACCTCTGTATTCGTGCAGTATCTTATACTTAGGTGTTGGAGTTGCACTAGACTACCAACCATGGAACATGTAAAAACATGTTTCAGTTTATGGCAACCGTAAATATAGAGAGTTGTTAGGTTTGGAAACTCCAGTACCATCCATTGGTTGCTCTTCCATAAATACTTTAGATCTATTAGCCACTCTAACTTCACATGTGTTAGGTTTGGAATTGGGACAACAGTTTTTGATTCACTGGAATCACTCCCTTCCACTGCTACTACTTCAAATACCTCTTGTATCCCACTACATAATGTTATAGTAATCTGTTGAAGCTTTTCCAGTTGTAGCAGTTCATTAGATGGTACAATAGTCGTTCCAACATCATCTTGATTCTCTATATTAATTTCTATCAGATTATGAAAAGAGGAAGGCATCCCTTTTGAAGATGTTGGGAATGTGGTCTACAACAATAAAAAGAAACACAAGGCGTTTGTTATAGGCTAATTACATCCTTGCAAAGAGTCTGAAACAAGAAATAGAGCGTGGAATTTCTTCTACTTTTCAATATATAAGTTAATGCAGTTGATGGAAATCAATTAAGACATCATAACTGATAACCATTTTAAACAAAAAGGTTTGTATACCTGGAAGTTAAAACCATGTTCAAGACTGTGTTTGCCAAAGCTTGTGCGTACGTACTTGAGCTTTGGAGTTTCCAACTGACCAGATGTAAACACCACCCATTCATGACAATCATTGATCATAACATTCACCAATGAGGGACATCGAAAGTCATTCATTCCCAAGAAGAAACCCTTGAGGTTTGGTAGACGGTCAAGTTCAAGCGTCTCCAGATTAGGAAACACCACAACTTCTTCTTCTGATGATGACGTTTTGTTTTCTTCTTTTACAATCACTTGTATTGTCTTGCATTTTTCTACTTTCAACTGTTTGAGATGACTGAGAGTTTTAAGAGTGGAGAATGTGAATATATGTGGAAGAAGGTCACACTCATAGATACCCACAGTTATTAAGTTGGAGAGTTGAGGGACAGCTACAGTAGTAATAATGTTTTGTAGAGGTAGACTTGTTAATGAAGTACCAGCCCCACTTCCTTCATCAAAATTATTAGTATTGTAACAGTTCATCAATTCATTTTCAAATACCTCTCTCATCCTACTGCAATACTTAATTTCCAGCACTTGAAGCCTTTTCATTTGTCCTGCTGCATACCATGGAATTAGACTTGACAATGCATCACAGTAGTATATGGTTATCTTTGTGGGGTATTGGCACAACGACCAATAAGAGCCGGTTACTTGAGCACTCTGCAATGAATCACAAATCATATTTATTATAATGTTCTTATATATCATCACTTTCTTTTAATTCTTAACCACATCGTTTAATCAAGAAGTACCAAAGCATATTATTATGATACCTGGAGGTGATGATGAATGGTATTAGTAACACTGGAAGAAATTTTGTTGCTCCTACTCCAACTATTCTTTTCATCATCGATACACTTTAGACATGGGAGCATTTGAAGGCAGAGAGTGTCCAAATGAGGAAAGAATGCGGTGTCTTGATAAGAAGATGCAGATGTTGTGTTTTCATCATCTCTTCTCGAAATAACTTCTTCCATACCATCACACCTATATATATAGACACTCTTTAAGTTGGATAAATATTTTGCCATAAGAGGAGACAACAAGTACTTTATATTGTGACAAGATTCCAAGCGAATGTGTGTGAGGTTTTGGAATGGAAATTGCAAAGGTGGATGATGACGAATCAAGAATGTATTCCAATTGCACTTCCACACATGACGCATCTTCTCTAAAGAACTTAGGTGTATAGTTTGAAGGTAGGGAAGTAGTAGTGGCGGTTGAATTGTTGCTAATTGTCTACTACTTGTTGGACTATCCATATCAAACACCACCTCCTCCACTCTTCCATCCACGAATAATTGAAGACTTTGAAGGTGAGGACAGGTGTGGAGAAGATAAGATGGGTATTTGACATCTGGAATGTAATCATCCACTACTTCTGGTATGACATTAATCTGCATGTAACATTAAATGTAATTAACATTTTAATTTCTTCATTAAATAAATATACTGTAACATCAACAAGAATCAAATTGGAAACAATGGAGAAGGCTCCTAATTATCTTTATCTATCTATCTTTAAGAAGAAAGTCGGTGGCTTTTACGCCACCGACACCTCAACTTTCAAACTTTGACACCACAACCCCTTTTACTTTGAATTTTCGTAACTACATCCTCATATTTCAAGCTTTTCCAGCACAACCTCTCTACTTTGCTTTTTCACCATCACCCCCTCAACTTTTACACATTTATGCTACCACTCCTCTACTTTTACATTTTCACCACCACTCTCTCATCTTTTACACATTTATGTCACCACCCTTCTGCTTTTACAATTCTCCTTTTTAGACTTTGCGTTTTCCCCCTTACACTATTACTCCATTTTTACCGCCCAACTTTAAAATATTATAATTGTAACCTCTAGGCTACTACTCATACTTTTGCAAATGTCATTGCATTGTGTTTTACAAAATGTCTTAAGCATTGTGTTTTACACTTCGTGTCTACATTTGTGTTTTACATTTTTTTTGTAATTGTCTTTTACATATTGTGTTTTGCACTTTTTTGAAATTGTCTTTTACACGTTGCGCCTTTACGAATCGTGTATTATCTTACTACACGTTTCCATCCGCCGCACGCCGCATTCTAACCCTCAAGTTTGAATTTCGCCACCAACCCTTCAAGTTTTAAGCTTTATATTTTACCCCTTGCACTATTACTTCATTTTTTTACGCCACCACGCCCTCAAGTTTTAAACTTTGTGTCTTTACCCCTTGAACTATCACCCTCTCAAGTTTTAAACGTTGTGTTTTTACTCCTTGCACTATTACTACATTTTTACTGCCACCACCCCCGTAAGTTTCAAACTTTGCGTTTTTACTCCTTGCATTGTGTTACTCTATTTTTACACCTCCTCAACTTTGAAAATTTCAAAAGGTTAACGGATCTAATTACTAGTTTAAACATATTAGTCACAATAATCTGCACGCAAAAAATATAGGCAAATTGGAAAATAATAATCCCACCATTGTGAAATTGGCCAATAATAATCCCAAGTCAGGAATTAGCCACCAATAATCCCACCTCGTCCATTTTTGGAAAATAATAATCCACCGACACTAAACGACAAAAGTGCCACGTCAGCATTTGGAGTATTATTTTCCAAAAATGGACGAGGTGGGATTATTGGTGGCTAATTCCTGACTTGGGATTATTATTGGCCAATTTCACAATGGTGGGATTATTATTTTCCAATTTGCCAAAAATATAATGTAATTAACGATTTAATCTCTTCAGTTTATACACACCCATACAAGAAACACTAGCGAATGTTCTCACAAATAATAAATCTTCAATTTAATGGTGATAACAATTTATACCACGACATGGAACGTTTTTGAGTTCTTTTATATCCCATGTACGTGGTAAGTGAAACTGTAAAATACTTACTGCCTTGATTTCATTCCAATAAAATACGTACATATATAATACAATGAAAGGAGTGAAACAAGGACTAAGACCATGTGTAGTGGTTTACCCAAATAATGCCCCCACCATGGGGCGTTTTGCGACACGTGGCAGTCCAGTCAGCATGGGGCATTATTGGGGGTTATTGCAAAAGTGCCGTTGTGGGAATAATGCCCAATAACGGCCCTTCAATGATTACCCAATTATTTAAAAAAACTAAAAATAAAATAAATAATATTTGTTGGAATGTTTTTATTGGCCAAACAAGAATGGAATTGGTTTACCCTATGCACAATTCAGCGTTATAATTAAAACGCCAAATCACTTTTTTTTTTCAAAAAAAATGCCAAATAACGCCCTACGTAATTGGGGGGGGGGGGGGGGCGTTTTTGGGCGTTATTTTTGAAATTTAAAAAAAAAAACGCCCCACTACACATGGTCTAACAAAGGAAACAAGATATCCTAAAAATATTCACAATATCTACAAAATACAAACCAATAATATTGATGAAATATTATCGGTTAACACACCCCGCAGTTGGAGCAGAAGGTAATCGAAGGCACAAATTAGATCGAATTCGTTGAAAAAGATGCTTCGGAAGGCCTTTGGTAAAAATGTCGGCATATTGATAATCGGCAGGAACGTGTAAAACTTTGACAGTGCCAAGTCGGACCTTTTCTCGGACAAAGTGAATATCCATTTCAATATGTTTCGTTTGTTGGTGTTGAACTGGATTTTCAGCAAGATAAACAGCCGATATATTATCGCAATAAACAATGGTAGCATGTTGAACAGGAATACGGAGTTCTAGTAAGAGATTGCGAACCCAGCTGAGTTAGGCTACAGTGTTAGCAACGCCTCTGTATTCCGCTTCGGCACTGGATCTAGAGATGGTAGATTGTCTCTTAGAAGACCATGAAATCAAATTGGGACCCATATAAACACAATATCCGGAGGTAGACCGACGAGAGTCGGGACACCTTCCCCAATCCGCATCAGAATAAGCAGTCAACTTATAGGATAGAGAGGGAGAAATCAGTAGGCCTTGAGATATGGTGCCTTTGATATAACGAAGTATCCGTTTCAGAAACTGAAAATGTGGTTCCCTAGGAGCATGCATAAACAAACAGACCTGCTAAACTGCATAAGATATGTCGGGTCTGGTTATGGTGAGGTATTGTAAAGCACCAGCCAAACTTCTATATAAGGACCCATCTGATAATAAAACTCCACTGTCGGCACTAAGTTTGGAACCCACTTCGACAGGAGTGTTAACCGGGTTACAATTCGACATGTTCGCATGGGTTAAAATATCGGCGGCATAAGTAGACTGTGATAAGAACAAGCCTAATGACTATTTTTGAACAGCTATACCAAGAAAGTGGTGCAAGTCACCAAGATCAGTCATTTTAAATTCAGTTGTTAAAGACTTGATGATACGTTGTAGTAGGCCGTCACAAGAAGCAGTTAGGATCATATCATCTACATATAAGAGTAAGTAAGCCATATGAGCACCGTGTTGATAAATAAAGAGAGACGTGTCGCACACCCTACTTTTGAAGCCACATTTGGTGAGATAGCCTGCAAAGCGTTGGTACCACGCCCTGGGGGCTTGCTTCAAACCATATAAAGATTTGTTTAGTTTTCACACATATTTTTGGTTTGAAGATGATGTAAACCTGGGAGGCTAAAACATATAGACAGTTTCTTTCAGGTGGCCATGTAAGAAAACGTTTTTCACATCCAGTTGATTAATGGACCAACCCTTAGAAACGACTATGCTGAGAATTGTTCTGATGGTAGTGGGTTTAACTACCGGACTGAACGTCTCGTCACAATCAATCCCAACTGTTTGACTTTTACCGTTGACAACAAGTCTAGCTTTATGGCGTTCGAGTGTACCATCGGCGTGGAACTTATGTTTAAATAACCACATACAACGAATGATAGGCGTGTCAACGGGTTTCGGTACAAGTTCCCACGTGTTGTTAGCCAATAGAGCTTCATATTCGTTAGTCATGGCATATTTCCGGTTCGGGTCGGTGAGTGCAGTCAGATGTGACTTGGGGAGAGGAGAGATAGATGGTGAGCTCTCGGTGTGGAGGGAAAACTAGGTACGGGGTTTGAAAATACCAGATTGTGATCTGGTTTTCATTGGATGGGTGGGAAGAGGTTTGACAACAGGTGGCGGATGTGCTGGGGAAGTGGTGTAAGGTGCGGGTGTGGGAGATGCATGAGTTGGGCTAAGATGGTGTGTTGGGCCATCGAAGTGGGATGGAAGGTGCGATGGGTGTGGGTTTTGCACAATAGGTGCATGTGGGGATGTGTGGTGGGTTGGTGAAGATGTTGGGCCAGAAGTATGTTGTGGGGCAGCAGGCGGAATTCGGCTTGGCGGGGTTGGACCAGTGGCGGGTTGTGGGCCAGCGGCAGAATGCGGGCCATCGGAGGAATGTGGGCCAGGTGGAGGTGTAGGGGAGAAACTGTTAGGATGGAAAATTAGTGGGGTCGGATCTAGAAAAGAATGGGTCGGTGTGGGTTTAGATGTTTTGGCGAATGGGAACAAACTTTCATCAAACGTAACATGACGTGAGAAAAACATTTTCCCAGACCCGCGGTAATTTGCGGGATAGCCGAGAAACACATATGCTAAAGAGCGTTGAGTGAGCTTATGAGGGCGGGTGGCCGATGTGTTAGGATAGCAAAGGCAAGCGAACACGCGAAGATGCTCATATGACGGTTGGCGTAGGTAAAGTAGCGAAATTGGTGTAAGGTTGTTATGTAGTTTGGTGGGAAGGAGGTTATGTATGTAGGAGGCGGTGTGAAGCGCCTCGACCCAAAACGTGGAGGGGAGAGACGCGTGAGTGAGTAGGGTAAACATTATCTCGTTTAAACGGCGAATCATCCTTTCGGCTTTACCGTTTTGTTGAGATGTGTGAGGGCATGAGAATCTAAATTCATTACCATTTTTGGTGGCAAAGTTTTTAAAATTTGTATTATCAAATTAACCTCCCATATCACATTGAAAAGTTTGAATAGGCAAACGAAATTGTGTAGTGACAAACTGGTGCAAGTGTGCAACTTTTGAGAAAGTTTCGGATTTAAATTTTAAAGGATAAACCCATGTGTATTGTATATAATCACCAATGATAACCACATAATACTTGTACCCCGCATGGCTCAAAATAGGTGACGTCCATAAATCGCAATGTAACATAGCAAATGGTAATAAAGTTTGAGACATAGAATCCGAAAATGGCAATCTTTTATGTTTTGATAACCGACAAGAATGACAAATTAAAGGAAATTTGAGTTTATTGCAGGAAATAAAATGTTTTGAACGAAGAAACTCCATGACTGGTTGACCCGGGTGTCCAAGTCTGTTGTGCCAAAAAGGAGTCTTTGGTAGAGACAGCATGCAGTGGCGGAAGCATTTGGTGTGAGCGGGTACAGATCACTCGAACTGTTGTGACGATTCAGGATAGTGCCATCCTTGAAATCCTTCACAGAAAAACCAAATGGGTCAAATTCAATAGAAGTGTAATTATCAATATTGAATTGACAGACAAAAATTAAATTTTTAACGATGTTTGGGTTAAAAAGGACCGATTCAAGGTGTAAGGGCTTAGATGAGATAGTTAAGGTTGAGGATCCCGACCCCAAAACTGGAACTCTATTGCCATTACCAACAATTATTGACGCTATTGGTGCAAACGTAGTAAAATTATCGAGTTTATTTTTATCAAAAGAAACATGAGAAGTAGCACCTGTGTCGAAGTTCCACTGATCATCAGCTTGTTCCATTGAGAGGGCCTGAAGCGCATCTGCCAACTGTGTGGGCTGAAGTGGGTCTACTTCAGTGTAGAGGTGCACAAAATAACCGGTTAATTAACCGTAACCGGTTATTAACCGAAACCGAAACCGTTTAATAACCGATTTAGGAATAACCGGTTAGTGGTTATTTTTAACCGTAGGTTAGTAACCGGTTATAAGTGTTTAGTATAATAACCGGTTATTAACCGGTTTTTTTAAACCGGTTTTTTAACCGATAGACTGGTTAACCGAAAAAATAACTGAAAAATTCAAAAAAAAGGCAAAAAAACCGGTTAATAACCGAAAATAACCGGTTAATTAACCGAACCGGTTAAAGTAATTAACCGGACCAGTTAAAAAAATAACCGGTTAAAGTAATAACCGGTTAAAGCATTAACCGGTTAAAGTCAAAAAGTCAAATTAACCGGTATAACTGGTTAACCGAACCGGTTATTAAAATTAACCGGTTTGTGCACCTCTACTTCAGTGACATGTGCTTGGGCAGAACGCTGGCCCGAGTAGCTGTTGCGTGTGGGCGTGGGCTGCCAAGGCTGAGCCCAACCTTGCGTGGGATAAGGGCAAGGAGGCGGAGCCCAATACTGTTGGGGATCCCAATATGGAGGCTGATACATGGGTTGCTGGGCCTGAGGTGGGTAGTATTGAGGCGGCTGTGAGTAATGGGTGTTCAGGTTTGGGTGCCTGGGCTGGGAATTAGATGGACCTCGGTGTGAGTTGGCACGCCCAGAATGGTTATTTTGACGGCGATGATTAGGCCGATAATCACGAGCAGGAGGCTGATGGTTTTGTGACTCACGGTTAGGTGGGTTTTGGTGGGTCAGGGCTGCAGCGACTAAGGGGGTGGGAGCAACCGCTTCTCTGGCGGCTATTCGCCGCACCTCGGACTGAAGTTGGTCAACCGCATCCTCCCAGGATGGAAGGGATTGGTTGAGAATAGAGACAATTGTGTCATATTCCTTTAGGACGACCTCGAACCAGATGAAGAACTCGTTGATTATCAGTCATAGGGTAGTCGACCGCAGCAAGTTGAACGGATAACTCACGGATCTTTTGACAATAGGCTTCAAGGGTAGGCATAGAGGTGAGTGTAAGATTGGTGAGTTCGTGTTGCAGTGCTTGTGCCCTTGACCCCTTGTTGTTAACAAAAAGACGTTTGACCCGTTGCCAAGCCTCGTAAGCGGTTGATTTATCATTCAATACCCGGACGAGCAAATCATCGGAGAGAGTCCCATAAATCCATTGCAGAACGACCGCATCGATCTTTTTCCAGGTGACGAATTCTGGAGAAGTTTCTTCCGGGGCCGGTGAACCGTCGACGTGCCCAAGCACCTCGTACCCTTCTGCGTGAAGCAAAAAGAGTTTGACCCATGAAGAATAAGAGACCTTGACGCCATCAAGAACCCGCACCTTATGCGCAATATTGGTGACGTGTAGACGGGGTGAAGAGCCTGTGTTTTGGGATCGGTTGGGGTGGAGTTCTGTGGATCTACTTTGTCACCCATTTAAGAAGTGTTGATGAAGAACAGAGTACAGAGAAAAAAAGATGAAGGAGATGGCACAGGAGGCGATCGAAATCAAACCTCAAGCAATGATACCGTGTAAAATACTTACTGCCTTGATTTCATTCCAATAAAATACGTACATATATAATACAATGAAAGGAGTGAAACTAGGACTAACAAAGGAAACAAGATATCCTAAAAATATTCACAATATCTACAAAATACAAACCAATAATATTGATGAAATATTAGTGCTCTAGTGGTGGCCACGGGTATTTAAGTTCCACTTATGGTGGGCCCGGGTGAGTTTTCCCCTCAAGGTCTCAAGTTCGAGTCTTGATGATAGGGGTTTCTCATTGAAGGGTTTAAATTGGGGATCTATTGTGCGAGGGGGCTCTCTAGCGCGGACCCGGTTAAGACAACGTATGTTAGACCTACTGGAATAACTAGGCCTGTAAATTTAAATTTATTTTTGACATCATATAAACCATTTATGTTAGTTTTATCTGATAAAAATTTAAAATTGACGTACCTCCTGATTACTCTCAATCATTTTATTCTTTCTTTCCCTTTCTTTCAAACCACCACTATTATGAACCGAATGGTAACTGGTAAGTGCCCCCAAATCAAAATTGGTTGAGGTAGGTGTGAATATATTTGTTAAGTTGCTGCATTCTATGTGAATTGTTTGTACATCTTTAAAGTGGTTGACGAGAGTATGAGATTCATTTACACCTTTCATCCTCCACAACTCTTTTAGCTTGCTTAATCTTACCACTTTAATCTTTCTTAATCTGCTGTTACTGTGTTTCCCCATTTCACAAACACTTTCGAAGTCGATGTCGAATAACACTTCAATGGAACCACACTTTGTAACTTCAACCTCTTCTAAATGATTCAATAATGGCAATGGATTTCTTGGGAAAAGATTTGTAAGGATGTCACATTCTCTCACTGTAATTTGTCTCAACTTGGAAACATCATCTTTCTCACAAGTAGATTTTTGAAACGGCCATATTTGCTTCAAGTTCTCCATCTTAGAAATATCTAATTTCTCCAACTTAGGAGTCACATCCTAAACAATAATTAAACCTTGTTAGAACGGTAAATAGCATATAACATTAAATTGTAAAATAGTTATAGCTTTCGATATTAAGATAATGTATGTATGTACCTCTTTGTTGAATAATGATTGCATTGGAGAAGTAGTATCTGGATAAATGCTTGTGAAGTTGGGAAGGCCATCAAGTCTCAGCTCCTTCATTTCTGGTAATTGGATAACATTGTCACTCAAACTTACCATCTTTGGTAGATTCTCCAAAGACATGAAATTCAACTTCTTTAATGTTACTACTCCAACTCCACTATTCCCACCAATCAATGATTCCAAAACGGGGCACTCGGAAATTGTGAGCCGCTCAAGTTTCTTCAAACCATTTGCTACATCAACTGTAAAGAGGTATGTCAATTCTTCACACTTTGAAATATGAAGGAATCTCAACTGGGAAAATTTTTGATCCAATGAAACATCTTGAAGATGCATCATGTACTTCACTTGTAATCGAAGTTCCTCTGTTCTTTCAAATAGGTCCCTCATATTGCATTCTTTAAGCTTGTTGCACTCAGCGACAAGATTTAGTGTGTTTCTGAATGAATATGTTTCATTGTTTTTCAACTCACAACCTATAGATAGCCTGAACCTTTCAAGGTTCTTAAAGGACACATTTTTCAGGTTAGGTTCATTCACAATGAACTCCACCTCTAATGCAATAAGACCTTGTGAAAGCTTCTCTAATTCTTGAAAGTTGGCAGGTGTAAACTTAACAGGGCTACCTTTAGAAGCTCTCATATAAAGCTCTTTAAGACAGTCCTTCAAGTCTTGTAATACACCTTCATCAATACAAAGGTCAACACATCCAGTCAAATCTAATAACTTTAGCTTTTTCAACTTCCCAATCGCCGATGGCAACCTTCTTATGTTACAATCAACAAGGCTTAGTGTTTCCAAGTTGCAAAGACTTCCAAGAGAAGAGATATCACCCGTCAACGAGCATGAACGGAGACATAGTGTTCGAAGTGTGGTTGAGTGTTCGAATGTCTTCGGAAGCACGGGAATACCCATATTCTCATAAGACACAACCTCAAGTTTTTTCATTATTTTGTCCATATCTTCGGGAAACTTAGAGAGCTCATACCCGTCCATTAAAATCAAAAGTGAGAGGTTTGTGTAGTTAATGTCTGAAGGAAATCCAGACATACCTGCACACTTTAATAGAATTCTTTCATAAGAGTTTTCTGCAAGGCGCTCCGCTGATATGTTATCGAGGTTGGCAATTGAAGCTTGTTTGACTTTTGAAAAATTACTTAAAACAAAAGCACGCACAAGATCATGCATTTTGACACACCCATTCTCATCACTTTTGGTCAGCAAGTTTGCACTAATGAGATTCTCAACACAAATCTCCATATCGCTTCTCGTTGTTGCGAAAGTCTTGTCATCTTTAAAAATCCTTAATCCCCATCCGTACCTTAACAAGTCCTCTGTACGAATATTGAAATCATCCGGAAATAAGCCACTAAGAAGAAAAATTGCTTTATCCTCATCCTTTTTCAGATTTTCATAGCTCATCTTAAATATGCTATTTGTGATGCTTTCGAGGTCTTCAAGATCATCTCTCTCTAAACGCCAAAGTGCCTTTTCCCATGCCTTGACTATTTTGCCGCGAAGAGTTTTGGCAATTGTCACTATGGCAATCGGCAACCCACCGCATTTCTTCACAATATCTTCTCCTGTTCTTTTGAGTTTGTCATCATCACCATCCGAAGGAAATGGTCCCACAGTTGTAAAAAACAAAGATGTTGCTTCTGGGTCACTTAAAACGGGTACTCTAAAAATTGAATCTATTATTACCCCCATCTTATAGCAAACACCTTCAAATCGTGATGTAAACAACAACTTGAACCCATTTGGCAGAGGACTTAGTCCAACTTTACTGAGATCGACTTCCTTCCAAATATCATCCATTATTACCAAATTCTTCTTTTGGCCTTGTTGTGACTTCGCCTCAAATATCTTACGAAGACGATCAGCCCTCGCATCTACAGCTGTTTCATCTAAACGCTCATCAATGTATTCTGCAATAGCTTGTTGAAGAGATTTTGGGTCGTTGTTTTCCCCAATAACCACCTTCACGACCCAATCGAATGTTCCTGAATCTTCCACAGCCTTCTTTAGCTGTTCCATCATTGTGGTCTTGCCGACGCCAGCCATCCCACATAAAGCAATCATCTTTTGGGACTCGTTATTTGATTGAAGGGCTTGCAATGCATCATTGAATACGGAAACTCTGGACTTGAAGTTGTTTTGGGTACCCATAGGAACCGGTGCAGAGGTGGATGACCCAATAGGAGTAGAACGAACCTCAGCAAGACATATTTTTTCATGAGTAAACAGGATCTTGGATTTATCTTCTTCAATATCTTTTATCTCCTGGAGAATACCATAAGCCTGTTTTCCTACTGTGTATCTCTTTTTAACGTTGAAGCATCCGGTTGCTTTTATTGAATTGCGTCTTTCATTTAAATTTTCAACTTCTTGCAGCCATGGCTCCGCATGAGCAGGTACTACTTCTGTGTGTACAAGTGCCTTGTCCTTTTCATCTTGAACTTGTTTTCTTGTGACTTCTAGTTGATCCATTTTCTTGTTCATATCTTTAACATACTTTGTGGAGGATACCAAGAAACCCAAATGTTTCTTAACAGGAACCATCAAAGATTCAACAACCGGTGTAACAATTGAGTTTATAATAGCATCCATATTTTAACTGCAATTTGATACACACAATAAAAAGACAGTTAATAAGAAAGTGCAAGAATTGTAATTACCAAAGCAGTTAGTCATGTATTCTATAATTTACAAAACTATTTATTTTCACTGGCTTACATTCTTTAGTAGATGTTTGTTGTTTAAAGTTTTGCCTCGCAGTCATATATTAATGCTAACATGACAAATCATAATCTAATAACTCCCTATTTATTACCTTCTAATGTGGATATACTCCAGATTAATGACTCCTTAAATTTGAGGAAATTTTCATTTTCTTATGGATGGCTTTAACTATTTTAAAACACACACTTTTGTATTTAAACATGTTCACCCAGAAGTGTTCTTGCAATAATTTGAGATTGAAATTTGTAACAAATAAAAAGGAGAGTATTACCTACTTTCTTCTCTTACAAGCTTCTTCTTTCTTTTGGTAAAGAAATTAAAGGATTGATATTTTCGTGATGAGCTGTGAAGAAAATAAGATTTAAGAGACCACTTGCAAAAGAGAAGAAAGATGGTTATGATCTGTAAAGACCAACTTTAAGCCAAAAGTCTTTCTGCATTATTAGTTTTTGGTACGGAGTTTGATTTTTTTATTAATTAAAGAACATGATTACATGACCAGTAGTGGATGTTTAATCATCATTCAAACTTTAACCAATAGCCTTCGTTTCTTTTCCTTTTCCTTATCCTTATTTTTTGTCATGACCCTGCAAATAAAATTGATATATGGAAAAAAGTGAGATTTAGAATACTGGATTAAGCATTTTCTTACAAATCAATTTCTAAAATTTCTACAAATCATTCAAAAATTATATGAACAGATTGACCTGCCATTGAAATTTTCTCGCTTTTATTAGACAAATAGGTCCTTAAGACTTGGTCTTATCGAAATGAGTACTAAAATGTTTATCATCTACAAGTGAAAACAACCATTAGAAATAATATACATCATATCTAGACCACTGCTTTAGAAACATCAAACAATGTTACATCATTTTTGGTCGACATTACATGCAGTATATTTTTTCTTCATTTGACCCGCTAGAGATGAAACACAAGTGACCCATTCAAAAGCAAGCAGCCACCTCTAATTTTATCAGAAGAATAATGTGACTCACATGTAGCGGCATGAGAAAGCCTATTGGAATTACTAATGCCAAATCATTTACAGATCTTCCAAGAGTTTTGCTTCATCTTCGAGTCAATTCATCCTTCTATAAGATCCCTTCTAAGCAAACTTGTACTGCAGTCTGCAGCAACATCTACCGCTAAAACACATCCTGCTTGTAGATGCAATATAACAAGCCACCAAGCATATGGAGGGTTGACACAAAAATATTTATTGTGATAAATAAGATTTTTTGCTAAATAAATGTTTGCAGTTGTTGAAATACATGTACATACTAAATTTTCAGAGTTGATGAAATAGAAGCGAAATCGTATGGTTCGAGGGTTAGTGGAAATATTAATTTGACTCTTCAAAAATAAACAAAGCACAAATGAATCTGTACACAAGTTAATGGGTCAAAATGTCCAAGAAGGAAGTTGTTACAGTAGTAGTTCCTTTAAATTTGCTTATGGACCTTCCTATGATATCCTCTTTCTCCTGCACCATAACCAAATGAACCCTTTCAACATCTTCAGAAAAATTAGCAGCATTATCAACATCTTCGGTGGACGGGTTTTTTAGTGTGTTTTCATTTACATTTACATGTATAATATGAACTCATCAAATGAGTTCACATTGACATGTTATAATGAAATTCAAACTTGATCAAGATGGTTACCCAATAAACCTTATGAACTGACTGGAAACTTACAAACTTATGCAAGAGTTATTCTTCTTCTGAACGGAAGACTTTTCGTTTTGACCCATTACCCAACCCGCCCATATTGCCACCTCTAGAAAAAAGTAGGGTAATTGAGCTTAGCTTGGAATTCCGTATCACCTGGAAGATAAGTGAAGGTACAAACACTAAAACTGCCACCAGATGGTTATATATTCCGAGAAGAAGTTGCTCAATCTTACTGTTCTTGGAAATGTTGTAAACCCACAGCAGCGATGCATATATAGTAGCCACCCTGGATAGCCTTTTGTGTGGGTCAAAGAACACAAACTTTAACACCCTGCTAAGAGAAAATAGTTACCATTAGATAGTCAGATTAACGAAATAGCTCATATTACCTTAATATAACCACATAATATTAGTTCGAAGTGAAATTTAAGGCTTAGAGCCGAGTAGTACCATAAAAAGAGAAGGACAACATCGGAGAAAGAAGAAGACCAAGGAGCATTCCCTGCATGTAAGAAAACATACGAGAACATGATATCATATATATCCAATTAATTATTAAACTTTAAAAGAGCTTATCTTGCTTCTTTTCACCCCATGTGTCATAGAACTTAGCTCGTATGATACAAGGTGCTTGCGAATCTGATGTTGGAGTGAGGAAGGAAACTTTTGCACCATTAGACCTTTCAATTGAAACAATGAAACTTTATCAACTGATGCTCTGAATCAAACCAACTGATTTTTTTTTGCTTATGAAGTGTTGATCAAACTACTGATTTCTTCAAAAGAACTGGTGACAAAAAAAAAAAAAAAAAAAAAAAAAAAAAAAAAAAAAAAAAAACAATTGATGTAATTCTGTAACTAAACATTAATAGCAAACAACAATTCCCTAAATCAAAACAATCAATAATTCATCTCTCTATGGGCTAAAAAAACGAACACAACTCGAATTCAAAAAATTATCAGAAACTCACCCTTAATCAACTTCAGAAAAAAATATAAAAACTTAAAAACAGGGCGATTATGTACCCCAAGGATTTCGGAATTTTTGGGTAGGGCTTCATTTAGGGCGGTGATTAATTCTCTTTGTTCTTGTAATTTAAGCTCCAATTGATCTTCAAGGAGCCTTCTTTCGGCATTTAAAAACCCAGGTTGATTCTCTTTTGGCATCATCCGACATTATCAACCTCAGAATTTAGATTCAACCTGGGTTTTGAGGTCGAGCCATTCAGGTGCGGTGGCGGTGGGGGTTAGAGGTAGGGGTTCAGTGGTGGGGGTTGTGGGATGACGGTGGTTTGCATTTCGGTTGGTATTTAGTCTGTTAATGAAGCGTCATTAATTCTGATTTATGGTGTTGTAATTGCAGCTTGCATTTTTTGTTAAAACCTGAACACACACATTTGATTTGACTAGTCAAAATTGGTGGATGGGTGTGTTGGTACTCTTTCTTAATTGTGAACAGATTTTATCACCATACATTCGTCTTCCTTGAATTCAATCCATCTAAACCCCTACGTATCTCCGTCACTGTTTTGGGGGTGGTGATGGCGGTAGGATTGGTTGGTAGGTGATTTGGGGGTGGTGACGGTGGAATTGGTGGTTTAGACAGAATTCCTTTTTTATCACTAAGGTCTCTAAAATGCTAAAATGGCCCGTGAGGTTTGGCCACATATACTACTTTAGACAGATAGGTTTTTTTTTAGTAAATTACAAGTTTTGTCATTTATGTTTACTACATCAAATTGCAGTTGATGTCCTTTAGCGTAAAAGTTGACAAAGTATGTACTTAATGTTTCAAAAATCTTGCACGTTATGTCCTTTAGGCCAAACCCAGTTAAATTTGTTTAGTTAAATCAGGCCTTGTAAGGGTATTTTAGTCTTTTATAAATGTTCATAACAAAAAAAAACTAAATTCAAAAAAATAATATATTAAATCTATACTATCTATAATAAGAGAAGATGAGCTGATGTAAAACTGCCTACGTGTCAAATTCTAAGGTATGTCACATGTCAATGATGATGTTATAATTCCGGTTTATAATATAATCTATAAAAGATGTCATTGATTTTTAATAGAACTAATAGTGGTATTTTTAGGCGAGATAATTTAAAAGATTTCAAATTTGAAAGCCCTAAACATAAACCTAAAACCACATCTTAGATAAACATCTTCTCTCTCTTCCATCATTCTCTTTCTAAAACCAACTTTCTCTTCCATCATCCTCACAATCGTCTTATCTCCTCTTCAGTTCTTCCTCTAGAATCTTCCTAAACAATGTGTCGATTGAAGAAAGAAAGGAATTCCACAACTGAGTGAGTAACAACTGACCAACAATTTAAACATCAATCGACACATTTAGCCCTAATTTGATGAACTTTTGTGACGGATCCGAAAGCAGTGGTGCTGGAAATAAGTTCGGATGATTTTTGTAACGGCCATATTTGCTTCAAGTTCTCCATCTTAGAAATATCTAATTTCTCCAACTTAGGAGTCACATCCTAAACAATAATTAAACCTTGTTAGAAATGTAAGTAGCATATAACATTAAAATGTAAATTATTTATAGCTTTGGATATTAAGATAATGTATGTATGTACCTCTTTGTTGAATAATGATTGCATTGGAGAAGTAGTATCTGGATAAATGCTTGTGAAGTTGGGAAGGTGTAACAACTCTCATCAAAAGTCCTATTTATTATTATATTTTGATTAATAGGAAACCCTAATTGAGACACCCAATTAATTCTGCATAATCCCTAAAATTTTCAGAGTAGTTGGAACAAGGATCAGGGCCTCTAAAACTCAAGGGGGGTAAACTCTAATTAACGATTATCATCACAATTCGTTGTAAAAAACGAATTTACATGCAACGTCGACTCACCAAGGCTACCTAAGACACGAGGCTACCCTAGGCTAGGGTGGTATGCCCCGCGATACGCGACAGGGACCAAGGAATCCTCCGCGACACGCGGGAGGATCCAATTTCCAGTATAAATAGTGGGGTTTGGGGACTTGAACTGTTTACCTGTTTCGACGTTGAATTTCATTTCGTACACTGAGTTATAGCCTGTTTACTATAAAAACACACACGAACACGAAGTGCTGCCGCAATACAGGGTAATAACTCGATCGCTGCTACGATTCAATGTCCGATCGATTAAACTATCCAATGGATGTTTAAGTGCTGCCCACATTAGGGTTTATGCTTTGTCATTCGTCGTTAATTCGATGGATGTTTAAGTATCGCACTTTGTCATTCGTTGTGAAGGTTTTAATCTTGTGAGTTATCGTAAATGCTGTATTAGTTACTAACCTAGTTTGTGTGCATTGTTATTTAAACTAGGTTATCAAGGCTAATCAGTAGGCTAAGCTCTGTTCATATTAAATCTGCAATGTGAGTCATTCTCTTTTTATCAAAGTACTTTATAAATTCTTAAATCTTTTCAAAGTTATAATTACAGGGATTAAGTCTTTGTAGTCACCAAATTACAGCCGGTATGTGGGGTTTTGTATACATTACTTGATAACCGTCACCATTGGACAACGGGGTAGCCAAGGGGTGATATGACCATAGTCACAGACACCATTGGACTCTGAGGTTACCGATGGATGTTCGAGTGACAAATACTGTGGGTAGTTGGTTGATATATGGAAACATTGTAATCGCTCTTAATACTGTAAATTATAACAAACGAGTCGTTTTAGTAAAAAGAATGATTCACCAGTATTTTCCGCTGACAAAACTTTTTTCAAACATGTTTCAGGTGATCTATTGTGATCCAGGAAAGGTGCCGTGAAGCACTACAAAGCTCAAGGAAGTGGCTCAGTATAAAATAAAGAAACATGTTTTGAAAAATAAAGATTTCTCAGTGAAATCGTATGATTGTAAATTATCAGGGTTTATCCCGAATTGTGAAATAAAATAATATGGAAATTGCAGTTTTAAAAAGATCCTGGTAAAATCTTCCGCTGTTAAATAAATACCACGGGATTTTCTGTCCCGCGGGTCCTGAAACGGGTCAAACCGGGTCGGGGGCCGTGACAGAAAAAGGTGGTATCAGAGCCACTGATTTAAGCCAATTAAGTATTTAGTAAATACTTAATTTTACTAATTTCTATTCTATGATTATGTGTTTTATTATTTGAATAAATTGTTTACAGTATGGGTAAGCAAAGACTATCGGATATCTATCATAAATTAGATAGGTCATCAAACGAGAAGGGAAGTTCATCCCAAACAAATTCCTCAAAACACTATGCAAATCCTGAAGAAGGAATATTTGTCCGAAAGGCACAATATGAGGAACCACTTTCTCCTAATAAAAGAAGCTTGATTATTAGGAAAAGTCAGGAGAAATTAAAGAAATCACAACCAAAAGAAAAGAAAGTTAATCAGAAAACCCAAGAACTAGGCAGTAACCCACCATGGGAAGACAAGGTAGATGAAAAATGGGCAGATCTCTATATGCTAGCTACTGTAGCAGTAAATGCAAATCTTTAAATACTTTGATTCAAGTTTTAGTACCCTTATTACCTACAAGCCAGAAACCTTATCCAGTAAATAAATAAGTTTACAATAAACCCGGTTGTTTTAATTATCAGTTGTTCCTTTGTGTTAAATTAGTCACACGGTATGAAATAATATTTAAAGGTTATTTATGAAATTTTGTTATAAAATTTTAACTTAGCAATTTTTGTGTATTTTGCATATATGCTAAACAGCATGAATGACTTGTCTGAAGCCCTTCAGAATTTAAATCTCTATCCGGTGAAAATAGAGGTTTTCAGAGATTTTAATAGGTATATACCTGATATTGAAGAACCTATGGAATTCAACGCTCTACCTCCGGAGAAACCCAAGCCTAAGAAAAGGAGAAGATTCGTGGGATGGAGGCGTGTGGGCAGAAGGAGACCCGCCACTAGGAAGATTCCCAAAATAGAAAATCCTTTAGACAAAAGGAAGGGGATTGAAGTCGGGGAAGGTTCTAGGCAGATGGAAATACAGTTTGGAGAATATTCTAGGCAAATAGAAATGGAGTTTGGGGAAGGTTCTAGGCAAACCAAGATAGAAATTGGGGAAAGCTCTAGACAAATTGGGGAATTACCATTTCAGGAGGAATTGGATCGTGCATTGGCGAGCTGTGATGTCGCCAGACCTATTAATAATAATCTCTACCATTATCCTGCTGAAACTCAGTTACCAATGAACTTGGAACCAGCAATTCCATAACCTATAATCCACACCCAACCTCTAGGAATGGATGAATGGTGGACCAATGATTGGCAGTTCCAAAACCTTCTCAACAATCCTTATTCCTTTCTCCCTCAGTTCGACCCAGAACCTATACCAAACCCACCAATGAGCAATGAAAACCTAGCTGAACTCCGCCACTTTGGCGAGGAATTGGTGGATGCAGGAAATAGGATCAGGGAAGTAGGAGAACAGATCTCCTGGAAATACGACGAGAGGGAACGTCGTCACTGAAATACCAACTGATAAAGGATAATGGGTTTGTTAAACTGTGGTTGTATAATAAATAATAAAATATAACTATGTAAAATAACTACAAATAAAACTTTGTAAGATAAATGGGGTGTATTGACGCATAATATAAAATATAAAAATGGGAATCGTGAAATCGATAGTTTTGGTTATATGTGTGTTGTGAAATTGGTATGATTGTTTTGTGTATAATTGTTATTTATTCGATACTAATAAATTATATATATTAATTATCAGATGGAAAACGCTAATAATGAACCAGTAAACGAGGTTAATCAATCTGAGCAACATCCGGATGATCAATTTATGACTAGGCAAGATATAGAAAATATCGTTGCTCAAGGAATAGCCAATGCTATTCCACCAATCCTTGCTGCTGCACAGAAACCTATTGAACCTCAACAAATCATTCCTAGCAAACGTATTTCTGAAGATAACTTCAGTAATAGCATAAACGGAGGCGGTAATCATCATGATGATGATTCACGGCAGGCTCCGCTCCCTAAGAAAATGAAAGCTGCAACGCCTGGTTACACTTACAAAGAATTTCTTGCTTGTAAACCCGCTGAATTTGTAGGCAATGAAGGAGCGACTGCGGCACTGCGTTGGTTAGAGAAAACCGAGGCAGTAATTACAATAAGTAAATGTGACAAGGACGACAAGGTCATGTACGCATCCAATCTTTTCAAAGAAGGGGCACTAGAATGGTGGAATACAGTACTTCAAGCCAAAGGAAGAAATGTGGCTTATGCCATGAACTGAGAAGAATTTAAGAGTCTTGTAGAAAGAAAATTCTGTCCCGAATATGAAAAAGATCAAATGGCGAATAAGTTTTTAAATCATCGAATGACGGGTGTAGATTGTCGAGGATATACTTCGACATTCTTTGAATATGCTGGATTCGATGTGGTATTAGGAATGGATTGGTTAGTAGCCAACCATGCTCGAATCCTTTGTGATAAGAATTCTATAGAGATTCAGGCACCCACCGGAGAAGTGATCATGATTACAGGAGAGAAACCACGTAAACCCATGAAGTTCATATCAGTAATGAAAGTTGCTAGTTATGAACGAAAGCAAGGAATAGTATATATGATTTCAGTAATCATTAGTACTAAGGGTAAAGAACTTAAGGAGATTCCGGTAGTCTCAAAATACCCAGATGTGTTTCCAGAAGAGTTACCAGGATTACCACCAGATAGGGAGGTAGAATTTAGAATTCATCTAATTCCAGGAACTACACCGATAGCCAAGGCACCTTATCGGTTAACACCCACTGAAATGTTAGAACTGAAAAAGCAATTAGATGAATTACTAAGTAAAGGTTTCATACAACCTAGTTCATCCCCGTGGGGAGCACCAGTGTTATTTGTAAAGAAGAAGGATGGTTCGATGATAATGTGTATTGATTATAGAGAATTGAATAAGGTTACAATTAAGAATCGATACTCATTACCTAGGATTGATGATCTATTCGATCAACTTCAAGGAGCTAAATATTTTTCTAAAATAGATTTACGTTCCGGGTATCATCAGTTAAAGGTACAAGAAGAAGACATACCTAAAACTGCTTTTAGAATTAGGTATGGTCATTACGAGTTTACAGTCATGCCCTTTGGGTTAACGCATGCACCTGCAGCATTCATGGACATGATGAATAGGATCTGTAAACCGTATTTGGATAAATTTGTAATTGTCTTCATCGACGATATACTTATTTATTCCAAAAATCAGGACGAACATTGTCAGCACTTGCATGCACTCTTAACTTTGTTAAGAAAAGAAAAGCTTTACGTCAAATTCTCGAAATGTGAATTTTGGCTACAAGAAGTGCAATTCCTAGGTCACATGGTGAATCACGAAGGCATTCATGTGGATCCTGCTAAGATAGAGGCAATTATCAAATGGAAGGTTCCGCAATCCGCAATGGAAATTCGAAGTTTTATAGGTTTAGCTGGATATTATAGACGGTTTATTAAGGATTTTTCCAAGATAGCTGTACCATTAACTAAGCTAACCTGTAAAGCAGTTAAGTTTGAATGGGGACTTAAGCAAGAAGAAGTTTTTAGGATTCTAAAGCAAAAGTTAAGAAATGTCCCAATCCTAGCTTTACCAGAAGGGAATGAAGATTTTGAAGTTTACTGTGGTGCTTCAAAACTAGGATTTGGAGGTGTACTAATGCAACGGAGACATAGCGTTCGAAGTGTGGTTGAGTGTTCGAATGTCTTCAGAAGCACGGGAATACCCATATTCTCATAAGACACAACCTCAAGTTTTTTCATTATTTTGGCCATGTCTTCTGGAAACTTAGAGAGCTCATACCCGTCCATTAAAATCAAAAGTGAGAGGTTTGTGTAGTTAATGTCTGGAGGAAATCCAGACATACCTGCCCACTTTAATAGAATTCTTTCATAAGAGTTTTTTGCAAGGCGCTTCGCTGATATGTTGTCGAGGTTGGCAATTGAAGCTTGTTTGACTTTTGAAAAATTACTTAAAACAAAAGCACGCACAAGATCATGCATTTTGACACACCCATTCTCATCACTTTTGGTCAGCAAGTTTGCATGTATGAGATTCTCAACACAAATCTCCATATCGCTTCCCGTTGTTGCGAAAGTCTCGTCATCTTTAAAAATACTTAATCCCCATCCGTACCTTAACAAGTCCTCTGTACGAATATTGAAATCATCTGGAAATAAGCCACTAAGAAGAAAAATTGCTTTATCCTCATCCTTTTCCAGATTTTCATAGCTCATCTTAAATATGCTATTTGTGATGCTTTTGAGGTCTTCAAGATCATCTCTCTCTAAACGCCGAAGTGCCTTTTCCCATGCCTTGACTATTTTGCCGCGAAGAGTTATGGCAATTGTCACTATGGCAATCGGTAGCCCATCGCATTTCTTCACAATAGCTTCTCTTGTTCTTTGACGTTTGCCATCATCACCATCCGAAGGAAATGGTCCCACAGTTTTAAAAAACAAAGTTGTTGCTTCTGTGTCACTTAAAACATGTACTCTAAAAACAACTTGAACCCCCATATTATGGCAAACATCTTCAAATCGTGATGTAAACAACAACTTGAACCCATTTGGCAGAGGACTTAGTCCAACTTTAGTGAGATCGACTTTCTTCCAAATATCATCCATTATTACCAAATTCTTCTTTTGGCCTTGTTGTGACTTCGCCTCAAATATCTTACGAAGACGATCAGCCCTCGCATCTATAGTTGTTTCATCTAAACGCTCACCAATGTATTGTGCAATAGCTTGTTGAAGAGATTTTGGGTCGTTGTTTTCCCCAATAACCACCTTCACGACCCAATCGAATGTTCCTGAATCTTCCACAGCCTTCTTTAGCTGTTCTTTCATTGTGGTCTTGCCGACACCAGCCATCCCACATAAAGCAATCATCTTTTGGGACTCGTTATTTGATTGAAGGGCTTGCAATGCATCATTGAATACGGAAACTATGGACTTGAAGTTGTTTTGGGTACCCATAGGAACCGGTGCAGAGGTGGATGACCCAATAGGAGTAGAACGAACCTCAGCAAGACATATTTTTTCATGAGTAAACTCGATCTTGGATTTATCTTCTTCAATAACTTTTATCTCCTGGAGAATACCAATCATAAGCCTGTTTTCCTACTGTGTATCTCTTTTTAACGTTGAAGCATCCGGTTGCTTCTATTGAATTGCGTCTTTCATTTAAAGTTTCAACTTCTTGCAGCCATGGCTCCGCATGAGCAGGTACTACTTCTGTGTGTATAAGTGCCTTGTCCTTTTCATCTTGAACTTCTTTTCTTGTGACTTCTAGTTTCTTCATTCTAGCATCCATCTTTTTAACATACTTTGTTGAGGATACCAAGAAACCCAAGTGTTTCTTAACAGGGACCAACAAAGATTCAACAATCGGATTGATAATTGAACTTACAATAGCATCCATTTTTCAACACTGCAGTTTAATAAGCACAGTAAAAAATGATCAGTAATAACATGTATGAAGTGCAATTACCAAAGGGTGTACCTATTTGCACACCCATTTGCCTGTTGGCACACCAAAAAGGTGTTTTTTGTCCTATATGCACGCCCTGCAGTGTCGAGTTGTGGCCAAAGCGTGGGGCGTTTTGGTCCGGTCAACCAGACAAAGACTGACGGGTGTCTGACGGGTCTGTTGACCGGACCAAAGCGCCGAGCTTTGGCCGCGTTTTGGTCCTGTCAACCAGACAAAAGACCGACACCCGGTCTGGTTGACAGGACCAAAACGCGGCCAAAGCTCGGCGTTTTGGTCTGGTCAACAGACCCGTCAGACACCCGTCAGTCTTTGTCTGGTTGACCGGACCAAAACGCCGCACTTTGTCCACAGCTCGACACTGCAGGGTATGCATATAGGACAAAAAACACCTTTTTGGGTTTTGAGCCTTACCAAAAGAAGAAGTTACTCGTGTATTCATGACTCCATTTTTCACTACAATAGTTTTTTTTAATTGGTTGACTCGGTGTAATTTTTATTCGTGCAAGACGGCTGCCTGACACACACTCATTTGTCTTGAAAAAAACTACAATTTTTCCCTCAGTAAAATTATAGTATTTCCCTGGTTTTAGTTTTTTATGTAGCAAAAGTATGGTAGTGTTTTGTTTTAATTGGTTGACTCGATGTAATTTTTTGAGATCGTGTTATGAGTAGTATGTACAAGTAATCGAAACACAGACATACATGTTACAAGAGAGAAATATTCGACTTAGTGCCCCGCAACGCGGCCGGGGCAAAAACTAGTTACATACAAATGGTCACATATTTGGTTTTATAGAATTCATTTTTGTTGTCCATCATCCCAGCTCAACTGGTTGGTAGGCCGGTTGTCTCCATTGGAGGCGCCGGTTCGATCCCCGGCTGGTGCAGGGTGTTGGACATCTCGGTGATGGCTTGGCCCGGGGTTTTACCCGGGTTCTAGTCTGAGGGGGGGGGGGTTACCTATTCCACGGGGTTTCCGCGCATCTGGGGTTGGCTCGGTAGAAGCGTATCCCGATTTCGGGAATTTCGCCAGTACCGGGTTTGGAGGGTTTCTGTTGGCCATTCAAAAAACAAAGAATTCATTTTTGTTTTAAAAAATGTTTAGAATATTTGTCCGAACAAAAGTCAAACCCATTTATTATTTATAAGGCTGAAAATAAGACCATGTGTTATCATACCGCTCCACACGCAGATCAAGTGCCACATCAACCTGTTGGCGCCCAACACCGCAACACGGTGGAGCGGATGACGGCGCGTGGCACATACCTTGGGGCGAACCGGTGTAAAAACCCGAAACCGAACGGTTTACAAAAACCGAAAACTGATATTTTGGTTTCGGTTTTGGTTTTGCCCAAAAACATAACCGAATCGTACACACCCCTAATTTAAACCAACTTAACTAAATAAATATGATTTAACAGTGTTATCAAAAAGAATATTCATCCACTGTTGTTTTATAGCTTATACTACTACTTTTAGAACTAATTGTTAACTGAATACTTACTGGATACATAAAAATAATAAATAGAGTAAATTGCCAAAATTTTCACCGAGGTTTGAGCATGTTCGTCATTTTCATCCAAAACAACTTTTTTGTACAATATAGTCCTTCACTTGTGGGATTTTTTCTCATTTTCATCCAAACATTTAATTTGATTTATTTTTTCTATCAAACATTTGGATGAAAATAACAAAAAATCCCAAATATCAGGGACGATTTTGGTAAAAAAAAAAAAAAAGTCAGACTTTTGGATGAAAATGACAAAAAATCCCAAAAATGAAGGACTATATGATACAAAAAAATTGTTTTGGATAAAAATGAAAAATATAACCAAACCTCAGAGACTATTTTGACAATTTACTCTAATAAATAAAACAAAAAGAACACAACAGTTTAAAGAAAAGCATTAAACAATCAGGAAAAATAAAAGAAAAATGAAAAGGGTTGTTCCACGGGTTAAAACTTGGGCCTACCCGTGGATGGATTTTATCAAGCATGTTCACAATTTCGAATGGCAATTTGTTTTCAACTAGTAAATTTTCTCGCGCGTTGCGGTGGTGTACAAATGTAAAGTAACTCGAATTTGTACCGTCAAGACCCGACTTGTTTCTGAACAAAAGTTACGTCAAAACATAGGTAAATTGAAGATGTACAAAAAAATAAGCACGAAAACGTATTATATTTGACCCGACTTATTTGCCAAAGAAATTTACGTCACAACGTTAACCAACTTGAACTTATACCAGCACGTACATAAAAATATGTTTTTTAAGTTAAAATGATAATGCGCGTCGTGGTGGAATCGAAACGTAAAGTAAGTCGAATTTATACCGTATAATAAAAACGTATTATATTTTATATGAAAACAAAAAATGGTATAAAATACACCCACCAGCTGCCTTTAATTGTATAAAATCCATTTATAAAGGTGTATAACCAAAAATACGGTTAGAAAAAGCCAAAAGGAATTAACAATGGCGGATGCCACGTGGTATCCACCTAATGGTGTGCCGCAAGTGTTCAAAATCGGATTATCCGCTTTTCGGATATCCCAAAATCGGATATCCGAAAATTTCGGATAGTGAATATTGACATCCGAATCCGAAATTTCGGATACCCGATTTTCGGATATCCGAAATAAAAAACAAAAAAAAAATATATTTTCTGCCTAAATCAAAACAGAACTTGTAGTTGATGAAAACCCATATCCAAAATATATAATCTTCCAAGCTTATAACATCTAAATTCTAAAACATTATCAAATAACCATTTAAACAATTCAGTTCAAAGTTTCCAACAACCACAGCACACAAATACAAGACAATTCAAAGTTTCAAACTAACCACAAATGATTCCATGGCATCTGTGTATTTAATAACATAGATAAGTAGAAGATTCCTGATAAAGATGTGAACTCAAATATCAAATCTATAATAACAAAATAACTTATGTAACAGAAAGTAGAAATTTTCTTTGGAAGATGTGAACTAAAAAACCAAAGAACAACCAGGTGTCTACAATAGAGATGGTGGTTTCTTGATCGTAGACACCGAGACAGGATGACGAAATAGAGATGGTGGTTATGCGAAACGCCGGCGGACGATTGAAGATGGGAGAGGGACGAGGGAGAGGGGGCGACGGGGCTGTGAAAGTTTGAAACCCTAGAATTTCATATGTGAATGTTTGTACTGACGAGATGGTCAATGGTGGTCACGTGATATATGTGTTTTAATGGTTAACTAGTTGTCCCCAACCGCGCGTTGCGCGGTAGATCAAGCATATTTAAAACGTGTGACGACAAAAGTCTAGGGACCGCATGATAGCTTTGTTAAAGTTTTACAAGTAGAGAAATTTGACCCTAGAAAGTGCACTCACAATTAGAATAAAAAAATAAACACCAACCTAACTACAAACTAAAGGAAGCCCATGTTTAAGCTTGTGTACCTTAAAAGACATCTCTACTGTAGTAATGTGCCCCATCTGGTGTCCCTTGTGAAGAAGTATAAGCGCTCCAGTATTCTTCACCATGTGCTAAAAGTACGCCTAAAAGAAATACTAAGTTTAAAACTATAAGTAACTAAACGTAGAATTATAAGAAAGATTATCATTACTTTTTCTTTTGGACTCAAAAGAATAAAGGATCAACTAAAACGAACATAAAATCTTAATCTTACAAAGCTTACTCCGACTTCTTTTTTCAGTGTAATTAAGGTTAACCCAACCCATGTGTAATCATGCAAATAACATGCGTATTTAGAGTTTAACCCAACCATGCATAATTATGCAAACAACAGGCGTAACTATGTATTATAACGTTTGTAATCATGGAATTAACATGCATAATTATGTATTATAACGTGCGTAATTATGCAAAGTTTATTACTATTATGCCACCGCGTTCAATTGAGAGCCTGGATTAGATGCGATGTGCGGTTGAGATGCTCCCGTACGCATCACACGATAACCGGCATCTATATATATACACTATATATGTATCATACAATTTCAAAAAAATGTGTAAATGTATATAAATTAACTAATAAATTATAATCAACCCAAGTTTGACCGCTCGAGAGCTGAACTCAAGCATTAAAAAAGCCGAGCTCTTATAAGTTAAATGAACCGAGCTCTTTAGTAACAAAATTATACCATCCAAATATTATCAACTCCACCAAGAATTGCAGCAGCCAACTTTGATCTAAAAGGATTCCACACTCTGTACTCAACCTTTGTTCCATCTTCATTCTGAATTAAAAATTAAAAAAAAAAATTATCAAATTCAGTCACTAACATTTTCTTACAAAATCTTAAAAACTACCTGAACAGATATCCTCTTCTCATTATACACAGCTTCACCAGGCACCATATTCTTAGTACAAAGTGCATCTTCTTTACCTTTAGCAATAAACACACCTTCATGTCTATGCTGTTCAACAATAACCTTACTTCCACCTTTCATTCCACCACCTCTGCCACTGCGTCCTCCTCTTCCGCCGCCGCCGCGGCCTCTCTCACCGCTCCTTCCGCCGCGGCCTCTGCCGCCGCCCCTTCCGCCGCTGAATCCTTGCAAAATGAAATAGGCAGGCATGAAAAATCATATTTAAACCTTACCGGAGTTCCAATCGCCATCTCGGGAGTCGGCGTCTAGGTGTTCGCGGGAACTATTGTCGCCATCGACCAACATTTGGAACCCTAGATAACCATCGCTGTCGTCAGCGTGGTTGTCTCCTTCGTCTCTGTTGCTGAACAAAGACCTCACTTCTTCTTTTCTGCACCTCCACCAGCTCTGCAAATCATTTTCATAAAATTTAATAACGACTTAGAATCCAACTTGCGACAAATTTAAGAAAAAATACCTCATCTTGCGGAGAACGCTGGACATCTCCTCTCTCTTCTTCTTTGCCCTCTTGTGGGTACCCAACTTTCTCTTGGCCACCTTCAACGCCCGCTTGTCCTTTCCAACCTTCAACAGCTCAGTAATCCTCTTCTCATATGGCGCAAATCCAGCTACTTCCCGGATCAAACTCCTCACAAAATGAACCCTTTTGCTTGTTTTCTATGGAAGGAAAAGTAACAATGCATTCTTAATTCTTACAATCAAAAGAACCTCATATATCATTTAAGTAAAAAGAAAAAAATGATGGAAAATATAACTTACGCCTTTCCTGTCAGATGGGCGAGGGGCCAACTCCTTCTTAGTAACAACATGGCCCTTGTTCAATCCAACAAAGAGGCCTGTGTTAGGCTGCTTGGGCGCCATCTCCTGTTGTTACATATATAACACTTTGTTTGTGAGTTTCACATCTATTACTCTGATTTATTATTTACCTTCATAATATACATAAACATGTTTTTCCAGTTAGCTTAAAATGTAAATATCTACAAGGCTGGAAGCTTTTATCAATTATTATGTTTTTCCAGTTAGCTTAAAATGTATGTATCTACAAGGCTGGAAGCTTTTATCAATTATTAAAATAAACACAAGTTTGAATCATCAGCTTGGTATAAAACCCACATCAAGAATAAACTAATCAAGTTTTTTTTTTTTTTTTTTTTTTTTTTTTACATTGAGAATATTGTGCATAAGCTATTTCTAACAAAACCAAATACACAAATACCACATGTCTGAGATACACAAATCTTTCACTAAGATTGGATTGGCCTTACAGGTTAAAGAATGTAGTCCAAATAACAATACAGGTGGTTACATACAATCAAATTATTAGGTGAAAAATGTTACAAATCAGAAACGGATTATTAAACATAAATAATCAGAAATAAGTATATATAGAAGCTCCAACTCTAGAATTTGTGAATCAGAATGCAAACAAAGAGAGAATGATGCATACCTTCCTTGGCGTAAATCTGGATCGGCTGTACGGTTGAACGGAAGACGATTAGGGTTTAGGTTTTGGGCACTTTTTTTATACTGAGGATCGCTTCGACAAAAACACCTAATCTCGTCGATCACTTTCTGTTAACTCCGATTAGAGATGATGGGTTGTTGTGGCTTAGGGTTTCTTCAATTAAACACCAACATCATCGCTTAGCTCCTCCGATTTACACCTACAACTCAAGAATCTTCGTGATTGTTGGTTACACCATAGTAGATGGCCGGCGAGACTGCCGTGAACATTGGCAGAAACCCCTCGTCTCTCCTGGTCACTCTCTCTTTATTCATTGTGCAAGAACCCCTCTTCTCTTTCTTGGTTGTCTACCCTGAGAAACTTTAAGAACTTATGTGGTGACACTTTAAAACCAAAAAAGTACCCTGGCGCAAACCCCCGATGCAAATTGATATATATATAATATTTTTAAGAGTAAATTGCAATTTTACCCCCTGAGGTTAGGGGCCATTGGCACTTTTACCCCCCCTAAGGAAATAATTGCAAATTTACCCCCCACTGTTTGCTGTTATGTTGCAACCTTACCCCCTAAGCTCAATTTTGTTGACTGATCTGTTGACTTGGTGGTGAAATGACCATTTTACCCTTTTATTTTACCCCCTGTGTTTTGTTTACTCTGTAATATTACCCCCTGCCACCACTGCCACCGCCATTCACCACCACAACCACCACTGCCACCTCTAGCCACCACCCTCAACCACCACTGCCACCGCCATTCACCACCACAACCACCACTGCATCTTTTACCTGAAAAGGTTGACTGCAATAGGGACAAAGCTACGGTTCATCGTTTAACATAGACCTGCAACCAACAATACAACAACCGAATCAGAAACAAGATTCCATACAAGCTTCAGAAACGAGAATCATAACAATCTGGGTCAAGTTTCTTACTTAAAAACTTCAAATTCACTTTCACAATTCCGACACTGCACAAAAATCAAAAGGGTACCTCAACATTATTTCCAAAACAAACAACTAATTGCCCAACTAACTCGCAAAAACGACTATGAATTATTCGCTATAAGATATATTATACATAACTCTGCAAATTACAAATATTGTTATGAGTTAATCTTACTTTAATCTCAACCATATCTCTGCTTGCCCACCAAATAAGAGCTCCAAAACCCACAACTGGAACAATCACCACAAAAAGCTGCCATTAAAATGAAACTAAAATTACCTAAAATTCACAATCTTTATATCAATCTTCGAACTTAAAATGAAACTAACTAAAATCTAACAAAATAACAAATACATACCCCAAAGGAAACAATAGCATCAAGAATCCAACCAAGTTGACCAGTCATAGAAAGATAAGTCAATCCAATAGCCAAAAGAACATTCCCCAAAACATACATGACCAGGTTGCACCCTGGGCAAGAATAGTTGTACATTCACATGGAGAACAACTAACAGAGGGTCTTCAAAGGTCTGAATCGTGTCTACGCTCAACTTCTCTACCCCCGTTTAAACCTTCAGCAACCTCCATACGCTCCGGTCACTCAGCGGCGCCCGTGTCTCCACTGCCATTCACCACCACAACCTGCCATCGACAAAAAAAAGTAAGAGGTGGTTAATGGCGGAGGTCGTGGGAGACGGTGGTGATTACAACGTCCGGAGATGAGTAAGAGGTAGGTATTGGCGATAATTAGGGTTGTTGAAGGTACAAGGTTTGTGGTGGTTGGTGGTCGTTTGAAGGTGAAGAAAGTGATGGTCTCCGTAGTGGATAAGTTGTGGTGGTGAATGGCGGTGGCAGTGGTGGTTGTGGTGGTGGTTGAAGATGGAGTTGTGGTGTTTCAAGGGTGTTGAACAGGTGAAGTTGAGCAGCTTGAACTTGGTGGGTGGTGTTGAAGAATGTAGAACAGGTGTTATTTGAAGATGAAGATGATAATTTGATTTTATAAATAAAAATAATAATAAAAATAAATATAGGGTAAGATTACCAAAATACCCTCAACTATTAGGGTCAAACTACCGTTGACTGAGGCCGGGGGGTAAAAGTGCGACATAACCTCAAACAGTGGGGGGTAAAATTGCAATTATTTCCTTAGGGGGGGTAAGAGTGCCAATGGCCCCTAACCTCAGGGGGTAAAATTGCAATTTACTCTATTTTTAATGTATTATTTATTATATACCTACTTTTTATTTTTTTAGATTTCGGATTCGGATAATCCGAATATCCGAAAATTTTTAAAATTAACATCCGAATCCGAATTTTCGGATTATCCGGTTTTCGGATATCCGAAAATTCGGATATTTCGGATACGGGTTTTCGGATATTTCGGATTCGGTTTCGGATTCAGATTTTTTTGAACACCCCTATGCCAAATGCAACATCCAAAAAAATAAAAAATAAACGAAGGAAGTGCAATTAGCAAAAGAATTTTTTTTAATGGCCAACAGAATTAATCCCGAGTATTTTCGGAGCACCTACTGGACTAAACGGAATACTCCGAAAGTAACTCGGGTCCACTACCAATTCCGGGGAAACCCGGTAACTCACCCGCCTGTAGGCAAGATGATGAAATTACCGGTAAAACCCGTTTAGCTCAAGGATCAAACCCAGGTTTCCCTAGGTCTCCTATCATTATCCATCAATGCCCCACTCTGCACCAAGTGGGAGTTAAACTTGCATCTCTCAAGAGAAATGCAAGTATTCCACCACTTGATCTGGAGATCATTGGCACCAAAAGAAGAAGTTACTCGTATATTCATGACTCCATTAATTTACATAATTATTTTGTTTCACTAAATAAAACTTTAATTTAAGATAGATGGTTAGGCTGGAGGGTGTGGGGGCTTCATCCCCGCCATGTCACCATGTATAGCGCCCATATGGGCTTCATCACCACACCCTCCAAGTGAAGAGGGGGGGGGGGGGGCATTGATGGGGCTCCATCATGGTAACACCCGGTAACACCATGGCTTGGAGTTTGGACCAATCAAATGTTTTTTTTTTTTTTTAATAGGGGCTCCATCCACACCATGTAAATTAAAGGGGGCTCCATAGGTGAGGTGAATCCTAGGTGGACTTGATAAAGCCACATGGGACTCCATCCACACCTCATAGCCTTACCGTCTAAAATGTTGCCTGCATAGAACTCAAGTAATGGTAACAAGACAAATTATTTGGATTATTGATTATACATATAGAATATATAAGCATTAAAAAGAGAAAAAGAAAATAACTAATTAATTTCCTAGTAACTCTTAATCACCTTGCTAATTAGCAAAATTAAGTAACCTTTTTAGGTCATTATTCTGAGTTTCATTTGAAAATCACACACTTATGGTCTTCATGGCTGTCTTTAGTTATTTCAAAACACACACACTTGTTGTTTCCTTCTGCTTCAACAGTAGGACTTACAAACTCTATTTTTCTAAGACTGTTGTTTTAAACAAAAAATAAAAATTATCAAATAGGGTGACGGAACTCATGTACTTACCAAAGCAATTATTAATACTCCATTAAATTACGAAACTAATTATTTTTTCACTAAATTGCATTTTTGTTTAAGAGTAAATTACAAGTTTTGTCCTTTATGTATGTCTCAAATTGCAGACGCTGTCATTTGTCTTTAAAATTGATGAGTTTTGTCCTTAATGTTTGCAAATCTTGCACGTTATGTCCTTTAGGCCAAACCCAGTTAATTTTTTCAGTTAAATAAGAACATGTGCAGGTCACATGAGGGTAAATATGTCATTTTACCATATTGTTTAAAAACCCATTTTAAAGAAAGCAAAAAAATTATATATCAATATCAGTCTTCTCGTTCTCTCTCTCTAAACAATAAAAACTCCTCCTCTCTACTCCATCTCTCTCAAAAACAATCACCACCGGTCCACCACCTTCTTCCACCGCCACCACCTCCACCACCATGCTTCCTCTCTCTACCTCACTCTACAGTATGCTTGCCCCACAATCGGATCTGGATCGGAGTAAAACGTCACTCTTCCTCTCTCTACCTCTCTCTTTCCACCATCTCTCTCTCTCTCTCTCTCTCTCTCTCTCTCTCTCTCCCTCCAGGAACCGGATTTGCGATGGTGGTTACAGATCTACTGGAAGTTGATGAAGGAGATCAAAAATGGGGTTTTCATGTGCGAAACGTGTTAGGTCAAATTGAGGGTTGGAGGTTGATGAAGGAGATGAGATCAGGTGGGGTTGATGCAGGATGGTGGCAGATCCGGCGGTGAAGAAGACGTGTGATGCTGGCGGTGGGGTTGATGCTGGCGGCTATTGATGGTTTTGGGGGTTTTTGATCAGGCGGTGAAGAAGACGTGTATGTGCTCGCCTACAACACGTAGATCGATATCTTCTTTGGGGTTTTTGATATTTTTGGTTTTGGGGGTTTTTGATTTGGTATTTAGGTTTTTGATTTTTGGGGGTTTCTGATGCCGGAATTGATTTTTGGGGATTTTTGATTTGGTTTTGGGGTGGTGGTGGTCAAACACACCTCTGGTCTTTCACGATCAGCCCCACTATGTGAATCCAATTTGCTAGAAATCCAAATTCTAGGGTTCCGATCCCGGTGGTGGGCGTTTCTCCGGTGGTTGTGAACGGTGGTGGTCTCCGGTGGTTGTAAGTGGCGGCTGGTAGTTTTCTCCAGTGGTGAAGATTCAGATTAATGATTTCATATATATCTCTATATATAAATAATAGTAATAATAATAGTATTTTTAATATTAATATTAAATATATAGATGTAACACCCCGAAAACGGGTTTGGTAATTAACCCACGTTAATACTAAAAGACGGGTAAAGTACCGCTAGTAGTAAAAATAACCCGGTAAATATTTAGGATTTAATAAGAAATCCTAATATTAAATACAAGCGAAACAAAGTTTTAAGGAATTGAGTTTATAAGAGCCCGAGTTAACGGGACTTAAAATACTACGGATTATAACTCCCGGAACCCACCAAGTAACTAGGAGTATTAACCTAGTTAGATAATGTCTTGATATTTATAGAACAAATATGGTTAAGATATCCTTTAAATAACTTGTGTAAAGTTAAGGGACTAAACATGGACAAAGGAATTATAGTTTTTAATTAAATCAAATATTAAAAACATAAAACACACATACGTGTGTGTGTTTCCTGCGAATTCAACCAGAGCCAAGAAAGGCTCTCATGCTTCAACCCTAAACTTCAGAAATTCATCAAATTGAAAGGGCAAATCAAGCCCAAATCGAAATCCAAGCACAAATTAGTGATCACCTTAGTAAAGGGATCATAAGGTATGTAAAATTTTACTATTTGGTTCCATCTCAAATTCTGGATGAACACATAAGATTCGAAATTTGTGCTTGCATGATTGTTGTTTTGATGAAATTGGAATGAAATCATGTCTAGGAGGTAACCCTAGCCATTAGCTTGTTGAATGTTGCTCATCATGATGAAGTTCATAATCACCAATATGGGTGTTTAGTGGGTTTTGTAGAAATATGTTAAACACTAGGATTTTGATTGTCACTCTAGTGTATTTTGATCTCTATGAAGTAAGTCTAGGTGTTGTTATGCATGCTAGACATAAGAACTTGTGAATTATGTTAAAACTTGGGTAAATAACTAGTCATGAAAAATTGATTGTTGATTTTATAGAATATGCCCACAAGGTGTTTGTTAAAATGCCTAAGTGAATGTTTATATGTTGAAAGTACGAATCAAGCGCGTAATTGCCTTAATTGATTAATTACGTGAAATATGGGTTAAAACGGGTTCTAATCATAATGTTGATTTGACTTAATTGTGTAAACCAAGTGATCAATAAGTAGTTAACTTTTGATAAGCTAAGTTAACTAATCATGAAGTCGAATAGTAGCTTCGGCATAGTAAGTAAGCGAGGTGGAATAGTCGTGATTTTTATGACTAATTTGACCGCCTTGTAAATGATTGAAAATAGTTTGACGCCTAACGAGCTAGGTGGAGGCTTGGGAAAGGAAGCGGGTCAAACGAATCAAGAATGAAGGGAAAAGCATAATTCGGATGCAAAGTAAGTATAGCTTACACTAGTCTTACATTTCAGAATATTCTCTTATCGTATTAGTTATGAATAAGTTAAATACAAAATCGAGGTAAGATGTTCCGGCGTGTAGACGTACGGAACAAGATAGTCGAGCATAATTAGAAGCCATGTTGATGGTTTAAAAAGAAGTAAATCGATAATTCGGTCATATTGTGTCGAAGGTAATAAACGGTTTATAAGTTAAAAATGACCGTACGGTGTTAAACGGAACGAGTCATGCAGAGGAGATGATAATGAATATCATCTCGCAAAGATAAATGGTCAATTCGGCCAAACGGGTCAAAAGGTGTAGACAACACCTTTTGACTATATAGACTAATGATTCTTTTGTCGAGTTATATGCTTACAGGAATAGATATCCAATGGACATTCGTATCGTCCTTAATTAGCGAATATAAAGCAAGGTATTAAAATCGGGTCTAATTGTTGATTCGAGCCAGGTACGCATATTTATGATGAATGTAAAAATGCTAATTTGGTCGAATAATTGGTGATAGCCCTTCATTGTAAAAGAAGGACAAAAATCGACCAAAACGCCCTTGTAGGCTAAATTGAACAAACAACTCTTAGAGGTTGTTTGGAAAGGAGTCTTATGATTAAACAAAAGTTTAGAACGAGTATGGGTAGTGAAAGATATAATTCTTGGGCCAAAAGACTCCATACGAGTCTTTGCCGTAAAATGATATTTCAAGAGGTATAAATTCGAAACACATAGATATCTACTTTAAATCCAACACACATTTAGTTGTGATGGAAGAGTACTAGATAAGAGATATAGGTTACAACGCTAGATTAGAATGAAAGCGAAATTGAGCTTAAAAGTGCTTAAAATATCATTAACGGGTCAAAATAAGCATACTAGTGAAAACGGGTTTAATTTGTGTAATAAACCTATGATTAGAACCTAATATGGTATATCATAATTATTTGATGAAGTGTATGAAATATAGGAATCAAATAAATACGTTTGTTTGATAAAATGCATAACCGGGTCAAAATTTGGTATAAAGGGTAATAAACCGAAGACTTAGAAGTCTTAAATTTTGTTAAGCCGAATGTCGGATTTTAACTCCATTTGATGGAGAATCAAATTACAAATATGTAGGAAGAAACGGTAGGTCAAACGGTTGAGCGGTTTGAAAGATACGAAAGATTTCGTGTCAAATTACGACAAAATAGAGAAGTTGGATGCAGTGTCCACCGTAATTTACGGTTCCACCGTAAATTACGGTGGAGTTGATTTGGTTACGGTGCTAATTGTCTGTTGTACGGTAGAAGAATGGAAACCCAGGGGCCACCGTAATTTACGGTCCCACCGTAAATTACGGTGGAGAATTTTTTTATATATTTTGTTTTTCATTTGAAAATCAATTGTTTTCCCGGACATCGTTCGGACATGAATTAAACCCCGTATGACTAAAGCATTTCATGTTTATGAAATGTAGGTACACTTTGGGATGCCGGAAGACGATCAAGCTCAGCGAAGAACCGAACACGATAAAAATACACGCTTCCGCACTTTGCCACGTTGTAAATTTTAAACAACGAATTTGATCACGCTATATAGAATAACTTATGATTTGTAAAAGTTTTAATAAACCCGTATTTTTATAATATGTGTAGTCTTAACTACACATCTAATTGTTGGTATTTGCATGTAAAACCATTAAATAGAAACTAGGGTGTTACAAGTTGGTATCAGAGCACTGGTTTAAGAGATTCAAGTATGGTGGGGAGAACCACGCTTGGACTTAAACCTTACGCTCTTGATAAAGAATAGTGTTCGGTTCGAGGCTTGATCGCAAATCCGGTACGTACGTGTATGTTAACAGTTTAGCATGCTAAAGTGTTGTAACCAACACATAGGGCTATCGTGTGATACACGTTACCCCAATTATAATGATTGATATAGTTGACGAAAATACGCGCGTTGACGCGTATAGTAGAAAAAGCCTTGTATTATAATACGGGCGATTATTGAAGTTGACGTTACTAACTTTTGTGAATGCTTTAATTGAAGGACACTCGCGTTTGAAGACGACGAGAGTCAAATGAATTGTGGATATGATGATGGAACGGTCCGAAGTATGACAAGAGGAGCATGCTCACCGAGGACTAAATCGCGTAACGACCGCGAACAAGGTTAATGGCAAGGAACGCCCGTCGGGGCAAACATTACAAGGTGCACATTTTAAATAATCGCACAATTAGCAATATGCAACAAACACGTAGAGAATGATCGTTGCATGGGTAAATTAGAAACTTGGAAAGCCTGAACATAAATACATATCCAGGATATAATTTCCAAGAAAACTGAATAGAGGCGTTACTTACATAGGGCGTGATGTGAAAACTATAAAAAGGTCGTGTACGTCATGTGTTAAATCGCTTACTCTGGCCAAGTAAGTAGTGGCATATGATACCACGAGTTTCTTATAGCGGACACATTTACATCCGATGTAGTAAGGGCGGAGTAAATGGGACTAATTAAAAAGTACCCAAATGAATCAGATAAGCAAAATATTTGATAATAATGTAAACGCACAACCGAGTGACTGAAGCGTATTACATCAGGATAATGAGCCCGAGCGAAGGGACAAAGAAGCATGTAAAATGATTTAGACAAGTATTGGGAGGGAGTGTACTTACACTCGAACCCATAAAACGCAAGCATGTAAAATGATTTAGACAAGTATTGGGAGGGAGTGTACTTACACTCGAACCCATAAAACGCAAGCAAGTAAAATGATTTAGACAAGTATTGGGAGGGAGTGTACTTACACTCGAACCCATAAAACGCAAGCAAGTAAAATGATTTAGACAAGTATTGGGAGGGAGTGTACTTACACTCGAACCCATAAAACGCAAGCAAGTAAAATGATTTAGACAAGTATTGGGAGGGAGTGTACTTACACTCGAACCCATAAAACGCAAGCAAGTAAAATGATTTAGACAAGTATTGGGAGGGAGTGTACTTACACTCGAACCCATAAAACGCAAGCGAGTAAAATGATTTAGACAAGTATTGGGAGGGAGTGTACTTACACTCGAACCCATAAAACGCAAGCAAGTAAAATGATTTAGACAAGTATTGGGAGGGAGTGTACTTACACTCGAACCCATAAAACGCAAGCAAGTAAAATGATTTAGACAAGCAATGGGAGGGAGTGTGCTTACACTCGAACCCAGAAAACGCAAACATGAAAAATGATTTAGACAAGCAATGGGAGGGAGTGTACTTGCACTCGAACCCGGAAAATGCAAATATGTCCCTAAACAAGTCGTTTTTGTAAAACGTCAAACTTAAAGACAAAGTCGGAATACAAAAATGAAGCGAGGTCTTAAAGCATACCGGGAGGGTTGCAATAATAACGATTTCGGTAAAAACACCCGGTGGATGGGTAAGAATTAAACACATGCGTAAACCATGAGACGTGAACGCAGGTTGAAAAATCAAAGTAACTTGGATTACGAGTTATGACTATAAAATCTCGTATATAGAAATTTGGAGTAAATATGTTCAACTATTCGAAGTCGAATGGGTTGAATAAAGAATAAAGTTGATTGTTTATAAGTAATGGATTTCACATTAATAGGTTAAACATGTTGAATACAATATAACGCCGAATGGCACAAATGAGCACTAGACAGACAAAGGCAGCGTTAAATGCAAGAGAATAATGAGCCCGGTAATGGGACATAACCAAATGAGAATAAATTATGGGCTGTCAATATCCTGGTATGGATAATTGACAAAAGTTAAAGAGAAGATCCTAAAACTAAAACTTCGGTTTTAGTAAGAAATAATGTTTTTACAAACATAAATTCTGATAGGAATTTAAATAGTAGGCATGAAAGATACAAGTCTTGACACCGATAGGCGCAAAACGATATATTCGAAAAGTGATATTCTCGAAAATGAAATTTGATATAAATTAAACATGACGTAACACAATCACGGTCAAGAAATGTAATGTGAAATAGAATCACATTATAACCAAGCAAGCGGTAAAAAGTAAATGGACTAATAAGTCTAATTAGTGAGACTCGTCAAGGTCATTTAAATAAATTTGGTTTGCTTGTAAATGGTAGGTTCGGTATGACTGAACCGAATAAATAAATCTGAAAACAAAAGAAAGTATTGCTAAAAGTGAAAGATTTCACTAAAAGACCTTTAAACGGGTCAAAGTAACGGATTCATAAGGAATTCGATGGTATATGAAAGCGATGGATATCGCTAAGTTAACTAAACTAGTGGAAATAACGAGACTACGTTATTTCGAAGTTACATTATGTCATATGAGATACGTAGAGGTTCTGTAACCAAAAAGACATTACCATAATTTTTCTGGTAATGCTAACGATTGGTTAAAGAATGAGTAATGCTTAAGAGATTACTCAAGTCAAACGCATTGAGTTTAGAAATTCAATGAACTAGGTAAGCAAGGTTTCGAGGACGAAACCTCTTTAAGGGGGGTAGACTTGTAACACCCCGAAAACGGGTTTGGTAATTAACCCACGTTAATACTAAAAGACGGGTAAAGTACCGCTAGTAGTAAAAATAACCCGGTAAATATTTAGGATTTAATAAGAAATCCTAATATTAAATACAAGCGAAACAAAGTTTTAAGGAATTGAGTTTATAAGAGCCCGAGTTAACGGGACTTAAAATACTACGGATTATAACTCCCGGAACCCACCAAGTAACTAGGAGTATTAACCTAGTTAGATAATGTCTTGATATTTATAGAACAAATATGGTTAAGATATCCTTTAAATAACTTGTGTAAAGTTGAGGGACTAAACATGGACAAAGGAATTATAGTTTTTAATTAAATCAAATATTAAAAACATAAAACACACATACGTGTGTGTGTTTCCTGCGAATTCAACCAGAGCCAAGAAAGGCTCTCATGCTTCAACCCTAAACTTCAGAAATTCATCAAATTGAAAGGGCAAATCAAGCCCAAATCGAAATCCAAGCACAAATTAGTGATCACCTTAGTAAAGGGATCATAAGGTATGTAAAATTTTACTATTTGGTTCCATCTCAAATTCTGGATGAACACATAAGATTCGAAATTTGTGCTTGCATGATTGTTGTTTTGATGAAATTGGAATGAAATCATGTCTAGGAGGTAACCCTAGCCATTAGCTTGTTGAATGTTGCTCATCATGATGAAGTTCATAATCACCAATATGGGTGTTTAGTGGGTTTTGTAGAAATATGTTAAACACTAGGATTTTGATTGTCACTCTAGTGTATTTTGATCTCTATGAAGTAAGTCTAGGTGTTGTTATGCATGCTAGACATAAGAACTTGTGAATTATGTTAAAACTTGGGTAAATAACTAGTCATGAAAAATTGATTGTTGATTTTATAGAATATGCCCACAAGGTGTTTGTTAAAATGCCTAAGTGAATGTTTATATGTTGAAAGTACGAATCAAGCGCGTAATTGCCTTAATTGATTAATTACGTGAAATATGGGTTAAAACGGGTTCTAATCATAATGTTGATTTGACTTAATTGTGTAAACCAAGTGATCAATAAGTAGTTAACTTTTGATAAGCTAAGTTAACTAATCATGAAGTCGAATAGTAGCTTCGGCATAGTAAGTAAGCGAGGTGGAATAGTCGTGATTTTTATGACTAATTTGACCGCCTTGTAAATGATTGAAAATAGTTTGACGCCTAACGAGCTAGGTGGAGGCTTGGGAAAGGAAGCGGGTCAAACGAATCAAGAATGAAGGGAAAAGCATAATTCGGATGCAAAGTAAGTATAGCTTACACTAGTCTTACATTTCAGAATATTCTCTTATCGTATTAGTTATGAATAAGTTAAATACAAAATCGAGGTAAGATGTTCCGGCGTGTAGACGTACGGAACAAGATAGTCGAGCATAATTAGAAGCCATGTTGATGGTTTAAAAAGAAGTAAATCGATAATTCGGTCATATTGTGTCGAAGGTAATAAACGGTTTATAAGTTAAAAATGACCGTACGGTGTTAAACGGAACGAGTCATGCAGAGGAGATGATAATGAATATCATCTCGCAAAGATAAATGGTCAATTCGGCCAAACGGGTCAAAAGGTGTAGACAACACCTTTTGACTATATAGACTAATGATTCTTTTGTCGAGTTATATGCTTACAGGAATAGATATCCAATGGACATTCGTATCGTCCTTAATTAGCGAATATAAAGCAAGGTATTAAAATCGGGTCTAATTGTTGATTCGAGCCAGGTACGCATATTTATGATGAATGTAAAAATGCTAATTTGGTCGAATAATTGGTGATAGCCCTTCATTGTAAAAGAAGGACAAAAATCGACCAAAACGCCCTTGTAGGCTAAATTGAACAAACAACTCTTAGAGGTTGTTTGGAAAGGAGTCTTATGATTAAACAAAAGTTTAGAACGAGTATGGGTAGTGAAAGATATAATTCTTGGGCCAAAAGACTCCATACGAGTCTTTGCCGTAAAATGATATTTCAAGAGGTATAAATTCGAAACACATAGATATCTACTTTAAATCCAACACACATTTAGTTGTGATGGAAGAGTACTAGATAAGAGATATAGGTTACAACGCTAGATTAGAATGAAAGCGAAATTGAGCTTAAAAGTGCTTAAAATATCATTAACGGGTCAAAATAAGCATACTAGTGAAAACGGGTTTAATTTGTGTAATAAACCTATGATTAGAACCTAATATGGTATATCATAATTATTTGATGAAGTGTATGAAATATAGGAATCAAATAAATACGTTTGTTTGATAAAATGCATAACCGGGTCAAAATTTGGTATAAAGGGTAATAAACCGAAGACTTAGAAGTCTTAAATTTTGTTAAGCCGAATGTCGGATTTTAACTCCATTTGATGGAGAATCAAATTACAAATATGTAGGAAGAAACGGTAGGTCAAACGGTTGAGCGGTTTGAAAGATACGAAAGATTTCGTGTCAAATTACGACAAAATAGAGAAGTTGGATGCAGTGTCCACCGTAATTTACGGTTCCACCGTAAATTACGGTGGAGTTGATTTGGTTACGGTGCTAATTGTCTGTTGTACGGTAGAAGAATGGAAACCCAGGGGCCACCGTAATTTACGGTCCCACCGTAAATTACGGTGGAGAATTTTTTTATATATTTTGTTTTTCATTTGAAAATCAATTGTTTTCCCGGACATCGTTCGGACATGAATTAAACCCCGTATGACTAAAGCATTTCATGTTTATGAAATGTAGGTACACTTTGGGATGCCGGAAGACGATCAAGCTCAGCGAAGAACCGAACACGATAAAAATACACGCTTCCGCACTTTGCCACGTTGTAAATTTTAAACAACGAATTTGATCACGCTATATAGAATAACTTATGATTTGTAAAAGTTTTAATAAACCCGTATTTTTATAATATGTGTAGTCTTAACTACACATCTAATTGTTGGTATTTGCATGTAAAACCGTTAAATAGAAACTAGGGTGTTACAATAGATAAAAAGACAAAAATACCCTTGGATGACCATTTTTAACAAAAAAAATCTAACTGGGTTTGGCCTAAAGGACATAACGTGCAAGATTTGCAAACATTAAGGACAAAAACTCATCAATTTTAATGACAAAGGACAGCGCCTGCAATTTAGGACATACATAAAGGACAAAACTTGTAATTTACTCTTTGTTTAAAATAGATGGTTACCGTCTAAAGGGTTGCCTCACATAAAACTCAAATAATGGTACAAATTATTTTGGATTATACGCATAGAATATAAGCACTAAAAGAAAAAAAATACTCAAAATGAATTAGTTAATAAATTTAATTTTCTAATTACTCTTAATCAGTTTCTAATTAATGTCGATAAATACTAAATTAAGTAACTGTTTTAGGTAATTGAGAACCATTTTTCTTTTTTCATTTGTTAATCACACACACACTTATGGTCATGATCTTGGTTGACTTTAATTAGTTATTTCAAAACACAGACACACTTTGTATCTTCCTGCTTCTTTTGTTTAAAACAAAGATCCATGAAGTATTCTGAAACCCAAACATATAAAAAATGAGAAGGAAAGTGGATCTCATTTCAACGTACATGAAAAGCAAACACAAACCCATTGTTGGCATAAAATATATACAAACAAAATGCAGCATGAGTTTATATTTGTAGATCAATGCATAAAGGGGTATGAGTGTCTTTTGCTTGCAGGGGGGATGTATTATGGAACAAGGGGTAGCCTCCGCTACCGCTTGGTCGGAAAATTTTTGACGTTTTTAGTGTAAATTTTGGAAAAATTTGACCTTTTTTCGATTTCGTTACCGCTTATTTATAAAACGTTACCGCTTGGTCGGAATCCTAGATCCGCCACTGTTTGCTTGATCGGTAGAGAAGATGACTGGGAGGATAAGGTTATGAGATTTGAAAAGCATAGGAGGAACTCCAAGCCACAAGTTATATACTTGCTAAGGGGAAGGGTTGTGATTGTAAATTTTAGCTGACTCAAAACCAAAAGTCTTTTTACACCATTATTTTGTATATTGATAAATAATTAATTTTAAAATCTAAGCACATGAGAAAAGGAGATAATAAAATACACATTGATTTGGTTATGTAATAAACTAGTAAGATTACCCGCGCTACGCTGCGGGGTTTCGGTCGATATCTATTTTGGTTCAGCATACCAGCTGAAAGAAATACGCTCAAAAGAATATCGACACATGTTTTAAATTGACCGAAAACCATAAAAATAAATTTAAATTGGACAACGGGACCAATTGATTTAAATGAGTAAATTACAAAAATCGTCCTTTATGTATGTCACTTATTGCGAACTGTGTCCTTTGTCTTTAATAATTACAAAAAACGTACTCGATGTTTGCAAACCCTTGCAAGTTATGTCCTTTAGCCCTAACTCAGTTAATTTTTGTGGTTAAATCTGACCAAATAGACCCCACTAAAAAATAAAAATAATAAAGTCCAAAAAAAAATCGAGAAAGAAACAAAAAAAAAACTAATAGGATAAAAGCACTATCCGCATAACTTGCTAATTGTAATTTGCGTTAAAGCGTAGACTAACTGAAAACATACATAAAAATAATCATGAAAACGAATTATATTTGACACATATTTTCGAAAAATTTTACGTTGAATCGTAAACAAACTTAAATTTATACTCACGCGTGCATAAAAATAAGCATGTAAGAAAATAGTTACGGCGTGTTGTGGAAAATTTTTAGAAAGTTAAGAGGTTGGAATTGTTAACACTGAAAGTTAAAGGGGGTAAAAGTATAAAGAAATACAATAAAGACAAATTTCGAAAAAAATTACGTTGAATCGTAAACAAACTTAAATTTATACTCACGCGTGCATAAAAATAAGCATGCAAGAAAATAGTTACGGCGTGTTGTTGAAAATTTTTAGAAAGTTAAGTGGTTGGAATTGTTAATACTGAAAGTTAAAGGGGGTAAAAGTATAAAGAAATACAATAAAGACAAAAGAAGAAAAGTTAAAGAGAAAAAAAAAACTACTGTACATCCCTGTGAATTTGTTAGGTTATATAATGTATTACTTTTTAGGTGATAGTTTTAAATTCTTTTTACCAAGTTAGTTTCTCACATAAATGCTCTTGGCTCACTTTATATGTAAATTGAATCTAATACTAAGTTCTTGTGTAATGGGGTGGTACATTGCGGCAATGGAGGCTATGGCTTCTAATAGCGCCGCTCAACATCACCACGGCGGGCGCTATGGAGGAGTGAATCTAAGGCTCACCTCAATTCAAAAGGTAACTTCCGCTTTACGTATACTAGCCTACGGAAATATGTACGACATCAACGGCGAGTACTTGAAGACGGGGGAAAAACAACAGGAAATAGCGTGGAACATTTCTGCTTTGGTATTTTTTTTAACTCACTTTTATATATTTATTTTTATTTTAAAGTACATCATTAGTAAAAGTTTTATATTAAATTTTATATATTTAATTATATTTTAGGTATATGCCAGTTATATGGGAAACGCTATTTGAGAAATCCCACATGGAACTACCCTCAACAAATATACGAGGTGCATCAAGAAAAGTATGGAATACCCGACATGATTGGTAGTTTGGATTGTCGTCAATGGCGTTGGTATAATTGTCCAACTGCATGGCGAGGTCAACATACACACGGTGACCAGAAAGGACCAACTTTGGTTTTACAAACGGTTGCATCATACGACCTTTGGGTTTGGTCGGCTTTCTTTGGTGTAGCCCTGACTTAGCGGAGAAAATGGATGGAGTTAACGAGCCGGATGAAAATGACAGGATTTCAAACTTTTTGGATCCAGATGCAGAAAAACAAACATTTGAATGAATGTTGCAAAACTGACCAAACCTCAGCGATGAAAATGGCAAGAATGCAAGATTTCAAACTTTTTGGATCCGGATGTAGGAAAACAAACCTTTGGATGAAAGTTGCAAAACTGGCCAAGCCTCTGTGACGAAAATGACATTTTACTCTTAATATTATGTGAATGTTTATAGATATAAATTTTTGTTTGTAGTTTTTATAATATTTGAGCTGACACAATAAACTTTGTTTTGCAGGATAGGACGCCAAGTACGTCTGTAAGGCCGTGGGGTATGGGGCGGGGGTTTGGGCGTGGGTTGGGGTAAAACGCCCAAGTGACCACCCCGGGTGGGCTTGGGTTTGGGCGTGGCCCCTTGGGGCTTGGGTTTCAAGCCGGGCGTGGGGCGGTATGGCGAAGCGAGGTGGCATCTTCTCATTGGGTCACCCGCCACGTGGGCAGGCGGGTGTTTAAATTTTGAAATTCAAACTGGTCCCCCATCCCCCCATCTTCTATAACCGCCACCCGGGTCCCCAAAGTCCTATATATTGGAACCCCAACCCACCGGTCCCCCCATCCCACGAACCAAAACCCCACCGGCTACACCCACTGTCTTGAACCCGCTACCCCGCTGGTCCCCCCCATCCCACGAACAACACCACTATGGCATCCTGGACCCGTCAAGAAGAAATGGCACTCGTAACTAGCGTCGTCGACGCTATGAAGGGCCGGCCACCGGGCCAAACAAAATATTGGGCGGAAGCATTCGCGGCCTACCGACAGAACGTCGGTAACGACCGCCACAACCTCAACGCGTGCCAACATAAATGGCGCGACCTACGGCCCAAGCTCGAGCGTTTCAAGGCTTACTACGAAGCGGTTCCCGGTGGCGAGTTAAGCCACGAGGACCGGGTGGCGGTGGCAAACATAGAGTTTCGAAGCGTGGAAAATAAGGCGTTCGACAAGATCGAACTTTTTGAAATTTTTTTAACGCTTTAGGTTTTTTTATTTTGTAATTTTTAGAAGTTATGTAATTTTTAGGATTATGTAATTTTTAAAATTTTAATGAAGTTGTAGGTTTTTTATAAATGTTGTGTATTTTTTTATAAATTTTTTGTATTTTTTTTTTTTAAACATTTGCCACGCGGTGCACCCAACCCAAGCCCAACCCACGCCCCGCCATACCCCGCGGACACGTATCCTGGCAGTGGGCGGCCTCCCTTTACACGTGTCACCAAATGCCCAACCCAAGCCCCAACCCAACCCAAGCCCCACCATACCCCACGGTCTAAGACGAGATAAGCGAGACATTGGTACAGTTTGCATGATTACACCAAGTTATAACATAAACATATTTGAATGCCTATACTCTCTTTGACCTTTTCCATTTGACTATATAGGTTTGCTGAAGCGTAAAAAGCCATCTCCAGTTGAACGTGCTGTCAAACTTGCACGCATGAACGCATTAAAACCACAGTTGAGATGTTTTGTTTCCTTATAATGTTAAATTTAGGCATAACAAATCTGCAACATATGGTTATAACACGTCACTATAATGAATATCTCAGTTTGGACTCAGCGGTTGTTGATGTTGGCAGTGGCGGACCCAGGATTTTTGGACAATGAGGTCCAAAAAAAAAAACACAAAAAAACGAAGAAACATGTATCGAACCCATGACCTTTTGTGTATAAACAAGGGGTTTTACCACTGCACTAGGCTCACTTTCATTGTTATGGGGTCCAACTAAATTATTTTATGGGGTCCATAGACAATTTTATATACCGTTTATACTACTTTAAAAAAAAGATTGGGGTCCGGGGACCCCGTTCCTCGTAACGTAGGTCCGCCCCTGGATGTTGGCCTCCCTGCTGATTGGGTGAAGATCAATGTGCAGAGAACTGTAAGTTTGTCTGTATGTTATTTTTTTATTATATTCTTCAATTATTTGAACTACTTTAGTTATAGTTAAATGTTTTTACTTTAGCCATTTGATTTATTGCCTTTGTTATAATTTGACCATACAGAAGGACTGCTTTGAGGTGTATGCTTTGGTTCCTCGACTTTTGCTTGAAGAGGTAATATACAATATAAATTTGCATATAATCTTTTTTGAGGGGTGTAAGGTAAAACTTGAAGATGAATAGTAACATATTTTGTGGATGGAAGTAGGTGCGGGTACAGTCTGATCCAGCTGGTCGCTTGGTTATATCTGGTCAACCAGAGCAGCTCGACAATCCATGGGGTGTATATCCTTTTAAAAAGGTATGCTACGGAATCTGATAACAAAAATGAAAATAAATATTCTGATTGTAAATGATAACAAACTTTTTGTGATAAAGGTTGTGAGCTTGCCGTCTAGGATCGACCCTCATCAAACTTCAGCAGTTGTAACCCTGCATGGTCAACTCTTTGTGAGGGTGCCATTTGAGCAGTCAGCCTTGTAGAACCATCACCGAACTGATGCGGAAGATGTGCAGAAGGTCGTAGTTGTAGTTGTAGATGTGCAGTTCATGTTCTCAGTACTGAGTTTAGTGAGGTTTAAATTAGGGTCAATCTATTCAAACCCTATCTGCCTATTTAGACACCCTTTGCCTCGTGTATGCCTCGTATAGGCCTATACTAGGCGTATAGGGTTACATCAAAGTCAGTGTCTGACTCATGTCACTTCTGGTTTGACTGCTTCAATATGCCTCGTATAGGCCTATACTGGACGTATATAAGGGTTTTTTTTAACAAACATTTTATACAATATTAATCGTTTTAGCAAACTTTTATACAAAAACAAGTTTTTTATTTTAAATAATTAATATTAGGACCCCTAGGTGTTTTTTTTTAGTTGAAAAATGGATGTTTTGGTAGGGTAATTTGATTGTTTTTGGAGGGTGATGTTTTTTGAGTAAAAAAATGGATGTTTTGGTGGGGTAATTTGAGTTGTTTTTTAAGAAAAGTTTTATTTTTTTATAAAAATATTTTACGGTTTTCAAGATCGGCCTTTAAAAATATTCGATCGTAGAAATATTACATTGTTTTTAACATATAGTGTAGTATAGGTCTCGTATAGGTCCCTTATAGGTCTTGTATAGGCCTATTGACGTATACGGGCGTTGTATCATATCCTATAGTATCGTATCGTATCGTATCGTATCGTATCGTATAGTGAAGTATAAGTCTCGTATAGACCTATATGGGACCTATACGAGACTTATACTATACACTATACGATACAATACGATACGATACCATACTATACGATACAATACAATACGATACTATCGTATCATATAGTGTAGTATAGGTCCCTTATAGGTCTTGTATAGTATCGTGTTGTATCGCATCGTATCGTATAGTATAGTGTAGTATAAGTCTCGTATAGGTCTTGTATAAGCCTATCGTGTTGTATCGTATCGTATAGTATAAGTCTCGTATAGGCATCGTATAATTAATATTAGTGTTATTATAATTAATATGAGCTTTTTATAATTAATATTAGTGTTATTGATATTAATATGAGTTTTTTATAGTTAATATTAGTGTTATTGATATTTAAAAAGAGAAAACAAAAAAAAATAAAAATAGACGCCCAGTATAGGGCTATACTGGGCGTCTATGTGGACCAAAAGACCATTATAGCCCTGAATTAGGCCTATACTGGGGGGCAAAACAGGGTTATAATGGTCTTTTGGACCCCTCGTATAGGCAAGTATAGCCCTATACTGGGCGTCTATTTTTATTTTTTTTTTGTTTTCTTTTTTTAATATTTAAAAAGAGAAAAAAAAATAGACGCCCAGTATAGGGCTATACTGGGCGTATACTGGTGTCCAAAAGACCATTATAGCCTTGTTTTGCCCCAAGTATAGGCCTAACTCAGGGGTAAAATGGTAATTTGAATTATATGCATACGCCTCATATAGGCCTATACTAGGCATATAAGAGAGGCAAAAAAGACCAATTTACCCCCAGTATAGGCCTAAATCAGGGGTTAAATGGTCTTTTTTCGCCTAGACGCCCAGTATAGGCATATACGAGGCAAATAAGACAAAAAATGATATAATCAGAGATTCTCTTGGAAATTGAAAAAGTTAATACGCCTCGTATAGGTCTATACGAGGCGTCTTGAAGGGTGTGGAAATAGGGAGTTGGGTGTGTGAATATGTAGACCCTTAAATTATTAAAGTTTTTGTTGCTAGGTTTAATTTATGAATCCATCTAGTCACATACGTTTCCTAAAAATTTTACATGGATCTCAAATCTCAATCTAAGGCCGTGGGGTATGGGGTTTGGGTTGGGGCGTGGGTTGGGGTAAAACGCCCAAGCCACCACCCCGGATGGGCTTGGGTTGGGGCGTGGGCTTTCAAGCCGGACGTGGGGCGGAATGGCCAAGCGAGCTGGCGGTATTTCATTGGCTCATCCCGCCACGTCAGGCGGCTAATTCAAATTTTGAATTTAAAAATTTAAACGGTCCCCCCATACCACCAAACCGCCACCCCGGTCTCCCAACATCCTCTATATATTTGTAACCCCCAACCCACTGGTCCCCCCATCCCACGAACCGAAACCCCACCGGCTACCCATTCTTGAACCCGCTACCCCACTGGTCCTCCCCATCCCACGAACCCAACACCGCTATGGCATCCTGGACCCGTGAAGAAGAAATGACACTCGTCACTAGCGTCGTCGACGCTATGCCGGGCCAAACAAAATATTGGACGGAAGCATTCACGGCCTACCGACATAACGTCGGTAACAACCGCCACAACCTCAACGCGTGCCAACATAAATGGCGCGAGCTACGGCCCAAGCTTGAGCGTTTCAAGGCTTACTACGAAGCCGTTCCCGCTGGCGAGTTAAGCCACGAGGACCGGGTGGCGGTGGCGAACATTGAGTTTCGAGGCAAGGAAAACAAGGCGTTCGACAAGATCGACCTTTTTGAAAAATTTTTAACGCTCTAGGTTTGTTTATTTTGTAATTTTTAGAAATTATGTAATTTTTAGGATTATGTAATTTTTAAAATTTTAATGAAGTTGTAGGTTTTTTTTATAAATGTTTGTGTGATTTTTTATAAATTTTTTGTATTTTTTTTAAAAAAACCATTCTGCCACGCGGTGCACCTAACCCACGCCCCGCCATACCCCGCGGACACGTAACCAGGCAGTGGGGGGCTCCCTTTACACGTGTCAGCAAATGCCCAAACCCAAGCCCAACCCCCCGCCCCACCATACCCCACGGTCTAACAAACTTGTTTTTGGAATTAGGTGTTTTAAATTATAGCATGAAAAAAAATGCTTCTTTTTCTTTTATGTAAATTAATTTTATACTTCCTAACTGTAATCATAATGATCTTGGGCTAGAGAGCTCTAATGATGGTCGTATCTTTTGTGATATCCGATAAATCTTAAACAAAATTTTAGTGACTTCACATTGTAAAGAAAACTTTTTTTTTTCGGTAAGCAACAATGACCAATAACGGAAATAAATAATTAATTCATATATTGCACTAGAATATTAATTTAAAATTTCATGTATGGTTATTTTAAAGGTTTAACTATAAATTAGAATTAGAATATTAATGTAAAGTTTCATGTATGGTTATTTTGAAGGTTTAACTATAAATAGTTTAGATGTTCAAAAAAAGTTTTAAATAGCATTGAACACTTGTACAAAATTTACTAATGTGTTTAAAACATTATAAGGATAAACCTATAATGTTTATTTTTTTTTTCAAATGTTAAAACAGAAATATAATTTTTATATTTGTAATTGACCATATCAAATTCTGTATTATAGAAGTTTTGAGAAGTTTTCTAGATAAAAAATAAATAATAATAACTAAACAACAATCTGTTTATGAGTAACGATATATTTTTTTTGGGTTAGGAATAAATTCAAAGGTTTAACTATAAATAAGAAATCGCAAGAAGGTATCAAACTGATTCCGATTTCATTGTTTCTTTTCTATATTTGCGTCATTGTGTCTTTTTTCTTCGACATTGTGTTATATTTTTCAGCACTACGTTATATTTTACTGGATATTGTGTTATATTTTGGCATTTTGAGATCATTTGTATCTTTATACACTTTTTAGATCTAGGAGACTTTGTAGGATAACTTTACCCGATATAACGTAAAGCCAGAAGATCATGATTCCATGAATCTCTTTAATAAACATAGCAACCACAATCATACAAACACAAAAGTAAATTTTAAACCAAACAGTTTCAATCTTCTCATGTATTGTCACAACTAAACTGATCTACTGCACTACTGTTCCAACAAAAACTCCTCTTGATAGAACAAAATTGGGTAAAAATATGGCGAACTACATTCTTACACAACTACAATACTATCCAGTCGATCTGATGTGATCCTCATCGGCATTGTTGTCTGCGGTTGTATAGTCCATTCCCTCTCTGTACACATACACCAAGTCGTCTTCAGTCATTAGCACCCACTTCTGGTGTCTGTCATGAGCATGGCACAACGACATTCCCCTGAAAACAAGTTCAATATATGACTGTCTGGATTACCAACTAAAGCATACAATGACTCTTACTAAATACTAATACTCTATCAGTAGGATAAAACAAAATGAAGTTGTTGGACGGAAATCTTGAAATTTAGGGTCCGTAGGAGGTTTATATGTAACAACATAAGACTTACATAAATTATGAAAACTTATTCGATAAATAGTTTATATGTAAAATAAACAAAAGATATGCAACTTCAACTTCAGGTCGTAAATAAATTTTATTTGGTTGTACGCCTCGCCTCAATTTTTGGGACCAAAACGCCTCGGAGCTCTCACACTTTCTTATACCAAAAAGTGAAAACATATTGATTTCATAAAGCAAAAAGGCAACACATTTTTTTTTTTGAACGGCCAACGAATCCTCCAAATGGGCTACTGGCGAAATTCACCACATCGGGATACACTCGCCTCCGAACCGGGGAAAACCCTCACCTAGGGCCGAAGCCCGTGAACACTCGCCCGAAGGCACGACAGTGCGGTGAGGTAAAACCCGCTCAGTTCAAGGATCGAACTAGCGATCTCCACCTATTCGCCTAGTCTCCCATCATCACCAGGTGCCGCAGAAAATAATGGGGAAGGCATGAATCGAACTTGGGTCCCTTAGAACACCAAGACTCTCCTTTACCACTCCACCACCACCTCATTGGCAAAAAGGCAACACATCTTGATTGCTAAAAATGATCTAAACCTAGAGTCAACCCTACTTCTTTCTAAATTCAAATTAAAAATTCCTAATGCACTTTTGTGGACAAATTAACACCAAATCACAAACATTTATTACAATATACTTTATCCCAGTTGTCAATTATTCTAAAAACCCATAAACCCATCTCAATTCTGAAGTCAAACCACATAACTTTGACCGGCCAAAGTCAAAGTTCCAATTCTCAACAAGAAAACAAAGCGGGAAAAAAAGAAAACGTACCGAATATGAAAAAGATCAGAAATATTGTCCATACAGAGGTAAACATCAACAGATTCCAAGAATGAACGATAAGTGTTGACATGCAAGCCGTCGATTCTTGGATATGGAAGGCGGGGGCGAGGAGGGGACGAAGATCCCTTGAGATAAAGTCTCGCGGAAGGAAACGAGTATTCTTTCCAGACGGGTGCATCAGCGGTGGTAGAGGGAGGAAGCCGAGTGTAGACAAGATGCTATCGAGTTCATCGTGGTTGATGATGGGGTGGAAAGTGGGGGTGTGCCAAATTGTGAGTTTTCTAATGGACTCTACTACCATGGTTATGGATTGGAATGGAATCGGATTCGGAATCGGAATTAAGAGTTCTTGATTTCAGTTGGTATCGGAGCGTCAACTTTGTGGTGAACGTGTATGACAAGAAGAGTAAATTTTGAAAATTTTAGTTTTCGTCCTCTAGCTTTATTGTAAATTTCAAGAATTGTCCTTGAACCAAGTAAATTAGGGCTCGTGGAGTCCTCAAGTGTGGATGTAGCTTGTAAGCGGGACGAGCAATTTGATTTGTTTTGTGTGTGTTTTTCTAAGAACGTTGGCTAGGGATGTAAACGAATCGAATGAACACGAACACAACATTGTTCGTGTTCGTTTGTGAAGGAAATAATGTGTTCATGAATTGTTATGAACATTTTACCGAATGAGATTTTTTATTTGTGTTTGTTCATTATGGAAATGAACATGTTTGTATTCGCTTATGTTTTTTCGTTAATTTTAGATACCGGGCAAAAGCAAACACAGATTAACACAAACGAACGTTCATGAACACAGATGAACACAAATGAAGGCAAACAAACACAAACAAGTGTTCATAAACATAAATGAACACAAACCACCCATATCTTGTATTGCAAATGACGAAGAACATCAACGCAAAAACCCTGAATCGAAGATTGGAATTAGAGTGGAGGGCATAGTTGCGTTGCGTCTACTTGGAATGAGAACGGGAACAACATTTTTTTACTAGGTTTCCAGCAAGTAAGGAGAAACTCTAACACGTAATACACTATATTTAATAAATAATTTATTAGTGGGGATTTTGAAGTACTTAAATATAAAATAAAGCTAAAAACCCCAATTAATAAACTATCAAACACAAACGAGCATGTTACCGAACATTTACCAATATAAACAAACGAACGCGTCCCTTGTTCATGTTCGTTTGTTTAACTAAACGTACGGAATTTCTTGTTCGTGTCTGTTCTCTGACCTCTTTCTCCCTCTCTCTGATTTCTCTGATCTGCGCGGAGGTGGGTGGTGTGATGGGTGATTAACGAAGAGGGGGGGGGGGGGGAGGGTGCGTGTGTTGGTTTGCCGGTATAAGAACTGCCGGTTATATTGAGAGAGCAGTGTGAGAGTAGAGAGAGCAATAAGACATGGTCTTTTTGTGTGCTTGAGGAGTCTTGGCAGAGAAAAGAAAGATGGGAAGTTGGGATGGTGTTTTAATAAATGAGTTCATGGTACTAAAAAAAGATCCAGATATGGTGCATATCTTTGAACGATGTGGGGATGTGTCAGTAAAGAAGTTTAGTCAAAGTAATGGGGCCTACTTGTTGATGCTGGAAATCTTGCAACATAAAAATAAAATGGGTAAAAGGGTTTACTGCCATTTTGGTCCCTGTGGTTTGGCCAGTTTTGCCACTTTAGTCCAAATCTCAAACTTATTACATCCAGGGCCCTGTGGTTTGTATTTTGTTGCCATTTTAGTCCAAATCTCAAAAACCCCATATTTTGACTGTTGAAACCTGACTATTTTGTCCTTTAGTGCAGGGGCATTTTGGTCATTTTGGTTTTACTCTTCTAATAAATTAAGAAAAAATTAATTATATATTATATGTATTCATATCAATTCGTCAATTTCCTATACCTAAAACCTTTAACCTTTAACCTAACCATAAAATCAAACAGATTTTCTCCAATCTTACAATAAAAAAGCCAGATATATCAACATTCAACACGCACACATCAAAAAGCAAGAACTAGATCTACAACACAACAACAAACAGATCGGAAATTTCAAAAACGGAACAACGAATCGATTACTCACAGCTACGGCATTGCAAGCTCTGCATTTGTCATGAATGGAATGAGCTAACGATAAAGCGACGAATATTGTCGTCACGAAGATCAAGCGTCACAACGCCACCGCAACCGCCATCTTCTACTCCTCTCTCCGGCGAAAACCTACACACACACACACAAACACGCACTCCGTCGGATATTCGTTGAACTGAGATTTGGGGAAAACCTCCCTCTCTCTCTCTAGAAATAAACTCTGCAGAACACTGATTTGGGGAAGGAAATCCGATGACGGATCTGAGATTTGGGGGAAGAAAGATGTGTGGATCTAGAACTTGAAGATGAACAGACAACCGTGATGATTGATGCTGATGAACGGCGTCATCATCTTCATCATCGCCGTTCCCCAAATAAATCATCACCCAACCACCGGCGTCATCATCTTCATCATCGCCGTTCCTCCGCCGGATGCCACCGCCTCTCTCTCTCTCTCTTTCATCTCTCTCTCTCATCTGCAGATTATGTGGCCTTTTGTTTTTGGGTTTTGTTTAAATCTTGATTTTTCAGGGGTTTTGAGGTGGGGAATTTAGAGGATGGTGGAAATTACCTTCACTGGTTTTGATTGAATTATTTGAATCTAAACGGTGGTGGTGGTGGTGCTAGAGAGACGGGGTGAGAGGAGAGAGACGGGGTCAGCGGCGGTGTTCTGACAGTGGCGGTGGTGTTGGACGACGGCAGTGGCGGTGATGGTGGTGCTTGGAGAGAGAAAGAAAGAGAGAGTGATGGTGGTGTTGTCGATGATGATGATGATGAACATCTGCAGATGCAGATTTTTTTAATGTGTTGAATAATATGGATTAATGTATTAAATGAAAAGATAAATGACCAAAATACCCCTGCACTAAAGGACAAAATAGGCAGCTCTCAACAGTCAAAAAGAGGTTTTTTTGGATTTTGGACTAAAATGGCAACAAAATGCAAACCACAGGGCCCTGGATGTAATAAGTTTGAGATTTGGACTAAAGTGGCAAAACTGGCCAAACCACAGGGACCAAAATGGCAGTTTACTCTAAATGAGTGGAAAACCATGTTCATGGTACTAAAAAAAGATCCAGATATGGTGCATATCTTTGAACGATGTGGGGATGTGTCAGTAAAGAAGTTTAGTCAAAGTAATGGGGCCTACTTGTTGATGCTGGAAATCTTGCAACATAAAAATAAAATGGGTAAAAGGGTTTACTTGTGTGTACAAGTGAACGACCAGAAGGAAAAGGTGGGATGATGTTTCACCTAATCCTAGCTTAACTTATTCTTTCTTAAAAGAAATGTTTTGAGTCTACCGGAAAGCTAATAAAATTAAAACGAAAGTCCATGTCTCTCGTAGGCTAGGGTTCCGCCGGGATTGCTCGACGAAGAAACCATATCTGGATTAGAGTGCGAGGTTTAATCTGATTACTAATGCAGTATCATTGATCTAACCTTTCAAACTAATTGGGATCTGATTATTCCATTCGCGTCTCGGGTAACCTTAGTGTCTTTAAGCTATGAGTGAGAATGAAGAAGGAGGAAGTTGGAAGGACGTTCCGAACAAAAGGAAGCCGAGGTATAAAGGAAATCCGGGAGAGAGGAATTTAGGAGGTAACATTACGAAGTTCTTCGTTACTAACCTGCCTGACGGTTGTAACCCGTGGGATGTGTCGGAGTTTGTTAAGGTATTCGGGGAGGTATGTGGGGTGTATATTGCCAGGAAAAAAGATAGAGAAGGAAAAAAATTTGGGTTCATCAGCTTTAGAAACGTGGTTGATGTTAAAGAGATGGAGCGGGCGCTCAACGGAACTAAAATGGGGAGTTTCAAGCTTAAGGTTAACTTAGCAAAGTTTGCGACGGAAAATGTCCGTTTGCATGGAGGTGGTTTTCAGAAAGAAAAAGAAATAATAAAGGAGCAGGTGAAACCTCAGCAGGATCAATCTCTTAAGAATCAAGCTTTTATCAACAATGGGGGTAGGAGGCTGTTTAGTGATTTATTTGCTAATCCTAAGGGAGATCAGGGGACTTCCAAAGGTCAGGTTGTGACGAAAGAAAGATCCATTACAATTCCAGATGATACTTTGGCATTCAAAGGAATCATGGGCAAAGCCTTAGTTGGGAGATGTAAGGATTTACCAACCCTAAGATCCCTTAATCAACTTTTGGCCGAAGTTAGGGTTCAGGGAGTCTCACTGAGCTACCTAGGGGGGCTTTACATGTTGTTAAAATTTGAAGATGAAGATGTTTGTAATGTTTTTTTGCTTAACCATGCTGTTTGGGAAGGTTGGTTCATATCTCTTGATGCATGGAATGGTCAGTCATTCCCCTTCGAGAGGATAGCCTGGGTTAGAGTGCATGGCGTCCCTATCCACTTGGCAGACAATCAGGTTTTCGACGATATAGCAGGGCAGTTTGGAAAAATTGTGCATGGATCGAGTTTGTCGGAGGAAGATGGCAATCTATCGTTCAGTCTGATGGGTATTCTGGTAGGTGAAGGAGACCGGATCCAAGATCATGTAACGTTGAGATGGAAGAGCAAATCGTATAGGGTGTGGATTGTTGAAGAGATCGGAGAATGGAACCCTGATAGTGTAGGACCTGTTGAGCTTCCCGAAGTCGGTTGTTTTGCGGGTAATAACGTGGAGGAGAAGGAGGATGTCATCGGACCGGAGACCAGGCCACCGGAAGTGCTGGTTCCGGGTAGTGAAGCTGAAACGGCTGGGACGAACATCGAAGATGGTGATGTGGGGAGTCCCAACAACTTTAACCGCTCGGTTGACGGGGATGTTCCGGATACCCATAACGTTGGAACTCCAAATCTTAATCATGATGTTTCTGACTTATGCGGCTGCCCCAGGTCACGTGATAAGAAGGTTTTTTTCTTTATGTCTGCTGATAATGTCAATGGTAGGCCCAAAAGAGTTTTGACCAAGAATAGGCCCAGACAAAAAGCTTTTTCCCAACATGGTAATGTTAGCCCAAGCTCGGATGAGAGGCCCAAAAAAAGAAGCAGGGATGATGGTGGTTTTAATTTTGACCTTAACATCCGAGCTTCTGGTTCTGGTTCAGACTCGGGAAATATGTCTTCTTCTTCAAGTGACAGTATCATCAAGGATAAATCCTCGATTCTGGAGACAGACGAGAGAGAGGATAGCGGCCCGAATGTGATCAGTTCTCCTAGCGGTCTCGAAGAAGTGGTTAAAGATTCCTTTGATAACAGAAACGAGGATGAAGCTTGTGCGACAATTGACGTTGGGAAGATTGTGGGAGTGGATTTAGACAACCATGGTGATCTTGTTAGGAAGATGATCTCAGAAGAAGGTATCAATGGGGGTCTCCAATGAACTGCCTTTCTTTTAACATTAGAGGAGTTTCGGGGGATTGTAAAGCGGCGTGGCTTAATAGCATCTTGTCTTCGAATAAAATTAGCGTTCTGGCTCTGCAAGAGACCATGGTCGAGTCGGTGTCTAATCTTGTGATATCGAAGATTTGGGGAAATCGGAAGTTCGAAGCTGCTTCGGTGGCGTCGGTCGGCTTGTCGGGGGGTTTGTTATGGGTTTGGGACCCCAAGGTGCTTAAGATTGATGATGTTGTTCAGAATAGACATTATTTAGTCATTAAGGGAACAGTGAAAGGGAGTGGTGAAACTATCAACCTGATCAATGTTTATGCCCCCCAAACCACGGCTGCCAAATTAGACCTTTGGAATGAGTTATCTACTGTCATTGGTTCTTCGGACGGTTTGTGGGTTGTCGTTGGAGATTTCAATGCTGTTAGGTCTCATGAGGAAAGGAGACGGTCTAAATTTAAACCGGTATGTTCCGCTAACTTTAACAATTTTATCCATGATAATGGCTTGCGGGAATACCCAATGCAGGGAAGGAAATTTACGTGTATTAGGGAGTCGGGAAAAAAATTGAGCAAATTGGATCGTTTCTTGGTTTGTTCCAATTTTTTTAATAAGTGGCCATCGGCGTGCGTTCGGGCCCTGAATGGCCGCTTCTCTGACCATTGTCCGATCATTTTAGAGACGGCGGATTTGAACTTCGGGCCACGTCCCTTTCGGGTGTTTAGCTCGTGGATTGGGAAACCGGGGTTCGAGGAGTGTGTGAAGGAGGCGGTGGAAGGTTTTGTTCCATTCGATCCTCCGGACTCTTATCTCACTGCCAAATTCTCTAGAATTAAATCAGCTATTAAAAATTGGAGAGATGATTTTCTGGCCAAGGAAAAGGAGAGTGAAAAGTTAGCATTATCAGAAATGGAACGCTTGGAGCTTGAGTTAGAAACTAGAGATCTTTCGGAGGTAGAAGAATGGATTTTGGCAGAGAATAGGAAAGTTCTTAAAGAGGTCGAAGAAAGGAAGATGTTGGATGTGAAACAAAGAGCGCGTGTTAAATGGGCAGTCGGTGGTGACGAGAATTCTAGTTTCTTCCATGCCTTGGTTAATAACAGAAAAGCAGTTAACAGCATTCATGGTCTCAATATCGATGGAGAATGGTGTTCTAAGCCAGTCAAGATTAAAAAACAGGTCTTTTCCTTTTTTCGTGACAAATTTAAGGAGTCTATTCCGACTAGACCCGAGCTTCGGTGCCATGGTTTGAAGAGTATTTCGGAAGAGGATCAAAGGATGTTGGAAGAACCTTTCTTGGATATAGAGATAAAACAAGCGGTTTTTGAATGTGGTGACGACAAGGCTCCTGGTCCTGATGGTTTTAATTTACGTTTTATTAAACACTTCTGGGAGGAGATCTTCAAAGTTGATTTCGCTAGAATTTTTGCTTGGTTTCATAGCAAGGGAGAAATCAGTAGAGACAGCGGAGCGTCGTATATTACGCTAATTCCCAAGGTTAGTGACCCGGTTTCCCTTAACAATTACAGGCCTATTAATTTAGTGGGAGTTATCAGCAAAGTTATCTCCAAAGTCATGGCAAATCGAATGAGGAAAGTTCTAGATGGTGTTATTTCTGAAGCGCAATCGGCTTTCTTAAAAGGTAGATATATTTTGGATGGCCCGTTAATTGTTAATGAGTTAATGTCGTGGATTAAAAAGAGGAAATCTAAGGCTTTTCTTCTTAAGATCGACTTCGAGAAGGCCTATGATAACGTGAATTGGAAGTTCGTGATCAACACTCTCACACAAATGGGTTTTTCGGTTAAGTGGTGCAAATGGATATCGAATATCTTGGCTTCGGCTAGTTCTTCGGTGCTAGTTAATGGTGCTCCCACTTTCAAATTTAGATGTGAAAAAGGAATGAGACAAGGGGACCCGTTATCTCCTTTCCTCTTCTTAGTTGTGATGGAGGCTCTCTCTTGTATGTTTGATCGGGCTAAAGAAGCGGGAATAATTAGAGGCATTATTTTGCCTAACAATGGGCCGGTTATCACTCACCTTTTATACGCGGACGACGAGCATTGTATTGGGGGAATGGTCTAAAAATGAAGTGGTTAATGTTGTTAGAATCCTCCGTTGTTTCTACGTTTGTTCGGGGCTCAAAATTAACATCGAAAAATCTAATCTTTATGGTGTTGGGGCGGAGATGGAGGAGATTGATGATATGGCCAATGAAGTGGGTTGTAAGCCGGATGCGCCGCCGTTCAAGTACCTCGGCTTAAAAGTTGGAGCTAATATGAAGCGGATTTCTAATTGGCAATCGGTGATTGATACCTTTCGTGTTAGACTTGCTAAATGGAAATCTAACCTCCTTTCAATTGGAGGGAGGATTATTCTTATCAAATCGGTCATGGAAAGTCTTCCGTGTTTTTACTTCTCTCTTTATCAAGCTCCTAGAAAGGTTATTTCGGAATTGGAATCCTTGATTAAAAGATTTTTGTGGGGTGGGTCGGGTGAGGAAAAGAAGATGCATTGGGTGGCGTGGGATCGGGTTTCTTGTCCCACGAAAGATGGGGGCTTAGGCTTGAGCAAGCTCTTGGATGTGAATATTTCGCTTCTTGCTAAGTGGGGATGGAGATACAAAACCGAAAAAAATAATTTGTGGAGAAAAATTATCGATGCCCTCCATAATAGTCGGGTTGGATGGGAATGCATTCCTTTCAAAAAAACAGTTAGTGGTGTTTGGAGCAGTTTAGCAAAAATTTTTATTAACGTGAAGATTGGAGGGATTCCGTTGAGGAATTTTTTGAAAGGAGAAGTCGGACGCGGTAATGAGTTATCTTTTTGGTTGGACCCGTGGGTGACGAATGAGCCTCTCAGGTACAAGTTCCCGGATTTATTCAGACTAGAAGCCAAAAAGAAATGTTTCGTTGCGGATAGAATAAAGGTTTCAGGTTCCGGCCGAGAGTACTACTGGGAATGGAAGGATGATATGTCTGATGTCCGGCTGATTTCTGCTTTCCAGGAACTGATGTCTCTCCTGGATATGTGTCTGCTGTCCGAGAATGATGATAAGTGGAAATGGATTGCTGCTAAGGACAGCTCCTTCTCGGTTAAAGGAGTCAAAACAGCTTTTCAAGATGATCGAGTGCGGGGCAGCTGGTTCGTGATGGATTGGTGCAGATGGGTGCCGGTCAAATGCAATGTTCTCGTTTGGAGGATGGAGCAGGATAGTCTTCCGACGTGTGAAGCCTTAAAGAAAAGAAATATTCAAGTCGGAGAGGGGGTTTGTCGGATGTGTTTGACTGTTGATGAATCTGCCGATCATGTCTTCATTGGCTGTTTTATTGCAGCTAATGTTTGGATCGGGGTTAGTAATTGGTGCAAAATTCCGACTATCTACGCGTTTTCGCTCAAAGACCTTCTCGAACTTCACAAAAATCTTAACGCGGCGGAGAGAAAGAAAGAAGCGGTTCACGGTATCATTTTTTCGGCGTGTTGGAGCTTGTGGAGAGCTAGGAATAAGCAGGTTTTCTCTAATTGTCCGATCAAAATTGAAAGTATTCTTAGTGAGATAAAGGTCATGGGTTTTTTATGGTTCTCGAATAGGTCGAAACATAAGGGTATAGGTTGGGAAGAGTGGTGTTCATTTGTGAATATGTAAGTATCTCTTTCGCTTGTTTGTTGTTTGGGGTCGGCCTGTTTTGGGTCGGCTGTTGTTAATGAAGTTTAAGTTTAAAAAAAAAAAAAATCCTAGCTTAACTTAGAATTCTTATTAATACCTTTCATCATATGGGGGTTTTCTTTGACGAAAAGCATAAGAGAAGTATGGCATTTGTTTTGTGATAAAAAAAAATAATGATGATGATATTTACCATTCCTAATGATTGGTATAGATATTAAGATATGCACCAAAAGGTTGAGTGTTCATATGGGTTTTTCTGACAAAAACCACATGGTGACCAAATTTTCTAGTTATTAATTTTTATGGGAGTCCAAAGTTAAAAGACATAATTTTTTTTTTTGTATATGGTGAAATAATGGGTCATACGAATGTTGACTTTCTTTTATTTTGAGTGTGAAAAAAAAGAACTTAAGAGATGATCTGACCATCATCTATTATCTATTATGGATGGTCACTTTTGAAATCAACAAGGCCCACGAGCCCGTTTCTAGTATTTTGAGCGGTGTCAATTCGTTACCGCTTATCGTTCAGCAGAGTCCCCGTAAATCACCATACGCGCACTGTAAGGTTAGATAAGCGTTCCTAGGCATTCCAATAGCCTAATTAAGCTAATTCGTGTCTTAAACACTATTTCTTATCGCCTAAACGTTTGTTAATCGCGTAATTAAGAACCGTTAATTACCGGTTGTCACATTCTCCCCCTGTTGTAGAAATTTCGTCCTTGAAATTTAGTCTATGTTATCTCCTCAGAGTTGTGTCGTTCCTAGGTAAGTCTAAATAATACCAAAGTGAATAACCACGTAATCGAATCAAGACTTATTCAGATTACGTGAATGTAAAGACATTTTGCATCAATAAGAACCCAACAGTTCAACTGAGTTTGTTCCAGAAATCGATGTCAAGTGAACGAAGCATAGTGATACTATCACCAATGTGATCAAGTTTGCGAGGTTCAATAAGAGAGGAATTTCAACCAATAGAATTCCAAACGATCGTTCACAATATACAAATCAATTTTTGAACAATAGAATTTACTACCAATGGAAACTTGCGTTGGTTGTTGTATGATTAAAACTTGAATAAACAAGCTCAAGTGGATAGTATCATGAAATGATTTGTCAACTATTGAACCAATAAATGAATAAGATAAAATCAACGTGTTGACATTGTTGAGTTGCAAAGATACACCGAAATGAAATACAACCGAACATGGTGTATCATCGTTTTAATACATAGTTGTATTAAGACTATTTAAATGATGTGTCAAACGAAAAGCGTACATGGTTTTCCATGAAGCGATTGATCATGGTTAGCACAAGCTACAAGTTTATACCGACACCACAAGGTGTCGTAGTGGTTGAAATAATTCAACAATAGCGGTGACTGAACAATTATCACCGTGTTTTGCATGAAACACTCGATCATGATTAGCCCAAGCTATAAGTTTATAACGACACCACAAGGTGTCGTAGTGAATGAAATAATTCAATAATATCGGTGACCGAACAAGCATCACCTTGTTTTGAAGTCAAGTGAGAGATTCAACGAAGTAAATCTGAATATCTGTTTCAAACAATTCTCATGGGATTTTCAATTGAAATTGAAACAAATAATTAATGTTTTTTTTTCGATCGAAAATGAAAGAGCAATAAATATCACAAAATGTTCGATCGATGCTGAAAGAACCGTTAAGAGGTACACCGAAATATGACATAAATTTGTGTACCATTATCTTAACACACGATTGTGTTAAGATTGCTTTAATATGATAAATCAACAAAGCGGATTTAATATCAATAAACAAATAAATAAATAATTAAATTCGTACACGAGGTGAGCAACGAGATTACCGCAAGCTTCAAACTTGTGAAAAACGCCACCACAAGGTGATCGTGATCAAAGAAACGATTCAATAAAGTCGAAGACCAAACAAGCCTGTTATGGTTCAAAGAAAATGAAGTGCTTGTTGGGATTATTTCGAATATGAGGACACAAGTCCATCATATGGAATCTTGAATTGAATATATATTACGAGCAAGTTCAATCAATTGAACTTGGTTGAAACATAGTCCAACAATGAATTCATGTATCAATACGAAGGTTTCGACATGGTTACAACGAAAAACCATGTATGCCACTCAAAAGAAAATGAGTTTTCCAAGAAATATGTTGACTCGATACCAAGGAGAAATCACTTTGCAATAATACGGGTCGTCTAGATCACAATGCAAAGACTGAGTATAGCGAAATAATATATGAGATGTTGACAAAACAACCATTCGAAGTGAAACCACATGCGTAACAAATAATGCATGTATAGCATATGAATTTGTCAAGAATGAAGCAAATGAGGATTCGTTATTATGAAAGAAAATCTCTGTGATGCAATGACCATTAGAAGGAGTAGAAGTGGGAAAAATCTACTCACTATATGCAAAAAGTCGAAATTTCAACAAAAGAAGTATAAGGACTTTACCTGGATTTTCGTGTGATAACCGTTGTTAACTGACATTACCATGGAATGTCGAACATTTGCGTATTTGTCATAAATGAAATACGGGGAATGCAAAGGTATGTGACTTCTTTTGCAGCGCCAACGATTGTAAGTCTCTTCAGACTATGTATCGACTGTTGTGAAATCTTGTTTTAACGTACCTCAGCGTGACTCGTGTCATTTGCAGGATCACGTGGCAAAGTACCGCATTTCGGTTGTTGTTTCACCCGCTGACGGAATTAGCATCGTTGTTGTCGTGACCATTTGTGGTTCCCCCAAGGCCTTGCCTCGAAAGTTGTGTGTGATGTATTTCGACGTCCGCTGACGTATAGTTTAAGTTTCATGTACACTTGTGCACTAGCATTTCATTCCGCGTAGATTACCTGCTAGGGCAATTAAAATGGCAAAGGCGACATAATACAATGGTGCTTGCCCGAGTTGTTAGTCACGGTTTCTAAGTGAGGACCTTTAATGAGTTTCAACATAAGCTTTACAAAGGTCCTAAATGCATGTTATCCAAAACTCTCAAAGTCTTGCTTAATGTATGAATCTGTTTCGTGAACCGTGTATCAACACAACACTTGTGTTTGTTTAAAAATCAAAACTGTTGACTCATTGTTCTCGGCAACGGTTGGAACCCATATTCGAGTCTTAGGCGTTCTGTATGCGTTTAAGTCTTAATAATCTAAGTCCCCAGAGTAGAGTGAGGTTAGAGCCTAGGTATCTCTACAGAAACCTAATTCGCTGAAACCTATAGCTCTGATACCAATCTTGTCACACCCTGAAATATCAGAGCTGGCGTGACTGGACCGGTATCTTCATTGCACAGCGGAAGCAAATAAGCTAAGACTTCTAGAATGCGAACGCCTGCTAAGTTGTGACACCCCAAGAAAACCACTAATCTTCGCAAACCTGCTCGAGGAGCCGCGATACGACACAGGTAAACAACGTCACACTACTAGCTTCCTCAGTAACTGCATGCTAAATTTCGGGACGAAATTTCTTTCAAGTTGGGGATAATGTGACAACTCGAATTTCCGACGTTCTTTATTTGCATTTAATGCACGTTGACTTTGACTATATAGTGGTGTTATGACAAAACCTAGTGTGTTGCATGGTTATGTGTGATTGTATAACTTGCGTACCGTTTGTAAAACTTAAACTGCTTAGAACCCGACGAAACACAAGAGTGTTTCGCCATAACCCATTCCGACGAAACAGGCTGTTTCGCCATGAACATTCCGACGAAACAGAAGTCTGTTTCGCCGGCCCAGTAGCCCAGCTTGGGCCCAGAACGTATTTTGAGTATTTTTACGTAAAAACAACATCACTTTACATTTTCTATCAACACAATCGAAACCCTAGAGCTCTCTCACTGTGACGGCGAACTAGAACCCACCGGAAACCCTTGTGCGATCAAACCATCATCTCGGTTAGTAGATTTATGTGTCTTGATTGATCGTTCATCCGTGAATGTGTTTCTGTGCCATGTGATTCTGCTATGTTGATGTATGATTGTAACTGATACATGTTAAATGTTAGGGTTCTTGTTATGATGATGATGATATGGATTTTGATATGTATGTTGTAGCTGGATACAAATCATTCTATACGATACTTAATACAATCGAATGCTCGGTTCTGGATATTGTTATATTGTTCTGATTCTGAATATAAGTTAGCATCTTGATAGGGTTCAATGATATGATTGTTGTATGTTGAATTAATATGTTATACACAAAAACTAGGGTTTATGCTAGACAATGATTCTTGGATGATTGAGTTATGATGATTCGTTATGCACATTGACCTTCGTATGATTTCTGATATTGTTGACGGCTGTTAGCATGATTAGGGTTTGCTGCATGTAACTGATTGACGTAACTGATATTCACACGAAACAGGTTTGACGAAACAGACCTCTTGGCGAAACAGAAAGTGTTTCGCCAAGGACTGCCGACGAAATAGAATTTTGTTTCGCCAAACAAAGCCACGACGAAACAGAATATGTTTCGTCAATTTGTGTTTCGCCACTATGTGTGTTTCGCCAACTCACTTGTTTCGCCAACTTATGTGTTTCGCCGAGCTGTGCTGTAACATGGGTTAATTCTGTTAAGTGTTAACTGGAATATTTAACTGCTGTTATATGTTAAACATGACTTATATGATTGTGATTACGTGTTACGTGCTTATACATGAACAACTGAAACATAAACTGATTATGTATACGTGCAAACCTTAGGACGTGATTGATTATTTGCGAGCACTTACATACCTAGCATACCGAGCAAACCAAGGTGAGTTCACACAAGCCAAGGCATGGGGTTCCCAGGGGGGAATGGGGATTGATGATTTCTGAACGTACATAGATAACAGAACCTACTGATAGACTAGTAACACTTATTGAACGATCTTCGCACACCTGCCAAGGACATTGGCCGCGATATTATGACTGTCTTCGCACACCTGCCAAGGACATTGGCCGCGAACTAAACGTACAACATCATCGCACACCTGCCAAGGACATTGGCCGCGATATTATGACTGTCTTCGCACACCTGCCAAGGACATTGGCCGCGAACTAAACGTACAACATCATCGCACACCTGCCAAGGACATTGGCCGCGATACGAACAAACCTAGTCTAGAAAACTTGGGGAAAGACTTTCCCCAACATCTTCGCACACCTGCCAAGGACATTGGCCGCGATGGAAACTAATACGATACATTGTAACGAACGAACATACTACTACTCACGCTATACTATTACTGAACTGTTAACTGTGAACTCGCTCAACTAGTTGTTGACTCTCTCTTGCATGCCTTGCAGGACCTTAGGTACATATGGAGCTTGCACAGGAAGGAGCAGGTCGTTGTGGGATACGGATCGTAGACAATCTTTGAACTTATAACTTACTTTGGGTTTTCATTATTATGCTTCCGCTACTTAAACAATGTTTGGTTATGAACATCAGTCATGTCAAGATGAATTATATTTTCTTACTCTTACATTTAAATACTATGTTTGATATGATTGATGGCTTGATCCTGGTCAGTCACGCCTCCAAGCGGTGATACTCCGCGTGTGGATTTTGGGGGTGTGACAGATTGGTATCAGAGCCATTGGTTATAGAGAACTTGGTTTTAATAAAGGGAAAACGATTTTGTTAAAACCAGACTATAACCAGAACAGTGCTCTCAACGATCCACAACGACGCTTCGCTCCACGTGCAAGGCTCAACACCATAGGTATTACTATTCATGTTACATTACCTACATGCTAGAACTACGTAGACCTTTGCTCGTGGTATGCTTAAATCACAGAACTTGCTATATGTTATTGCTTGAGAATACTCGTGTGCTCACTCTCTTCTGTCATCGCACGATTTGCGAACCTATCTCACTTACGTTATCTTTACTATGAAGATCATGTCTGGACGTATCAACATGACTCAGGACCAGTTGACGGCTCTCATTAACGAACGAGTCACTGCGGCCGTTGCAGCCGCACAAGCAGGAGGTATACCCTGCAGTTACAACTCACTCTAGGATCCTTAGATCCTACGTTCCTAAATCAACTCTCGTGTTTAAACTTGTCCTAATCCTTTTACACAACAGGTCAAGCACCTGTTTGCACTTTCAAGACTTTCATGGACTGTCGTCCATCCACTTTCAGCGGCACTGAAGGAGCCGTAGGTCTCCTACACTGGTTTGAAAAGATAGAGTCTGTGTTTGAGATGTGTGAGTGCCCTGAGGCACGCAGGGTGAAATATGCTACCGGTACCCTCGAGGGTTTAGCCCTCACATGGTGGAAAGCTCAGGTCCAAATATTGGGGTTGGTTGCTGCTAACGCCACCCCATGGAACAATTTCAAAGAGATGATCAAGGAGGAATACTACAGTCGAGATGATATTCATAAGCTGGAAGTCGAGTTTTTCAACCTCAAGATGACGGGGTCTGAGATCGAAGCGTATACCAAGAGATCGAATGAGCTTGCATTACTGTGTCCTACTCTGGTGGACAAGCGTATTGAACTTTATCTTAAGGGTCTGGTGCCAGAGATCCAGAGTCATGTGACATCAGCAAATCATGCCACTTACCAGCAGGCTGTTCAGCTGGCTCACCGTCTCACTGATCAGGCGGTGGAGCAAAACAGGTTGCCTAAACGCATCAGCGCTACTGCTACCGCTACCACTTCTGTTACCCCTGCTACTCCCAGCGACAATAAGAGGAAATGGGAGGGGGAATTGTAGAAGCGTACGGCCAGCAAATCAGAACCAGCAACAACAACCACCTGCTCCACGAAACCAGCCTCAGCAGCAGCAGCAGGGAAACAGGGGATGCTACCAGTGTGGGGCTGAAGGTCATTACAAGCGGGATTGCCCTCAGTTAAACCAGAACCAGAACAATAACAACAACAACAATCAGGGCAACGGGAACAACAACAACGGTGGGAACAATAACAACAATGGTGCTAGAGGCCGTATGTTTGTGATCGGTCAGGGTGATGCCAGGAATGATCCCAACGTGGTTATGGGTAAGTTTCTTCTCGACGACTTTTATGTTACTGTACTATTTGATTCTGGTGCGGATACAAGTTACATGTCTCTAAAAGCTAGTGAAATGTTAAAACGTGCACCAACTCTCTTAAACACCAAACATGTCGTAGAGTTAGCTAACGGTAAAAGCCTAGAGGCCACGCACATAGTTAAAGGGTGTAATCTTATCCTCGCTGATCAGACTTTCTCCATCGATCTCATTCCTATACCTTTGGGTAGCTTTGACGTCGTCATTGGTATGGATTGGTTATCTCAACAACGAGCGGAGATTTTATGCAAAGAAAAGGTTATTCGTATTCCTCGTTCGGGCAAGGAACCTCTCGAAGTTCAAGGCGACAAGAGTGGTGTCGTGAGTGGCATCATCTCCTTTTTGAAGGCTCAGAAGTGTTTACGCAAGGGGCACACTGCTATACTAGCTCTCGTTACAGATACCTCGAAGAAAGAGAAAAAGATTGAAGATATTCCTGTAGTACGAGACTTTCCTCAAGTGTTTCCTGAGGAATTACCTGGGTTGCCGCCTCATCGTCAGGTTGAATTTCAGATCGAGCTCGCTCCAGGAGCAGCACCTATAGCTCGAGCACCTTATCGTTTAGCTCCAACTGAATTGGAAGAATTGTCAAAGCAGCTACAAGAACTCTTGGAAAAGGGTTTCATACGTCCTAGCTCTTCGCCCTGGGGAGCTCCAGTGCTATTCGTAAAGAAGAAAGACGGTACGTTCAGGATGTGTATAGACTACCGTGAACTCAACAAGGTGACGATCAAGAATCGTTATCCTTTTCCGCGCATAGATGATTTATTCGACCAGCTACAAGGGTCGAGTTACTACTCCAAGATAGACTTAAGGTCAGGATATCACCAGCTGCGAGTCCGGGATGAGGACGTCTCCAAAACAGCATTTAGAACTCGCTACGGCCACTACGAGTTTATGGTCATGCCATTCGGGCTAACGAACGCGCCTGCCGTATTTATGGATCTTATGAACAGGGTGTGCAAACCCTATCTCGATAAGTTCGTCATTGTTTTCATCGACGACATCTTGATTTATTCGAAGAGTCAGGAGGAACATGAGCAACACTTACGACTTATTTTGGAACTTCTTCGAACGGAACAGCTATACGCCAAGTTTTCTAAATGTGACTTCTGGCTTCGTGAAGTCCACTTTTTAGGCCACGTGGTGAACAAAGATGGGATCCATGTCGATCCATCCAAGGTAGATTCGATCAAGAATTGGCCTGCGCCTCGTACACCAACGGAAATACGCCAATTCTTGGGTTTGGCGGGTTATTACAGACGTTTCATCAAAGACTTCTCAAAGATTGCTCAGCCGCTTACACTGTTGACGCAGAAGGGTGTTGTTTATCGTTGGGGTAACGCACAGGAAACAGCGTTTCAGCACTTAAAGGATAGACTCTGTAGCGCACCTATCCTCTCACTGCCTGAAGGCACGGACGATTTCGTAGTCTACTGCGACGCATCTATCCAAGGTCTTGGATGTGTATTGATGCAGAGGGATAAAGTTATTGCTTATGCTTCGCGCCAACTTAAGGTTCACGAACGGAATTATACGACACACGACCTAGAACTGGGAGCGGTTGTCTTTGCACTCAAGATATGGCGACACTACTTGTATGGTACCAAGTGCGCAATCTACACTGATCACAGAAGCCTCGAACATATCTTCAAACAGAAAGAACTGAATATGCGACAGCGACGATGGGTCGAACTGTTAAATGACTACGAATGCTCAATCAGGTACCACCCAGGCAAAGCCAATGTTGTGGCTGACGCCCTCAGTCGAAAGGACACTGCGCCTAAGCGCGTTCGAGCCTTACAACTCACGATACAGTCTAGTCTTCCTTCCCAGATACGAAATGCTCAGGTGGAAGCATTGAAACCAGACAACGTCAGGGCTGAAGCCCTACGCGGCTCAAGGCAACGATTAGAACAAAGGGCAGACGGCGCTTATTACGTAACAAGACGCATTTGGGTCCCACTGTACGGCAACTTACGCGAGCTAGTAATGGATGAAGCTCACAAGTCTCACTACTCGGTACATCCTGGTTCGGATAAAATGTACCACGACATCAAAACTACATATTGGTGGCCTAGCATGAAAGCCCACATAGCCACATACGTTAGTAAATGCTTGACTTGTGCGAGAGTCAAGGCAGAATATCAGAAACCGTCAGGACCACTACAACAACCTGAGATACCACAATGGAAATGGGAGCAAATTTCCATGGATTTTGTTACTGGCCTACCTAAATCTCAGCGCGGAAATGATACTATTTGGGTGATCGTGGATCGACTCACAAAGTCTGCTCACTTCTTGGCCATCAAAGAAACAGACAAGTTCTCTACCTTGGCAGACATTTACTTAAAAGAAGTGGTCTCGAGGCACGGAGTGCCAACCTCCATCATCTCTGATCGTGACGCACGTTTTACTTCAGAACTGTGGCAAGCAATGCATAAATCTTTTGGCTCTCGTTTAGACATGAGCACGGCGTATCATCCTCAGACCGATGGGCAGTCTGAGCGCACTATTCAAACTTTAGAAGACATGCTTCGGGCGTGCGTAATTGACTTTGGCAATGGTTGGGAGAAACATCTGCCACTCGTGGAATTTTCATACAATAACAGCTACCACACCAGCATTAAAGCTGCTCCATTCGAGGCACTGTACGGGCGTAAGTGCCGGTCACCTCTCTGTTGGGCAGAGGTGGGAGAAAGTCAAATCACAGGTCCAGAAATGGTAGTCGATACTACAGAAAAGATTGCACAAATACGACAACGCATGGCGGCAGCTCGCGACCGTCAGAAAGCATACGCTGATTTAGACAGGAAACTACTCGAATTCCAAGTTGGGGATCGAGCGCTACTTAAAGTTTCACCCTGGAAGGGTGTGGTTCGTTTTGGTAAACGCGGCAAACTAAATCCATGATATGTTGGACCTTTCGAGGTTATTGAGAAAATAGGCAAAGTGGCCTACAGATTGAACTTACCACCTGAACTCAGTGCAGTTCACAACGTCTTTCACGTGTCAAATCTGAAGAAGTGTACGTCAGATGAGACCCACATAGTTCCCTTAAAGGAACTCACTATCGACGAGCGGTTGCACTTCGTCGAAGAACCAGTTGAAATCACGGACCGGGATGTTAAGGTCCTCAAGAACACGAGAATCCCTCTTGTACGAGTTCGTTGGAACTCCCGCCGCGGCCCAGAGTTCACCTGGGAGCGTGAAGATCAAATGGAACTCAAATATCCCCAGTTATTCGGAAACCAAGCAACTACTACTGAGACTGAAGCTACCAATGCAGAATTTCGGGACGAAATTCCAAATCAACGGGGGGATAATGTGACACCCCAAGAAAACCACTAATCTTCGCAAACCTGCTCGAGGAGCCGCGATACGACACAGGTAAACAACGTCACACTACTAGCTTCCTCAGTAACTGCATGCTAAATTTCGGGACGAAATTTCTTTCAAGTTGGGGATAATGTGACAACTCGAATTTCCGACGTTCTTTATTTGCATTTAATGCACGTTGACTTTGACTATATAGTGGTGTTATGACAAAACCTAGTGTGTTGCATGGTTATGTGTGATTGTATAACTTGCGTACCGTTTGTAAAACTTAAACTGCTTAGAACCCGACGAAACACAAGAGTGTTTCGCCATAACCCATTCCGACGAAACAGGCTGTTTCGCCATGAACATTCCGACGAAACAGAAGTCTGTTTCGCCGGCCCAGTAGCCCAGCTTGGGCCCAGAACGTATTTTGAGTATTTTTACGTAAAAACAACATCACTTTACATTTTCTATCAACACAATCGAAACCCTAGAGCTCTCTCACTGTGACGGCGAACTAGAACCCACCGGAAACCCTTGTGCGATCAAACCATCATCTCGGTTAGTAGATTTATGTGTCTTGATTGATCGTTCATCCGTGAATGTGTTTCTGTGCCATGTGATTCTGCTATGTTGATGTATGATTGTAACTGATACATGTTAAATGTTAGGGTTCTTGTTATGATGATGATGATATGGATTTTGATATGTATGTTGTAGCTGGATACAAATCATTCTATACGATACTTAATACAATCGAATGCTCGGTTCTGGATATTGTTATATTGTTCTGATTCTGAATATAAGTTAGCATCTTGATAGGGTTCAATGATATGATTGTTGTATGTTGAATTAATATGTTATACACAAAAACTAGGGTTTATGCTAGACAATGATTCTTGGATGATTGAGTTATGATGATTCGTTATGCACATTGACCTTGGTATGATTTCTGATATTGTTGACGGCTGTTAGCATGATTAGGGTTTGCTGCATGTAACTGATTGACGTAACTGATATTCACACGAAACAGGTTTGACGAAACAGACCTCTTGGCGAAACAGAAAGTGTTTCGCCAAGGACTGCCGACGAAATAGAATTTTGTTTCGCCAAACAAAGCCACGACGAAACAGAATATGTTTCGTCAATTTGTGTTTCGCCACTATGTGTGTTTCGCCAACTCACTTGTTTCGCCAACTTATGTGTTTCGCCGAGCTGTGCTGTAACATGGGTTAATTCTGTTAAGTGTTAACTGGAATATTTAACTGCTGTTATATGTTAAACATGACTTGTATGATTGTGATTACGTGTTACGTGCTTATACATGAACAACTGAAACATAAACTGATTATGTATACGTGCAAACCTTAGGACGTGATTGATTATTTGCGAGCACTTACATACCTAGCATACCGAGCAAACCAAGGTGAGTTCACACAAGCCAAGGCATGGGGTTCCCAGGGGGGAATGGGGATTGATGATTTCTGAACGTACATAGATAACAGAACCTACTGCTAGACTAGTAACACTTATTGAACGATCTTCGCACACCTGCCAAGGACATTGGCCGCGATATTATGACTGTCTTCGCACACCTGCCAAGGACATTGGCCGCGAACTAAACGTACAACATCATCGCACACCTGCCAAGGACATTGGCCACGATATTATGACTGTCTTCGCACACCTGCCAAGGACATTGGCCGCGAACTAAACGTACAACATCATCGCACACCTGCCAAGGACATTGGCCGCGATACGAACAAACCTAGTCTAGAAAACTTGGGGAAAGACTTTCCCCAACATCTTCGCACACCTGCCAAGGACATTGGCCGTGATGGAAACTAATACGATACATTGTAACGAACGAACATACTACTACTCACGCTATACTATTACTGAACTGTTAACTGTGAACTCGCTCAACTAGTTGTTGACTCTCTCTTGCATGCCTTGCAGGACCTTAGGTACATATGGAGCTTGCACAGGAAGGAGCAGGTCGTTGTGGGATACGGATCGTAGACAATCTTTGAACTTATAACTTACTTTGGGTTTTCATTATTATGCTTCCGCTACTTAAACAATGTTTGGTTATGAACATCAGTCATGTCAAGATGAATTATATTTTCTTACTCTTACATTTAAATACTATGTTTGATATGATTGATGGCTTGATCCTGGTCAGTCACGCCTCCAAGCGGTGATACTCCGCGTGTGGATTTTGGGGGTGTGACATAAGTACTCAAATTCCCATGGGTTCTCATATTCCAACCGTTCCATAGTTTTTGAAACGCAACCTGAGAAAGAACATGCGAAAAATCAACATAAAGTTGAGCGAGTTCATAGTTTGTTTTGAAAAAGATTTAAACAAATCTTTTTGATAACCGGTTTAAGTAATGTCGAAAGAATGTAACAAAACCATTTTCTTTGGCATGTCATTTGAAAATCTTGTGTTTGTAAAAATTGTATAATCGTCAATGTCTGCGTACGACAAAGACAACATGCCCGCATGAGCCTATAACCCACCCTGTGCTAGCAAGTGCCTCGCCAAACCGTTTACTCAAGACGGTCGACTAGCAGGTGATTATAGTTCCGATTAGTAGCGAGGACTTCACTGTACAGTTTTAGAGACCCTAAGGCCCTTAGTAAGTAGTGGACCATCCAGTCCTAGTGTCATTAGCGAGGACTTCACTGTACAGTTTTAGAGACCCTAAGGCCCTTAGTGAGTAGTGGACTATCCAGTCCTAGTGACATTGGGTCTTTGCCCACGTCCTTGGGCCTTTGCCCTAGTGGACTATCCGGTCCTAGTGACATTGGGCCTTTGCCAACGTCATGAAAACTCATGCATGTTTCGAAGACCTTGTATTGTTGTAAAAACCGGTAAGTTTAGCATGAACTTTTCGTAAACCATTTGAGTTCGTTGAAATCCTGTTGCGAAATGGTTTAGAAATATATGTAGTTTTCGTTCATCGAAATATTGTGTACTTTTGCGAAACTTGCATGTCTTTCCACCCCCGAAAACATTTATAAAAATGTAAAACAGTAAAAAGTGGGGGTTATGAACTCACCTGGATATTCCTGTGCAAAGCTAGCTTAGTGTGATTCCGTAGTGTCGTTCCAAAAAAGTGAATTAGCTAGCGTGCACCTATGACATTCCTACGAAGGAATACTTATGAGTTTTCTAATTTAAACGTAGCTAAACTACGTGTCCGAGCTCTACCAAACCGTTAACTAAACGACTCTAAGGTAGTGTTATCTTGACTTAGAATAACCAATCTATGGTTATTTGATCCCGTTTATAATTGGAACAATACTAAGTCGTGGAAACGACTTAGTTTTCCGAAGGATTTAGGATATATATTTATATATATAAATATAAATAGTTACGGAGTCGTGCTGGTAGTCGCGATTAGAAGGCGTAGATACAAAAGTAGTACGACTCTTCGTAGTTTTCGTAAGACGTAAATAAATACCGCTTGTTCTAATCTTACGGAAAAATATTGTATGCCGTTTAGGCGTTCGAAAATAAATATAAATAATTATATTTATTTTATAAAATTATTCGAAATTATCGGCGTTTGAGATAAATGTAAACACTTACATTTATTTTATAAAAGTAATCGAAAGTATTCGAATTATCGACGTCTGAAATAAATATAAATAATTATATTTACTTTATAAACTTTCGAGTCGTAAACGTTGTCAATAAATATATATTATTTATTTTAAACAATCGTCGAATAATAGAAGCTTGGATTAAACATAAGAAATTATGTTTATACGAAATAAGTTTCGGTGTTTTGTTATCTTGTAATCACTTTTGTCGAAATGTTATAAACTCGTTTTGTAAAGAGTCGCCAAAATAAATATACTCTTATATTTATTTTATAAAAATACCTCAATCTCATTAGATGTCGTTTATATAACATAAGTATGTTTGATATTTCGGATTTTTGACGAAAAACGGACAGAGTTCCCTCTGTTTTTGGAATAACCCCGACAACACAAGCTGTCATTATTTTGTCAAAAACTCAACAATTGTCAACAAACAATATATATATATAGGGATCCTAAGAGAAGTCCACCCTATTTGAGAAACTTGAGAAACAATCTGGACCACACATTTTCCCTAAGCAAAAAATGCAAAAAAAATGCAAATTTTTTTTTTTTGGAAAAATCGCAGCTTTTTCTATAAGGATTAAATTTTTTATTTTTTATTTTTTGAATTTTTGGATTTATACACATGTGTATATTGTTAATCTTTTAACTATACATATATGTATATTGTCTATTATACATATATGTATATACGTGTTTAAAATTGAAAAAATATGTGTTATAAATCATAAACCTTAAACCATAAACACTAAAGCTAAACTTTAATGCTAAACCCTAAACCCTAAAGCCAAACCCTAATGCTAAACCCTAATGCTAAACCCTAAAGCTAAACCCTAATTCTAAACCCTAAAGCTAAACCCTAATGCTAAACCCTAAAGCTAAAACTAAACCCTAAAGCTAAACTCTTAATGCTAAACCCTAATGCAAACCCTAAAGATAAAGCTAAACCCAAAAGTTAAAGCTAAACCTAATGCTAAACCCAAAAGCTAAACCCTAATGCTAAACACTAAATACTATTGCTAAACCCTAATGCCAGACCCTAAAGCTAAACCCTAAGCTATAAAGCTAAACCCTAAACCCTATTGCTAAACCCTAAATACTAATGTTAAACCCTAAACCCTAAAGCTAAACCCTAAAGCTAAACCCTAATTCTAAACCCTAATGCTAAACCCTAAAGCTAAAAGTAAACCCTAAAGCTAAATCCTTAATGCTAAACCCTAATGCAAACCCTAAAGATAAAGTTAAACCCAAAAGTTAATCCCTAACGCTAAACCCTAATGCTAAACCCTAAACCATAAAGCTAAACCCTAAACTCTAATGTTAAACCCTAAATACTAATGCTAAACCCTAAATCACACTTATTTTTCAATTTTAAACATGTATATACATATATGTATAATTGACAATATACATATATGTATAGTTAAAAAGATTAACAATATACACATATGTATAAATCCAAAAAAAATAAAAATTTTAAAAATAAAAATTTAATTCTTAAAGTAAAAGCTGCGATTTTAAAAAAATTTGCATTTTTTTCAACTTTTTTTTGCATTTTTTTTGCTTAGGGAAAATGTGTGGTCCAGAATGCTTATCAAGTTTCTCATTTAGCCTACTACTTCTCACATGATCCTTATCCTATATATATATATATATATATATATATATATAACTTTTCGTCAAATGCAAATCCGTAAATAATCACTAATGTATTCGGTTTCGAGCTCGGTCGCGTATAAATAATCACTAATTAGAAATTCCGCGTCGATTAAACTTTACCGCATCTTGCGTTGACTGAAGTTGACCGAACCTGACCGTGTTTGACCGTTGACCCGAGTTGACCAGAACTCGAACCTGTTGAGTGTTGACCGAGGTGAACCTGAACCATACTAAACTGAGATGAACCGAAACCCATTTGTCTGTTGAACCGAATCTCATGCGACCAGGTCTGACCTGAGCTCGAAACACCCAAACTCAATCGAATCCAGAACCCAAACTAGATTCTGAGGGAGTGAACCCGAACCGTGTCGGGACCCGAAATGAAAACAACCACCACCTTCACTGCCGTCGCCGATATCATCGACACCACCCCCCTCTTCCGTCGTGTCATATCCGTCATCGGAAAACCTTAACCCGTCGTCATCTCGACAATATCACACCGGCCACCACCATGGCCGACACTCCAATCTCCACTAAAGGAAAAGAAACAGTAGAAAAAGCTTTAGATGAAGGAGGTTCAGACAAATCGGAGCTTAGAAGGTGAAGGTATTGACTTACTCGCATCGAACTCATGAATCACAGTTGTCGTGCTTCAATCGTCGTCCATCACCATCATCATTATCATCGGAGAGTCACCGAAACTCGATGTCAAAACTCATCACCACCGCTGCCGGTGCTTCTGATCTGCGAGGGTTGGGGCGTGCTCGTCGGTAAACCACACAGTCGCCGGTAAACCAACCGTCACCGGCCGGAGCTTCCCCTGTTGTCGGAGCTGATTCAGAGAGACGAGGGGTGTGTCTGGTGGTTGTCGGTACACGAACCGCCGCTGGAAAGTGTGACCGGCTGCTTTTCTTGTCGTGAAATCGAGAGAGAGAGAGAGAGAGAGAGATTACGGGTGTGTATGTGTGAAAAGAGAGATGGTTGAGTGTGCTTATCGGAATGCGAGACGCCGGAGCTCCGATCTCCGGTCACCGGAATGGATGAGAGAGGGAGAGGATACTGTGTTTGTGTGCGGTCAAAAATGAGGACTTAGCATTCTCATCCAATCCATCAAATTATACATACATTCCACTAAAAAACAACTCCTATATCAATATATTTCCACTAAAAACAAATACTTTTTCTCTCTCCTTTTCAATTAAATAATATTATCATCACATTTTTCTCTTTCCTTCACTCACAACCACTTTCAATATATATTAAAAAAATTATACTGGGTGAACAGTGCCCTCCCAAATATACAGATGAACAGTAACATTTTCTCTCTTCTCCACTCACAACCACTTTTTTTATCCTTTACAATATAAAAACTCACCCTCACAAGTTTTGATGGATTGGATGAGAATGCTCTTATTTAGGGTTTTGAACTTTAGTTAGGTATTTATACTAGGTTTCTTTAAGTGGGCTTGGGCCCTAGGCCCACAAGCCCGCTTATCGAGTTTATGTGCGGCCCGATGCATTTCGGAAGCCCGTTTTTGCACTCAAACGTCACGTAATGTCGTAATATAAAATCTTAGAGTTGAAACACTTGTTATAAATACCAAGTACGTAAATTCAATATGTTCCGGACTTACCCTTTAGTTTGGTAATGTACGTTATTCATAATGTTAATTATCGAATATTATGCAAGAAAAATATGACTCGGTGGCATTACGAAGTTGGGTTTTATGGGAAATGAGTCGAAAGTGGTTAAGATAGAGTCCTTATTAAATTCGGGTAAGAAGGAAGCTTACATAATGCTATTATGCATGAAAATAAGATAAGAAATTATACATATAGTTATGGATATTAGGTATGTATTTCGCGAGACGGATTCGAAACATAAAAGAATGTAAAGTATGAATGCTATGTTAGAATCCGCGAGACGGATTCGAAACATAAAAGAATGAGAATATAAATGCTATGTTGGAATCCGCGAGACGGATATGAATGCTATGCTAGAATCCGCGAGACGGATTCGAAACATGAATGCTATGTTAGAATCCGCGAGACGGATTCGAAACATGAAATGCTATGTTAGACTCCGCGAGACGGACTCGAAACATGAATGCTATGTTAGAATCCGCGAGACGGATTCGAAACATGAAATGCTATGTTAGACTCCGCGAGACGGATCCGAAACACGAAAGAAGTTAAAGTATAAATGAAATGTTTGAAACCGCTAGATGGACTCAAACTTATGAAGAAGGAAGAAAAGGAGAATGAAAGGCTTGAGCCGTAAACAGTAAACGAATCAAGTACGCGGAAAAGCGTAGTTGGATGGAAGGTAAGTAAAGCTTACGACATTTAAATTAGTACAACTACTTATGTATTTGACTAGAAATAAGAGATGTTACTATTCGAAAGGAGATTTCAAAATAAGATGTTCCGACACGAATCAATACGGGTCGGAACAAGTTAAAACCGGCAGTAAACCATATTTAATGGTAAAAAGGGTAAAATGGTAATTTGGTCATGGAATGATGAAAGTATAATGAGTTTTGAAAGATTTTATTACGATGTATGCCATGATAAGTAATAAGGGTAAAACGGTAATTTAGTTACATGGATGAATGAAAATAAAGTTTAAAGAATACCCTATGGCGTAAGCGATGATAGGTTAAATGTATGGAAGAAAGGTTTAAAGATTATGACCATATGGTGAAAATTTGTAATGAGTCAAATGAGCGAAGTGGTAAATTAATACCATTTTATTTAAAATGTAAGAGGTTTGGGGCGTTTAGACCAAATGGGTCAATTAATGAAGATAGAATCATTTGACGATGATGACTAATGAATGTTTGTTGAGTTTTATGCTCACAGGATGGATAGCGTATGGAAATTTCGTTGCTATTAATTAGCAACTTCTTTAATGAAGTATCAAACGGGTCACAGCTTGATCCAAACCAGGTATGTACGAATAAGATTGTAGTTAAAAAGTTTGACTTCTGGTCAATCATGTATTAAGGTCCTGTGTCTTAAGAAATCGGAGCATTTGTCGACCAAAACGCCCTCAAATGACAAAGGGGGTAAACAACCCTTATGGGCTATTTGGGAACAAGTATTATGACCGAGTAAGTCATTTGAAAAGGGTAGAGGTTAAAGATATAAGCTTTTGAGGTTTTGCCGTAATAGGAGGATCCGAGGGGTAAAACTCGGATTATATAGATCACCACGTTAGATCCACCACAAATGTAGTTGTAGTGGGAAATCAATTGATAAGAAATGTGAAAATATGAAGCCAGAAGCGAATGAAGGTGATCCGTGCTTAAATTAGACTTAAATACCCTTAACGGGTCAAAATAAGCATATGAGCGAAAATAGGTTTAAGAACGTATATAAACCCTTTATATGAACCTAGTATGATAGACAACCTTGAAATTATGGAGTTCATGAGAAATGGGGATCAAACAAACGTGTTTGTTTGACAAATGCATGAACGGGTCGAATAATTCTTAAATGAATATTAAGCCGAAAGCTTGTAAGTTAAGAATTTTCTTAATCCGGAGGTGGGATTTTAAGTTCGTATGATAGAATGTGAATTTACAAGCACGTAGGAAGAAACGGGAGGTTAAACGGGTAAACGGTTCAAAAGTTACGCACGTTTTAGTGCGTACGAACGACGGAACGGAACTGCAGAAAAGTGGGTTTTCTGCAGGGCGTCGCCGACGGGCTCCCACCCCGTCGCCGACGGGCTCTCAAAATCGCTAAATTGGCCGACGGCCTAACTTACTGGATACGGGGTATTGTGGGCGACGGGCATTTTGAGAAGCCGTCGCCGACGGGTAACCACCCCGTCGCCGACGGGCTGTCTAGCCCACTTCCCCGTTTTGCTTAGCTTCGCATTTCCGGTTGACCGTCACGCGTTCCGTTGCCCCGTTAAGCTTCCGACTGGGCCGAAATTAAGTTTCTGAGGCGTTTTTGATAAAGGACTATTGTCCAAAATAAAATTTTTCCAAGCTGACCTGGCAGCTCGACCCCGAACCCCCGTTAGTATAGAAAGGTATGCACGTATGATGTTACGTAGGAATATATGCAAGTATGAAGTAAAGTATGAAAGATATGTACGTATGAAGATGCGCATGTAAGTAAGTACGAATGTATGTATGAGTGTACGTGTATATGTTGAGATGTAGTAATGTATGCACGTATGTGGAGATGTATGTAGGTAGGCGTGAATGTATGTATGTATGTATGCACGTATGAAAGCATGTACGTATGTACGATTTAGATACGTTTGAGTATTAATGTTATTAATCGTGTTTCCGTTGAGGAAACAACGTAATGCAGGTATGAGAATATTGGATGCATGAGGAATTGAAGTTGATCTCCAAAAAGGGTAAAGTTACGTTATGTTACGAATTGAACCAATTATGGACCTTATAAGGGTTTTATGAGTATAAATATTTTACTATTTTAAAGTGTTGAAGTGGTATTAACATAGTATGAAAGTTTATGGGCATTATTATATAAAATGCGAAAGACCTTATAAATTTCAATTATGTAAACTTAGGTTTTTCAAATTATGTTATTTGACCCATGTACCGTATAGTGCTAATACAAATTGGGAATTTATGAAGGTATGAAGGGTATGTATGAATGTACGCATGCACGTAGAAGTGTAGGAATGTATGAATTTATGTATATACATGTATGAATGTATTAAGGTATGAAGGTATCTATGAATGTATGCATGTATGAAAAGATGTAGGAATGTATGTATGTATACAAGTAGGAGTGTATGAAGGTATGAAGATACGTATGAACGTACATATGTATGTAGAGTAATAGGGATGGTATGAATATATGTAATAAATGTATGAAGGTACGTATAAGTGTGTGCTTTATATAACAATAAGCTTTATTGCTGCAAGTATGTTTCCGGGTGTATGTAATTAGATGTGTGAGAGTACATATATGAACGTATGTACGAATGTGTTTAAGGGGATTGAATGTGCACAAGGGAGTAAAGCTTGTATGTATTTATGTATGTATGTATGCATGTGTGAAAGTATTCATGAAGGTATGTATGTATGTATGTGTGAACATACGTGTAAGTGTAAGTATATGACTAATATACTTGATTTAAGAAAGTAAAGATAGGACGTATAGTTATATTTGTTCATGAATGAGAACTCTTTATAAGGTATGAGTAAATTCTTGCCATTGTGTGTATTGCGAATGAAATGAATGAATAACCAAGTAGTGATGATCATCACTAGGGGACTAACATGAGGCAAGAATTCGAGATCTCAAAATATGTATATTTTTAGAATTGTACGAAATAAAAAGGACCGGTATCAACCGGTCAGTTAAGGATTATGGTCCCGTGGAAATGAGCAAGGTTTCGGGGACGAAACCTCTTTTAAGGGGGGTAGACTTGTAACACCCCAAAAATGGGTTTGATAATTTAAACCCGGTTAATATAGAGGAACGGGTAAAAATACCGTTAGGGGTAAAAGTGAACCCGTAAATAAATATTATCTAGGAATAATTAACCTAGTTGAATATTAGTAACGTTGGTATTAAACGAAGGGTTGTAGCCTTATTTAATTAAAACGAAACATGAGGGACCAAAGTGAACAACTTGAAAGTTGTTTTATTAAAAAGAAAATAACACACACATACACACACCTCGTGTGTGTATTCATCAACGAGCAGGGGAGGGCTCCCATGGAGCCAAAACCCTAAACTTCACAAATTCTCCAAATTGAAAGGCTAAACGAAGCCCAAATTCACAACCGAACATGAATTAACGATCACCTCCACAAGGGGATCGTAAGGTATGTCTCAAAACTTAGATTTGATGATCTTGTTTGAAGTGGGTTATGATCAATCCATGAATTTGTATGCAATTAAGCTTGTAGAGGTGTTAGAAACACCAAATAGAACTTGTGTTATGAATAATTTCAAGTAATTGGGTGATTTAGAATGAAACCCATTGCATGAGTGTGAAGATGATGATCATGGTGAACTTGTAGATGTTATAGTGTGATCTTGTGATGTATAAGGTGTTATATGATAGACTTAAATAGATAAATTTGATGTGGAATTCATGATTATGAGATTTTGCTTGAATGTGATGGTTCATAAGATGAAATAGGGAAGAACATGCTTAAAGCACTTGTACATTATGCTTAGAAAGTGATATGCACACCAAGTGTTTGATGAAATGCTTAGGAGAAAATGATAAGTGAGATTGTATGCTAAAAATGAATAAATGTATTTAGAATGTGATGATGATGTATTAAATAATAGATTTGTATAAGGAATATGTTTTAAATGGATTACAAGTGAGAAATTAGTTGATAAGATGATATGGCAAGAAACCTTCCTTAAAAGGGTATGTATGCTCATGTATGCTAATCATGTTATGATGAATGTGATGACATGTACGGATAGGAGTTATGTCAACGCGGACACAAGCATGAAAGGCAACGGGCCAAGGATAAACACGGAAGCTATGCTCGAACTCAGACGCACGAGGTAAGTGAATTCCGGACTTACCCTTTTTGTTTGGTAATGTACGTTATTCATAATGTTAATTATCGAATATTATGCAAGAAAAATATGACTCGGTGGCATTACGAAGTTGGGTTTTATGGGAAATGAGTCGAAAGTGGTTAAGATAGAGTCCTTATTAAATTCGGGTAAGAAGGAAGCTTACATAATGTTATTATGCATGAAAATAAGATAAGAAATTATACATATAGTTATGGATTTGATTGTAAGTATGTGTACGAATAGAAAGGTATGTATGAGGGAATTAGTATATAGCTATATGCACGAATGAATGAGACTTGTCTATGGGTATAGGTGGACCTACATATATTAAATGGGTCTAATGATGCTAATCGTTTTCTATTGAGAATGGAATGGAAGTGCAGGTTTATGCATAATGGAAGTTGAAGAATAGGTTTTGAAGTTTAACGAGAGTGTTGGAAAGGATGGGCGAATGGATCTATATAAGCGAGACCAATAGATGTGGATGCCTTATTATGTATGCGTTAAAATCAAGTATGAGGTCACCAGTTGCTAATAATGTGTTTGTATGTGGTGACTGCAGGTTGTACAGGTTTAGGGACTTCTCGCCATGAAGTGTAAGCGGTAGAAGATCGAGTCAAGACTTGGATTGTACGTGGGTGTGAATGTGGTTACTTAATTCGATATATGTATGCTAAATTTTAATAAAATTATAGAAAGAGATTAATGTATTTAGGTGAAAGAAAGAATATCATGAAAGAAAATTTTAGGTATGTATAAAAGTGACTTTTGGGAGCCCGTCGGCGACGGGGTGGGAGCCCGTCGGCGACGGCCCCTAGAAAAGTCACTTTGCTGCAGATCCGTTTCGTCGCTCGTACGCACTAAAACGCGCGTAACTTTTAAACCGTTTACCCGTTTAACCTCCCGTTTCTTCCTACATGCTTGTAAATTCACATTCTAACATATAAATTTAAAATCCCATATCCGGGTTAAGGAAATTCCTAACTTACGCGTTTACGCCTATATTTTCATTTTCGGACAACTTTACCCATTCTTGTTTTCATCACACAACTCATTTGTTTTACCCCGGAACTTGCATGAACATTACTACCAAGATACCTTTACATTGTCCGGAGTTTCGTACTTGGGGTTTACACGCCCAATCCCAGTTACCCGGTTATCATACCGTAACCCTTTCATACTCTTATTCCCGATATAACAACAAACCCCATCTTTGACCCGTTATATCTTCTTAACGAAAATCATCGATTTCATACCATCCATCCTCAATTGCCCTCAATCATCATACTTTAATTACTAACACATATCCTTACGTAAACAACTAAGAAGTGATTACGGAAATCACTTACCTTGTGCATCCGCGTTCGTAACATCTTCCTTGCCTCATCTTGACCCGTTAGCCTTCCATGCTTGGTCCGTGCTAGTGTGGTTCCTATTCTTTCATGCCGTCATGCCATGATTATGTTAGTATTCATGCTTATTCATATTAACACATATTTTCCAACTTTTATCTATTTGACTTTCACTAACACGCATATGACATGACTCGTCAATCACATAGTTCAATATCTTCTAAATCTAAATTCGTTATCACACGTAACACATAATTGGTCTAACACGTATTCCTTGATCTCTCGATTCTTATATTTGTGTCAAAATACCTAACCATGTTATAATTTCTCGGTTGACTTTCAGAAAGTCAACCTTTTAGCATATAACTCCCAACTTATGAACACGCATTCATGTTGATATAGTGGACCATATTAATGACATGATATTCATTTCATACATAATGTTGTACGACACAAACAACTACATGATCGCCTATTCACATACACAATATACCATTTATATTTCATAATCATGGTGTAGGACACACTCACATACCTAAGCACATGATCGACTAACTACGTTTTAACCTAAGATTCGCCCTAACACGTTTTATCCCTTGTATTTCCTAACTACATTAATCTCTTTCATACCTAAAAATGTAGGAAGAAACGGGAGGTTAAACGGGTAAACGGTTTAAAAGTTACGCGCGTTTTAGTGCGTTCGAACGACGAAACGAATCTGCAGAAAAAGGTGATTTAGGGAGGGCGTCGCCGACGGGTGCCTAGCCCGTCGCCGACGGGTTGGTTTGATGACGAATGTGTGCGACGCCTTATGTTTCTGCCGACGGACAAATGCACTTACGGGCTTTTCCCGAGCCCGTCGCCGACGGGTTAGTAGCCCGTCGCCGACGGCTTCTTCTGCTTGTTTCCTCCGTTTTTCGCGTTATGCCCTCCCGGTTAATCCGTAACGCTCCGGAAAGGTTCCTTAACATTGTATGAGTTAATACGTATGCGTTTATGTACGTACGTAGAGGCGTAAGAATATGCACGTGTGAATGGAAGCATGTATATGTATTGCTGCATTAATTTTAAGAACGTAACTAAGTATGTAATTATATATATGCATGTATGTTTATATGTACGTATCGGTGTATGCAGTTAATCAAGTCGTTATGGATGAGTATGAGCCCTAGGCAATTAAGAATGAAGATATACACGTGTGTGGGTACGAACGTATAAATATATATGTGGGTAAAAGTACGTAAGTATGTGTATGAGTAGGTAGTAAGATATGTAGGTATGTAGATATGTATTTATGTATATGCGAAGATGCGTATGGGTATATGCACGTATGTAGGAACGTAGTAATATATGTGTATGTGTGGATGTGTATTTGGTACATACGAAGGTACATGCGAGGGTATGTATGTAGGGGTGTGTGTAGGTAAGCAAGTTTGTTTACGAAGGTATGCACATATGTAGGATTCTACGAAGACATGTGGTATGTATGTATGTATGTATGTATGAATGAATGTATTTAGGTATGCACATACGTAGGTATGTACGCACGTATGTAGGTATGTACGTATAGATTAGCTGATATGTGTGAATAGTAAGTAGATGTATAAGTTGTGTAAAGGTACGTACGCATACACATCAATGAAATCGAGTACTAACGATGATAATAGCGCTTTTGGTGAATGAAGTATAATGCAGGATTATCAAAGAAATCCCACCAAGGATTGCATGATCAGACGGAAATTCGGGATGTAAAGAGTAATGAAAGGAAAAGTAAACATAAACAAATCTTATATGTTTATGATACGTACTAATGTTATGATTGTATGTGGTGAATGCAGGTTGTACTGATGATGAGCGATTATCACAAGGATTAGAGATCGAAGGCCGAGTCACTAGATAGATTGTACGGGGACGTTGAATGTGCAATGTAGTAATCGTAAGCTATGTTTTTAATTAGTAAGTAAGAGGATGACGGATTTATGAATAAGAATTATGTTTTATTAAAGGTTTAAATAAGTTGAGGTATTTATAATGCATAAAATTTTATGGTTAGTGTTTCCGCTGCGACTTTTTGTCAAATACGAATTTGGGTCTAACAAGTTGGTATCAGTGAAAGTATAGACTTATGAATGTGCATAATGTACAATATACCATTTATATGTATTCGTATACGTACGTAGAACTTATGTAAGTAGGTATGCATGAAAGTATGTAAGTTTATAGTGTGGGAACAAGTACTAGTTATGTATGTATATATGTATATAGGTAGGTATCGGTGTATGTATGTATGCAAGTAGTTATGTATGAGTATGAGCATTATGCAATTAAGTATGAAGGTACATACGTGTGCAGGTATGGACGTATATATGTGGATGCAAGTATGTAAGTATGTTTGTGAGTAGGTAGTAATGTATGTACGTATGTATTAACGCGTCAAACGCGTTTAGAAACGTATGTATACGAGTAGGTATGTATGTATGCAGTTATGTATGTAGGTATGTATGTATGCATGTATGCGAGTCGGTATGTATGTATTAACGCGTCAAACGCGTTTAGAAACGTATGTATGCGAGTAGGTATGTATGTATGTATGTATACGAGTCGGTATGTATATGTATACGAGTAGGTATGTATGTATGCAGTTATGTATGTAGGTATGTATGTATGCATGTATACGAGTCGGTATGTATATGTATACGAGTAGGTATGTATGTATGCAGTTATGTATGTATGTAAGTAAGTATGTGAAGACGTAATCATGTATGTATGTAAATAGACGCGTAGGTATGCAAGTAAAGGTATGTATGTATGTATGTACGTAGTTATGTATGTATTGTATATGTGGTTTCAATACATTTATGTATTGACGATTATTCACAATGTGCCTCGAGAATGAAATGTAATGCAGGTACATTATTGAAGTTTCGCCAAGGATTAGACACCAGATGGAATGCTTGAAACTAGAAAGTTAACAGGATGAGAAGTATATGTGGATCGAACATGGCAAGGCTATATTATTATGAATCTTGTTTGTACATAAGTATGCTAATGATGCGTATGTTTGTGGTGGGTGCAGGTTGTACGAATCACGGATTATCCTCACGAGGAGTAGCGATCGAAGACCGAGTCACAACATAGATTGTACGGGAATGTCTAAATATGTAATTTAGTGATGATAAGTTATGTTTTATATTATAAAATGAATTTTAAGAATGTAAAGACGTATATAAAGAAAGAAAATTTTATGGTACGAATTTTCCGCTGCGACTTTTGCCATGTACGAATATGGGTGTAACAAGTTGGTATCAGAGCTTACGACCGCTTATTCATATTAATAAAACAACAACCTTATCAATTTCAAGACCTTGTAATTAACATTGTTTATAAACTTTTTAACAAAATTTGGGCATGACCCGTCCGTGCAACAAGCATACCCCCTACCCAAAACAAAGACAACAAGTTTTTAAGTGAAATACTTCTAACAAGCTGAAACAAAATGACAAGACATAGACCCAAAAAGTATGCATATAAACTAGCGGAAGCGTTCGGTATAACAAGGCATAGACATGTGCTCGCTCCAAGCTCCGGATCGCCTATAGTGAGGTTTTACCTACATTCAACAAGGATTTTAAAAGTTAGTCGTCATACTAGTTATATATGTATAACCCTTTTGTTTTAATTCAATCCATTATGAACATCATCTTTCTTGCGCATTAGACTACCCAAATACTTAGGTTGTGCATAAACACTCTCAATGAGAGTTAAGCATACATATCCAACCCGTTTAACCGGGTTGATTGCTTTCAACATAAAATTCTTCATCCCATCCGTATAACGGATTAAGCTTCTAGCATTTAACATAGCATACGATACCACCCGTTCAAAACGGATGGAAGCTTATTCATGATCGACTTGTTCATTAGAACCGGTCGACTTGCATAACTTATCACAATTCTCATACTAGCCAACCCGCAAAGGATTTGCTAATTAGTTACTAATCGCCGTAACATTTTAACAATATCTAATTATGATGTTATAACAAGATTATAAATAAGATAATTGTATGCAACGAAACATACCTCGATCTTGTACACCTCCCGCTTTGCTAGTGTTCGAGCTTTCTTCCTTCACGCCTACATTACATCATTTGTTTACTTAGTTAAATCAAGTCATTCCATCATTTTCTTCTCATACTACATATATAACCCTCTCTTAAACATTTTATCAAACACTTGGTGGGCATTGTATTTACAAGCATAATATACAAGTATTCATAGCATGGATTTTACTTGATTAACTTTCTAGTTTGACAAGAATTGGTTAAATTCTATCTTTCCTTCATCTTATGATAATTTGTCTAATTTCTTTATCACATGCAAGACCATACATTTATTCACAATTATAAGCATATTATAGACATCATCATGTTCATCTAAAATCTTACAACAAGTGGGTTTAAACCCTAATCCACTCAAACAATCGAAATCAAATGAAATTCTCAGTCTAATATGAATTCCTAACTTACAATTTCACAAGGATTCCACCTAATTTCATGTTTGGGTTAAAACCCAATTTCCACTATTCATTAAAAACGAAATTTTCGAATTACCTTTTGATGAACAAACTTAGATGGTTGAAAATTCGAGTTCATGCACTGATTTGGGCTCTTATCATCTTCCTAATCTTGAGATTTCTGAAAGTTAGGGTTTTCCCCTTTTTGGTCTTGCTTCTGGTCGACTACACACACATCAGTGTGTTTATTTTTGTGATTTCTCTAATTTAGTGAAACTTATATCACATTTAACAAGTTCAGCCCCTATAGTTACAAGTGTTGATTTTTTCTCACATTAACTTTCATTCTTTTTAAATTAACACCTCATTTTCTTAACTTGGTTAATTAAGTTTTTATCTAATTTATAAATTAGACACTTAAAGTGGCATAAATGTATATCGTATTTTTTTTTTTGGGGCGTTACAAGTCTACCCCCCTTAAAAGAGGTTTCGTCCCCGAAACCTGATTATATAACAACTTTAAATATTGACATACCGAAAAGAAAAGGATAATATTTCCTCATTTCATCTTCTGCTTCCCATGTGAGATCCGAACCTTTTCGGTGTTGCCATTGCACCAACACTTGCTTAACAGTTTTGTTGCGGAGATTCTTTACTTTGAAGTCTTTAATGGCTACGGGTCTTTCGACGTAATTTAATCCCTCGTCCAACTCAATATCATCGAGTGGTACTAGTGCTGTTTCGTCCGTAGGACTCTTCCTCAACTGCGACACGTGGAAGGTATTATGAATCCCGTCAAGAGCAGGCGGTAGTTCTAATCGATATGCGACTCTTCCAACTCGAGCCAAGACTCTGAACGGTCCAATGTATCGAGGACCTAATTTGCCCCGCTTGCGAAAACGGATTATACCTTTCCATGGGGACACCTTCAACAGAGCAAAATCTCCGACTTGAAATTCAATAGGTCGCCTTTTCTTTTTCGCGTAAACTTTTTGCCGATCCTGGGACGCTTTCAGTCGCGCTCTTACCAATTTTATCTTTTCATTTGTTACTGCTATTAGATCACTTGGCGCAAGCTCTCTTTGCCCCACTTCACCCCAACATACGGGAGTTCTACATTTTCTTCCGTACAGGAGTTCATATGGAGCCATTTTAAGGCCACTGTGGTAACTATTATTATAAGAGAACTCCACTAGGGGTAGATGGTCAGCCCAGCTTCCCCCAAAGTCTAATGCACACGCTCTCAGCATATCGATAAGGGTTTGAATGGTTCTTTCTGACTGGCCGTCAGTCTGGGGGTGGTAGGCGGTGCTTATGTGTAACCTCGTGCCCACACTTTCGTGAAACTTCCGCCAATAACGTGAGGTAAATCTGGTGTCTCGGTCCGAAACGATTGACACAGGCACCCCGTGTCGAGATATGATTTCATTCATATATATTTCTGCCATTATCTCGGAGGAGTAAGCCTCTTTGATAGGTAGAAAATGAGCGCTTTTCGTAAGCCGATCTACGATTACCCATATTGTATCGTGCCCTTTTTTCGTTCTAGGAAGCTTAGTTACCAAATCCATTGTTAGTTCCTCCCACTTCCATACCGGGATCTCTAAAGGTTGCAACTCCCCGTATGGTTTTTGATGTTCTGCTTTCACTTGAGAACATGTTAAGCATTTCGCGACATACTTAACGATATCACGTTTCATGCCCGGCCACCAATAATTGGTCTTCAAATCCTGATACATCTTTGTAGCCCCGGGGTGGACCGAATATCGTGATTTATGAGCTTCTTCAAGTAAAGCAGTCTTGACTTCACAGAAACGAGGTATCCAGATTCGGCCGAATCTCGTCTTGAGTCCGATCGAATTTTCTTCTAATTTATCGGTCACACCTTTTAATCTTTCTTTCTTTTCGTCTTCCGCTCCAAGCGACTTTATTTGAGAATCACGTATCGTCTCGAGTAATCGTGGCGTAACTATCATCTTCATGGATTTTACTCTAATGGGAGACGGATACTCTTTTCGGCTTAACGCGTCGGCTACCACATTCGCTTTCCCCGGGTGATAAAGGATATCACAATCGTAATCTTTGATAAGTTCTAACCACCTCCGTTGCCTCATATTTAAGTCTTTCTGCTCAAAGAAATACTTAAGGCTTTTGTGATCTGAGTAAATTGTGCATTTAACGCCATATAGATAATGCCTCCAAATTTTTAAGGCAAATACTACCGCTGCCAGTTCCAAATCGTGTGTTGGGTAGTTTACTTCATGCAACTTCAGTTGTCGTGAAGCATATGCGATAACCCTTCCCCTTTGCATCAAAACGCAACATAAACCTTGACGTGAAGCGTCTGAATAGACCACCAGGTCTTCAGTCCCATCCGGTAATGTCAAGACCGGTGGACATGATAACTTCTCTTTTAATACTCGAAAGGCCTCCTCCTGTTCTTTACCCCACACAAACTTCTCTTTCTTCCTCGTCAGCTTTGTTAGGGGCAAGGCTATCTTCGAAAAATCCTGTATGAACCTTCTGTAATATCCCGCAAGGCCTAGAAAACTTCTTATTTCAGTCGGGTTCTTCGGAGGAACCCATTTCATTACAGCATCGATCTTTGATGGATCTACTAAGACACCCTCCGAATTAATCACATGACCCAGGAACTGCACCTCTCTGAGCCAAAAGGCGCATTTTGAAAATTTCGCGTAAAGTTTCTCTTTACGGAGAACTTCAAGTACTTCACGCAAGTGTCTTGCATGTTCGGCCTTGCTTCGCGAGTAGACTAGAATATCATCTATGAACACGATCACAGATTTATCTAACATGGGGCGACATACCCGGTTCATAAGATCCATAAATGCAGCCGGCGCATTCGTCAGCCCGAAAGACATGACTAAAAATTCATAATGCCCATAACGGGTTCTGAACGCGGTTTTCGGAACATCTTCTTCCCGTACTCTAACTTGATGGTACCCCGAACGCAAATCTATTTTGGAGAACCAACTCGCCCCTTGCAATTGATCAAAAAGATCGTCAATTCTTGGTAAAGGGTAGCGGTTCTTGATAGTTAGCTTGTTTAATTCTCTGTAGTCAATGCACATGCGCATTGACCCGTCTTTCTTCTTAACAAATAAGATAGGCGCTCCCCAGGGTGACACACTCGGACGTATAAAGCCCTTGTCTAACAAGTCTTGTAATTGTGTCATTAGCTCCCGCATCTCGGTGGGAGCCAATCTATACGGAGCCTTCGCAACCGGATTACTTATGATTATGATGTGAGTGTTAAGTCAAGCATAACTGTGTGTGTGTAAGAAGAAATGAGAAAGGTTTCGGGGACGAAACCTTAATTAAGGGGGTAGACTTGTAACACCCCAAAACCCGAATGTTTATATTCGTTAAATGTTATGATATGACACGTCATGAAATAAATGACTAGGCTATTTAACCTAGTTAAGTGTGTGTTTAGAAGTATGAAAAGACAAGAGTTTTGCCAATATTATGAGTAAGTAATAAACATGAGGGGCCAAAGTTGAAAAAGGGGAAAGTTATGTTTTAAAAACAAAACAAACACACACACACAACACACACATCGTGTGTGTTCTAAATCGATCAGGGGAAACACCCCCATGAGCCAAACCCTAGTTCTAACATAATCATCAAATTGAGGAATCAAACGAAGCTCAAATTCATAACCGAGCATAGATTAATGATCACCTTCACAAGGGGATCGCAAGGTATGTCTTAAAAGTTAGTTTGGTAATTATGCATGAAGCGGGTTATGATGTAAATCACGAATTTGTATGAAATTGAGTATGAGTATGTGTTAGAATCATCATTTGGAACATGGATTATGCATGAATTAGGTTAATTTGATGTTTAAGGGTGAAACCCGTTTGTTATGATGAAGATGATGACATGGGTAAATCATCTATGTCTAAGTTCTTGCTTAATATTGATGTATTTTGAGTTGTATGATATATTCTTGTTAGAAGAATTGAAAGAAATGTGATACTAGTATGTTTGATGTTTATGCATGTATGAATCATGTTGATTAGGAGGAAGAAATTGATGAATTGTGTATGAGGTTAGAATGATATGCATGAACTAGTTGTACACTATGCTTACAAGGTAGTACAAATATCAAAAGTTTGATGAATTATGAAGAACTTAAGATTAGATCACTTGTAAGTGATTAACAAGTGGTTATGAAGTGGGTTTTAGATGATGTAATGTAAATTGATGATTCACTTATGTTAATAATGTTTGGAATCATACATGTGTGTGAATGTTTAAAGAAATGGGATAAGAAATGATGAATTGTTGTTAGATGAAGTGAATAAAACGTGATGATAACATGTTTGATGTTTAATTTAAATACCCCATGTTGGATTGTAGAAGCATTTGATGAACTATGTATGAATTTAGAAGATTGTGTATGAATTAGTTGTACGTTATGCTTAAAAGGTGGTACGCACACCAATTGTATGATAATATGTATATATTGTCGTCCGTAAAGTCGATTATGATGTTAAGGGTATATAATGATAAGTCGAAAGTTAAAATTAAATGAACCGTTGACTTCTGAAAGTCAACTGGGTATAAGAAGAATGGTTGGATGTGTTGTCATAACTGTAAGATTAGAGTAAGTTATACGATGCGTGTTAGGCTTATGTGTGTTTTAATGTGATGACATGATGAATTACATGAGTGCAAACGGATATGGGTATGGCTATATGAGTTACATTTGTTAGAAATGACTAATGATATGACCGTTAACATGTACAAATGAGTATGCTATAAGAGCGTGATTTCGATGAAATGGAAGCATAGGAAATCACGTCGAGACGAGCTCAAGCACGATGTGTTAACGGGTCAAGAGGAGGCAAGAGATCGGGTACGAGCATGGACGCATAAGGTAAGTGATTCCGTAATCACTTTCTAGTTGTTATGTAAAGTTATTTGCAACTTAATTTAATATGATATTTGAGGTTAATAGGAATGAATTGTACGATGTCAATGAAGTATTAAACGGATCTTAGTTTTGATCTGAGGGAGAAATGTGTGATTAAGAATGTAAGCTAAGTAGTAGGATGGATTAATTAGGTAAGGATTTCCTTGTTGTTAAGGATAAAGAGAAGTTGACCAAAATGCCCTCGATGGGTATTTTGGGCAAATGATCTTGTAATGTAGTTTAAGAACAAGTTAATTGTTGAGTATAATGTTTTGGACAAGCATGGAAACGAAGAGTATGGTTTTGTTATGTCATAGACCATTTAATGCACAAATACCCATAACGGGTCAAAAATGAGCTTTTAAGCGAAAATGGGTTAAGAGGATGCTAGGCATCCGAGAATTTAATCTTTTATGATAGGCGTTAATGAAATTATTAAGTTCAGATGAGTTTGAGGTCAAATAAACAGATTATGTTGATAAATGCACGTACGGGTCAAATAATTAGAATATGATAATAAGCCGAATGCATGTAAGTTAAGAATTTCCTTAATCCGGAGGTGGGATTATAGGTTTATATGATAGAATGTGAATTTACAAGCATGTAGGAAGAAACGGGAGGTTAAACGAGTAAACGGTTCGAAAGTTATGCGCGTTTTAGTGCGTTCGGACGACGAATCGAAGCTGCAGAAAAGTGAGGTTTCGAGAGGGCGTCGCCGACGGGCTCCCACCCCGTCGCCGACGGGCTCCCAAAACCACAAGTTTGACCGACGGCTTATTTTACTGGTTACGGGACATGTGGCCGACGGGCAATTTTAAGAAGCCGTCGCCGACGGGTACCCACCCCGTCGCCGACGGGTTGTCTAGCCCACTTCTCCGTTTTGCTTAATTTTGCATTTCCAAATGATCCGTAACGTATCCCGATGATTTGTAAAGTTTCTTATGAGCATATAGGGATGCGCATAAGTACATAAGTATGTACGTATGTTTATATGTATCCGTATACATACGTAGAACTTATGTAAGTAGGTATGCGTGAAAGTATGTAAGTTTATAGTGTGGGAACAAGCACTAGTTATGTATGTATAAATGTATATGTGTAGATATCGGTTTATGTAGGTACGCAAGTATTTATATAAGAGCATGAGCATCATGTGATTGAATATGAAGATACGTACGCGTGTAGGTATGTATAAAGATATGCACAAGTAATGCATGTATGTAAAGGCGTGGTAAAGGTATGTACGATTGTAGATGTGTATGTATGTATGTATAATGATATGTATGTATAATGATATGTATGAGCGTATGCATGTATGTGAAAATGTAGGAAATGTGTGTACTTATGTAGTTGAGTATGAATGTATATATATAAAGATTTGTATGAGTGTGTGCACATATGTAAAGCTGAAGGAAAGGTATGTATGTAGGTAAAGGTGTATGCAAGTTTAATGTATGTACGTATGTAAGCATGATTTAGACACGTTGAGGGTTAACGTTAATAATGGTGTACATTGAGAATGAAAAGTATGCTGGTACATTATTGAAGCCTCATCAGGATATGGATACGCACATGAAATGCTTAAAGTTTGTTAAAGAACGAAAGGGGAAGTGTACATGAATGAGCTTGTTTATATAACGTGTGCTAATGTTTCGAATGTATGTGGTGAATGCAGGTTGTGTGGATAACGGGCGATTATAACAAGGATTAGAGATCGAGGATCGAGTCACAAGATAGATTGTACGGGGACGTTGAATGTAAAATGTAGCAATCATAAGCTATGTTTTTAATTAGTAAATAAGAGGAGGACGGATTTATGAATAAGAGCTATGTTAAAGTTAAAGTTTAAATAAGTTGAGGTATTTATAAAGAAAGAAATTTTATGGTTCGTGTTTTCCGCTGCGACTTTTGTCATGTACGATTTAGGGTCTAACAAGTTGGTATCAGAGCCCTGGTTTGAGAGAATCAAGTGTAAGAAGGTAAGTGCTTGAACTCAAACCTGTGTGCTCTTGTGATAAGAAACCCGTACAATCCAAGACTCGGTCAAGATCCAAAGGTAAGTATAAGCGTTTGAAGAGGATGATCCGCGAGTGCGGTCAAGTACCGACACCAAGGCATGAAATAAGATAAAGTTGAACCCAGGTACGTAAATTCAATATGTCGGTATATGAAATGGTAAAATGCATTAAGAGAAGAAAAATGCTAAACGAAGGACCATGATGGTATAGTAAACATGTTTTAAAAAAATGATACACGTGCCGAAACCTAATTCTTCGAACATAAGGTGATAATTACACGAAGACACGAAACTAGTATGTGGATTGTGTACCTGGCCAGTACACGTGAAGCATATGACGTTCGTGGGACTGTGATAATTAATACAGGTATGTCCGTTAGAATTAAGTAGTAGGTGGACGTGAGGGTGAAGAGAAATGTAAGACTCTCAAGAATGAGAGTATGAAATGCTATGCTAGAATCCGCGAGACGGATTCGAAGTATGAAATGCTATGTTAGAATCCGCGAGACGGATTCGAAACATGAAATGCTATGCTAGAATCCGCGAGACGGATTCGAAGTATGAAATGCTATGTTAGAATCCGCGAGACGGATTCGAAACATGAAATGCTATGCTAGAATCCGCGAGACGGATTCGAAGTATGAAATGCTATGTTAGAATCCGCGAGACGGATTCGAAACATGAAATGCTATGCTAGAATCCGCGAGACGGATTCGAAGTATGAGATGCTATGTTAGAATCCGCGAGACGGATTCGAAATATGAAATGCTATGTTAGAATCCGCGAGACGGATTCGAAACATGAAATGCTATGCTAGAATCCGCGAGACGGATTCGAAACATGAAAGAAGTTAAAGTATAAATGAAATGTTTGAAACCGTTGGATGGATTCAAAACATAGAAAGTACGAAAGGTATGAATAATGTGTTTGAATTCGCGAAACATATTTAAGATATAAAAGACAAAACTAGTCTACGTAAGAAGAAGTCAATAGCTTGACCATGTATGCGTCGAACAAGTCATATAAGTAAATGTAAGGCAAATGAACACAAGAGTGATAGGAATGAAAATATCCGAATGTGCGAGTAACGTGAGGATATGTATGGTACAAAAGATTATAGAAATGTAGAATGATGTTAGCTACAGAGTTAAGCACGTAGGTATGACGATGACATAGCAGTTTTGTTATGATAACAAAACAAGAGTTAAATGTTATACAATGTGTCTATAGAATGGGATCTTTAAGGATGAGGTGAAAGTACTAAATCCGTTATAAACGGATCATATGAGTGTAAGCATTATTATAAGTTTGAATAAGTATATATATTAACCTGTTATTAGCGGGTCAAAGGATATGAGAATGTTATATGAAAGCAGGCCATGGAAAGTATAGACTTGTTAAGAAGGAGAAGCCAATTGATTGAATAATTATGAAATGAGATAGGATGATTACTTATGATTATGATGTGAGTGTTAAGTTAAGCATAACTGTGTGTGTGTAAGAAAAAATGAGAAAGGTTTCGGGGACGAAACCTTAATTAAGGGGGGTAGACTTGTAACACCCCAAAACCCGAATGTTTATATTCGTTAAATGTTATGATATGACACGTCATGAAATAAATGACTAGGCTATTTAACCTAGTTAAGTGTGTGTTTAGAAGTATGAAAAGACAAGAGTTTTGCCAATATTATGAGTAAGTAATAAACATGAGGGGCCAAAGTTGAAAAAGGGGAAAGTTATGTTTTAAAAACAAAACAAACACACACACACAACACACACATCGTGTGTGTTCTAAATCGATCAGGGGAAACACCCCCATGAGCCAAACCCTAGTTCTAACATAATCATCAAATTGAGGAATCAAACGAAGCTCAAATTCATAACCGAGCATAGATTAATGATCACCTTCACAAGGGGATCGCAAGGTATGTCTTAAAAGTTAGTTTGGTAATTATGCATGAAGCGGGTTATGATGTAAATCACGAATTTGTATGAAATTGAGTATGAGTATGTGTTAGAATCATCATTTGGAACATGGATTATGCATGAATTAGGTTAATTTGATGTTTAAGGGTGAAACCCGTTTGTTATGATGAAGATGATGACATGGGTAAATCATCTATGTCTAAGTTCTTGCTTAATATTGATGTATTTTGAGTTGTATGATATATTCTTGTTAGAAGAATTGAAAGAAATGTGATACTAGTATGTTTGATGTTTATGCATGTATGAATCATGTTGATTAGGAGGAAGAAATTGATGAATTGTGTATGAGGTTAGAATGATATGCATGAACTAGTTGTACACTATGCTTACAAGGTAGTACATATATCAAAAGTATGATGAATTATGAAGAACTTAAGATTAGATCACTTGTAAGTGATTAACAAGTGGTTATGAAGTGGGTTTTAGATGATGTAATGTAAATTGATGATTCACTTATGTTAATAATGTTTGGAATCATACATGTGTGTGAATGTTTAAAGAAATGGGATAAGAAATGATGAATTGTTGTTAGATGAAGTGAATAAAACGTGATGATAACATGTTTGATGTTTAATTTAAATACCCCATGTTGGATTGTAGAAGCATTTGATGAACTATGTATGAATTTAGAAGATTGTGTATGAATTAGTTGTACGTTATGCTTAAAAGGTGGTACGCACACCAATTGTATGATAATATGTATATATTGTCGTCCGTAAAGTCGATTATGATGTTAAGGGTATATAATGATAAGTCGAAAGTTAAAATTAAATGAACCGTTGACTTCTGAAAGTCAACTGGGTATAAGAAGAATGGTTGGATGTGTTGTCATAACTGTAAGATTAGAGTAAGTTATACGATGCGTGTTAGGCTTATGTGTGTTTTAATGTGATGACATGATGAATTACATGAGTGAAAACGGATATGGGTATGGCTATATGAGTTACATTTGTTAGAAATGACTAATGATATGACCGTTAACATGTACAAATGAGTATGCTAATAAGAGCGTGATTTCGATGAAATGGAAGCATAGGAAATCACGTCGAGACGAGCTCAAGCACGATGTGTTAACGGGTCAAGAGGAGGCAAGAGATCGGGTACGAGCATGGACGCATAAGGTAAGTGATTCCGTAATCACTTTCTAGTTGTTATGTAAAGTTATTTGCAACTTAATTTAATATGATATTTGAGGTTAATAGGAATGAATTGTACGATGTCAATGAAGTATTAAACGGATCTTAGTTTTGATCCGAGGGAGAAATGTGTGATTAAGAATGTAAGCTAAGTAGTAGGATGGATTAATTAGGTAAGGATTTCCTTGTTGTTAAGGATAAAGAGAAGTTGACCAAAATGCCCTCGATGGGTATTTTGGGCAAATGATCTTGTAATGTAGTTTAAGAACAAGTTAATTGTTGAGTATAATGTTTTGGACAAGCATGGAAACGAAGAGTATGGTTTTGTTATGTCATAGACCATTTAATGCACAAATACCCATAACGGGTCAAAAATGAGCTTTTAAGCGAAAATGGGTTAAGAGGATGCTAGGCATCCGAGAATTTAATCTTTTATGATAGGCGTTAATGAAATTATTAAGTTCAGATGAGTTTGAGGTCAAATAAACAGATTATGTTGATAAATGCACGTACGGGTCAAATAATTAGAATATGATAATAAGCCGAATGCATGTAAGTTAAGAATTTCCTTAATCCGGAGGTGGGATTATAGGTTTATATGATAGAATGTGAATTTACAAGCATGTAGGAAGAAACGGGAGGTTAAACGGGTAAACGGTTCGAAAGTTATGCGCGTTTTAGTGCGTTTGGATGACGAATCGAAGCTGCAGAAAAGTGAGGTTTCGAGAGGGCGTCGCCGACGGGCTCCCACCCCGTCGCCGACGGGCTCCCAAAACCACAAGTTTGACCGACGGCTTATTTTACTGGTTACGAGACATGTGGCCGACGGGCGTGGGAGCCCGTCGGCGACGCCCTCTCGAAACCTCACTTTTCTGCAGCTTCGATTCGTCGTCCGAACGCACTAAAACGCGCATAACTTTCGAACCGTTTACCCGTTTAACCTCCCGTTTCTTCCTACATGCGGAAGCGCTTGGTAAGACATATTTTGATCACGTGCTCACTCCAATTCGCCGAGTCGCCTAAATTGAGGATTTACTTACATTTAACAACAACTTTAAAAAGTTAGTCATAATACTTATTTCACTTATTACACCAACCTTTTATTTTTAATTATTTGCATTCCTTTATATACATTCATTACTCTTACGAATTCGGTCACACAATTAAATGGGTATGGCATATACTCTCGTAATGAGATTCAAGCATACCTCTTACGACCCGATATCATCGGGTTAATAGCTTACAACATAAACATTTCGTTCCATCCGTATAACGGATCGAACTTCATACATCCCTTATTGCATTCATGACCACCCGTTCTAAACGGATGGTACCATATTCTTACTCGATCTAGTTCGACTCGAACCGGTCAACTTGCATAACTTAATGTAACCTTCATTAGCATAACCAAATCCGCAAGGGATTTGTTATCTTCTTACTAATCACTATAATCATTGTAACAAGGGTTGTTTTTCATAATATAAACAAATTTAACTAAGGTTTTGTATGCAACGGAACATACCTCGATCCTGTGAGCCTTCCGATTTCTTAGTACTTGAACCTTCTTCCTTCACGCCTATATCAACACATCCATTCGTTCGTTTAGTACCCCAAATTTCGTTCCATTATTATCCAAGTTACACATAATTGTTCTTTCAAGCATTTCATCAAACACTTGGCGGGTTTCGCATTTTCGGGACATTTACTTATCTAACTAAAACATGTTTTTAAGCTAGTTCCTTTAATCATTCAACAACAATCGACCAAGCTTTATCCTATATCAGTTTATCTAGTGTTTATACATCATAGACAAGGTTATTCATCAACAAATCACACATATATCAATACTTGATCATTCTACCCCTAGCAACTTCTTTGTCAATTGGGTCTTGGCTATCAATCATACAAAATTGCTAGTAATCAGACATTGTTCTAATCCTATATCATAATCTTAACTTAATTTCATAAATTTTCATGACATGCAATCAAGATTTGATCAAAACCCATTTCCTGAAATTTATTAAATCATAAAATTGAACTTACTCTTTCAATGAACAAGTTAGGAGCTTGAAATTTCCTGATTGTGCTTTCAATTTCTTTGGATCTCTATTGATTTCTTTGTGAAATTGGTGAAGCTAGGGTTTTCCCCTGGCTCTTGTTCGATCGACCAGACCCCCACACACGTACTGTGTGTGGGTTTTCATCTTTTAACTTTTTATTATACATAGTTTTAGGCATAAGTTAAAATGTAATAATAAAAAGGTAGTGTTTAAATTAAATAAGTAATCGAAATAGAGGGACTATAACACCCTAAATCGTACATGACAAAAGTCACAGCGGAAAACACGAACCATAAAAATTCTTTCTTTATAAATACCTCAACTTATTTAAACTTTAACTTTAACATAGCTCTTATTCATAAATCCGTCATCCTCTTGTTTACTAGTTAAAAACATAGCTCATGATTGCTACATTTTACATTCAACGTCCCCGTACAATCCCTGTTGTGACTCGGTCTTCGATCCCTAATCCATATGATAGTCGCTCATTATCCGTACAACCTGCATTCACCACAGACATTCATAACATTAGTACACATTAAAGAACAAAGTACATTCGCGTACACTTCACACTTCGTCATCTTTTAAGCTTTAAGCATTTCATCTGCATATCCATTTCCTGGTGAGGCTTCAATAATGTACCTGCATTACTTTTCATGGTCGAGGTATACCATTAATAACATTAACACTCAACGTGACTATTCCATACATACATACGTACTTACATACATACATACACACATACACACATACACACCTACATACGTGCATGCCTTTCCTACAACTTTACATACATGCATACACTCATACATGTCCTTATATATATACATTCATACTCAACTACATAAGTACACACATTTCCTACATTTATACATACATGCATACGCTCATACATATCATTATACATACATGCATACACGTCTACATTCGTACATATCTTTACCACGCCTTTACATACATGCATTACTTGTGCATATCTTTATATATACCTACAAGCGTATGTATCTTCATATTCAATCACATGATGCTCAGCTCTTATATAGATAATTGCGTACCTACATAAGCCGATATCTACACATTTACATTTATACATACATAACTAGTACTTGTTTCCATACTATAAACTTACATACTTACACACATACCTACTTACATAAGTTCTATGTACGTATACGGATACATATAAACATACGTACATGCCTATCAACTTATGTGCATCCCTATATGCTCATAAGAAACTTTACGAACCATCGGGATGCGTTACGGATCATTTGGAAAAGCAAAATTAAACAAAACGGAGAAGTGGGCTAGACAGCCCGTCGGCGACGGGGTGGGTACCCGTCGGCGACGGCCTCCAGAAATACCCGTCGCCCAATTTAACCCGTAACCAGTCAGTTAGGCCGTCGGCCTCTTTTTCACTTTTGGGAGCCCGTCGGCGACGGGGTGGGCGGCCAAAAAGTAACTTTTGGGAGCCCGTCGGCGACGGGGTGGGAGCCCTTCGGCGACGGCCCCTAGAAAAGTCACTTTGCTGCAGATCCGTTTCGTCGCTCGTACGCACTAAAACGCGCGTAACTTTTAAACCGTTTACCCGTTTAACTTCCCGTTTCTTCCTACATGCTTGTAAATTCACATTCTAACATATAAATTTAAAATCCCATATCCGGGTTAAGGAAATTCCTAACTTACGCGTTTACGCCTATATTTTCATTTTCGGACAACTTTACCCATTCTTGTTTTCATCACACAACTCATTTGTTTTACCCCGGAACTTGCATGAACATTACTACCAAGATACCTTTACATTGTCCGGAGATTCGTACTTGGGGTTTACACGCCCAATCCCAGTTACCCGGTTATCATACCGTAACCCTTTCATACTCTTATTCCCGATATAACAACAAACCCCATCTTTGACCCGTTATATCTTCTTAACGAAAATCATCGATTTCATACCATCCATCCTCAATTGCCCTCAATCATCATACTTTAATTACTAACACATATCCTTACGTAAACAACTAAGAAGTGATTACGGAAATCACTTACCTTGTGCATCCGCGTTCGTAACATCTTCCTTGCCTCATCTTGACCCGTTAGCCTTCCATGCTTGGTCCGTGCTAGTGTGGTTCCTATTCTTTCATGCCGTCATGCCATGATTATGTTAGTATTCATGCTTATTCATATTAACACATATTTTCCAACTTTTATCTATTTGACTTTCACTAACACGCATATGACATGACTCGTCAATCACATAGTTCAATATCTTCTAAATCTAAATTCGTTATCACACGTAACACATAATTGGTCTAACACGTATTCCTTGATCTCTCGATTCTTATATTTGTGTCAAAATACCTAACCATGTTATAATTTCTCGGTTGACTTTCAGAAAGTCAACCTTTTAGCATATAACTCCCAACTTATGAACACGCATTCATGTTGATATAGTGGACCATATTAATGACATGATATTCATTTCATACATAATGTTGTACGACACAAACAACTACATGATCGCCTATTCACATACACAATATACCATTTATATTTCATAATCATGGTGTAGGACACACTCACATACCTAAGCACATGATCGACTAACTACATACATGCATACGTATCGTCAATTCAACACATACTAACATATTCATCATTCTTTAGTTGACAACTTTATTCAAAGCTAGTAATTCGACATAATCTCAACCTCTTCACATGTTCATCCGGTGTTTAGCATACAATTTCACATACTAGCTTATACGAGGCATTTCATCAAACACTTGGTGTGCGTACACAATTTTAATGCACAATGTACAACTAATTCATGCATAGTCTTCCAAGTTCATACATAGTTCATCAATATAACAAACAACACATTCCTTTCAATTCATCTAACGAGATTCCATCATATTCAATATGGCACCTCAACATTTGAACAAGAATTGAACATGATGAAATACCCATGTCCTCTTCATCACTCAACTTAGTGGGTTTCCATCTTTAAACATCAATTAATCAAAATTATGCCTAGCACATGATTCCTAAGATGATGCTAACACATATACATGCTTAATCTCATACTAATTCGTGGGTTGATCATAACCCACTTCATATCAAAATCACCAAATCATAAATTACAACTTACCAAGTGATTTATAGGGCTAGATGATCATGAATTCATGTTCATGCATTAGATCCGAGCTGAATTCCCCTTTCAATTTGATGATTATAGTGAAACTAGGGTTTGAACCCCTTTTTCTCCTTCCTGATGTCGACACACACACACACACTATGTGTGTGTGGGGTGTTTTGATTTTTATTTTATAAATTCATGTTTCCCACTTAACGGTTTTGGTCCCTCTAGTTTGCTCCCTTGCTTGCTTTGCGAAACATTTTACCACATTCAATCTTTTAATAATTTTAACCATACATTTAAGTAGGTTAAATAGCCTAGTTATTTATTTCTTGATGTATCATATCATAACATTTTAACGAATATAAATATTCGGGTTTTGGGGTGTTACAAGTCTACCCCCCTTAAAAGAGGTTTCGTCCCCGAAACCTTGCTCATATCTACGGGACCATAATCCTTTACTTACCGGTTACTACCATCCCTCCTAAATAACATGCTTCTAAAATATATATCTTTAGATCTCAACTTCTAGTCTCATGATAGTTTCTTAGTGATGATCATCACTACATGTTTATTCATTCATTCCATAATCACGTCTACATGCTTAACTCCTTAGTTAACATCTTTCTACATTACTATTCCTCTCATTTCACGCATTTTCTTAATTTACATAGGTATACGTATCATGCACATTCATCATACAAGAGTTTAACTAATACTCGTATATTTTACTCAAAACATTAAAAATTCACTTCTTAATGACATAGTTTTCATTCCTATGTCAACTATTAGAACCAAGCTTTCCATATTACGCCATGCCCATTCCAACATTTTTGGTTTCATCCGCTTATATACTTTCATTTCTTTCACGCATTCGATTATCCACTTAATTGGGTAATAGCATATACTCTCATAATGAGATTCAAGCATACCACTTACGACCCGGTAACATCGGGTTAATTGCTTTCAACATAAATCTTCCGTTCTATCCGTATAACGGATTGAACTTCATACATTCGTTATTGCATTCACGACCACTCGTTCTAAACGGATGGTACCTTATCCTCACTCGACTTGTTCACTTGAACCGGTCGACGTGCATAGCTTGTCACAGCTTTCGCTTATCATAACCAAATCCACAAGGAATTTGCATCATTCATATCTTTCATTCCTTGAATCCGTCTCGCGGATTCAAACATTGCATATACGCTTTTCATCCCTTGAATCCGTCTCACGGATTCAAGCATTGCATTCACACTTTAACTTCTTTCATGTTTTGAATCCGTCTCGCGGATTCTAGCATAGCATTTCATGTTTCGAATCCGTCTCGCGGATTCTAGCATAGCATTTCATGTTTCGAATCCGTCTAGCGGATTCTAGCATAGCATTTCATGTTTCGAATCCGTCTAGCGGATTCTAGCATAGCATTTCATGTTTCGAATCCGTCTCGCGGATTCTAGCATAGCATTTCATGTTTCGAATCCGTCTCGCGGATTCTAGCATAGCATTTCATCTTTCGAATCCGTCTAGCGGATTCTAGCATAGCATTTCATGTTTCGAATCCGTCTCGCGGATTCTAGCATAGCATTTCATGTTTCGAATCCGTCTCGCGGATTCTAGCATAGCATTTCATATTTCGAATCCGTCTTGCGGATTCTAGCATAGCATTTCATACTCTCATTCTTGAGAGTCTTACATTTCTCTTCACCCTCACGTCCACCTACTACTTAATTCTAACGGACATACCTGTATCAATTATCACGAGACCACGAAAGTTATGCGTTTCTTGTGTACTGGCCAGGTACACAATCCACACACTAGTTTCGTGTCTTCGTGTAATTGTCACCTTATGTCCGAAGAATTAGGTTTCGGCACGTGTAACATTTCCAAAACTTCATTACCATTCTTATCATTATTTTTCATTTAAAATTTCCCTTTCATTGTTAGGTTTTACCCTCACATGTACTTACATATATTAAATATATGTACTTGGGTCAATATGTCAAATTACATACCTTGGTGTCGGTGCTAGACCGCATCCACAATTCATTCTTTCCAAGCAACCATGCTTACCTTACACATAACATATAGTTAGTTATCTTCCAATACATACTTAAGCACATACTTACCTTTGCTTCTACCTTTAGATCTTGGTCGAGTCTCGGATTGTACGGGTTTCTTGTCATAAGAGCACACAGGTTTGAGTTCAAGCACTTACCTTCTTACACTTGATTCTCTCAAACCAGAGCTCTGATACCAACTTGTTACACCCTAATTCGTATTAGACAAAAAGTCGCAGCGGAAACACTAACCATAAAATTTCTTGCATTATAAATGCCTCAACTTATTTAAACTTTTAACTTTAACATAATTCTTATTCATAAATCCGTCATCCTCTTACTTACTAATTAAAAACATAGCTTACGATTACTACATTGCACATTCAACGTCCCCGTACAATCTATCTTGTGACTCGGCCTCCGATCTCTAATCCTTGTGATAATCGCTCATCATCAGTACAACCTGCATTCACCACATACATTCATAACATTAGCACACATTAAATAAACAAAATTCATTCGCGTACACTTCACACTTTGTCATCTTTTAAGCTTTAAGCATTTCATATGCATATCCCTTTCCTGGTGAGGCTTCAATAATGTACCTGCATTACTGTTCATTCTCAAGGTACACCATTAATAACGTTAACCCTCATCGTCTCTAAATCATGCTTACGTACGTACTTACATACATACCTACATATCTACATACGTACATATCTTTCCTACAACTTTACTTACATGCATACTCTCATACATACCTTTATACATACCAATCTACATACGTACATATCTTTCCTACATCTTTACATACATGCATACACTCATACATGCCTTTATACATACATACATACATACATACATACCTACATACATACACAACTACACATATACAAACCTTTCCCACATCATTACATACATGCATACACTCGTACATATCTTTACACATACATACATACACATCTACATATATGTACAAGATTTTACATACTTCCTACATACTCATACGCTACTTACACGGGACTTAGACTTTGATTTATAGTCCATAAATACAGTCTACGATATTCACCAAGCATGTTATAAACAATGTATTAATCGTACATTCTTACAGACATACACCTGCTCTTACATGCGTACTCACACATCTACATACATACATACACTCATAAAACATATATACGTATATACTCAAGACGTACATACATATATATCTACATACATACCTACACACATACATACCTTCATGCTTCTTACATACCACACTTAAACAATCATCTTATCGAAAAACGACATACCGGAATGCGTTACGGATCGTTCGGACGTGCAATATAAGGAAAAACGAAGAAGCGGGCTAGACAACCCGTCGCCGACGGGTCCCATGACCGTCGGCGACGCCCTCGAGAAATGCCCGTCGCCCATTTGTTCCGTATCCAGTTGGTTAGGCCGTCGGCCAAAAAGTGACTTTTGGGAGCCCGTCGGCGACGGGGTGGGAGCCCGTCGGCGACGGCCCCTAGAAAAGTCACTTTGCTGCAGATCCGTTTCGTCGCTCGTACGCACTAAAACGCGCGTAACTTTTAAACCGTTTACCCGTTTAACCTCCCGTTTCTTCCTACATGCTTGTAAATTCACATTCTAACATATAAATTTAAAATCCCATATCCGGGTTAAGGAAATTCCTAACTTACGCGTTTACGGCTATATTTTCATTTTCGGACAACTTTACCCATTCTTGTTTTCATCACACAACTCATTTGTTTTACCCCGGAACTTGCATGAACATTACTACCAAGATACCTTTACATTGTCCGGAGATTCATACTTGGGGTTTACACGCCCAATCCCAGTTACCCGGTTATCATACCGTAACCCTTTCATACTCTTATTCCCGATATAACAACAAACCCCATCTTTGACCCGTTATATCTTCTTAACGAAAATCATCGATTTCATACCATCCATCCTCAATTGCCCTCAATCATCATACTTTAATTACTAACACATATCCTTACGTAAACAACTAAGAAGTGATTACGGAAATCACTTACCTTGTGCATCCGCGTTCGTAACATCTTCCTTGCCTCATCTTGACCCGTTAGCCTTCCATGCTTGGTCCGTGCTAGTGTGGTTCCTATTCTTTCATGCCGTCATGCCATGATTATGTTAGTATTCATGCTTATTCATATTAACACATATTTTCCAACTTTTATCTATTTGACGTTCACTAACACGCATATGACATGACTCGTCAATCACATAGTTCAATATCTTCTAAATCTAAATTCGTTATCACACGTAACACATAATTGGTCTAACACGTATTCCTTGATCTCTCGATTCTTATATTTGTGTCAAAATACCTAACCATGTTATAATTTCTCGGTTGACTTTCAGAAAGTCAACCTTTTAGCATATAACTCCCAACTTATGAACACGCATTCATGTTGATATAGTGGACCATATTAATGACATGATATTCATTTCATACATAATGTTGTACGACACAAACAACTACATGATCGCCTATTCACATACACAATATACCATTTATATTTCATAATCATGGTGTAGGACACACTCACATACCTAAGCACATGATCGACTAACTACATACATGCATACGTATCGTCAATTCAACACATACTAACATATTCATCATTCTTTAGTTGACAACTTTATTCAAAGCTAGTAATTCGACATAATCTCAACCTCTTCACATGTTCATCCAGTGTTTAGCATACAATTTCACATACTAGCTTATACGAGGCATTTCATCAAACACTTGGTGTGCGTACACAATTTTAATGCACAATGTACAACTAATTCATGCATAATCTTCCAAGTTCATACATAGTTCATCAATATAACAAACAACACATTCCTTTCAATTCATCTAATGAGATTCCATCATATTCAATATGGCACCTCAACATTTGAACAAGAATTGAACATGATGAAATACCCATGTCCTCTTCATCACTCAACTTAGTGGGTTTCCATCTTTAAACATCAATTAATCAAAATTATGCCTAGCACATGATTCCTAAGATGATGCTAACACATATACATGCTTAATCTCATACTAATTCGTGGGTTGATCATAACCCACTTCATATCAAAATCACCAAATCATAAATTACAACTTACCAAGTGATTTATAGGTGCACATAGTCATTTATAACTTGTCATTAAAAATTTTATAACTTTATCTTATAAATGACATTTTACCATTTCATATACCGACATATTGAATTTACGTACCTGGGTTCAACTTTATCTTATTTCATGCCTTGGTGTCGGTACTTGACCGCACTCGCGGATCATCCTCTTCAAACGCTTATACTTACCTTTGGATCTTGACCGAGTCTTGGATTGTACGGGTTTCTTATCACAAGAGCACACAGGTTTGAGTTCAAGCACTTACCTTCTTACACTTGATTCTCTCAAACCAGGGCTCTGATACCAACTTGTTAGACCCTAAATCGTACATGACAAAAGTCGCAGCGGAAAACACGAACCATAAAATTTCTTTCTTTATAAATACCTCAACTTATTTAAACTTTAACTTTAACATAGCTCTTATTCATAAATCCGTCCTCCTCTTATTTACTAATTAAAAACATAGTTTATGATTGCTACATTTTACATTCAACGTCCCCGTACAATCTATCTTGTGACTCGATCCTCGATCTCTAATCCTTGTTATAATCGCCCGTTATCCACACAACCTGCATTCACCACATACATTCGAAACATTAGCACACGTTATATAAACAAGCTCATTCATGTACACTTCCCCTTTCGTTCTTTAACAAACTTTAAGCATTTCATGTGCGTATCCATATCCTGATGAGGCTTCAATAATGTACCTGCATACTTTTCATTCTCAATGTACACCATTATTAACGTTAACCCTCAACGTGTCTAAATCATGCTTACATACGTACATACATTAAACTTGCATACACCTTTACCTACATACATACCTTTCCTTCAGCTTTACATATGTGCACACACTCATACATATCTTTATATATATACATTCATACTCAACTACATAAGTACACACATTTCCTACATTTTCACATACATGCATACGCTCATACATATCATTATACATACATATCATTATACATACATACATACACATCTACAATCGTACATACCTTTACCACGCCTTTACATACATGCATTACTTGTGCATATCTTTATACATACCTACACGCGTACGTATCTTCATATTCAATCACATGATGCTCATGCTCTTATATAAATACTTGCGTACCTACATAAACCGATATCTACACATATACATTTATACATACATAACTAGTGCTTGTTCCCACACTATAAACTTACATACTTTCACGCATACCTACTTACATAAGTTCTACGTATGTATACGGATACATATAAACATACGTACATACTTATGTACTTATGCGCATCCCTATATGCTCATAAGAAACTTTACAAATCATCGGGATACGTTACGGATCATTTGGAAATGCAAAATTAAGCAAAACGGAGAAGTGGGCTAGACAACCCGTCGGCGACGGGGTGGGTACCCGTCGGCGACGGCTTCTTAAAATTGCCCGTCGGCCACATGTCCCGTAACCAGTAAAATAAGCCGTCGGTCAAACTTGTGGTTTTGGGAGCCCGTCGGCGACGGGGTGGGAGCCCGTCGGCGACGCCCTCTCGAAACCTCACTTTTCTGCAGCTTCGATTCGTCGTCCGAACGCACTAAAACGCGCATAACTTTCGAACCGTTTACCCGTTTAACCTCCCGTTTCTTCCTACATGCTTGTAAATTCACATTCTATCATATAAACCTATAATCCCACCTCCGGATTAAGGAAATTCTTAACTTACATGCATTCGGCTTATTATCATATTCTAATTATTTGACCCGTACGTGCATTTATCAACATAATCTGTTTATTTGACCTCAAACTCATCTGAACTTAATAATTTCATTAACGCCTATCATAAAAGATTAAATTCTCGGATGCCTAGCATCCTCTTAACCCATTTTCGCTTAAAAGCTCATTTTTGACCCGTTATGGGTATTTGTGCATTAAATGGTCTATGACATAACAAAACCATACTCTTCGTTTCCATGCTTGTCCAAAACATTATACTCAACAATTAACTTGTTCTTAAACTACATTACAAGATCATTTGCCCAAAATACCCATCGAGGGCATTTTGGTCAACTTCTCTTTATCCTTAACAACAAGGAAATCCTTACCTAATTAATCCATCCTACTACTTAGCTTACATTCTTAATCACACATTTCTCCCTCGGATCAAAACTAAGATCCGTTTAATACTTCATTGACATCGTACAATTCATTCCTATTAACCTCAAATATCATATTAAATTAAGTTGCAAATAACTTTACATAACAACTAGAAAGTGATTACGGAATCACTTACCTTATGCGTCCATGCTCGTACCCGATCTCTTGCCTCCTCTTGACCCGTTAACACATCGTGCTTGAGCTCGTCTCGACGTGATTTCCTATGCTTCCATTTCATCGAAATCACGCTCTTATTAGCATACTCATTTGTACATGTTAACGGTCATATCATTAGTCATTTCTAACAAATGTAACTCATATAGCCATACCCATATCCGTTTTCACTCATGTAATTCATCATGTCATCACATTAAAACACACATAAGCCTAACACGCATCGTATAACTTACTCTAATCTTACAGTTATGACAACACATCCAACCATTCTTCTTATACCCAGTTGACTTTCAGAAGTCAACGGTTCATTTAATTTTAACTTTCGACTTATCATTATATACCCTTAACATCATAATCGACTTTACGGACGACAATATATACATATTATCATACAATTGGTGTGCGTACCACCTTTTAAGCATAACGTACAACTAATTCATACACAATCTTCTAAATTCATACATAGTTCATCAAATGCTTCTACAATCCAACATGGGGTATTTAAATTAAACATCAAACATGTTATCATCACGTTTTATTCACTTCATCTAACAACAATTCATCATTTCTTATCCCATTTCTTTAAACATTCACACACATGTATGATTCCAAACATTATTAACATAAGTGAATCATACATCATCTAAAACCCATTTCATAACCACTTGTTAATCACTTACAAGTGATCTAATCTTAAGTTCTTCATAATTCATCATACTTTTGATATATGTACTACCTTGTAAGCATAGTGTACAACTAGTTCATGCATATCATTCTAACCTCATACACAATTCATCAATTTCTTCCTCCTAATCAACATGATTCATACATGCATAAACATCAAACATACTAGTATCACATTTCTTTCAATTCTTCTAACAAGAATATATCATACAACTCAAAATACATCAATATTAAGCAAGAACTTAGACATAGATGATTTACCCATGTCATCATCTTCATCATAACAAACGGGTTTCACCCTTAAACATCAAATTAACCTAATTCATGCATAATCCATGTTCCAAATGATGATTCTAACACATACTCATACTCAATTTCATACAAATTCGTGATTTACATCATAACCCGCTTCATGCATAATTACCAAACTAACTTTTAAGACATACCTTGCGATCCCCTTGTGAAGGTGATCATTAATCTATGCTCGGTTATGAATTTGAGCTTCGTTTGATTCCTCAATTTGATGATTATGTTAGAACTAGGGTTTGGCTCATGGGGGTGTTTCCCCTGATCGATTTAGAACACACACGATGTGTGTGTTGTGTGTGTGTGTTTGTTTTGTTTTTAAAACATAACTTTCCCCTTTTCAACTTTGGCCCCTCATGTTTATTACTTACTCATAATATTGGCAAAACTCTTGTCTTTTCATACTTCTAAACACACACTTAACTAGGTTAAATAGCCTAGTCATTTATTTCATGACGTGTCATATCATAACATTTAACGAATATAAACATTCGGGTTTTGGGGTGTTACAAGTCTACCCCCCTTAATTAAGGTTTCGTCCCCGAAACCTTTCTCATTTCTTCTTACACACACACAGTTATGCTTGACTTAACACTCACATCATAATCATAAGTAATCATCCTATCTCATTTCATAATTATTCAATCAATTGGCTTCTCCTTCTTAACAAGTCTATACTTTCCATGGCCTGCTTTCATATAACATTCTCATATCCTTTGACCCGCTAATAACAGGTTAATATATATACTTATTCAAACTTATAATAATGCTTACACTCATATGATCCGTTTATAACGGATTTAGTACTTTCACCTCATCCTTAAAGATCCCATTCTATAGACACATTGTATAACATTTAACTCTTGTTTTGTTATCATAACAAAACTGCTATGTCATCGTCATACCTACGTGCTTAACTCTGTAGCTAACATCATTCTACATTTCTATAATCTTTTGTACCATACATATCCTCACGTTACTCGCACATTCGGATATTTTCATTCCTATCACTCTTGTGTTCATTTGCCTTACATTTACTTATATGACTTGTTCGACGCATACATGGTCAAGCTATTGACTTCTTCTTACGTAGACTAGTTTTGTCTTTTATATCTTAAATATGTTTCGCGAATTCGAACACATTATTCATACCTTTCGTACTTTCTATGTTTTGAATCCATCCAACGGTTTCAAACATTTCATTTATACTTTAACTTCTTTCATGTTTCGAATCCGTCTCGCGGATTCTAGCATAGCATTTCATGTTTCGAATCCGTCTCGCGGATTCTAACATAGCATTTCATATTTCGAATCCGTCTCGCGGATTCTAACATAGCATTTCATACTTCGAATCCGTCTCGCGGATTCTAGCATAGCATTTCATGTTTCGAATCCGTCTCGCGGATTCTAACATAGCATTTCATACTTCGAATCCGTCTCGCGGATTCTAGCATAGCATTTCATGTTTCGAATCCGTCTCGCGGATTCTAACATAGCATTTCATACTTCGAATCCGTCTCGCGGATTCTAGCATAGCATTTCATACTCTCATTCTTGAGAGTCTTACATTTCTCTTCACCCTCACGTCCACCTACTACTTAATTCTAACGGACATACCTGTATTAATTATCACAGTCCCACGAACGTCATATGCTTCACGTGTACTGGCCAGGTACACAATCCACATACTAGTTTCGTGTCTTCGTGTAATTATCACCTTATGTCCGAAGAATTAGGTTTCGGCACGTGTATCATTTTTTCAAAACATGTTTACTATACCATCATGGTCCTTCGTTTAGCATTTTTCTTCTCTTAATGCATTTTACCATTTCATATACCGACATATTGAATTTACGTACCTGAAACATATTGACTAGTTATAAATGTTATAAATGACAACTTGTGATTAAATTTTCTTATGTAAAGTTATAACAAGTTGGTAAGTAAGTACGAATGTATGTATGAGTGTACGTGTATATGTTGAGATGTAGTAATGTATGCACGTATGTGGAGATGTATGTAGGTAGGCGTGAATGTATGTATGTATGTATGCACGTATGAAAGCATGTACGTATGTACGATTTAGATACGTTTGAGTATTAATGTTATTAATCGTGTTTCCGTTGAGAAAACAACGTAATGCAGGTATGAGAATATTGGATGCATGAGGAATTGAAGTTGATCTCCAAAAAGGGTAAAGTTACGTTATGTTACGAATTGAACCAATTATGGACCTTATAAGGGTTTTATGAGTATAAATATTTTACTATTTTAAAGTGTTGAAGTGGTATTAACATAGTATGAAAGTTTATGGGCATTATTATATAAAATGCGAAAGACCTTATAAATTTCAATTATGTAAACTTAGGTTTTTCAAATTATGTTATTTGACCCATGTACCATATAGTGCTAATACAAATTGGGAATTTATGAAGGTATGAAGGGTATGTATGAATGTACGCATGCACGTAGAAGTGTAGGAATGTATGAATTTATGTATATACATGTATGGATGTATTAAGGTATGAAGGTATCTATGAATGTATGCATGTATGAAGAGATGTAGGAATGTATGTATGTATACAAGTAGGAGTGTATGAAGGTATGAAGATACGTATGAACGTACGTATGTATGTAGAGTAATAGGGATGGTATGAATATATGTAATAAATGTATGAAGGTACGTATAAGTGTGTGCTTTATATAACAATAAGCTTTATTGCTGCAAGTATGTTTCCGGGTGTATGTAATTAGATGTGTGAGGGTACATATATGAACGTATGTACGAATGTGTTTAAGGGGATTGAATGTGCACAAGGGAGTAAAGCTTGTATGTATTTATGTATGTATGTATGCATGTGTGAAAGTATTCATGAAGGTATGTATGTATGTATGTGTGAACATACGTGTAAGTGTAAGTATATGACTAATATACTTGATTTAAGAAAGTAAAGATAGGACGTATAGTTATATTTGTTCATGAATGAGAACTCTTTATAAGGTATGAGTAAATTCTTGCCATTGTGTGTATTGCGAATGAAATGAATGAATAACCAAGTAGTGATGATCATCACTAGGGGACTAACATGAGGCAAGAATTCGAGATCTCAAAATATGTATATTTTAGAATTGTACGAAATAAAAAGGACCGGTATCAACCGGTCAGTTAAGGATTATGGTCCCGTGGAAATGAGCAAGGTTTCGGGGACGAAACCTCTTTTAAGGGGGGTAGACTTGTAACACCCCAAAAATGGGTTTGATAATTTAAACCCGGTTAATATAGAGGAACGGGTAAAAATACCGTTAGGGGTAAAAGTGAACCCGTAAATAAATATTATCTAGGAATAATTAACCTAGTTGAATATTAGTAAATAAATACGTTTACAAATATATATAAATCACTTAGTAAATATTAAGATATTAAGTATATTTGTAAATATTAAGATTTATGTTTATAATATTAAGTAAATATTAAGTTATTTTATAAATTTAAATAAAATACGTTTATAATATTTATAAAATAACGTTTATAAATAACTTACGAAAGGGGAATTTAGATTTAAATAAGTTATAACGTTTAAATAAGTGATTTATATGTCATTTCATATACAATTTATAAATGACTTGTAACACCCCAAAACCCGAATATTTATATTCGTTAAAATGTTATGATATGATACATCAAGAAATAAATAACTAGGCTATTTAACCTACTTAAATGTATGGTTAAAATTATTAAAAGATTGAATGTGGTAAAATGTTTCGCAAAGCAAGCAAGGGAGCAAACTAGAGGGACCAAAACCGTTAAGTGGGAAACATGAATTTATAAAATAAAAATCAAAACACCCCACACACACATAGTGTGTGTGTGTGTCGACATCAGGAAGGAGAAAAAGGGGTTCAAACCCTAGTTTCACTATAATCATCAAATTGAAAGGGGAATTCAGCTCGGATCTGATGCATGAACATGAATTCATGATCATCTAGCCCTATAAATCACTTGGTAAGTTGTAATTTATGATTTGGTGATTTTGATATGAAGTGGGTTATGATCAACCCACGAATTAGTATGAGATTAAGCATGTATATGTGTTAGCATCATCTTAGGAATCATGTGCTAGGCATAATTTTGATTAATTGATGTTTAAAGATGGAAAACCACCAAGTTGAGTGATGAAGATGACATGGGTATTTCATCATGTTCAATTCTTGTTCAAACGTTGAGGTGCCATATTGAATATGATGGAATCTCGTTAGATGAATTGAAAGGAATGTGTTGTTTGTTATATTGATGAACTATGTATGAACTTGGAAGATTATGCATGAATTAGTTGTACATTGTGCATTAAATTGTGTACGCACACCAAGTGTTTGATGAAATGCCTCGTATAAGCTAGTATGCGAAATTGTATGCTAAACACCGGATGAACATGTGAAGAGGTTGAGATTATGTCGAATTACTAGCTTTGAATAAAGTTGTCAACTAAAGAATGATGAATATGTTAGTATGTGTTGAATTGACGATACGTATGCATGTATGTAGTTAGTCGATCATGTGCTTAGGTATGTGTGTGTGTGTGTCCTACACCATGATTATGAAATATAAATGGTATATTGTGTATGTGACTGGGTGATCATGTAGTTGTTAGTGTCATACAACATTACGTATGAAATGAATATCATGTCATTGATATGGTTCACTATATCAACATGAATGCGTGTCCATAAGTTGGAAGTAATATGCTAGAAGGTTGACTTTCTGAAAGTAAACCGAGAATTTATAACATGGTTAGGCATTATGACACAAATGTAAGAATTGAAAGCTCATGGAATACGTGTTAGATCAATTATGTGTCATGTGTTATAACAAATTTGGATTTCGAAGATATTGAACTATGTGGTTGACAAGTCATGTCGTATGCGTGTTAGTGAAAGTCAAATAGATAAAAGTTGGAAAATGTGCGTTAATATGAATAAGCACGAATACTAACATAATCATGGTATGACGGCATGAAAGGATAGGAACCACGCTAGCACGGACCAAGCATGGAAGGCTAACGGGTCAAGATGAGGCAAGTAAGAGGTTACGAACACGGATGCACAAGGTAAGTGATCTCCGTAGTCACTTCTTATTTGTTTACGTAAAGATATGTGTTAGTTAATTAAGGTCTGATAATTGAAGACTAGTAAGGGTGGATGGTACGAAATCGATGATTTTCGTTGAGTAGATATAACGAGTCAAAGATGGGGTTTGTCGTTATATCGGAGTGAAGAGTAGTAATGGGTTACGTATGATAACCGGATAACGTGTATGATTGCACATAAGCGCGCTAGTTAGTAAACGGGGGTACGGATAAGTAGTCAAAGAACTTAGTTGTGAGTTATGACTAACGGGTAAACAAGTTCATGAATGAAATTTGGTTTAATTAGGTTGGTTTAGTATAATCGGTTAAAACGAATGAAATAACGCTTAACGGGGATCGGGTGTCACACCCTGGCTTTTGCGGAAGCGTGGGTTTATTTGGTGTGACTTCTTAATACCATAGCAACAATCACAACAATGCTATATGATAAAAATACGAGATGTTCATCCATTAAAAATAGTGAGCTAATACCACAATATCATTGTTTAGAAACATCGACATTTGAAATAAGTTACAAACCACAAATTATTTAAAACATTTTCATAGGACACCAAAAGACTTTAAATAAGACGAGGTTTAGAGATATGTAACCCGTCCAGGAATAGGTTACACTTCTCAAACTTCACAGCTTTGGATGACATCTATTTATCCAACGCAGCTAGACACATGCATACCCTGCCAGATCCTGCTAATTCCCTGAAATACATGTAGTTTGAAAAATCAACAAAAGGTTGAGCGAGTTCATGTGTAAGTCTGTGTGTATAAGCCTTTAAAATATGTCTTGTATGTATAAATGTCCCTTTGTTACGATGTATGTATAATCCTTTGTAAACAGTGTATGAAAGTCCCTGGTATGTAGCAATAAGGAAATAAAGAGATCACCAATGGTTTGCAAGGCCATTGATATGTGTGAAATGCAGTAGGTGCAGTAGGAAGACTCAAACCTAGCAAATTTGTGCGTCGGGCTCAAAGTCACCCCATGGTCCGTACTGTGGACTCAGGAGCTGGGCTCGCTACACCCAAATAGATCTACCGCTCATGACCCTCGGTCCTACAACGAGGATTAATGGCCTTAAGTTCCACCTACCCACTCACATGATCTAAGTAGTAAACCCTCCTTAAGCTAACCATACCATGTATAAAATGTCTGTAATAATTGTAACATGTATTCCACCCCCGAAGTATAAAACTGAAAACTGTTAAGAGAAAAGGGGGACATGAACTCACCTTGATTTTGAGTAAGTCCAAATAAATATGCTAATGTGAGAGTTCTTGGGAATAATATTCCACGTCACTCTAATTGATTGAACATGCAATAATATGGAATATGTATCAACAATAATGTTTAATCGAATGAGCGGAGATCCTAAATCTATAGGATTCGGTAGTGTTTTGTCTAAAAGAAATAATGTGATAATTATATAACTAATTATCAAAAATAATTAATTTAAATCAGAATAATTAAAATCACATTTTTAATTATTTGAACTTGAATATTACTGATTTAAAATAATCATTATGGCCTTTGAATCATTTTAAATAAATAAAATGAATTAAAATGATTATGATAACAATAAATAAGTTTATATAAGTTTAATTATCTAAATAATTAAACATAATAAAAATTCAGATTCTAAATTTATATAAATTCAGAATAATGCATATTTTGTCATAAGAATAATTTTGGATCAAAATCATATAGTTATATAATTTAATTACATTAAATTAAACTATATAAATAAGTATAAATACTGGTTTATTTATATAAACATCAAATTTATATAAAATACGAGCAACAGTATTATTTTTGTAAAGATTATTTCTTGAAATAATTTGTGTAAAAATTTCAGTAATTAACTCATAAAAATCGATTTATTATAATTTTGCAAAGATTAAACTATTTTTAATTTATAAAAAATAGTTTTATAAACATTTTGACTAACAAATTATTTTTAATAAATGAATCAGTAATTAAAGTATTTATGTTAAAGTTTTCGGACTTTAACTAGTTAGTCTCAATTTATTATGAATTAATGAAAAATCTGTTAAATAAAAGAAAACAAACAATAATCACTATTTATCATCTTCCCCAAATTCGGTCAAACCAGAAAGTCAACGCATCCAAAACTCGATCAAAACTGGTTTATAATTTAATTAACTTTGGGGAAACATTGTATAAGCATAAATGAACTAATTGAAACAATAAAAACGAACCGGTATTGGCTGGAACGGCGTATCGACTAAATTCCGGCGAGTTTTGAACTCCGGCGAGAGTTTCCGATCGGGTTTCGTCAAAAACAGTATGTTTAAGTGTTCTAATGGGTGTGGAAGATTTGTAAGAGTTCATGGAGCCTTTTCTACACGAAAAATTTGATCAAACCGACACAAAAATTAGTGGATTAGTCCCACTTTTAATACTTTTTTTTTAAACAAAAATCCCGATTAGTGCTCGTTTAATGCGTTCTTAGTGCGAATTGTTTAAGGAAAAGTATTATAATCATAATGGGTTAGGTCAAGAATGATGAAGGAAGTGGAAAAATTCGGTTTTGGTCGAAATTGGTGGATTTTGGTCGAAATCCGTAACTGTAGTGCTGTGCATATATTTCAGCATTAATTTTAAAATTAATATAAATATAATACTATCCTAATTAAAACACAAGTGAGTTGGTAGACCAGCTGGTTGGGGCTTGTGTTTGTGGGCGGAGGGTCTCGAGTTCGAATCTCACTTGCGACCGGTTCAACCACATTTTTTTGATTAATTTTGAAATATTTACACTTTGGCCCCTCAAGTTTCATTTTATACAAAAACAGTCCCTAAAGTTTCAGAAATTTACAAAATCAGCCCCTGAACTTTCCAAAAATATTCAAAATAGACCCTGAAGTTTCGAAAATATGCAACTTTGGTCCCTGAAGTTTCGGAAAATGTCATAAATGGTCCATGTATTAGTCAGTTAGTTAAACTAACAGGGTTAAGTTTTAAAGAAGGATTTATTATATAGGGATTAACTCAGTTAACATAATTCAGTTAAAATGAGTTTCTAAAAGTCAGTTTTAGTCCCTAGAGTTTAAGTTTGAAAGAATGACCAAATGAACCTTGAACTTTTATTTCAAAACTATATATTTGTTTCTTTATAAAATAAGTTTCCAAAACTTGCAAAAAGAACCCAAAACTTATAGTTTGAAGTAATTGCACTTTAACCCTTGTATTTATATAGTTTCAAAAATAATAATTTAGTCCCTAAACTTTATACTTTCAAATAACAACGGTTTTAGTCCTCGATGTTTTCTAGCAAGTTTCAAAGAATGTCGAATAGGTCCCTCAACCTATTGTTTGTCTATGTGTTAGCATTGTCAGCATGTTTATGAGTTATCCGTTCACTGTGCTAACTGTGTTTTGTGCATCAATTTTATCACTAAAGCTTGTGTGTAATAAATGGAGTGACTGTATAAAATATGATGCATGTGTATGTACGATATAAAAATCATAGAGCAGTTTAAATTGTCAGTTGTACTCAAGCACAGTCATCAAGTACGTAATTAAAATTAATTACAGTACCTGTAATTTTGAGGGTTGTCACATTCTCCCCCCGTTAAGAAAATTTCGTCCCGAAATTTATTCGAAAGAAATCGTAGAATGAAATTGTAATGATTAAAAATATAAGCAAGTCATTGTTTGGTGCTGATAATTTTGAGGAAATTATCATTGTATAGAAATTATTTTGCATGGCACTATGTTATGCTGGATTTGTAATGTAAACATTATGCAAACAATCGTGTGTACAAATGAGCAAATAACGGATAATCACATAACCACATAATGTTTTTATATGCCACCTTACTTAACAAGGCTTACTATGATTCTCATGCATCGAATCCCGTAATTAAGTGTGCACCCAAAATTACGCGTTTCGTTGCATGGTCCACATAGCACTTCTAGTTAAGTGAGGAAACAAATAAAATTGAGGTATTGTTTAAATCAAACAAGCATCAATATAACATAACATCAACTTAATCAAAAAGTATTTCACATTAGCAATGATAGCATTGTTTGTTTGACAATCTATTGAACAAATTTACATTTGAAATAAATTATGTAATGGATCAAATTCAGGATTATAAGGTGGTGGAAGTGGTAGAGGCAGTTGCATATGATTAGTTATTTGTATCAGCATGCTTTCCAACCTTTGATTTCTTTCTGCCAACCATCTTATTTGTTGAGACAAATTTTGAACTTGATTGTTTAACCTAGTCACTTCGTCTCCCAATGAATCTGGAGGTAGATTCATTTGAGGCATCGTACTTGGGCCTGCCATATCAGTTGGTGGCAATTGTTCTACTTCGTTCAACAGTGATTGGAAAGAATGTGGCATTAATGGTGCTTGCAAAAAGGGTTCTGAGGCTAACTGATCTTGAGTCATCATGTTTTCATCAAACCAAGTTCCTTGCATCATTGAATTTTCCTCGAAAGGTAACGGTGGGAAGCTTGGTAAGACGTTCGGTATTAAAGGTTGGGGTAAGTTAGTTGTAATAGGTTCTTGTATGTATGGCAGCAGTGGTTGCATACCAAACTGATAAAAAGACGGTTGAGGAAACTGCAAAAATGATTGTTGTAAATTTTGTGGGAAGGTATTCTCTAAGATAACTGGAGCTCCCTCCAACTGTGATGATTGTGTTAGTGTACCAATATGAACAGAGGTTAGCCTCATGGTGTAAGGATTTACAATCCCAGGTGCCTTTGGTGGAGATAATCCCTGGATAATCTGATCACTTAAGACACCTAATGATTGTGCTATTTTTGTAATGTAAGACCCTCCCATGAGACTTCTCAGAGGATTTGAATGTTGACTAGAAAAATATTCAGCAAGTTCGTGGGCAATATTACAGGGAACTTGCTCAAAAATACTATACAAATAGAAAAGTTCGATTGTTTTAACCCTGTGTAGATTATGTTTGCGCCCCGTGATAGTGTGGGCTAAAACACGGTGCATATATTGATAACAAGGGTCTATGAAGCTTGTAGAATTATTGTTGATACACCATTCTTTTAATGAATGGTATTGCCAATAATTTATCATATTCACGGAGGAACCAGATGTTGATGCCTCCGTAAAAATGGGTTGTTTGACTTCTTCATCTGTATATATGCCCAGATGAACTGCGAATTCTGTTAATGACATAGTATGAAGTTGCCCACAAAGTTGAAAATGAATGGATTCATTGGTAAGATTTTCATTAGATTTGTAATAGAAAGTGGACGAGAACTCATACACTAGTTCATCATATGATGGTTCTAGGATGTCGAAGAAACGGCGCCAAGGTGTATTAGGTTGTAGTGATCTTGCCAGCAACCCACTGAAATCAAACATTCCTATTCGTTGCCAATCAATACTGCTAATATCAAGAACTTCTTTATACTTGAGTTTTTGATACCTCTCTTGATAGTGTAAAGTAGTAAACTGAAGGAAGGGATGAATCTTTGCTGCATTTGAAGATTCAGCATATGCTGTTGGGAGATTTGCCATTTGGATATGGGGTTTTGTTGAACTAAGAAAGGTTTGGGTATGTGTTGAGTTATATCAGAAGTTTGTAGTTCTTGTGTAGATTAGCTCGTGTAGTGAGTTTCTTATATAGATAAGGAGATTCCGGATCACACCATGTGATCGGTTAGTGCTTCCATGCTACGTTCTGCAGCTAGTTTGAAAATTTGAATCTGACAGGTATGGTCTCGAGAAAATTTTGAAACTTTGAAAGAGAGGGAATCGTATCGTAATAAATTGATAGTAGTACAACGTAGATCGATAAAAACTTGGATTGTTCTGAAACGGAGAAAAGAAAAAAGATCCTTTTGAATTAGGGTAACATGCCTTGAGCCGATAGGCTGTCACACCCTAAATTTCCACGTGTTACCGGTGGGCCCGGTAGAGGAGTAACGTGACGTGGTTGGCAACATCATAGTCAAACAACACAATATATATAAATGCACAGCGGAAGCAAAAGGATAAATATATTACAATCCGTAATAGTGTAACATCAAAGTATTACAACGGAAGTAAAGGATCCACAGGCGGATTGCAAATAAAATAACATGGTTCAACAGACTTTAGGCATCTAAGCTTGCGAGACTCTTTATTGATGCTAGGAGTAGCCAGCCAATTCCAATTAGTACCTGCACTTAGCCTTTTTGGAAAATACGTCAGTTTACACTGGTAAATACAATCAACTGACTCATTTTGAAAAGGGTTTAAGAAAATGATTGTTTTGAATGCACATGGCACAAATAATATTTTATAACTTGGGATAATTATTTAAATATATAATACTTGTATGGATTTACATGTTCCTTATGCGTTCAGTAGCCCGGATCGAGCCGGGTTAAAGATTAATCGACACACCACTATAATTATGAGACACCAACGGCGTACGCCTACGCCGGGTGCTGAGGTCGTGGCCATTCGTAGAATGATGCCAGGGATATCCGGGACAACGGTCATTAACCCCCCAAAGGCTTTAAGTAAACAAAACAATGTTAAACGAGACGTCTCAATACTTTCATTATCATACATTCAATCAAAGATTCAACGTCCCGACCAAGCGGTATTTTATATACCGTACCCCAAGCCCGTATAGGGAAAATAAGTTAAAAGTATTTACCTGAGCTTAAATATAAATTCAATCCCAGCCGTATCAAATCAGCAAGTACAGATAGCTTTTACTGATCTCCTAAATCTGGAACGAAGGTTTTTAATAACCTATTAGAATCCTAACGGGTCTTTAATTAAGCCTACGCTTAGACCGATTAGTTTTAAAGATACGGTTCGTACGCACGATTAAGCGAAGACCGAATAGAATGTGATTCTGACCCGACAAGTTTGAAGACTTGTTTAATATGGGTTCATTATTCACATTCTAGATTTTGAGATAAAACCGATAAGGCTTGACCCGTTTCGGTTAACTTATATAAACTAGTTATATAAACCGATCCGAACGCGAATAACGCGTAACGGGTAACCGAATAGGTTGCGAACAGGTTTCCTAAGTTAATATGCCTTAAATATGTTGTGATATCAGTAGGATACCTTCCATTATGCCCAAAACGAGTTTAATCTCAAATTAAGCCCCGTAGGGGTATTTTGGTCATTTACCTAAGGCATACATACTACCTGTCATACAACTACTCGAACGATGTGACCATAAGGTCACTTAATGTATTTGGTCGGATCCTAAAGATCGACCAAATGGGTCGGGTTCGAAGGTATAAGCGATTGTTTAGATCGCTTACCTTCACGACCCTATTTAAGCACTAAACTAAAAGTGACGAGCTAAGCATGTTAAAACATGCTTAACCAAGCAAGTTTGGTATCAAAACAAACGGTTTTGATACCTAAGGGTAGTTTGGTTACAAAATACGCAAGAATACGTATTCTGCCCGAAACTACGGCTCGTCACTGAGCCTAGATAACGTGGTAATCAGTAGGTATAGTCACTAGGGACTATGACCATCGTGATTACGCTCACGTTATGAAGTTCAAACGAACTTCTTATTGACCATAACCTGGTCAATGCCGAAAGTCAAACATAGTTGACTTTCGGACTTGAAAAGCGATAAAAGAACGAAGGAACACTTACGAAGGGTCCCCGAATGCTAATCTAGATCGAAGAGCTCAGGTATGAAGCGAAGGCCTCAACTTAGAGTATTTGGATCAGATTTGGTGGGTTTTGAATGGAAGGGGGGTTGGGTATTTATAGTAAAAGGACAACCGTTAAGATCGTTTATCGAATAACGTGCCTTGATCTCACCCGCACAAGTGTCGGAATGTTATGGTAGGTTAATTGGCCACTCACCATAAGAGTTAGACACATGGCAAGGGATTAAGGAGTGGTTTGCAGCTGTTAACAGCTGGTTTAGAACATTCTGTTGTGCTGGGGACTGCTTTACGGACCTCAAAGCTGGCAATGTTGAGGTCCGTAAGGTAACAACTTTGGCAGAATGTCAGTTTTGGTCCCTGCAATGTAATAAGGCCATTTTTGACACGTTTAAGGCCCGTTAACCCCATTTCAAAGCTCTAAAATGAAGTTAAAGTATAGGGAACTTAAAATGTGCTCAAAAATATCTCGGATGTCGGTTCGTTTGGCCGTACGAACGCGATGTTCGGTTAATTACGACGGAATGCGCACAAGCGCGAAAAACGATCCAAATGACGCAACGAATGGATTTTTGGCAAGCCAAACACTAAAGCATAATATAGTCATGCTTACATGAATTTTTGGATGTCCGGATGTATTCAGAACGTATGTTATGCGCGAAAATGCAAACTTATGCACTTTTTGACGCTTTTAGTCCCTGATCCTTCTACACTTGATCTTAACATGATTTCTTGCACTTTGAGCCCTCTAACTTGACTTTTAAGGACCTTAAGACATAACCAAACTTTGTTAAGTCCTTGGGTAACTTTATGGTTACCCGAAAAGTCATAAATTTCAACGTTTACGCTTTAACCCCTCGCACACGAATTTGATCACAACTTTCTCATACGATAACGAAACTTTATGAAATTTATATCGTGCATTCTAGTGAGCATAATTTACATTTAAAAAGCTTCGGGTTTGTCAAAAGGTCACTCAGAGGTATATCTTTAACATGTTGACATATTTAACCCCTGTAGTTTGTAATCTCCCACTTTTAGCTTCGTATGATCCATGATTCATTCGTTTGAAGGTATGAACATTGTGCAGGGTAAATGTTCATTATATTTATTGACAGTTGACACTTAGAATCCGTATAAACACATACTTTCCATGTTTGTCAACTCTAGTCCTTTTATAACATTCATTCACACGTTCAAACTTTATGACACGTGTCAAGACATTATAGGACGTAAATTTTCGGGGTGTTACATCCTCACCCCCTTAAAAGAAATCTCGACCCGAGATTTACTGAAACAAGTAAGGGTATTTTTCTTTCATGGTGGACTCAACCTCCCACGTATACTCGGGACCTCTACGGGCATCCCATTTGACCTTTACAAAAGGTATATGCTTCCTTCGAAGCTTCCTCACCTGTCGATCCTCAATCGATACAGGATGCTCATCACCTCATAATTCTGCATATCATTATGTGATAGTGCTTCTTGACTTATTGGCGGAACACATCCTCCAGTCACTATTCTGCAATGTATTGCGAGCTCCGTCAAACTCCTTAAGTAGGTTTTAGCTTACAAGCTACTTGATCTTGATACATTCAATTTCCTTCGAATGCTTTCCATATATTCAGAGATTAACTAGCCTGATAATTTCACAAATTTGGTACACCCTTCCTGGGTGATATCTTTTGTTAAACCATCTTCCTTAACAAGAACTTAGGAAGTTTGCTATTTTCATAACTCCTCGATTTCTTGCCATATACTGGCAACCTACAATCGATTATGGATTTGTATAATCTTATTTGTTGTTCCCCATGCAACTTTCAGATCTTGATCATTGGACTTACCAATTCTCTATTTATCACTAGATATTTAACATTCCATCTATACAAGGTCTCCAAAGGAGTAGCCTTAATACTTACATATCCATTATTATAGAAAGCTTTATTTTTTAAGGTGAGATGGTTATTCCAACCACTGCTTAGCTAATGTGTAGGGAATAACTAATCCTTACCGTTAGTCGAACAGATCGACGATCCTGGGCAGTTGATGGCAAATTCTTAATCGTTACCTAATTAGGGTTGCGGTAATGAATGCATAATCAAAATGAACCGTCTTTCTTATCAAACTCTCGGAATATCGAGTTAGGCTATATGAATCTCCTATCTTAAAGTTTACTTAATCAGGGTTTCGATTCTCCCAATGATGGTACTAGCCGTCTTGGAGATTTCATAATAACACAGCCTTAAACGGAATTTAACCCTTAACTCTACCTGCCTCTCTGGGGTAAATAGGGTAATAAAAAGAGAAGATAATCAAGGTACAAAGAGGTTACAGAGAATTTCCATATCTCAGGCTCTAGTCTAATTATCCTTGCTGGTGTCAAATGAGTGACACCTATATGCTATGAGTCCACAGCTTCCTTTACCAGGGAACATTTATTTGGACAATTCTTTTCTGGATATCTTCTTTGAATACTACTAGTCGACTTTGGTATAATATGACCATTGGGATATCTCAGCGGTTCCATGCATTAAACCTCCATACTGATCAGGTATGGAAGCAATCTATGGGACACACTAGGATACGCCAATCCTCATATGGCACTTTTATCAAACATAGTTTGGCATTCGCGGTCGATAGAAAACAATGAGAAAATAATAAAATAAAGTAATATATATTGTCGTACTCGATTCGAAGAAAGAGTACTCTCAGATTTTTCAGAAGGATCCCTTGCCGATACTCAGAAGAATCGGTTACTATGGTTTCCTTGGTAAGTTATACCTTGTGGATGATATAAAAGTTTGCTAAGCTTATGGTTTATGAAGATTTATTATTGCCTGTATTAAATCAGGACACTTAGCAGAAATTATCATTGGTAAATGATAAGGAAGTTCATTGTACTAGTGCTTATATCTAATAAATAATGGAAGTTTCACAAACTAGGCACCTAGCTCAGTTGGCTAGGCGCGCGAAAGGGTGCGGCCGGCCTAGACCCGGGTTCGATTCCGGGGACGGCCAGTTCCACCATTTTTTTTTTAATATTAATTACTCGTACGAATACGTGTAATTATGAGAGTGGTCTCATACGGAGTCTTGATAATTAATTACTTCTTAACACTCACAATATGGACTTGATTTTTTTTTTTAAGGCAACCAATCGATTTTTATCACTATATTGAGTCCTTAAGTATGCAACCAAAAGTTTGCTATAAGGATATTAGAAAAAATGATTTCTAATAGATATCAATATCAATATAGGATTTGTTGGAGCACTTTTGACGTAACATCGTCACTTCTACCGGGCATTAAATGACCGGAGTCTTAATCAGGTGCAGACAACAGTTCTCCACCTTTATCATTCATAATATATTTATACGTGCCTAGTATTAAACAAGTTTCTACATAAACTGTTTGATAAGGAAAAGTACATATTATACTATTATTATTCTGCATCATCTCTTGGCCTACTCGGGCTTCCTCGCGTACTTAGGGCAGTTGGTCTTTATGTGCCCTTTCTCGTTGCAGTTGTAGCATGTAGCATCTTTAATCTTCCTGCAATCAACAGTCTTGTGCTCCCTAGACTTGCATATCCCACACGGTAGAGGCTGAGACTCAAATCTGCATTTCCCAAGATGGTATTTCCTACAGGTTTCGCACCTGGTCTTTTCCCTGGTCTGCTGTCTGACATTTAAATCCTTCCCAGACTTAGTTGCTCCCTCCTTATTACAAATTCCGCAAGGCTTAGCTTTCGTATTTAAGGTGCCTTTTCCTTTAATCGCCGTCTTTGGGCAGCGGTTCTTTATGTGCCCCTTTTCGCCACAGCCATGGCAGGTCGCATCTTCCATCTTCTTGCAATCCAAGGTCTTGTGCCCCTTGGTTTTGCAAATTCCACATAATTTAGCACGTGGGTCGATTGTGCATTTTCCAGAATGTTGTTTCCTGCAGTTGTTGCATTCGGGTTTTGCCTCCTTTGGCTTGGACTGGTTATAGCTTGAACCGGTCTTACCCTTCTTGTAACCTCTATTTGGGGTATCATCGCACTTTCGCTTAAGATCCTCCAACACACGGTCCGCAGCGTTGCTTACGGCTATTTCGATCATAGCCTGTAACCCGGTGCTTATTAATTTCAGTCTTGCATCATCTTCCTGATTAACTGGATGATTGCGAGCTTCAGAGGGGTCAGCCATGGTGAAGCTTTGAGGGCTACAAACCAAGTAGCAATAATGGGTTTAAGTATATGACGAATTGTCCAATTTTGATAAATTAATAACCATGATTCCCATTGATCGCTTTTGCTAAAAAGGGGTTTGGAAAAATTTCCTAATATAAAGATGACAAGTGTGATTTTATCGCATCACTGTTGCCAGGAGTGTTAACATATTTACAATGTTACAAGGATTTGAATCCTTTGAATAGGTCCTACCATCTTGGCCTTGTCTGGAATGACATATAGGCTAGGTCGTACCTTTAGGATTCTTTTTAATAATTAACGCAGAACAATCCTAATTGAACTGTTAACAAGGATCTGAATCTAATTATGGAACTACCATCTTGGCCCTGTCTTAATGTGACATATGGCTAGGTCTTGTCCTTTTTAAATTTTGCCATTTTATTATAATGGTAGATCTTATAATATAGGAACGATAATTTAAACATAATCGTTCCTTTAAAAATTTAACAAGCATATGGTTGCCCTAAACGGGACTTCTAATAGCAATTGACCTGAAGAATACTTTCCATATTCTATGCATAGGCAAGTCAGAAAAATAACAAAGGAATCAAATAAGGACAAAATAAAACGAATTTTAGAATTTGTCCTATGTTCTTGTCTAGACTCAAGAATGTGCAATTGTGTAACTGAGATTAAACACAAAAGACTAGTGTTTAATTCACTCAGTGTTGGCTCTGATACCAACCTGTCACACCCCAAATTTCCACGTGTTACCGGTGGGCCCGGTAGAGGAGTAACGTGACGTGGTTGGCAACATCATAGTCAAACAACACAATATATATAAATGCACAGCGGAAGCAAAAGGATAAATATATTACAATCCGTAATAGTGTAACATCAAAGTATTACAACGGAAGTAAAGGATCCACAGGCGGATTGCAAATAAAATAACATGGTTCAACAGACTTTAGGCATCTAAGCTTGCGAGACTCTTTATTGATGCTAGGAGTAGCCAGCCAATTCCAATTAGTACCTGCACTTAGCCTTTTTGGAAAATACGTCAGTTTACACTGGTAAATACAATCAACTGACTCATTTTGAAAAGGGTTTAAGAAAATGATTGTTTTGAATGCACATGGCACAAATAATATTTTATAACTTGGGATAATTATTTAAATATATAATACTTGTATGGATTTACATGTTCCTTATGCGTTCAGTAGCCCGGATCGAGCCGGGTTAAAGATTAATCGACACACCACTATAATTATGAGACACCAACGGCGTACACCTACGCCGGGTGCTGAGGTCGTGGCCATTCGTAGAATGATGCCAGGGATATCCGGGACAACGGTCATTAACCCCCCAAAGGCTTTAAGTAAACAAAACAATGTTAAACGAGACGTCTCAATACTTTCATTATCATACATTCAATCAAAGATTCAACGTCCCGACCAAGCGGTATTTTATATACCGTACCCCAAGCCCGTATAGGGAAAATAAGTTAAAAGTATTTACCTGAGCTTAAATATAAATTCAATCCCAGCCGTATCAAATCAGCAAGTACAGATAGCTTTTACTGATCTCCTAAATCTGGAACGAAGGTTTTTAATAACCTATTAGAATCCTAACGGGTCTTTAATTAAGCCTACGCTTAGACCGATTAGTTTTAAAGATACGGTTCGTACGCACGATTAAGCGAAGACCGAATAGAATGTGATTCTGACCCGACAAGTTTGAAGACTTGTTTAATATGGGTTCATTATTCACATTCTAGATTTTGAGATAAAACCGATAAGGCTTGACCCGTTTCGGTTAACTTATATAAACTAGTTATATAAACCGATCCGAACGCGAATAACGCGTAACGGGTAACCGAATAGGTTGCGAACAGGTTTCCTAAGTTAATATGCCTTAAATATGTTGTGATATCAGTAGGATACCTTCCATTATGCCCAAAACGAGTTTAATCTCAAATTAAGCCCCGTAGGGGTATTTTGGTCATTTACCTAAGGCATACATACTACCTGTCATACAACTACTCGAACGATGTGACCATAAGGTCACTTAATGTATTTGGTCGGATCCTAAAGATCGACCAAATGGGTCGGGTTCGAAGGTATAAGCGATTGTTTAGATCGCTTACCTTCACGACCCTATTTAAGCACTAAACTAAAAGTGACGAGCTAAGCATGTTAAAACATGCTTAACCAAGCAAGTTTGGTATCAAAACAAACGGTTTTGATACCTAAGGGTAGTTTGGTTACAAAATACGCAAGAATACGTATTCTGCCCGAAACTACGGCTCGTCACTGAGCCTAGATAACGTGGTAATCAGTAGGTATAGTCACTAGGGACTATGACCATCGTGATTACGCTCACGTTATGAAGTTCAAACGAACTTCTTATTGACCATAACCTGGTCAATGCCGAAAGTCAAACATAGTTGACTTTCGGACTTGAAAAGCGATAAAAGAACGAAGGAACACTTACGAAGGGTCCCCGAATGCTAATCTAGATCGAAGAGCTCAGGTATGAAGCGAAGGCCTCAACTTAGAGTATTTGGATCAGATTTGGTGGGTTTTGAATGGAAGGGGGGTTGGGTATTTATAGTAAAAGGACAACCGTTAAGATCGTTTATCGAATAACGTGCCTTGATCTCACCCGCACAAGTGTCGGAATGTTATGGTAGGTTAATTGGCCACTCACCATAAGAGTTAGACACATGGCAAGGGATTAAGGAGTGGTTTGCAGCTGTTAACAGCTGGTTTAGAACATTCTGTTGTGCTGGGGACTGCTTTACGGACCTCAAAGCTGGCAATGTTGAGGTCCGTAAGGTAACAACTTTGGCAGAATGTCAGTTTTGGTCCCTGCAATGTAATAAGGCCATTTTTGACACGTTTAAGGCCCGTTAACCCCATTTCAAAGCTCTAAAATGAAGTTAAAGTATAGGGAACTTAAAATGTGCTCAAAAATATCTCGGATGTCGGTTCGTTTGGCCGTACGAACGCGATGTTCGGTTAATTACGACGGAATGCGCACAAGCGCGAAAAACGATCCAAATGACGCAACGAATGGATTTTTGGCAAGCCAAACACTAAAGCATAATATAGTCATGCTTACATGAATTTTTGGATGTCCGGATGTATTCAGAACGTATGTTATGCGCGAAAATGCAAACTTATGCACTTTTTGACGCTTTTAGTCCCTGATCCTTCTACACTTGATCTTAACATGATTTCTTGCACTTTGAGCCCTCTAACTTGACTTTTAAGGACCTTAAGACATAACCAAACTTTGTTAAGTCCTTGGGTAACTTTATGGTTACCCGAAAAGTCATAAATTTCAACGTTTACGCTTTAACCCCTCGCACACGAATTTGATCACAACTTTCTCATACGATAACGAAACTTTATGAAATTTATATCGTGCATTCTAGTGAGCATAATTTACATTTACAAAGCTTCGGGTTTGTCAAAAGGTCACTCAGAGGTATATCTTTAACATGTTGACATATTTAACCCCTGTAGTTTGTAATCTCTCACTTTTAGCTTCGTATGATCCATGATTCATTCGTTTGAAGGTATGAACATTGTGCAGGGTAAATGTTCATTATATTTATTGACAGTTGACACTTAGAATCCGTATAAACACATACTTTCCATGTTTGTCAACTCTAGTCCTTTTATAACATTCATTCACACGTTCAAACTTTATGACACGTGTCAAGACATTATAGGACGTAAATTTTCGGGGTGTTACATAGGCATATTGTACTCTCATCGGTAGTTCCCAGGTAAGCAAACGTGTGTTTCGTCATGGAGGCATTTTCTGAAGGAAAGATTATAGTGATTTCATAATGGGGTAATGTAGTTTCATAAAATCAATAAGGATCAAAGAAAAACACGTAACAAGATGGATATCATTTATTCCACGAATAAATGACATCAATGACAAGTAGTTGGGTTCTTATAACTTGATGAAGTCATGCTTTAGCCTATAAGTGGATACTCATCCCAAGAATCCCCAGGTAAGCACAACTGGTCTCGCGTCTGATGAGATTTATACGGAGTGCTTGCCTAGACAGAAAACTCAGAATACAGGCATCCACCCTTCCAGATTGCACGAGTTCGTTATTAGAGCCCAAGACTTTGATGAGAATTTAAAAATTAGAAGAGGTTTTGAAAATAATCACCTAAGGATAGGTGATAAGCATTTGTAAAATCTAAAGATAAGATTTGTGGTGACGAGGCATTGGTTACAAAAGATAAGAATAGAGATGAAGACAAGGCAAAGATAATGGAAGAGTTACTAATGGAAAGTGTCCTAGGTAAGTTATAGTCTAGGTCAAGAGTAATTTCTAATAACCTAAATCCCTATAACCATGGCTCTGTTGCTTGACAACCAATCCATCCCTACTACCACATCGAAGCTTGACTGGCAGTAGGTCTAATGTAAGCTCGTTTTCTCCCTGCTTTATCACGCCTCCTCTGATGACTTCATTCGTTTCCACTAGCTTCCCATTAGCCAGTTCAATTGAGTACGGAATGTCTAACTTACTAGCAGTTAACCTAAGTATTTTCTTAAATTCTAGTGATACAAAACTATAGTCGACACCAGTGTCATAGCATAGTATAGTAAGTAGGTAATATGCGTATGTAATAACACAATAACTCATAACATCCCATGTCATAGCATAAAATAATCCAACAATGCATGTAAGTCACAATCAATGTAAGTAAGTAATCATCCTAGTCTTCCCAAGATTATCCCACCCAGTCTCTAAGACTAACTCCCTAGTTTCTCAAACTAGCTCCCTGGCCTCTAAGACCAAACCTCCCAGTCTCTAAGACTAAACATCCCCAATCTCTAAGATTGAATCCCTCAGTCTCTAAGACTGAACCTCCCCAGCCTCTAAGGCTGTACTCCCTCAGTCTCTAAGACTGAAATATAAATTTTTTTTTTTTTGGAAATGTGTATTTGTGCCTTTTGTTTGTAAAAATGTTTGTGCCCTGGATCTGGACGTTTAGTGTATGCAATGTAAAAATGTTTGAAAACATTTTCGTGAGAGCCCTAGTGATCATAGTCTAGACTCGAGAATGAATCCTAGTTCGCTATGATCGAGGCTCTGATACCAAGCTGTCACACCCTGGCTTTTGCGGAAGCGTGGGTTTATTTGGTGTGACTTCTTAATACCATAGCAACAATCACAACAATGCTATATGATAAAAATACGAGATGTTCATCCATTAAAAATAGTGAGCTAATACCACAATATCATTGTTTAGAAACATCGACATTTGAAATAAGTTACAAACCACAAATTATTTAAAACATTTTCATAGGACACCAAAAGACTTTAAATAAGACGAGGTTTAGAGATATGTAACCCGTCCAGGAATAGGTTACACTTCTCAAACTTCACAGCTTTGGATGACATCTATTTATCCAACGCAGCTAGACACATGCATACCCTGCCAGATCCTGCTAATTCCCTGAAATACATGTAGTTTGAAAAATCAACAAAAGGTTGAGCGAGTTCATGTGTAAGTCTGTGTGTATAAGCCTTTAAAATATGTCTTGTATGTATAAATGTCCCTTTGTTACGATGTATGTATAATCCTTTGTAAACAGTGTATGAAAGTCCCTGGTATGTAGCAATAAGGAAATAAAGAGATCACCAATGGTTTGCAAGGCCATTGATATGTGTGAAATGCAGTAGGTGCAGTAGGAAGACTCAAACCTAGCAAATTTGTGCGTCGGGCTCAAAGTCACCCCATGGTCCGTACTGTGGACTCAGGAGCTGGGCTCGCTACACCCAAATAGATCTACCGCTCATGACCCTCGGTCCTACAACGAGGATTAATGGCCTTAAGTTCCACCTACCCACTCACATGATCTAAGTAGTAAACCCTCCTTAAGCTAACCATACCATGTATAAAATGTCTGTAATAATTGTAACATGTATTCCACCCCCGAAGTATAAAACTGAAAACTGTTAAGAGAAAAGGGGGACATGAACTCACCTTGATTTTGAGTAAGTCCAAATAAATATGCTAATGTGAGAGTTCTTGGGAATAATATTCCACGTCACTCTAATTGATTGAACATGCAATAATATGGAATATGTATCAACAATAATGTTTAATCGAATGAGCGGAGATCCTAAATCTATAGGATTCGGTAGTGTTTTGTCTAAAAGAAATAATGTGATAATTATATAACTAATTATCAAAAATAATTAATTTAAATCAGAATAATTAAAATCACATTTTTAATTATTTGAACTTGAATATTACTGATTTAAAATAATCATTATGGCCTTTGAATCATTTTAAATAAATAAAATGAATTAAAATGATTATGATAACAATAAATAAGTTTATATAAGTTTAATTATCTAAATAATTAAACATAATAAAAATTCAGATTCTAAATTTATATAAATTCAGAATAATGCATATTTTGTCATAAGAATAATTTTGGATCAAAATCATATAGTTATATAATTTAATTACATTAAATTAAACTATATAAATAAGTATAAATACTGGTTTATTTATATAAACATCAAATTTATATAAAATACGAGCAACAGTATTATTTTTGTAAAGATTATTTCTTGAAATAATTTGTGTAAAAATTTCAGTAATTAACTCATAAAAATCGATTTATTATAATTTTGCAAAGATTAAACTATTTTTAATTTATAAAAAATAGTTTTATAAACATTTTGACTAACAAATTATTTTTAATAAATGAATCAGTAATTAAAGTATTTATGTTAAAGTTTTCGGACTTTAACTAGTTAGTCTCAATTTATTATGAATTAATGAAAAATCTGTTAAATAAAAGAAAACAAACAATAATCACTATTTATCATCTTCCCCAAATTCGGTCAAACCAGAAAGTCAACGCATCCAAAACTCGATCAAAACTGGTTTATAATTTAATTAACTTTGGGGAAACATTGTATAAGCATAAATGAACTAATTGAAACAATAAAAACGAACCGGTATTGGCTGGAACGGCGTATCGACTAAATTCCGGCGAGTTTTGAACTCCGGCGAGAGTTTCCGATCGGGTTTCGTCAAAAACAGTATGTTTAAGTGTTCTAATGGGTGTGGAAGATTTGTAAGAGTTCATGGAGCCTTTTCTACACGAAAAATTTGATCAAACCGACACAAAAATTAGTGGATTAGTCCCACTTTTAATACTTTTTTTTTAAACAAAAATCCCGATTAGTGCTCGTTTAATGCGTTCTTAGTGCGAATTGTTTAAGGAAAAGTATTATAATCATAATGGGTTAGGTCAAGAATGATGAAGGAAGTGGAAAAATTCGGTTTTGGTCGAAATTGGTGGATTTTGGTTGAAATCCGTAACTGTAGTGCTGTGCATATATTTCAGCATTAATTTTAAAATTAATATAAATATAATACTATCCTAATTAAAACACAAGTGAGTTGGTAGACCAGCTGGTTGGGGCTTGTGTTTGTGGGCGGAGGGTCTCGAGTTCGAATCTCACTTGCGACCGGTTCAACCACATTTTTTTGATTAATTTTGAAATATTTACACTTTGGCCCCTCAAGTTTCATTTTATACAAAAACAGTCCCTAAAGTTTCAGAAATTTACAAAATCAGCCCCTGAACTTTCCAAAAATATTCAAAATAGACCCTGAAGTTTCGAAAATATGCAACTTTGGTCCCTGAAGTTTCGGAAAATGTCATAAATGGTCCATGTATTAGTCAGTTAGTTAAACTAACAGGGTTAAGTTTTAAAGAAGGATTTATTATATAGGGATTAACTCAGTTAACATAATTCAGTTAAAATGAGTTTCTAAAAGTCAGTTTTAGTCCCTAGAGTTTAAGTTTGAAAGAATGACCAAATGAACCTTGAACTTTTATTTCAAAACTATATATTTGTTTCTTTATAAAATAAGTTTCCAAAACTTGCAAAAAGAACCCAAAACTTATAGTTTGAAGTAATTGCACTTTAACCCTTGTATTTATATAGTTTCAAAAATAATAATTTAGTCCCTAAAATTTATACTTTCAAATAACAACGGTTTTAGTCCTCGATGTTTTCTAGCAAGTTTCAAAGAATGTCGAATAGGTCCCTCAACCTATTGTTTGTCTATGTGTTAGCATTGTCAGCATGTTTCTGAGTTATCCGTTCACTGTGCTAACTGTGTTTTGTGCATCAATTTTATCACTAAAGCTTGTGTGTAATAAATGGAGTGACTGTATAAAATATGATGCATGTGTATGTACGATATAAAAATCATAGAGCAGTTTAAATTGTCAGTTGTACTCAAGCACAGTCATCAAGTACGTAATTAAAATTAATTACAGTACCTGTAATTTTGAGGGTTGTCACATTCTCCCCCCGTTAAGAAAATTTCGTCCCGAAATTTATTCGAAAGAAATCGTAGAATGAAATTGTAATGATTAAAAATATAAGCAAGTCATTGTTTGGTGCTGATAATTTTGAGGAAATTATCATTGTATAGAAATTATTTTGCATGGCACTATGTTATGCTGGATTTGTAATGTAAACATTATGCAAACAATCGTGTGTACAAATGAGCAAATAACGGATAATCACATAACCACATAATGTTTTTATATGCCACCTTACTTAACAAGGCTTACTATGATTCTCATGCATCGAATCCCGTAATTAAGTGTGCACCCAAAATTACGCGTTTCGTTGCATGGTCCACATAGCACTTCTAGTTAAGTGAGGAAACAAATAAAATTGAGGTATTGTTTAAATCAAACAAGCATCAATATAGCATAACATCAACTTAATCAAAAAGTATTTCACATTAGCAATGATAGCATTGTTTGTTTGACAATCTATTGAACAAATTTACATTTGAAATAAATTATGTAATGGATCAAATTCAGGATTATAAGGTGGTGGAAGTGGTAGAGGCAGTTGCATATGATTAGTTATTTGTATCAGCATGCTTTCCAACCTTTGATTTCTTTCTGCCAACCATCTTATTTGTTGAGACAAATTTTGAACTTGATTGTTTAACCTAGTCACTTCGTCTCCCAATGAATCTGGAGGTAGATTCATTTGAGGCATCGTACTTGGGCCTGCCATATCAGTTGGTGGCAATTGTTCTACTTCGTTCAACAGTGATTGGAAAGAATGTGGCATTAATGGTGCTTGCAAAAAGGGTTCTGAGGCTAACTGATCTTGAGTCATCATGTTTTCATCAAACCAAGTTCCTTGCATCATTGAATTTTCCTCGAAAGGTAACGGTGGGAAGCTTGGTAAGACGTTCGGTATTAAAGGTTGGGGTAAGTTAGTTGTAATAGGTTCTTGTATGTATGGCAGCAGTGGTTGCATACCAAACTGATAAAAAGACGGTTGAGGAAACTGCAAAAATGATTGTTGTAAATTTTGTGGGAAGGTATTCTCTAAGATAACTGGAGCTCCCTCCAACTGTGATGATTGTGTTAGTGTACCAATATGAACAGAGGTTAGCCTCATGGTGTAAGGATTTACAATCCCAGGTGCCTTTGGTGGAGATAATCCCTGGATAATCTGATCACTTAAGACACCTAATGATTGTGCTATTTTTGTAATGTAAGACCCTCCCATGAGACTTCTCAGAGGATTTGAATGTTGACTAGAAAAATATTCAGCAAGTTCGTGGGCAATATTACAGGGAACTTGCTCAAAAATACTATACAAATAGAAAAGTTCGATTGTTTTAACCCTGTGTAGATTATGTTTGCGCCCTGTGATAGTGTGGGCTAAAACACGGTGCATATATTGATAACAAGGGTCTATGAAGCTTGTAGAATTATTGTTGATACACCATTCTTTTAATGAATGGTATTGCCAATAATTTATCATATTCACGGAGGAACCAGATGTTGATGCCTCTGTAAAAATGGGTTGTTTGACTTCTTCATCTGTATATATGCCCAGATGAACTGCGAATTCTGTTAATGACATAGTATGAAGTTGCCCACAAAGTTGAAAATGAATGGATTCATTGGTAAGATTTTCATTAGATTTGTAATAGAAAGTGGACGAGAACTCATACACTAGTTCATCATATGATGGTTCTAGGATGTCGAAGAAACGGCGCCAAGGTGTATTAGGTTGTAGTGATCTTGCCAGCAACCCACTGAAATCAAACATTCCTATTCGTTGCCAATCAATACTGCTAATAGCAAGAACTTCTTTATACTTGAGTTTTTGATACCTCTCTTGATAGTGTAAAGTAGCAAACTGAAGGAAGGGATGAATCTTTGCTGCATTTGAAGATTCAGCATATGCTGTTGGGAGATTTACCATTTGGATATGGGGTTTTGTTGAACTAAGAAAGGTTTGGGTATGTGTTGAGTTATATCAGAAGTTTGTAGTTCTTGTGTAGATTAGCTCGTGTAGTGAGTTTCTTATATAGATAAGGAGATTCCGGATCACACCATGTGATCGGTTAGTGCTTCCATGCTACGTTCTGCAGCTAGTTTGAAAATTTGAATCTGACAGGTATGATCTCGAGAAAATTTTGAAACTTTGAAAGAGAGGGAATCGTATCGTAATAAATTGATAGTAGTACAACGTAGATCGATAAAAACTTGGATTGTTCTGAAACGGAGAAAAGAAAAAAAATCCTTTTGAATTAGGGTAACATGCCTTGAGCCGATAGGCATACTGTACTCTCATCGGTAGTTCCCAGGTAAGCAAACGTGTGTTTCGTCATGGAGGCATTTTCTGAAGGAAAGATTATAGTGATTTCATAATGGGGTAATGTAGTTTCATAAAATCAATAAGGATCAAAGAAAAACACGTAACAAGATGGATATCATTTATTCCACGAATAAATGACATCAATGACAAGTAGTTGGGTTCTTATAACTTGATGAAGTCATGCTTTAGCCTATAAGTGGATACTCATCACAAGAATCCCCAGGTAAGCACAACTGGTCTCGCGTCTGATGAGATTTATACGGAGTGCTTGCCTAGACAGAAAACTCAGAATACAGGCATCCACCCTTCCAGATTGCACGAGTTCGTTATTAGAGCCCAAGACTTTGATGAGAATTTAAAAATTAGAAGAGGTTTTGAAAATAATCACCTAAGGATAGGTGATAAGCATTTGTAAAATCTAAAGATAAGATTTGTGGTGACGAGGCATTGGTTACAAAAGATAAGAATAGAGATGAAGACAAGGCAAAGATAATGGAAGAGTTACTAATGGAAAGTGTCCTAGGTAAGTTATAGTCTAGGTCAAGAGTAATTTCTAATAACCTAAATCCCTATAACCATGGCTCTGTTGCTTGACAACCAATCCATCCCTACTACCACATCGAAGCTTGACTGGCAGTAGGTCTAATGTAAGCTCGTTTTCTCCCTGCTTTATCACGCCTCCTCTGATGACTTCATTCGTTTCCACTAGCTTCCCATTAGCCAGTTCAATTGAGTACGGAATGTCTAACTTACTAGCAGTTAACCTAAGTATTTTCTTAAATTCTAGTGATACAAAACTATAGTCGACACCAGTGTCATAGCATAGTATAGTAAGTAGGTAATATGCGTATGTAATAACACAATAACTCATAACATCCCATGTCATAGCATAAAATAATCCAACAATGCATGTAAGTCACAATCAATGTAAGTAAGTAATCATCCTAGTCTTCCCAAGATTATCCCACCCAGTCTCTAAGACTAACTCCCTAGTTTCTCAAACTAGCTCCCTGGCCTCTAAGACCAAACCTCCCAGTCTCTAAGACTAAACATCCCCAATCTCTAAGATTGAATCCCTCAGTCTCTAAGACTGAACCTCCCCAGCCTCTAAGGCTGTACTCCCTCAGTCTCTAAGACTGAAATATAAATTTTTTTTTTTTTTTTGGAAATGTGTATTTGTGCCTTTTGTTTGTAAAAATGTTTGTGCCCTGGATCTGGACGTTTAGTGTATGCAATGTAAAAATGTTTGAAAACATTTTCGTGAGAGCCCTAGTGATCATAGTCTAGACTCGAGAATGAATCCTAGTTCGCTATGATCGAGGCTCTGATACCAAGCTGTCACACCCTGGCTTTTGCGGAAGCGTGGGTTTATTTGGTGTGACTTCTTAATACCATAGCAACAATCACAACAATGCTATATGATAAAAATACGAGATGTTCATCCATTAAAAATAGTGAGCTAATACCACAATATCATTGTTTAGAAACATCGACATTTGAAATAAGTTACAAACCACAAATTATTTAAAACATTTTCATAGGACACCAAAAGACTTTAAATAAGACGAGGTTTAGAGATATGTAACCCGTCCAGGAATAGGTTACACTTCTCAAACTTCACAGCTTTGGATGACATCTATTTATCCAACGCAGCTAGACACATGCATACCCTGCCAGATCCTGCTAATTCCCTGAAATACATGTAGTTTGAAAAATCAACAAAAGGTTGAGCGAGTTCATGTGTAAGTCTGTGTGTATAAGCCTTTAAAATATGTCTTGTATGTATAAATGTCCCTTTGTTACGATGTATGTATAATCCTTTGTAAACAGTGTATGAAAGTCCCTGGTATGTAGCAATAAGGAAATAAAGAGATCACCAATGGTTTGCAAGGCCATTGATATGTGTGAAATGCAGTAGGTGCAGTAGGAAGACTCAAACCTAGCAAATTTGTGCGTCGGGCTCAAAGTCACCCCATGGTCCGTACTGTGGACTCAGGAGCTGGGCTCGCTACACCCAAATAGATCTACCGCTCATGACCCTCGGTCCTACAACGAGGATTAATGGCCTTAAGTTCCACCTACCCACTCACATGATCTAAGTAGTAAACCCTCCTTAAGCTAACCATACCATGTATAAAATGTCTGTAATAATTGTAACATGTATTCCACCCCCGAAGTATAAAACTGAAAACTGTTAAGAGAAAAGGGGGACATGAACTCACCTTGATTTTGAGTAAGTCCAAATAAATATGCTAATGTGAGAGTTCTTGGGAATAATATTCCACGTCACTCTAATTGATTGAACATGCAATAATATGGAATATGTATCAACAATAATGTTTAATCGAATGAGCGGAGATCCTAAATCTATAGGATTCGGTAGTGTTTTGTCTAAAAGAAATAATGTGATAATTATATAACTAATTATCAAAAATAATTAATTTAAATCAGAATAATTAAAATCACATTTTTAATTATTTGAACTTGAATATTACTGATTTAAAATAATCATTATGGCCTTTGAATCATTTTAAATAAATAAAATGAATTAAAATGATTATGATAACAATAAATAAGTTTATATAAGTTTAATTATCTAAATAATTAAACATAATAAAAATTCAGATTCTAAATTTATATAAATTCAGAATAATGCATATTTTGTCATAAGAATAATTTTGGATCAAAATCATATAGTTATATAATTTAATTACATTAAATTAAACTATATAAATAAGTATAAATACTGGTTTATTTATATAAACATCAAATTTATATAAAATACGAGCAACAGTATTATTTTTGTAAAGATTATTTCTTGAAATAATTTGTGTAAAAATTTCAGTAATTAACTCATAAAAATCGATTTATTATAATTTTGCAAAGATTAAACTATTTTTAATTTATAAAAAATAGTTTTATAAACATTTTGACTAACAAATTATTTTTAATAAATGAATCAGTAATTAAAGTATTTATGTTAAAGTTTTCGGACTTTAACTAGTTAGTCTCAATTTATTATGAATTAATGAAAAATCTGTTAAATAAAAGAAAACAAACAATAATCACTATTTATCATCTTCCCCAAATTCGGTCAAACCAGAAAGTCAACGCATCCAAAACTCGATCAAAACTGGTTTATAATTTAATTAACTTTGGGGAAACATTGTATAAGCATAAATGAACTAATTGAAACAATAAAAACGAACCGGTATTGGCTGGAACGGCGTATCGACTAAATTCCGGCGAGTTTTGAACTCCGGCGAGAGTTTCCGATCGGGTTTCGTCAAAAACAGTATGTTTAAGTGTTCTAATGGGTGTGGAAGATTTGTAAGAGTTCATGGAGCCTTTTCTACACGAAAAATTTGATCAAACCGACACAAAAATTAGTGGATTAGTCCCACTTTTAATACTTTTTTTTTAAACAAAAATCCCGATTAGTGCTCGTTTAATGCGTTCTTAGTGCGAATTGTTTAAGGAAAAGTATTATAATCATAATGGGTTAGGTCAAGAATGATGAAGGAAATGGAAAAATTCGGTTTTGGTCGAAATTGGTGGATTTTGGTCGAAATCCGTAACTGTAGTGCTGTGCATATATTTCAGCATTAATTTTAAAATTAATATAAATATAATACTATCCTAATTAAAACACAAGTGAGTTGGTAGACCAGCTGGTTGGGGCTTGTGTTTGTGGGCGGAGGGTCTCGAGTTCGAATCTCACTTGCGACCGGTTCAACCACATTTTTTTGATTAATTTTGAAATATTTACACTTTGGCCCCTCAAGTTTCATTTTATACAAAAACAGTCCCTAAAGTTTCAGAAATTTACAAAATCAGCCCCTGAACTTTCCAAAAATATTCAAAATAGACCCTGAAGTTTCGAAAATATGCAACTTTGGTCCCTGAAGTTTCGGAAAATGTCATAAATGGTCCATGTATTAGTCAGTTAGTTAAACTAACAGGGTTAAGTTTTAAAGAAGGATTTATTATATAGGGATTAACTCAGTTAACATAATTCAGTTAAAATGAGTTTCTAAAAGTCAGTTTTAGTCCCTAGAGTTTAAGTTTGAAAGAATGACCAAATGAACCTTGAACTTTTATTTCAAAACTATATATTTGTTTCTTTATAAAATAAGTTTCCAAAACTTGCAAAAAGAACCCAAAACTTATAGTTTGAAGTAATTGCACTTTAACCCTTGTATTTATATAGTTTCAAAAATAATAATTTAGTCCCTAAACTTTATACTTTCAAATAACAACGGTTTTAGTCCTCGATGTTTTCTAGCAAGTTTCAAAGAATGTCGAATAGGTCCCTCAACCTATTGTTTGTCTATGTGTTAGCATTGTCAGCATGTTTCTAAGTTATCCGTTCACTGTGCTAACTGTGTTTTGTGCATCAATTTTATCACTAAAGCTTGTGTGTAATAAATGGAGTGACTGTATAAAATATGATGCATGTGTATGTACGATATAAAAATCATAGAGCAGTTTAAATTGTCAGTTGTACTCAAGCACAGTCATCAAGTACGTAATTAAAATTAATTACAGTACCTGTAATTTTGAGGGTTGTCACATCGGGTGTGTGAATCCCAAGTACGAAACTCCGGACAATGTAAAAGTATCATGGTAGTAATGTTCATGCAAGTTTTGGGCTAAAACAAATGAGGTGTGTGATGAAAACAAGAATGGGTAAAATTGTCCGAAGTTGAAAATATAGGCGTAAATGCATAAGTTAGGAATTTCCTTAATCCGGATGAGGGATTCTAAGTTCATATGATAGAATATGAATTTACAAGTATGTAGGAAGAAACGGGAGGTTAAACGGGTAAACGGTTTAAAAGTTACGCGCGTTTTAGTGCGTTCGAACGACGAAACGAATCTGCAGAAAAAGGTGATTTAGGGAGGGCGTCGCCGACGGGTGCCTAGCCCGTCGCCGACGGGTTGGTTTGATGACGAATGTGTGCGACGCCTTATGTTTCTGCCGACGGACAAATGCACTTACGGGCTTTTCCCGAGCCCGTCGCCGACGGGTTAGTAGCCCGTCGGCGACGGCTTCTTCTGCTTGTTTCCTCCGTTTTTCGCGTTATGCCCTCCCGGTTAATCCGTAACACTCCGGAAAGGTTCCTTAACATTGTATGAGTTAATACGTATGCGTTTATGTACGTACGTAGAGGCGTAAGAATATGCACGTGTGAATGGAAGCATGTATATGTATTGCTGCATTAATTTTAAGAACGTAACTAAGTATGTAATTATATATATGCATGTATGTTTATATGTACGTATCGGTGTATGCAGTTAATCAAGTCGTTATGGATGAGTATGAGCCCTAGGCAATTAAGAATGAAGATATACACGTGTGTGAGTACGAACGTATAAATTTATATGTGGGTAAAAGTACGTAAGTATGTGTATGAGTAGGTAGTAAGATATGTAGGTATGTAGATATGTATTTATGTATATGCGAAGATGCGTATGGGTATATGCACGTATGTAGGAACGTAGTAATATATGTGGATGTGTATTTGGTACATACGAAGGTACATGCGAGGGTATGTATGTAGGGGTGTGTGTAGGTAAGCAAGTTTGTTTACGAAGGTATGCACATATGTAGGATTCTACGAAGACATGTGGTATGTATGTATGTATGTATGAATGAATGTATTTAGGTATGCACATACGTAGGTACGTACGCACGTATGTAGGTATGTACGTATAGATTAGCTGATATGTGTGAATAGTAAGTAGATGTATAAGTTGTGTAAAGGTACGTACGCATACACATCAATGAAATCGAGTACTAACGATGATAATAGCGCTTTTGGTGAATGAAGTATAATGCAGGATTATCAAAGAAATCCCACCAAGGATTGCATGATCAGACGGAAATTCGGGATGTAAAGAGTAATGAAAGGAAAAGTAAACGTAAACAAATCTTATATGTTTATGATACGTACTAATGTTATGATTGTATGTGGTGAATGCAGGTTGTACTGATGATGAGCGATTATCACAAGGATTAGAGATCGAAGGCCGAGTCACTAGATAGATTGTACGGGGACGTTGAATGTGCAATGTAGTAATCGTAAGCTATGTTTTTAATTAGTAAGTAAGAGGATGACGGATTTATGAATAAGAATTATGTTTTATTAAAGGTTTAAATAAGTTGAGGTATTTATAATGCATAAAATTTTATGGTTAGTGTTTCCGCTGCGACTTTTTGTCAAATACGAATTAGGGTCTAACAAGTTGGTATCAGAGCCCTGGTTTGAGAGAATCAAGTGTAAGAAGGTAAGTGCTTGAACTCAAACCTGTGTGCTCTTGTGATGAGAAACCCGTACAATCCAAGACTCGGTCAAGATCCAAAGGTAAAAGAGAGTGTAAGTATGTACTTATGTATATGCATAAAGAAACTGACGGTTTTGTTTATGCAAAGTAAGTATAAGCGTTTGAAGAGGATGATCTGCGAGTGCGGTCAAGTACCGACACCAAGGCATGAAATAAGATAAAGTTGAACCCAGGTACGTAAATTCAATATGTCGGTATATGAAATGGTAAAATGCATTAAGGGAAGAAAAATGCTAAATGAAGGACCATGATGGTATAGTAAACATGTTTTGAAAAAAATGATACACGCGCCGAAACCAAATTCTTCGGACATAAGGTGACAATTACACGAAGACACGAAACTAGTATGTGGATTGTGTACCTGGCCAGTACACGTGAAGCATATGACGTTCGTGGGACCGTGATAATTGATACAGGTATGTCCGTTAGAATTAAGTAGTAGGTGGACGTGAGGGTGAAGAGAAATGTAAGACTCTCAAGAATGAGAGTATGATATGCTATGCTAGAATCCGCGAGACGGATTCGAAATATGAAATGCTATGTTAGAATCCGCGAGACGGATTCGAAACATGATATGCTATGTTAGAATCCGCGAGACGGATTCGAAATATGAAATGCTATGTTAGAATCCGCGAGACGGATTCGAAACATGATATGCTATGTTAGAATCCGCGAGACGGATTCGAAACATGATATGCTATGCTAGAATCCGCGAGACGGATTTGAAACATGAAATGCAATGCTTGAATCCGCGAGACGGATTCAAGGGATGAAAAGCGTATATGCAATGTTTGAATCCGCGAGACGGATTCAAGGAATGAAAGATATGAATGATGCAAATTCCTTGTGGATTTGGTTATGATAAGCGAAAGCTGTAACAAGCTATGCACGTCGACCGGTTCAAGTTGAACAAGTCGAGTGAGGATAAGGTACCATCCGTTTAGAACGAGTGGTCGTGAATGCAATAACGAATGTATGAAGTTCAATCCGTTATACGGATAGAACGGAAGATTTATGTTGAAAGCAATTAACCCGATGTTACCGGGTCGTAAGTGGTATGCTTGAATCTCATTATGAGAGTATATGCTATTACCTAATTAAGTGGATAATCGAGTGCATGAAAGAAATGAAAGTATACAAGCGGATGAAACCAAAAATGTTGGAATGGGCATGGCGTAATATGGAAAGCTTGGTTCTAATAATTGACATAGGAATGAAAACAATGTCATTAAGAAGTGAATTTTTAATGTTTTGAGTAAAATATACGAGTATTAGTTAAACTCTTGTATGATGAATGTGCATGATACGTATACCTATGTAAATTAAGTAAATGCGCGAAATGAGAGGAATAGTAATGTAGAAAGATGTTAACTATGGAGTTAAGCATGTAGACGTGATTATGGAATGAATGAATAAACATGTAGTGATGATCATCACTAAGCAACTATCATGAGGCAAGAAGTTGAGGTCTATAGATATATATTTTAGAAGCATGTTATTTAGGAGGGATGGTAGTAACCGGTAAGTAAAGGATTATGGTCCCGTAGATATGAGCAAGGTTTCGGGGACGAAACCTCTTTTAAGGGGGGTAGACTTGTAACACCCCAAAACCCGAATATTTATATTCGTTAAAATGTTATGATATGATACATCAAGAAATAAATAACTAGGCTATTTAACCTACTTAAATGTATGGTTAAAATTATTAAAAGATTGAATGTGGTAAAATGTTTCGCAAAGCAAGCAAGGGAGCAAACTAGAGGGACCAAAACCGTTAAGTGGGAAACATGAATTTATAAAATAAAAATCAAAACACCCCACACACACATAGTGTGTGTGTGTGTGTGTCGACATCAGGAAGGAGAAAAAGGGGTTCAAACCCTAGTTTCACTATAATCATCAAATTGAAAGGGGAATTCAGCTCGGATCTGATGCATGAACATGAATTCATGATCATCTAGCCCTATAAATCACTTGGTAAGTTGTAATTTATGATTTGGTGATTTTGATATGAAGTGGGTTATGATCAACCCACGAATTAGTATGAGATTAAGCATGTATATGTGTTAGCATCATCTTAGGAATCATGTGCTAGGCATAATTTTGATTAATTGATGTTTAAAGATGGAAAACCACCAAGTTGAGTGATGAAGATGACATGGGTATTTCATCATGTTCAATTCTTGTTCAAACGTTGAGGTGCCATATTGAATATGATGGAATCTCGTTAGATGAATTGAAAGGAATGTGTTGTTTGTTATATTGATGAACTATGTATGAACTTGGAAGATTATGCATGAATTAGTTGTACATTGTGCATTAAATTGTGTACGCACACCAAGTGTTTGATGAAATGCCTCGTATAAGCTAGTATGCGAAATTGTATGCTAAACACCGGATGAACATGTGAAGAGGTTGAGATTATGTCGAATTACTAGCTTTGAATAAAGTTGTCAACTAAAGAATGATGAATATGTTAGTATGTGTTGAATTGACGATACGTATGCATGTATGTAGTTAGTCGATCATGTGCTTAGGTATGTGTGTGTGTGTGTCCTACACCATGATTATGAAATATAAATGGTATATTGTGTATGTGACTGGGTGATCATGTAGTTGTTAGTGTCATACAACATTACGTATGAAATGAATATCATGTCATTGATATGGTTCACTATATCAACATGAATGCGTGTCCATAAGTTGGAAGTTATATGCTAGAAGGTTGACTTTCTGAAAGTCAACCGAGAATTTATAACATGGTTAGGCATTATGACACAAATGTAAGAATTGAAAGCTCATGGAATACGTGTTAGATCAATTATGTGTCATGTGTTATAACAAATTTGGATTTCGAAGATATTGAACTATGTGGTTGACAAGTCATGTCGTATGCGTGTTAGTGAAAGTCAAATAGATAAAAGTTGGAAAATGTGCGTTAATATGAATAAGCACGAATACTAACATAATCATGGTATGACGGCATGAAAGAATAGGAACCACGCTAGCACGGACCAAGCATGGAAGGCTAACGGGTCAAGATGAGGCAAGTAAGAGGTTACGAACACGGATGCACAAGGTAAGTGATCTCCGTAGTCACTTCTTATTTGTTTACGTAAAGATATGTGTTAGTTAATTAAGGTCTGATAATTGAAGACTAGTAAGGGTGGATGGTACGAAATCGATGATTTTCGTTGAGTAGATATAACGAGTCAAAGATGGGGTTTGTCGTTATATCGGAGTGAAGAGTAGTAATGGGTTACGTATGATAACCGGATAACGTGTATGATTGCACATAAGCACGCTAGTTAGTAAACGGGGGTACGGATAAGTAGTCAAAGAACTTAGTTGTGAGTTATGACTAACGGGTAAACAAGTTCATGAATGAAATTTGGTTTAATTAGGTTGGTTTAGTATAATCGGTTAAAACGAATGAAATAACGCTTAACGGGGATCGGGTGTGTGAATCCCAAGTACGAAACTCCGGACAATGTAAAAGTATCATGGTAGTAATGTTCATGCAAGTTTTGGGCTAAAACAAATGAGTTGTGTGATGAAAACAAGAATGGGTAAAATTGTCCGAAGTTGAAAATATAGGCGTAAATGCATAAGTTAGGAATTTCCTTAATCCGGATGAGGGATTCTAAGTTCATATGATAGAATATGAATTTACAAGTATGTAGGAAGAAACGGGAGGTTAAACGGGTAAACGGTTTAAAAGTTACGCGCGTTTTAGTGCGTTCGAACGACGAAACGAATCTGCAGAAAAAGGTGATTTAGGGAGGGCGTCGCCGACGGGTGCCTAGCCCGTCGCCGACGGGTTGGTTTGATGACGAATGTGTGCGACGCCTTATGTTTCTGCCGACGGACAAATGCACTTACGGGCTTTTCCCGAGCCCGTCGCCGACGGGTTAGTAGCCCGTCGCCGACGGCTTCTTCTGCTTGTTTCCTTCGTTTTTCGCGTTATGCCCTCCCGGTTAATCCGTAACGCTCCGGAAAGGTTCCTTAACATTGTATGAGTTAATACGTATGCGTTTATGTACGTACGTAGAGGCGTAAGAATATGCACGTGTGAATGGAAGCATGTATATGTATTGCTGCATTAATTTTAAGAACGTAACTAAGTATGTAATTATATATATGCATGTATGTTTATATGTACGTATCGGTGTATGCAGTTAATCAAGTCGTTATGGATGAGTATGAGCCCTAGGCAATTAAGAATGAAGATATACACGTGTGTGGGTACGAACGTATAAATTTATATGTGGGTAAAAGTACGTAAGTATGTGTATGAGTAGGTAGTAAGATATGTAGGTATGTAGATATGTATTTATGTATATGCGAAGATGCGTATGGGTATATGCACGTATGTAGGAACGTAGTAATATATGTGTATGTGTGGATGTGTATTTGGTACATACGAAGGTACATGCGAGGGTATGTATGTAGGGGTGTGTGTAGGTAAGCAAGTTTGTTTACGAAGGTATGCACATATGTAGGATTCTACGAAGACATGTGGTATGTATGTATGTATGTATGTATGAATGAATGTATTTAGGTATGCACATACGTAGGTACGTACGCACGTATGTAGGTATGTACGTATAGATTAGCTGATATGTGTGAATAGTAAGTAGATGTATAAGTTGTGTAAAGGTACGTACGCATACACATCAATGAAATCGAGTACTAACGATGATAATAGCGCTTTTGGTGAATGAAGTATAATGCAGGATTATCAAAGAAATCCCACCAAGGATTGCATGATCAGACGGAAATTCGGGATGTAAAGAGTAATGAAAGGAAAAGTAAACGTAAACAAATCTTATATGTTTATGATACGTACTAATGTTATGATTGTATGTGGTGAATGCAGGTTGTACTGATGATGAGCGATTATCACAAGGATTAGAGATCGAAGGCCGAGTAACTAGATAGATTGTACGGGGACGTTGAATGTGCAATGTAGTAATCGTAAGCTATGTTTTTAATTAGTAAGTAAGAGGATGACGGATTTATGAATAAGAATTATGTTTTATTAAAGGTTTAAATAAGTTGAGGTATTTATAATGCATAAAATTTTATGGTTAGTGTTTCCGCTGCGGTATATGACAAAAGTCAATATGTCATTTATAACATTAAGATTCAAACGTATAAATGACTTATAGGTGCTTTAAGATGTTAGGTTTACAAGTCATTTATAACTTGCATTATAAATGCCTCAACTTATTTAAACTTTTAACTTTAACATAATTCTTATTCATAAATCCGTCATCCTCTTACTTACTAATTAAAAACATAGCTTACGATTACTACATTGCACATTCAACGTCCCCGTACAATCTATCTTGTGACTCGGCCTCCGATCTCTAATCCTTGTGATAATCGCTCATCATCAGTACAACCTGCATTCACCACATACATTCATAACATTAGCACACATTAAATAAACAAAATTCATTCGCGTACACTTCACACTTTGTCATCTTTTAAGCTTTAAGCATTTCATATGCATATCCCTTTCCTGGTGAGGCTTCAATAATGTACCTGCATTACTGTTCATTCTCAAGGTACACCATTAATAACGTTAACCCTCATCGTCTCTAAATCATGCTTACGTACGTACTTACATACATACCTACATATCTACATACGTACATATCTTTCCTACAACTTTACACGGATAGGAGTTATGTCAACGCGGACACAAGCATGAAAGGCAACGGGCCAAGGATAAACACGGAAGCTATGCTCGAACTCGGACGCACGAGGTAAGTGAATTCCGGACTTACCCTTTAGTTTGGTAATGTACGTTATTCATAATGTTAATTATCGAATATTATGCAAGAAAAATATGACTCGGTGGCATTACGAAGTTGGGTTTTATGGGAAATGAGTCGAAAGTGGTTAAGATAGAGTCCTTATTAAATTCGGGTAAGAAGGAAGCTTACATAATGCTATTATACATGAAAATAAGATAAGAAATTATACATATAGTTATGGATTTGATTGTAAGTATGTGTACGAATAGAAAGGTATGTATGAGGGAATTAGTATATAGCTATATGCACGAATGAATGAGACTTGTCTATGGGTATAGGTGGACCTACATATATTAAATGGGTCTAATGATGCTAATCTTTTTCTATTGAGAATGGAATGGAAGTGCAGGTTTATGCATAATGGAAGTTGAAGAATTGGTTTTGAAGTTTAACGAGAGTGTTGGAAAGGATGGGCGAATGGATCTATATAAGCGGGACCAACAGATGTGGATGCCTTATTATGTATGCGTTAAAATCAAGTATGAGGTTACCGGTTGCTAATAATGTGTTTGTATGTGGTGACTGCAGGTTGTACAGGTTTAGGGACTTCTCGCCATGAAGTGTAAGCGGTAGAAGATCGAGTCAAGACTTGGATTGTACGTGGGTGTGAATGTGGTTACTTAATTCGATATATGTATGCTAAATTTTAATAAAATTATAGAAAGGGATTAATGTATTTAGGTGAAAGAAAGAATATCATGAAAGAAAATTTTAGGTATGTATTTCCGCTGCGAATCTTAGGTTAAAACGTGTTAGGGCGTTACAAGTTGGTATCAAGTTGTTAAATGACTTTACATTTATATTAATACCAAATGTTACAAGTCATTTATACCAACTTTATCTTATTTCATGCCTTGGTGTCGGTACTTGACCGCACTCGCGGATCATCCTCTTCAAACGCTTATACTTACCTTTGGATCTTGACCGAGTCTTGGATTGTACGGGTTTCTTATCACAAGAGCACACAGGTTTGAGTTCAAGCACTTACCTTCTTACACTTGATTCTCTCAAACCAGGGCTCTGATACCAACTTGTTAGACCCTAAATCGTACATGACAAAAGTCGCAGCGGAAAACACGAACCATAAAATTTCTTTCTTTATAAATACCTCAACTTATTTAAACTTTAACTTTAACATAGCTCTTATTCATAAATCCGTCCTCCTCTTATTTACTAATTAAAAACATAGCTTATGATTGCTACATTTTACATTCAACATCCCCGTACAATCTATCTTGTGACTCGATCCTCGATCTCTAATCCTTGTTATAATCGCCCGTTATCCACACAACCTGCATTCACCACATACATTCGAAACATTAGCACACGTTATATAAACAAGCTCATTCATGTACACTTCCCCTTTCGTTCTTTAACAAACTTTAAGCATTTCATGTGCGTATCCATATCCTGATGAGGCTTCAATAATGTACCTGCATACTTTTCATTCTCAATGTACACCATTATTAACGTTAACCCTCAACGTGTCTAAATCATGCTTACATACGTACATACATTAAACTTGCATACACCTTTACCTACATACATACCTTTCCTTCAGCTTTACATATGTGCACACACTCATACATATCTTTATATATATACATTCATACTCAACTACATAAGTACACACATTTCCTACATTTTCACAGACATGCATACGCTCATACATATCATTATACATACATATCATTATACATACATACATACACATCTACAATCGTACATACCTTTACCACGCCTTTACATACATGCATTACTTGTGCATATCTTTATACATACCTACACGCGTACGTATCTTCATATTCAATCACATGATGCTCATGCTCTTATATAAATACTTGCGTACCTACATAAACCGATATCTACACATATACATTTATACATACATAACTAGTGCTTGTTCCCACACTATAAACTTACATACTTTCACGCATACCTACTTACATAAGTTCTACGTATGTATACGGATACATATAAACATACGTACATACTTATATACTTATGCGCATCCCTATATGCTCATAAGAAACTTTACAAATCATCGGGATACGTTACGGATCATTTGGAAATGCAAAATTAAGCAAAACGGAGAAGTGGGCTAGACAACCCGTCGGCGACGGGGTGGGTACCCGTCGGCGACGGCTTCTTAAAATTGCCCGTCGGCCACATGTCCCGTAACCAGTAAAATAAGCCGTCGGTCAAACTTGTGGTTTTGGGAGCCCGTCGGCGACGGGGTGGGAGCCCGTCGGCGACGCCCTCTCGAAACCTCACTTTTCTGCAGCTTCGATTCGTCGTCCGAACGCACTAAAACGCGCATAACTTTCGAACCGTTTTAGTGCGTTCGGACGACGAATCGAAGCTGCAGAAAAGTGAGGTTTCGAGAGGGCGTCGCCGACGGGCTCCCACCCCGTCGCCGACGGGCTCCCAAAACCACAAGTTTGACCGACGGCTTATTTTACTGGTTACGGGACATGTGGCCGACGGGCAATTTTAAGAAGCCGTCGCCGACGGGTACCCACCCCGTCGCCGACGGGTTGTCTAGCCCACTTCTCCGTTTTGCTTAATTTTGCATTTCCAAATGATCCGTAACGTATCCCGATGATTTGTAAAGTTTCTTATGAGCATATAGGGATGCGCATAAGTACATAAGTATGTACGTATGTTTATATGTATCCGTATACATACGTAGAACTTATGTAAGTAGGTATGCGTGAAAGTATGTAAGTTTATAGTGTGGGAACAAGCACTAGTTATGTATGTATAAATGTATATGTGTAGATATCGGTTTATGTAGGTACGCAAGTATTTATATAAGAGCATGAGCATCATGTGATTGAATATGAAGATACGTACGCGTGTAGGTATGTATAAAGATATGCACAAGTAATGCATGTATGTAAAGGCGTGGTAAAGGTATGTACGATTGTAGATGTGTATGTATGTATGTATAATGATATGTATGTATAATGATATGTATGAGCGTATGCATGTATGTGAAAATGTAGGAAATGTGTGTACTTATGTAGTTGAGTATGAATGTATATATATAAAGATATGTATGAGTGTGTGCACATATGTAAAGCTGAAGGAAAGGTATGTATGTAGGTAAAGGTGTATGCAAGTTTAATGTATGTACGTATGTAAGCATGATTTAGACACGTTGAGGGTTAACGTTAATAATGGTGTACATTGAGAATGAAAAGTATGCAGGTACATTATTGAAGCCTCATCAGGATATGGATACGCACATGAAATGCTTAAAGTTTGTTAAAGAACGAAAGGGGAAGTGTACATGAATGAGCTTGTTTATATAACGTGTGCTAATGTTTCGAATGTATGTGGTGAATGCAGGTTGTGTGGATAACGGGCGATTATAACAAGGATTAGAGATCGAGGATCGAGTCACAAGATAGATTGTACGGGGACGTTGAATGTAAAATGTAGCAATCATAAGCTATGTTTTTAATTAGTAAATAAGAGGAGGACGGATTTATGAATAAGAGCTATGTTAAAGTTAAAGTTTAAATAAGTTGAGGTATTTATAAAGAAAGAAATTTTATGGTTCGTGTTTTCCGCTACGACTTTTGTCATGTACGATTTAGGGTCTAACATATGACATATACCGTTTTTAGACGCGTATGCGCGTTGGTCGCGTTAAATCACGTAGCTGCGTAGTTTGTCGTTTATAACTCGTTTTTCGGTCCGTTTTCGACTATAGATAATAAAATTTAAAAACGAAACTAAATATATCATAATATATTAATATCGAGACGGAATTCGAGTCCGGTGCTTCCGTTTCGTCGTTGATTGTCGATGCGTTACTATTTCCGCGTTTTTCGTTCGCGTTTGCGTTTTATGTCGTTCGAAAGCATGAATATTTCGCAAAACAAAATCTTTAAATATAAATTATATGTACAAAGTTTGTATTCGTCGGCGTTGTCAGTATTTTGTACGGTGTCCGCTCGTTACCGCTTATCGTTATGCAACTTTTCCGCAATTCACCATTCGCGTACTATAAAGTCGAATAGGTGTTCCTAGGCATTACAAAAGCCTAATTGGGTTAACTCGTGCCTTAAACACTATTAATTATCGCCTTAAATGTTCGTTAATCTCATAATTAGAAGCCATTAATTACCGGTTATCACAGTTCATATATTAAACGAACAAACACAAACGAACTTCTTGTCGGACGATTCACGAACTGTTCAATGAAAGTTTGGTTTGTTTGCAACCCATACGCTATGAATATACAAAAGGAATTGACTTGTTTATTTATTTATTATTACGATCAGTTTATTGTTTTGTTTACCACTCAGTTTGATTTTTCTCAATTAATTTGTATACATTAAAGACATCGCCCCCTTTAAGGCTCAGAAAATTCAGGCGAATCCATTATATGGTAAAACAACAACAACAACAACAACAACAACAACAACAACAACAACAACAACAACAACAACAACAACAAACAACAATAATAATAATAACTAGTACCTTGATGTTTTTCATTTACTCATGTGTTTTTTAAGTAGTGAAATGTTATTTTTATATATATTTTATTTAAATGAAATGGTAAATTATATTTTTATATAATTTTTGGTATTAAATTAATTGTTTATAAAGGGGTTTAGTTGAGTTCAAGAAACTATACCTCATTTATTAAATTAGATTACATAAATTTGAAATTATACATTAAATTTGATCAGGCTCGAGCTCGAGCTCGATTAACTTATGAGAGCTCGAGTTCAGCTCGATTCAAGCTTTGTTTTCAAAGCTCGAGCTCGGCTCGGGCTCAGCTCGTTTATGTAACAACCCGCACATTCGTGCGTTGTTTCTACTCGCTACACTCGTTACGCCTAGCACCAGAGATTCAGATCATAATGTACCTATATCGCATATATCGCTATATCGCAGTATTTTCGCATAATTTCGCATAGTTTCTCACTATCACATCACATTGTGCTTGCTGATAACCATGAAGATGTCGAGTGAGGACCAATTCTACCCTCCTTGATAGCCGTGATGTGTTGCAGTGCAACTCATTACTCAAAACGCACATCGCATCACACACATTAACGTTCATGATGACATTGAGAGAGGACCTATTCTACCCTCCTCGATAACCGTGAAGCGTCGCAAGGTAATCACATACTCGAAACAGAACCCGGTTATTGTATCGCAACTTTGAAATATGGATACGTACATACGACCCCTTATGAATAATTATATATATATATATAATAAATAAATATAGGAGAATGTGTAACCAAAACTATCGCAACGCTCAAAACAATGAAGTTCTTCGCACCAAAGATCCAACCGGATTGCCTATCCGAACGGATTGGCTATCCGAACGGATTGCCATCCGAACGGATTGGCTATCCGAACGGATTGCCATCCGAACGGATTGGCTATCCGAACGTACTGCCATCCGAGCCGGAGCACAACATCACCTCCACTTCCCCTTTGCCTATAAATAGACCCTGTCTCTTCACTTGAACAGTGATGTGACAGCTCCTACTCGACCAGCACGCTCTTGGACCCTTTTCTCTCGATTTCTCGCGATTTCGGTAAGATCTCAACCTAAATCTTGTACTTCTATGATCTACACTCAATTCTACACCTTTCTATCTATTAAAACTCAACTTTTAACCGTGAAATCTACTGAGTTGAGGTGTTCAAGGATGATGTCATCAAGAGTTCATATGAACTTCAAAGTGTGACCTCATTTTACTATCAACAACTCAGAATTGAGTGACTTCCACATGTTTTTATAACAATCTCACCTAAAATTTATGTATCTAATCAAAAGTATTGTGTGATTTCGGGTTAAACATGGAAAAACCGTCAAGAACGGCCAGATCTGATGGAACGGGGTGGTTCCCGGCCGTTAGAACGGATCGAAACTGATGGAATTTCATTTGTTTAACACGATGTCACACCATTTCGATAAAACCACCTGTATTCTTTCCAAAAACTATCAAGTACGGTTGATCAGGACGTTGGAACGGACTGCTGCCATCCGACCGGATAGGTGCCATCCGACCGGATAAGATCATCCGACCGGACAGACCATCCGACCGAATAAGGTCATCCAACCGGATAAGGTTATCCGACCGGATAAGTGTCATCCGACCGGATAAGGTTACCCGACTCAGTATCATCCGACCGGACAGACCACTAATGCTGTCCGATCGGACAGACCATTTAGTACAATACTGTTCGACCGGACTGCTGTCCGATCGAACTGACCATTCGTTTTAAGCCATCCGACCGGATTGACATCCGATCGGATTGCCACTAGGCCGTTTACTCAACTCTTTCCGTTTAGCGCACCGCGCATCGCTCACGATACCATTCAATGTTAGGCTAACCCAGACGCACTCTCAATCGATCCAATCAAGTGGTGTAGCTTGCTAAGCACCGACTGTGACTATACTCGAACCCCTTTTTAATCGCATTTTGGGTGTAACATACGGCAATCAATTTAAATCGAATTAATCAATGGTTCAATCTATTTTATCACATGCGAATGACTAAATTACATATTTACACGTGATGCTAGTTACATAAGTGATAGGACTTTTACTCGCGAGGTCCCGCCTTAACTAGTATAGTACTATAGTGCCCGACGTGGTCTAGTTAGGATGTATAGCAATCGCAATCGCAGCTCGTGTGACTTAGCTGGTAGTAATTGTCTGGTGTTTATGTGATAGCATATCTCGTTTATGTAAGAAGTATTCGCAGCACTTTTGAATCGCTTTTAATCTATTTTTCACTACTATCAAAACTTGTATACTCGCCAATACTTTTGTATTGACGTTGTTTTAACGTATGTTGCAGGTTTAGATCGCAGACTACATCAAATCAAGCTAGGAAGTCTAGATACTCACCTAAAATCTAGGTTGTCGGATTTGTATTGTTCGAGAGGACAAGAAATATGTGATAACTTATGTGATTGTATTATTTGTTAGTATGGGATAACGAATGTAATAAATATTATCGCAAAATAGTTGTTATGGATTCTCTTGAGCAATCTGATTCGCCTAGTGTCGCGCCCCGATGATTCCGCCATCGGTTGGGGTGTGACAGATTGGTATCAGAGCCATAACTATAGGGAATTAGGTAAGACATTCGACCTAGTCCGGGTTGAAGTCTTAGAAATGACCTAGTCTATAGTCTAAGTACCAACGGGCTGACTTCGTGTGTCGCAACCCCCGATCCCTTATTCCCGGGAACGGGCGGACGCGATCTCAGTTGTGGTGGTATCAGGTTATTTAATCTCGCAGCGGAATTTTCATCAGGACCGTAGTTAGGAAATGTTTATCAGAGTAAAACCACCATATTTCATATTAATAATCACATGGGTAAAACCCAAGTTTCTTATTACAATACATTTATAGGGATAAACCCTATCTTATTGAATTTAAAACATCGTTTATTAGGTAACTTTTATAGCCACATTATCCCCAAGCCTTTAGTGCTCTCCAGCTGGCTTTTTACTAATTGGCTGTCACATTGGGTTACCTGAAACGCGTTTTAAAAACATTTGTCAGTCGAAAATACTGGTGAGTGAATCCCAGTTTAATCAAGTAACATTTTATCGATTAAAACTGTATCGAGGACGATTACAATGTTTATGTCTACACAATTACTTCATTTGGTACTATCAAACCTGACTTGTGGGTCATATTACACATTGGCTAACTCATTGTCCAATGGTAACGTACTGTCAACCTTGACTTACTACTCACAAGTAGTACAAATTTTGTATACAAAACCCCAACATACCGGCAGTAATTGAAGACTACAAAGACTCAATCACCGCTTAATCACATTGTAAAACAATTAAGGTTTTGTAAATTATTCCAAAAACATTAACAAAAAGAGGATAAACCCACTTTGCTATCTTAGGCTTCTTGTAAGGGTTTCCTGGGTATAATCTAAAATTTATACAAATGTACATTGGTTAGTATCATAACCCTTTGAAATTATTAATGATACCCTCCCCGAGACGGCATTCCAACAACTACGTCGGGCAGAACCACGACAGTTGTTACGGAACCCTAAATCAATCGGGCAGCGTAACTATTATGAAACTGGGGTTATAATACTTACAACGGAGCAGAACCTCGCTAATTAGGGGTATAGTACCCGACTATAATGTCTACTACTTCAGAAATTGAGATTGAGAATGAATTGTGAGCGACGAAAAACGTAAACTGATGGCCTTCTTATATAGGGCTGGATTCTGACTTCCAGGCGGCCCGCGTAAGATAAGGCTAAGCCTTACGCGGCCCGCGTTAACCACCTGGTCAACATATAGCTTGTCCCGGTCATCCTCTAGACCGCCACGATGTCGACACGTGTCAACACCGGATGTCTCCGCGTTGCATGATCTCTCGCGGCCCGCGTTAACTATCTAGAACTCTTACGCGGCCCGCTTGAACTAAAGGATTCAACGATATCAGGTTTAGATCCTGATACCGCCCGCGTAAGTTGTTAAGGTGGGTCTACGCGACCCGCCTTGACTTACTATTTTCATATTTTTATTTATTTTATATATTATAACATGTTTTGGGCTCGGTTTTCACATAAGGGGTGTAATATAAGACATATTGAAATATTTTAAGATATAATAGGGTGTCGGAAATATTATGAGAATGTTGATTTTACCGAGGGTTGTTACATTCTCCCCACCTTGTTTTAGAGCTCGTCCTCGAGATCTACTAAAATAAATGCGGATATTTCTTTTTCATTTCTGACTCAAGCTCCCATGTGTACTCAGGTCCTCTTTTGGAGTCCCACTTCACTTTGACTAGAACTAGTCTCTTGTGTTTGAGATTCTTGACTTTCCTGTCTTCAATTTGTAGAGGTTTTTCTACAAACTTGAGTTGTTCATTTACCTCTATATCCTTAAGAGGTACTATCAGTGATTCATCAGCTAAACACTTTTTGAGATTAGATACATGAAACACATCATGTATTCCTGCCATTTCCTCTGGCAGTTGTAGCTGATAGGCTACAGGTCCTATTTTTCTAATAATCTTAAAAGGTCCAACATACCTGGGACTTAGCTGTCCCCGTTTGATGAATCTTACCACTCCTTTCCAAGGAGAGACTTTCAATAATACTTTATCTCCTACTTGAAATTCCAATGGTTTTTGCCTGTTATTAGCATAACTTTTATGTCTATCACGTGCTGCTTTCAGTCGTTCCTTGACTTGAATAATTTTTTCGGTTGTTTCTTGTACTATCTCAGGTCCAGATAGTTGCTTTTCCCCAATTTCTGCCCAACAGACTGGGGTTCGACACTTTCGTCCATAAAGTGCTTCGAATGGTGCAGCATTGATACTTGTGTGATAACTATTATTATAAGAAAATTCTATTAAAGGTAAGTAATCGTCCCAATTACCTCCGAAATCAATTACACAAGCTCTAAGCATATCTTCCATCGTCTGAATTGTCCTTTCGCTTTGTCCATCCGTTTGAGGATGATAAGTTGTGCTTAATTTTAACTTGCTTCCCATTGCCTTTTGGAAACTTGACAAAAAATGAGAGGTAAATCGACTATCCCTATCAGAAACAATTGATAAAGGAATGCCATGTAAAGAAACAATTTCATTTACATACAATTTAGATAATTGTTCCATACTAATTGTTTCTTTCATTGGTAAGAAATGAGCTGACTTGGTTAGTCTATCTACAATCACCCAGATTGTATCATTTCCTTTCCTAGTTTTGGGTAATTTAGTAACAAAATCCATTGTTATTAATTTCCATTTCCAAACTGGCATTTCTAATTGTTGTAACAAACCTGAGGGTTTCTGGTGTTCAACTTTAACTTGTGAGCAAGTTAAACATTTAGAAACATAGGCTGCTATATCCTTTTTCATTCCTATCCACCAGAAATTTTTCCTTAAATCCTTTAATTATCCATGCTCAAAGACAACAAATTAAAGAATCAAGTTAACTAATTTTGTGCTTATGTGTTTTCTTACATGTTTGTGGTTGTATGTGATCCATCCAAATCCTCGTAAAATCTTTCATATCTCATACGAGAGATTCATAATAGGATATCCAAAGTAACTATCTTAAATCCTAAATGGACTTCTACGTTGTAGTCAAGTCCCTTGAATTTTAAAGTACTATTCTATAATTAGATCCCTTAAGTGGTCTATTTAAGGAGATCGTACGACGGTTTAGTTAATAAGATCATATGTTGATCTAGTTAAAAAGATCGTTCGTTGATCAAATTAAAAGGACCCTTTGGTGGTCTAGTCGAGTCATTTCATGTTTATTCAATTGATTTTTCCTCTACGCATTCTGAAATGAACTGTGCGGACTGTGCAAAGAATTAAGTAATTATGGAGGCCTACATAATTATGGAATGCAATGCACAGAAACCACAGGAAATTTTGTCATGTGTTAAGACCCATAGTGACAAGAATAATGATACGGGAGAAGTCTTGGACCTTGACCGATGTCATTTTATCTTACACTCCCCAATTCTGATTTCAAGCACACACAAGTTTCCTATGATAAGTCTTCATAAGAAACGTTTTTTTATCCATAGTTCAAAAATTCCATGTTTTACTGCTACAAGGAATTCACTTTGAGGGTTAACAAATTCGCTAAGAATCCTAACATGGCCCAGAGTTTTACTTAAGGGTTCAATGGATCTACTTGAAGGCGAAACCGTCACAGCTGTCTTCACAAGTTTCCTCTAGAATTAAATTTCGGGACGAAATTTCCTAAAGTAGGGGAGACTGTAACACCTGTGTCACTTCAACCGTCAAACAAATGCCAAACCAATGAAATATTGTATTTCATACTTGGGATTTGTAAAATTATGTGTATCTTTTACACATATCAAATCTTGTTTGATTTTAAACTTTAAATCGCTTTCTGGAGGGTTATACGCGCTCTGAAGCGTAAATATAACCAGTTTAATCCAACGAACACTCCGGAATAGTGAAATAGGCTTAACATACCTTAAATATCCTTTACATAACTTAGAAATAAGTTTTAAAGGCTTTGGTATGGCAAAAACAAGTTAATTCGCTTACATGGACTAAACTTGACAAACTGCGAAAGTATGCCAATTTGAACTGTAACAGACATTCCGGAACATGACCATAAGTTAAACATACCTTAAATATCCTTTACATAGCTTAGAAATAGGCTTTGAGGGGTTCGGTATGCTAAAATAAACTTTTGGGTCATTCAGGGACTAAAAGTGTCAAAAAGTGCACAAGTTTGCATTTTCGCGCATAACTTACGTTCTGAATATATTCGGACATCCAAAAATTTATGTAAGCATGACTATATTATGCTTTAGTGTTTGGCTTGCCAAAAATCCATTCGTCGCGTCATTTGGATCGTTTTTCGCGCTTATGCGCATTCCGTCGTAATTAAGCGAACATCGCGTTCGTACGACCAAGCGAACTGACATCAGACATATTTTTGAGCATGTTTCATGTCCACAATGTTTAGGCATCATTTTAGGGCCTTAAAGTTGGCTTTACGGGCCTTAGAAGTGTCGGAAATGGCCTTAAACACGTGCAGGGACCAAAACTGTCAATTCTGCAAGAAGTTTGGTGATCAGACAGCCAGGCGGCCCGCCTCAGTTTCTTAACATTCTTAGGCGGCCCGCGTCAGACTCCCAGAACAGATCAGAACGAACAGTCAGCGTGTACCAGCTGTTTTAACCACAACCACACACTTGCAACTTGCATATTCAGCTGATAAACATCATTTTTAGGCACCACAACTTTCCGACACTTGTACGGTTTCGATTCAGGCACGATATTCGACAAACGATCTTAACGGTGGACCGAATACTATAAATACCCCACCCCCATTGCTTAAAAATCACTAGAATTCTGATTTGAGGAGCTCTAAGTTGAAACCATTGTTTCATACCTGAGATTCTTGAATCGGGATTAGCATTCGGGGACCCTGGGTAAGTATTCTTTCGTTCTTTTCCTTATTTTACTGCTTTTCGAGTCCGAAAGTCAAACTTTGTTTGACTTTCAGCGTTGACCAGCTTATGGTCAATGCGAAGTTCGTTTGAACTTCGCAACGTGATTGTAATCACGATGGTTATAGTCCCTTGGGACTATGCCTACTGATTACCACGTTGTCTAGGGTCGTAGGGTAAGCGATCTAATAAATCGCTTATACCTCGAACCCGACCCATTTGGTCGATCATTAGGATCCGACCAAATACTTTAGGTGACCTTAGTAGGTAGGGAATAACCTTCCGAGGTTATACCCTATGGTCACATCGTTTAAGTAGTTGTATGATAGGTAGTTTATATGCCTTAGGTAAATTACCAGAATACCCTTTTCATGTATAATTGGTAATTAAGCATATGTAACCTAAACTTTTGTCACATAACTGATTATGTAACATGTTTAGGCATATAACACTTGTCATAGGACTAGTTAGACGGTCCGAACGCGTTTCACGCGCACGACGCGTTAAAGTAGCATAAGCTACCTAAACGGGTCGTAATGGGTCGTAAACACTTAGGTTAAGTTTCATTTAGTATGTAGGATTTGTTAAACCAAATGACACGAGTCTCAACACTCGTTTGGTTTACAAACCCTAATGCTACCCGATCTTCCGATTTAGGTCCGGTTTATTAATGTAGTTACCTATAGTAGGTGCCGTTTGATATCCGTGATCTCTAGCATTGTTTGGTTGTCACTCAAGGACTACTGAGCATTCTCAGGCGAGTACATTATTCCCCTCTTTTACTGTTTTCAAACTATTTTGGGGTGAAGCATGTGTACCTATCTGTTACTTTCATGTTTTCCAAAAGTATAATTGATTATACATGTTATTACTTATCATATGACAAACTGAATGATTAATTATAGTTTAAACATTGATTTCTCAAAGAACATAAAATAAATTGTTGAATTGTACTTATTTTATGTTCACCAGACCGATTGTTAGTATGATATAGCGCTATAGGATTTGACACCCCATTCCTGTTGTCATGGAATGTCTGAAACCAATTTGTTGCTCCATCCAAATAGGGATTGCCTTTGTGGTATTTCTATAGTCTCAAAGGTGTATTTTGATGCACCAGGTCTGAATGAATTCTTAAATCACACTATTAAAGTATAGTTTGATATGCTCTCATGTGTGGTATTGTACAAACCAACATATATTTATCACATCCAAAGCATATTTTGATATGTTATTTACAAAACCAAAACATAGTTTAATATGTTATTTATCACATCCAAAGCATATTTTGATATGTTACTTATGAAACCAAAACATAGTTTAATATGTTACTTACAAATCCAAAGTATACTTTTGATATGCTACTATAAGGTTATTCGTTTAACTTTACATTACTTACAATACATAAACATTTCTACAATTGTTAAACATTACTTTGGTGGTTTGGTTTGATTAAGTGATTAAGTAACGATGCATGTGTAATATGATACAAACATGGTGGATACGCCGCTGGTACTTCCTATATATAAGTGTTTGTATGGTATTACATATCGTAGCGTTAATTGAATCATTTCAGTTTGAGACATAGAACATTTTATACAAGTAACATACTTTTCACAAGACATTGATTTACAAACAACTTATCTTATACAAACTCATTTTATATGGTTATTCCTTTAACCATACATTATTCACTTATCTATACATATCATCTTATCTTATCGTTTTTCAAATGATTTACAAGACAAAGCAAATTACAAGGTTCATGACTAAACATTTTCTCAAACACAAGTCATGAATTCTGTTTTCACAAAAGCTATGTATCTCACAGGCATTTTTATGCTGACGTACCTATTTTCACATGTGTTTTCAGGAGATGAAGCATAGGACTTATCAAGACATACTTAGGCGGACCTGTGCCTTAGTGACATTAAAAGATGCAAGACTAGTTAATTGTGTTGTACTTCTTTGTTTATTTAGACATTGTAACACTTTCAATCAATAAAACAAAACTTCAATTGCCATGGATTTGAGACAATTAATTCTGTTACAACACTCCCCGATGTTTCCGCCACGTTTTGTATGTTCTACGTGGTCGGGGTGTGACAGAAAAGATGGTATCAGAGCCAATGGTTATAGGGAATTAGGTTATTAGTAATACTTTGACCTAGTCTATAACCTTCTTAGGACCCTAACGCGAGTTTACTTGCGTTTAGTCATAAAACAATACCGTCACCTATCCTTAGGTGACGACCACAACAAGAACATAAATTTCAAAACCGCTTTGAAAACTAATCATCTGTTCTAGGATGATTGATTACTAGGTTTTGAACCCTCTATTGTAAGGTTTTGAACCCTCTGTTATATGGTTTTGAACCCCTTTGAGTTTTCAAAATCTCGTCAAGGTTTCGGGTTCTAAATAATGTGAACACGTGCAAACTAGAAGGGTGAATGCCTGTATTCTGGGTTTTCTGTCTAGGCAAGCACTTCGTATACATCTCATCAGACGCGAGACCAGTTGTGCTTACCTGGGAATTCTTGGGATGAGTGTTCACTTATAGGCGAGCATGTCTTCGCGATACATTATTTTTGATCCATTTACTTTGATTAGTCACCAGGGTCGTTCGTTGCTTTGTAGTAACAAACAAATGACCACTATCCTTGCTTTCATCAGATTTGTTTCATCTCATTCTTTTCGTCAAAATCTCTCACTCGTTTCCTTTCATGTTTCCTCTTTTAGAATGCCTCCTCGACGCGACAATCAGATGGAAAATGCCGAACTGGCGGAAATCATCGCGCAGCAAATGGCTGTTGCCTTCCCAAATCTTTATGCTCAAATGATGCAAGCCATCAACAACAACAATGCTCCATGCAATTTTAAGAGTTTCAACTCGGCAAAACCGCTCAAGTTTAGTGGTTCTGAGGGAGCAACTGGGCTTCTTCAGTGGTTCGAGAGCATTGAGAATACCTTCCGTCATGTTCTGTGTCCTGAAAATCGTAAGGTTGAGTTTTCTTCAAGTGTGTTTCAGAAGAGGGCTCTCACATGGTGGAACGGAGTGATGAGAGACCGCGGTGCTGAGGTTGCATTAGCACAGACTTGGGCTGAGCTTAGGGCTCTTATGATGAAGGAGTTTTGCCCTCGTCATGAACTGCGAGCTTTGGAGAGGGAGTTTGATGATTTGAAGCAAGACAGTGGTGAACATCGAGCCTATACTGACCGTTTTGAAGAATTGAGCCTGTTGTGTCCTGCTATGGTTACTCCTGTGGATAAAGCGATCGAGAAATATACGGATGGTCTTCCTGACCTAGTTCAGGATATTGTTACTGGCAGTAACCCTACTACTGTCAGACAAGCCATTGAACTGTCTGCCACCCTAACTGAATCCCACATCAGGAAACGTAAGCTGCTTCGAAAAGGCAAGACCATCTGACAAGACTGCTCAAGTGGAACCAAAGGAAGAACATGCTGAGGTATCCAAGAAGAAGAAGCGCAAAGCCTCTCAGAACTGCGCTGTAACTGCTCCAGACAAACAGGTTGCACGAAACCAACCAGCACAACCTCGCAAAAGGCAAAACTATGTTGGTACTGCACCTTTGTGCAACCGTCATCATCTAGAGCAAGAGCAGTGTCACAAATGTACCCACTGTGGACGGTTGGGACATTTGATCAATGTTTGTCGCTATGCAAATCAAGCTGCTGCAAACCCTGCTGCTGTTCAAGCACGGTTCCCTCCGGGGTCATGTTATAACTGCGGTGACCTTACCCACTACAGGAACAATTGCCCAAGGCTTGTTAACGCACCTCCGGCGCGAGGATGAGCGTTTAACATCAATGAGGCAAACATGAACAATGATGCGGCAGTGAACAACTAGTGTTTTGTTATTTCCTTGGTTGTTATCTTATGATGTTTAAAGACAAGTCAGTTGCTATATAAATAAAAATTCGTCGTTTTTATTTTTGCAAAACTGATACGATTGTGTGAATGTTGGATACAACTTTATGATGTCAACCCAAAGACAAACTACTCGTATGGTTCTGTCATTTTATGATCACTTGTGATCTCCCCAAGAACCTTAAACACTTGTTTCTTTTAAGAAACAAAGCCAAACTTTTATTGAGAATCCTTCAATCTTTATAGATGGATCCTTGAAAATGATTAAAGTACCGAATGAAATTCATGGATTGGATTTCTAGTATGCTTTAATTATCCATGCTCAAAGACAACAAATTAAAGAATCAAGTTAACTAATTTTGTGCTTATGTGTTTTCTTACATGTTTGTGGTTGTATGTGATCCATCCAAATCCTCGTAAAATCTTTCATATCTCATACGAGAGATTCATAATAGGATATCCAAAGTAACTATCTTAAATCCTAAATGGACTTCTACGTTGTAGTCAAGTCCCTTGAATTTTAAAGTACTATTCTATAATTAGATCCCTTAAGTGGTCTATTTAAGGAGATCGTACGACGGTTTAGTTAATAAGATCATATGTTGATCTAGTTAAAAAGATCGTTCGTTGATCAAATTAAAAGGACCCTTTGGTGGTCTGGTCTAGTCGAGTCATTTCATGTTTATTCAATTGATTTTTCCTCTACGCATTCTGAAATGAACTGTGCGGACTGTGCAAAGAATTAAGTAATTATGGAGGCCTACATAATTATGGAATGCAATGCACAGAAACCACAGGAAATTTTGTCATGTGTTAAGACCCATAGTGACAAGAATAATGATACGGGAGAAGTCTTGGACCTTGACCGATGTCATTTTATCTTACACTCCCCAATTCTGATTTCAAGCACACACAAGTTTCCTATGATAAGTCTTCATAAGAAACGTTTTTTTTATCCATAGTTCAAAAATTCCATGTTTTACTGCTACAAGGAATTCACTTTGAGGGTTAACAAATTCGCTAAGAATCCTAACATGGCCCAGAGTTTTACTTAAGGGTTCAATGGATCTACTTGAAGGCGAAACCGTCACAGCTGTCTTCACAAGTTTCCTCTAGAATTAAATTTCGGGACGAAATTTCCTAAAGTAGGGGAGACTGTAACACCTGTGTCACTTCAACCGTCAAACAAATGCCAAACCAATGAAATATTGTATTTCATACTTGGGATTTGTAAAATTATGTGTATCTTTTACACATATCAAATCTTGTTTGATTTTAAACTTTAAATCGCTTTCTGGAGGGTTATACGCGCTCTGAAGCGTAAATATAACCAGTTTAATCCAACGAACACTCCGGAATAGTGAAATAGGCTTAACATACCTTAAATATCCTTTACATAACTTAGAAATAAGTTTTAAAGGCTTTGGTATGGCAAAAACAAGTTAATTCGCTTACATGGACTAAACTTTACAAACTGCGAAAGTATGCCAATTTGAACTGTAACAGACATTCCGGAACATGACCATAAGTTAAACATACCTTAAATATCCTTTACATAGCTTAGAAATAGGCTTTGAGGGGTTCGGTATGCTAAAATAAACTTTTGGGTCATTCAGGGACTAAAAGTGTCAAAAAGTGCACAAGTTTGCATTTTCGCGCATAACTTACGTTCTGAATACATTCGGACATCCAAAAATTTATGTAAGCATGACTATATTATGCTTTAGTGTTTGGCTTGCCAAAAATCCATTCGTCGCGTCATTTGGATCGTTTTTCGCGCTTATGCGCATTCCGTCGTAATTAAGCGAACATCGCGTTCGTACGACCAAGCGAACTGACATCAGACATATTTTTGAGCATGTTTCATGTCCACAATGTTTAGGCATCATTTTAGGGCCTTAAAGTTGGCTTTACGGGCCTTAGAAGTGTCGGAAATGGCCTTAAACACGTGCAGGGACCAAAACTGTCAATTCTGCAAGAAGTTTGGTGATCAGACAGCCAGGCGGCCCGCCTCAGTTTCTTAACATTCTTAGGCGGCCCGCGTCAGACTCCCAGAACAGATCAGAACGAACAGTCAGCGTGTACCAGCTGTTTTAACCACAACCACACACTTGCAACTTGCATATTCAGCTGATAAACATCATTTTTAGGCACCACAACTTTCCGACACTTGTACGGTTTCGATTAAGGCACGATATTCGACAAACGATCTTAACGGTGGACCGAATACTATAAATACCCCACCCCCCATTGCTTAAAAATCACTAGAATTCTGATTTGAGGAGCTCTAAGTTGAAACCATTGTTTCATACCTGAGATTCTTGAATCGGGATTAGCATTCGGGGACCCTGGGTAAGTATTCTTTCGTTCTTTTCCTTATTTTACTGCTTTTCGAGTCCGAAAGTCAAACTTTGTTTGACTTTCAGCGTTGACCAGCTTATGGTCAATGCGAAGTTCGTTTGAACTTCGCAACGTGATTGTAATCACGATGGTTATAGTCCCTTGGGACTATGCCTACTGATTACCACGTTGTCTAGGGTCGTAGGGTAAGCGATCTAATAAATCGCTTATACCTCGAACCCGACCCATTTGGTCGATCATTAGGATCCGACCAAATACTTTAGGTGACCTTAGTAGGTAGGGAATAACCTTCCGAGGTTATACCCTATGGTCACATCGTTTAAGTAGTTGTATGATAGGTAGTTTATATGCCTTAGGTAAATTACCAGAATACCCTTTTCATGTATAATTGGTAATTAAGAATATGTAACCTAAACTTTTGTCACATAACTGATTATGTAACATGTTTAGGCATATAACACTTGTCATAGGACTAGTTAGACGGTCCGAACGCGTTTCACGCGCACGACGCGTTAAAGTAGCATAAGCTACCTAAACGGGTCGTAATGGGTCGTAAACACTTAGGTTAAGTTTCATTTAGTATGTAGGCTTTGTTAAACCAAATGACACGAGTCTCAACACTCGTTTGGTTTACAAACCCTAATGCTACCCGATCTTCCGATTTAGGTCCGGTTTATTAATGTAGTTACCTATAGTAGGTGCCGTTTGATATCCGTGATCTCTAGCATTGTTTGGTTGTCACTCAAGGACTACTGAGCATTCTCAGGCGAGTACATTATTCCCCTCTTTTACTGTTTTCAAACTATTTTGGGGTGAAGCATGTGTACCTATCTGTTACTTTCATGTTTTCCAAAAGTATAATTGATTATACATGTTATTACTTATCATGTGACAAACTGAATGATTAATTATAGTTTAAACATTGATTTCTCAAAGAACATAAAATAAATTGTTGAATTGTACTTATTTTATGTTCACCAGACCGATTGTTAGTATGATATAGCGCTATAGGATTTGACACCCCATTCCTGTTGTCATGGAATGTCTGAAACCAATTTGTTGCTCCATCCAAATAGGGATTGCCTTTGTGGTATTTCTATAGTCTCAAAGGTGTATTTTGATGCACCAGGTCTGAATGAATTCTTAAATCACACTATTAAAGTATAGTTTGATATGCTCTCATGTGTGGTATTGTACAAACCAACATATATTTATCACATCCAAAGCATATTTTGATATGTTATTTACAAAACCAAAACATAGTTTAATATGTTATTTATCACATCCAAAGCATATTTTGATATGTTACTTATGAAACCAAAACATAGTTTAATATGTTACTTACAAATCCAAAGTATACTTTTGATATGCTACTATAAGGTTATTCGTTTAACTTTACATTACTTACAATACATAAACATTTCTACAATTGTTAAACATTACTTTGGTGGTTTGGTTTGATTAAGTGATTAAGTAACGATGCATGTGTAATATGATACAAACATGGTGGATACGCCGCTGGTACTTCCTATATATAAGTGTTTGTATGGTATTACATATCGTAGCGTTAATTGAATCATTTCAGTTTGAGACATAGAACATTTTATACAAGTAACATACTTTTCACAAGACATTGATTTACAAACAACTTATCTTATACAAACTCATTTTATATGGTTATTCCTTTAACCATACATTATTCACTTATCTATACATATCATCTTATCTTATCGTTTTTCAAATGATTTACAAGACAAAGCAAATTACAAGGTTCATGACTAAACATTTTCTCAAACACAAGTCATGAATTCTGTTTTCACAAAAGCTATGTATCTCACAGGCATTTTTATGCTGACGTACCTATTTTCACATGTGTTTTCAGGAGATGAAGCATAGGACTTATCAAGACATACTTAGGCGGACCTGTGCCTTAGTGACATTAAAAGATGCAAGACTAGTTAATTGTGTTGTACTTCTTTGTTTATTTAGACATTGTAACACTTTCAATCAATAAAACAAAACTTCAATTGCCATGGATTTGAGACAATTAATTCTGTTACAACACTCCCCGATGTTTCCGCCACGTTTTGTATGTTCTACGTGGTCGGGGTGTGACAGAAAAGATGGTATCAGAGCCAATGGTTATAGGGAATTAGGTTATTAGTAATACTTTGACCTAGTCTATAACCTTCTTAGGACCCTAACGCGAGTTTACTTGCGTTTAGTCATAAAACAATACCGTCACCTATCCTTAGGTGACGACCACAACAAGAACATAAATTTCAAAACCGCTTTGAAAACTAATCATCTGTTCTAGGATGATTGATTACTAGGTTTTGAACCCTCTATTGTAAGGTTTTGAACCCTCTGTTATATGGTTTTGAACCCCTTTGAGTTTTCAAAATCTCGTCAAGGTTTCGGGTTCTAAATAATGTGAACACGTGCAAACTAGAAGGGTGAATGCCTGTATTCTGGGTTTTCTGTCTAGGCAAGCACTTCGTATACATCTCATCAGACGCGAGACCAGTTGTGCTTACCTGGGAATTCTTGGGATGAGTGTTCACTTATAGGCGAGCATGTCTTCGCGATACATTATTTTTGATCCATTTACTTTGATTAGTCACCAGGGTCGTTCGTTGCTTTGTAGTAACAAACAAATGACCACTATCCTTGCTTTCATCAGATTTGTTTCATCTCATTCTTTTCGTCAAAATCTCTCACTCGTTTCCTTTCATGTTTCCTCTTTTAGAATGCCTCCTCGACGCGACAATCAGATGGAAAATGCCGAACTGGCGGAAATCATCGCGCAGCAAATGGCTGTTGCCTTCCCAAATCTTTATGCTCAAATGATGCAAGCCATCAACAACAACAATGCTCCATGCAATTTTAAGAGTTTCAACTCGGCAAAACCGCTCAAGTTTAGTGGTTCTGAGGGAGCAACTGGGCTTCTTCAGTGGTTCGAGAGCATTGAGAATACCTTCCGTCATGTTCTGTGTCCTGAAAATCGTAAGGTTGAGTTTTCTTCAAGTGTGTTTCAGAAGAGGGCTCTCACATGGTGGAACGGAGTGATGAGAGACCGCGGTGCTGAGGTTGCATTAGCACAGACTTGGGCTGAGCTTAGGGCTCTTATGATGAAGGAGTTTTGCCCTCGTCATGAACTGCGAGCTTTGGAGAGGGAGTTTGATGATTTGAAGCAAGACAGTGGTGAACATCGAGCCTATACTGACCGTTTTGAAGAATTGAGCCTGTTGTGTCCTGCTATGGTTACTCCTGTGGATAAAGCGATCGAGAAATATACGGATGGTCTTCCTGACCTAGTTCAGGATATTGTTACTGGCAGTAACCCTACTACTGTCAGACAAGCCATTGAACTGTCTGCCACCCTAACTGAATCCCACATCAGGAAACGTAAGCTGCTTCGAAAAGGCAAGACCATCTGACAAGACTGCTCAAGTGGAACCAAAGGAAGAACATGCTGAGGTATCCAAGAAGAAGAAGCGCAAAGCCTCTCAGAACTGCGCTGTAACTGCTCCAGACAAACAGGTTGCACGAAACCAACCAGCACAACCTCGCAAAAGGCAAAACTATGTTGGTACTGCACCTTTGTGCAACAAGTGCAACCGTCATCATCTAGAGCAAGAGCAGTGTCACAAATGTACCCACTGTGGACGGTTGGGACATTTGATCAATGTTTGTCGCTATGCAAATCAAGCTGCTGCAAACCCTGCTGCTGTTCAAGCACGGTTCCCTCCGGGGTCATGTTATAACTACGGTGACCTTACCCACTACAGGAACAATTGCCCAAGGCTTGTTAACGCACCTCCGGCGCGAGGATGAGCGTTTAACATCAATGAGGCAAACATGAACAATGATGCGGCAGTGAACAACTAGTGTTTTGTTATTTCCTTGGTTGTTATCTTATGATGTTTAAAGACAAGTCAGTTGCTATATAAATAAAAATTCGTCGTTTTTATTTTTGCAAAACTGATACGATTGTGTGAATGTTGGATACAACTTTATGATGTCAACCCAAAGACAAACTACTCGTATGGTTCTGTCATTTTATGATCACTTGTGATCTCCCCAAGAACCTTAAACACTTGTTTCTTTTAAGAAACAAAGCCAAACTTTTATTGAGAATCCTTCAATCTTTATAGATGGATCCTTGAAAATGATTAAAGTACCGAATGAAATTCATGGATTGGATTTCTAGTATGCTTTAATTATCCATGCTCAAAGACAACAAATTAAAGAATCAAGTTAACTAATTTTGTGCTTATGTGTTTTCTTACATGTTTGTGGTTGTATGTGATCCATCCAAATCCTCGTAAAATCTTTCATATCTCATACGAGAGATTCATAATAGGATATCCAAAGTAACTATCTTAAATCCTAAATGGACTTCTACGTTGTAGTCAAGTCCCTTGAATTTTAAAGTACTATTCTATAATTAGATCCCTTAAGTGGTCTATTTAAGGAGATCGTACGACGGTTTAGTTAATAAGATCATATGTTGATCTAGTTAAAAAGATCGTTCGTTGATCAAATTAAAAGGACCCTTTGGTGGTCTGGTCTAGTCGAGTCATTTCATGTTTATTCAATTGATTTTTCCTCTACGCATTCTGAAATGAACTGTGCGGACTGTGCAAAGAATTAAGTAATTATGGAGGCCTACATAATTATGGAATGCAATGCACAGAAACCACAGGAAATTTTTGTCATGTGTTAAGACCCATAGTGACAAGAATAATGATACGGGAGAAGTCTTGGACCTTGACCGATGTCATTTTATCTTACACTCCCCAATTCTGATTTCAAGCACACACAAGTTTCCTATGATAAGTCTTCATAAGAAACGTTTTTTTTATCCATAGTTCAAAAATTCCATGTTTTACTGCTACAAGGAATTCACTTTGAGGGTTAACAAATTCGCTAAGAATCCTAACATGGCCCAGAGTTTTACTTAAGGGTTCAATGGATCTACTTGAAGGCGAAACCGTCACAGCTGTCTTCACAAGTTTCCTCTAGAATTAAATTTCGGGACGAAATTTCCTAAAGTAGGGGAGACTGTAACACCTGTGTCACTTCAACCGTCAAACAAATGCCAAACCAATGAAATATTGTATTTCATACTTGGGATTTGTAAAATTATGTGTATCTTTTACACATATCAAATCTTGTTTGATTTTAAACTTTAAATCGCTTTCTGGAGGGTTATACGCGCTCTGAAGCGTAAATATAACCAGTTTAATCCAACGAACACTCCAGAATAGTGAAATAGGCTTAACATACCTTAAATATCCTTTACATAACTTAGAAATAAGTTTTAAAGGCTTTGGTATGGCAAAAACAAGTTAATTCGCTTACATGGACTAAACTTGACAAACTGCGAAAGTATGCCAATTTGAACTGTAACAGACATTCCGGAACATGAACATAAGTTAAACATACCTTAAATATCCTTTACATAGCTTAGAAATAGGCTTTGAGGGGTTCGGTATGCTAAAATAAACTTTTGGGTCATTCAGGGACTAAAAGTGTCAAAAAGTGCACAAGTTTGCATTTTCGCGCATAACTTACGTTCTGAATACATTCGGACATCCAAAAATTTATGTAAGCATGACTATATTATGCTTTAGTGTTTGGCTTGCCAAAAATCCATTCGTCGCGTCATTTGGATCGTTTTTCGCGCTTATGCGCATTCCGTCGTAATTAAGCGAACATCGCGTTCGTACGACCAAGCGAACTGACATCAGACATATTTTTGAGCATGTTTCATGTCCACAATGTTTAGGCATCATTTTAGGGCCTTAAAGTTGGCTTTACGGGCCTTAGAAGTGTCGGAAATGGCCTTAAACACGTGCAGGGACCAAAACTGTCAATTCTGCAAGAAGTTTGGTGATCAGACAGCCAGGCGGCCCGCCTCAGTTTCTTAACATTCTTAGGCGGCCCGCGTCAGACTCCCAGAACAGATCAGAACGAACAGTCAGCGTGTACCAGCTGTTTTAACCACAACCACACACTTGCAACTTGCATATTCAGCTGATAAACATCATTTTTAGGCACCACAACTTTCCGACACTTGTACGGTTTCGATTAAGGCACGATATTCGACAAACGATCTTAACGGTGGACCGAATACTATAAATACCCCACCCCCCATTGCTTAAAAATCACTAGAATTCTGATTTGAGGAGCTCTAAGTTGAAACCATTGTTTCATACCTGAGATTCTTGAATCGGGATTAGCATTCGGGGACCCTGGGTAAGTATTCTTTCGTTCTTTTCCTTATTTTACTGCTTTTCGAGTCCGAAAGTCAAACTTTGTTTGACTTTCAGCGTTGACCAGCTTATGGTCAATGCGAAGTTCGTTTGAACTTCGCAACGTGATTGTAATCACGATGGTTATAGTCCCTTGGGACTATGCCTACTGATTACCACGTTGTCTAGGGTCGTAGGGTAAGCGATCTAATAAATCGCTTATACCTCGAACCCGACCCATTTGGTCGATCATTAGGATCCGACCAAATACTTTAGGTGACCTTAGTAGGTAGGGAATAACCTTCCGAGGTTATACCCTATGGTCACATCGTTTAAGTAGTTGTATGATAGGTAGTTTATATGCCTTAGGTAAATTACCAGAATACCCTTTTCATGTATAATTGGTAATTAAGAATATGTAACCTAAACTTTTGTCACATAACTGATTATGTAACATGTTTAGGCATATAACACTTGTCATAGGACTAGTTAGACGGTCCGAACGCGTTTCACGCGCACGACGCGTTAAAGTAGCATAAGCTACCTAAACGGGTCGTAATGGGTCGTAAACACTTAGGTTAAGTTTCATTTAGTATGTAGGCTTTGTTAAACCAAATGACACGAGTCTCAACACTCGTTTGGTTTACAAACCCTAATGCTACCCGATCTTCCGATTTAGGTCCGGTTTATTAATGTAGTTACCTATAGTAGGTGCCGTTTGATATCCGTGATCTCTAGCATTGTTTGGTTGTCACTCAAGGACTACTGAGCATTCTCAGGCGAGTACATTATTCCCCTCTTTTACTGTTTTCAAACTATTTTGGGGTGAAGCATGTGTACCTATCTGTTACTTTCATGTTTTCCAAAAGTATAATTGATTATACATGTTATTACTTATCATGTGACAAACTGAATGATTAATTATAGTTTAAACATTGATTTCTCAAAGAACATAAAATAAATTGTTGAATTGTACTTATTTTATGTTCACCAGACCGATTGTTAGTATGATATAGCGCTATAGGATTTGACACCCCATTCCTGTTGTCATGGAATGTCTGAAACCAATTTGTTGCTCCATCCAAATAGGGATTGCCTTTGTGGTATTTCTATAGTCTCAAAGGTGTATTTTGATGCACCAGGTCTGAATGAATTCTTAAATCACACTATTAAAGTATAGTTTGATATGCTCTCATGTGTGGTATTGTACAAACCAACATATATTTATCACATCCAAAGCATATTTTGATATGTTATTTACAAAACCAAAACATAGTTTAATATGTTATTTATCACATCCAAAGCATATTTTGATATGTTACTTATGAAACCAAAACATAGTTTAATATGTTACTTACAAATCCAAAGTATACTTTTGATATGCTACTATAAGGTTATTCGTTTAACTTTACATTACTTACAATACATAAACATTTCTACAATTGTTAAACATTACTTTGGTGGTTTGGTTTGATTAAGTGATTAAGTAACGATGCATGTGTAATATGATACAAACATGGTGGATACGCCGCTGGTACTTCCTATATATAAGTGTTTGTATGGTATTACATATCGTAGCGTTAATTGAATCATTTCAGTTTGAGACATAGAACATTTTATACAAGTAACATACTTTTCACAAGACATTGATTTACAAACAACTTATCTTATACAAACTCATTTTATATGGTTATTCCTTTAACCATACATTATTCACTTATCTATACATATCATCTTATCTTATCGTTTTTCAAATGATTTACAAGACAAAGCAAATTACAAGGTTCATGACTAAACATTTTCTCAAACATAAGTCATGAATTCTGTTTTCACAAAAGCTATGTATCTCACAGGCATTTTTATGCTGACGTACCTATTTTCACATGTGTTTTCAGGAGATGAAGCATAGGACTTATCAAGACATACTTAGGCGGACCTGTGCCTTAGTGACATTAAAAGATGCAAGACTAGTTAATTGTGTTGTACTTCTTTGTTTATTTAGACATTGTAACACTTTCAATCAATAAAACAAAACTTCAATTGCCATGGATTTGAGACAATTAATTCTGTTACAACACTCCCCGATGTTTCCGCCACGTTTTGTATGTTCTACGTGGTCGGGGTGTGACAGAAAAGATGGTATCAGAGCCAATGGTTATAGGGAATTAGGTTATTAGTAATACTTTGACCTAGTCTATAACCTTCTTAGGACCCTAACGCGAGTTTACTTGCGTTTAGTCATAAAACAATACCGTCACCTATCCTTAGGTGACGACCACAACAAGAACATAAATTTCAAAACCGCTTTGAAAACTAATCATCTGTTCTAGGATGATTGATTACTAGGTTTTGAACCCTCTGTAAGGTTTTGAACCCTCTGTTACTAGGTTTTGAACCCTCTGTTATATGGTTTTGTTACAACAATACCGTACCCAACCCACGCCCCATACCCCATAGTCTAACATCAACAAGAATCAAATTGGAAACAATGGAGAAGGCTCCTAATTTAAACATATTAATCACAATAATCTGCACGGAAAAAATATAATGTAATTAATGATTTAATCTCTTCAGTTTATACACACCCATACAAGTAACACTGGCGAATGTTCTCACAAATAATAAATCTTCAGATTTGGTCTTATTAAAATAAATCATTTTCATTTTAAACGGTGATAACAATTTATACCACGGTATGGAACCTTTTTGAGTTCTTTTACATCCCATGTACGTGGTAAGTGAAACAACATAATCAATTAATCAAATTATTGAATCTAACATACAAACTAAGGGTGGAGGGTATGGTTAATCACTCTAGGGTGATTGAGTGAAATCCTACCCAATAATATTATGCCATGTCAACTCATCATTCCACTCCCCATTTTACACTCAATCAGGGGGTATGGTTAATCACCGGTGTTTGAGTTATATATTTTTTGATTGGTTCCTCTCTCCTCTCTCCTCTCTCTCTCTCTCCTCCATCACCCTTCTCCATCATTCGGTGACTTTACACCGATTTTGCTCACCTCTCTCCAACTCACCGATCAAGTTCATCAAGTGGGTATAGTCACCGATCGGTGACTCCCACTCCCCGCACCACTCACCGAGCATTATACCCCCTACCCTAAGTGGAGTGGAATAACTAGGCCTGTAAATGAACCGAACGAACACGAACATAGGCATATTCGTGTTCGTTCATTTAACTTTAACTGAACACGAACATTTAATGAACATATCTTTTTGTTCGTGTTCGTTTATTAAGAAAAGGAGCATGATCGTGTTCATTTATGTTTGTTTGTTTGTTTAAAACATAAACGAACGGTTCACGAACATAAACAAACTTAAAAAAGCATAATTTAACAAACAATAAACAACACAAATGGACATAATTTACTAAACATAAATGAACATAAAGTAAATTTTTATAAAAATTAGTGATTAATTACAATAAATTTCATTGAAAACCCATTTTCATTAGGCTATGTGGTATGGGGGACATCCCCCCTCCGTCCAGGACCGGCGACGGTCCGCACACCCCCCCCCCCCTTGTCCCCGTCTTCAGCGTCGAGAGCAAGACGTTGGAGCCGGCCCATGTGAAGACAAAAAAGCTCCCCTTTTGTGTAACACCCCAAAAACGGGTTTGGTAAATTAGAACCTGGTTAATATAAAGAAGTGAGTTTTAGTCTCTTATATAATTAAAATGAAACTTGAGGGACCAAAACCGTTAAGTGGGGAAACATGATTTTTATAAAATAAACTTAAAACACCACACACACACAGAGTGTGTGTGTGTGTGTGTCGACATCCAGGAAGAAGAAACAAGGTTCAAACCCTAGTTTCACAAAAATCCTCAAATTGGAAGGGTAAATGAAGTCTAAATCCATAACCGAGTACGGATTAATGATCACCTTCTCAATGGGATCCTAAGGTATGTTTTAAAAGTTAGATTGGTGATCTTTCACGAAGTGGGTTATGATGTAAAATTCGAAATTCGTATGAAATTGATAATGGGTATGTGTTAGAATCATCATATATAACATGGATTATGCATGGATTAGGTTAATTTGATGTTTAATGGTGAAACCCATTTCTAGTAGTAATGTTATGAAGATGATGATGTTGCATGTGTTAAATCAAGTATGGTTTTGATGTATATGAAGTTGAATATTGTGGACTATTGTTAATGACCTTGATTTAGGATGAAAGTTATGTGAGGTTAGTGGGAATTTGATGATCTTGATATGAACTAGTAAGAAGATGCAAAGAATGCTTGTACTTTATGCTTAAGAAGTAGTATGCACACCAAGTGTATGATAAAATGTCTAAGTGAAGTTAAGATGTGAGATTTTAGGAAGTGGCTTGACATATATGAATGACGTATGATAATGATGTAATTAGTGATATACTAACTTAAAGAGTGTGCTTTAGATGGAACTAGTACAAGAATTCGGGTTGGATGTATGTGTTGTCAAGATTAGGCATTAGAGGCTTGTACATTATGCTTGAATGGGCGATGCTCGCCATGTGTTTCTATTAATCACTTAATTGCGATTAAGAAGTGAATGTATATTAAATGTATAACATATGACCATACTAGTAAAGGGTGATGTTATGAATTACGTTAAGTTGTCTAACTTAGCTATGTGATTGTCAAATGTAGAATCATGAAAGCATAAGTATGTGTATATTGTGTATGTGAATAGGCGATCATGTAGTTGTTTGTGTCATACAACATTATGTATGAAATGAATATCATGTCATTAATATGGTCCACTATATCAACATGAATGCGTGTTCATAAGTTGGGAGTTATATGCTAAAAGGTTGACTTTCTGAAAGTCAACCGAGAATTTATAACATGGTAAGGTATTTTGACACAAATATAAGAATCGAGAGATCATGGAATACGTGTTAGACCAATTATGTGTTATGTGTGATAACGAATTTAGATTTCGAAGATATTGAACTATGTGATTGACGAGTCATGTCGTATGCGTGTTAGTGAAAGTCAAATAGATAAAAGTTGGAAAATATGTGTTAATATGAATAAGCATGAATACTAACATAATCATGGCCTGGCGGCATGAAAGAATAGGAACCACACTAGCACGGACCAAGCATGGAAGGCTAACGGGTCAAGATGAGGCAAGGAAGATGTTACGAACGCGGATGCATAAGGTAAGTGATTTCTGTAATCACTTCTTAGTACGAGTAAGTAATATACTGTTTAAATTAATTAAACATGATGTTTGAGGTCATATATGTGATGAAGTCTTTCGTTGTAATGATTGAATTAGAGTTGACCGAAATGCCCTTGATGGGTATTTTGGGCAAATGATATTAAAAGTGGTTTAGAACCAAGTTGCTCGATCAATGTAATGTTTTAGACAAGTATGGAAGTGAGAAGTATGGTCTTTGTAAGCCATAAACCTTACAATAAGTAAATACCCATTACGGGTCAAATAATGAGAAGATGATAATAAGCCGAATGCATGTAAGTTAAGAATTTTCCTTAATCCGGATGTGGGGTTTTAAGTCCATAAGATAGAATGTGAATTTAGAAGCATGTAGGAAGAAACGGGAGGTTATACAGATAAACGGTTCAAAAGTTACGCGCGTTTTAGTGCGTACGGACGTTGAAACGGAGCTGCAGAAAAATGAGGATTGTAGAGGGCGTCGCCGACGGGTATACACCCCGTCGCCGACGGGCACTAGTTTGGCCATTTTCTCCGACGGGTTAACTTACTGGCGACGGATCAAAATTGGGCGACGGGCATTTTAAGAAGCCGTCGCCGACGGGTACCCACCCCGTCGCCGACGGGCTGTCTAGCCCACATCTCCGTTTTGTTTAATTTTGCATTTCCAAATGATCCGTAACGCTTCCCGATGATTCGTAAAGCTTCTTATAAGCATAAAGGTATGTATGTATGTATGTTTATATGTATTCGTATACGTACGTAGAACTTATGTAAGTAGGTATGCGTGAAAGTATGTAAGTTTATAGTGTGGGAACAAGTACTAGTTATGTATGTATATATGTATATAGGTAGGTATCGGTGTATGTATGTATGCAAGTAGTTATGTATGAGTATGAGCATTATGCAATTAAGTATGAAGGTACATACGTGTGCAGGTATGGACGTATATATGTGGATGCAAGTATGTAAGTATGTTTGTGAGTAGGTAGTAATGTATGTACGTATGTATTAACGCGTCAAACGCGTTTAGAAACGTATGTATACGAGTAGGTATGTATGTATGCAGTTATGTATGTAGGTATGTATGTATGCATGTATGCGAGTCGGTATGTATGTATTAACGCGTCAAACGCGTTTAGAAACGTATGTATGCGAGTAGGTATGTATGTATGTATGTATACGAGTCGGTATGTATATGTATACGAGTAGGTATGTATGTATGCAGTTATGTATGTAGGTATGTATGTATGCATGTATACGAGTCGGTATGTATATGTATACGAGTAGGTATGTATGTATGCAGTTATGTATGTATGTAAGTAAGTATGTGAAGACGTAATCATGTATGTATGTAAATAGACGCGTAGGTATGCAAGTAAAGGTATGTATGTATGTATGTACGTAGTTATGTATGTATTGTATATGTGGTTTCAATACATTTATGTATTGACGATTATTCACAATGTGCCTCGAGAATGAAATGTAATGCAGGTACATTATTGAAGTTTCGCCAAGGATTAGACACCCAGATGGAATGCTTGAAACTAGAAAGTTAACAGGATGAGAAGTATATGTGGATCGAACATGGCAAGGCTATATTATTATGAATCTTGTTAGTACATAAGTATGCTAATGATGCGTATGTTTGTGGTGGGTGCAGGTTGTACGAATCACGGATTATCCTCACGAGGAGTAGCGATCGAAGACCGAGTCACAACATAGATTGTACGGGAATGTCTAAATATGTAATTTAGTGATGATAAGTTATGTTTTATATTATAAAATGAATTTTAAGAATGTAAAGACGTATATAAAGAAAGAAAATTTTATGGTACGAATTTTCCGCTGCGACTTTTGCCATGTACGAATATGGGTGTAACAAGTTGGTATCAGAGCCCTGGTTTGAGAGAATCAAGTGTAAGAAGGTAAGTGCTTGAACTCAAACCTGTGTGCTCTTGTGATAAGAAACCCGTACAATCCAAGACTCGGTCAAGATCCAAAGGTAAAAGAGAATGTAAGTATGTACTTATGTATACGCATAAAGAAACTGACGGTTTTGTATATGCAAGGTAAGTATAAGCGTTTGAAGAGGATGATCCGCGAGTGCGGTCAAGTACCGACACCAAGGCATGAAATAAGATAAAGTTGAACTCAGGTACGTAAATTTAATATGTCGGTATATGAAATGGTAAAATGCATTAAGGGAAGAAAAAAAAATGTTAAATGAAGGACCATGATGGTATAGAAACATGTTTTGAAAAATGATACACGTGCCGAAACCTAATTCTTCGGACATAAGGTGACAATTACACGAAGACACGAAACTAGTATGTGGATTGTGTACCTGGCCAGTACACGTGAAGCATATGACGTTCGTGGGACCGTGATAATTAATACAGGTATGTCCGTTAGAATTAAGTAGTAGGTGGACGTGAGGGTGAAGAGAAATGTAAGACTCTCAAGAATGAGAGTATGAAATGCTATGCTAGAATCCGCGAGACGGATTCGAAACATGAAATGCTATGCTAGAATCCGCGAGACGGATTCGAAACATGAAATGCTATGCTAGAATCCGCGAGACGGATTCGAAATATGAAATGCTATGTTAGAAATCCGTGAGACGGATTCGAAACATGAAATGCTATGCTAGAATCCGCGAGACGGATTCGAAACATGAATGCAATGCTTGAATCCGCGAGACGGATTCAAGGGATGAAAAGCGTATATGCAATGTTTGAATCCGCAAGCCGGATTCAAAGAATGAAAGGCGTAAATGCAATGTTTGAATCCGCGAGACGGATTCAAAACATAGAAGGTACGAAAGGTATGAATAATGTGTTCTAATCCGCGAAACGGATTTAAGATATAAAAGACGGAACTAGTCTACATAAGAAGAAGTCAATAGCTTGACCATGTATGCGTCAAACAAGTCATAAAAGTAATGTAAAGCAAAAGAACAAAAGAATGATGGGAATGAAAATATCCGAATGTGCAAGTAACGTGAGGATATGTATGGTACAAGAGATTATAGAAACGTAGAATGATGTTAGCTACGGAGTTAAGCACGTAGGTGTGACTATGAAATGGTAGTTTTGTTGTGATAACAAAACAAGGGTTAAATGTTATGCAATGCGTCTATAGAATGAAATCTTAAAGGATGAGATGAAGGTATTTAATCCGTTATAAACGGGTCATATGAGTATAAGCATTATTATAAGTTTGAATAAATATGTATATTAACCTGTTATTAACGGGCCAAAGGAAATGAGAATGTTATATGAAAGTATGCCATGGAAAGTATAGACTTGTTAAGAAGAGGAAGCCAATTGATTAAATAATTATGAAATGAGATAGGATGATTACTTATGATTATGATGTGACTATGAAGTCAGATATAGATGTGTGTGTGTAAGATAAATGAGAAAGGTTTCGGGGACGAAACCTCATTTAAGGGGGGTAGACTTGTAACACCCCAAAAACGGGTTTGGTAAATTAGAACCCGGTTAATATAAAGAAGTGAGTTTTAGTCTCTTATATAATTAAAATGAAACTTGAGGGACCAAAACCGTTAAGTGGGGAAACATGATTTTTATAAAATAAACTTAAAACACCACACACACACAGAGTGTGTGTGTGTCGACATCCAGGAAGAAGAAACAAGGTTCAAACCCTAGTTTCACAAAAATCCTCAAATTGGAAGGGTAAATGAAGTCTAAATCCATAACCGAGTACGGATTAATGATCACATTCTCAATGGGATCCTAAGGTATGTTTTAAAAGTTAGATTGGTGATCTTTCACGAAGTGGGTTATGATGTAAAATTCGAAATTCGTATGAAATTGATAATGGGTATGTGTTAGAATCATCATATATAACATGGATTATGCATGGATTAGGTTAATTTGATGTTTAATGGTGAAACCCATTTCTAGTAGTAATGTTATGAAGATGATGATGTTGCATGTGTTAAATCAAGTATGGTTTTGATGTATATGAAGTTGAATATTGTGGACTATTGTTAATGACCTTGATTTAGGATGAAAGTTATGTGAGGTTAGTGGGAATTTGATGATCTTGATATGAACTAGTAAGAAGATGCAAAGAATGCTTGTACTTTATGCTTAAGAAGTAGTATGCACACCAAGTGTATGATAAAATGTCTAAGTGAAGTTAAGATGTGAGATTTTAGGAAGTGGCTTGACATATATGAATGATGTATGATAATGATGTAATTAGTGATATACTAACTTAAAGAGTGTGCTTTAGATGGAACTAGTACAAGAATTCGGGTTGGATGTATGTGTTGTCAAGATTAGGCATTAGAGGCTTGTACATTATGCTTGAATGGGCGATGCTCGCCATGTGTTTCTATTAATCACTTAATTGCGATTAAGAAGTGAATGTATATTAAATGTATAACATATGACCATACTAGTAAAGGGTGATGTTATGAATTACGTTAAGTTGTCTAACTTAGCTATGTGATTGTCAAATGTAGAATCATGAAAGCATAAGTATGTGTATATTGTGTATGTGAATAGGCGATCATGTAGTTGTTTGTGTCATACAACATTATGTATGAAATGAATATCATGTCATTAATATGGTCCACTATATCAACATGAATGCGTGTTCATAAGTTGGGAGTTATATGCTAAAAGGTTGACTTTCTGAAAGTCAACCGAGAATTTATAACATGGTAAGGTATTTTGACACAAATATAAGAATCGAGAGATCATGGAATACGTGTTAGACCAATTATGTGTTATGTGTGATAACGAATTTAGATTTCGAAGATATTGAACTATGTGATTGACGAGTCATGTCGTATGCGTGTTAGTGAAAGTCAAATAGATAAAAGTTGGAAAATATGTGTTAATATGAATAAGCATGAATACTAACATAATCATGGCCTGGCGGCATGAAAGAATAGGAACCACACTAGCACGGACCAAGCATGGAAGGCTAACGGGTCAAGATGAGGCAAGGAAGATGTTACGAACGCGGATGCATAAGGTAAGTGATTTCTGTAATCACTTCTTAGTACGAGTAAGTAATATACTGTTTAAATTAATTAAACATGATGTTTGAGGTCATATATGTGATGAAGTCTTTCGTTGTAATGATTGAATTAGAGTTGACCAAAATGCCCTTGATGGGTATTTTGGGCAAATGATATTAAAAGTGGTTTAGAACCAAGTTGCTCGATCAATGTAATGTTTTAGACAAGTATGGAAGTGAGAAGTATGGTCTTTGTAAGCCATAAACCTTACAATAAGTAAATACCCATTACGGGTCAAATAATGAGAAGATGATAATAAGCCGAATGCATGTAAGTTAAGAATTTTCCTTAATCCGGATGTGGGGTTTTAAGTCCATAATATAGAATGTGAATTTAGAAGCATGTAGGAAGAAACGGGAGGTTATACGGATAAACGGTTCAAAAGTTACGCGCGTTTTAGTGCGTACGGACGTTGAAACGGAGCTGCAGAAAAATGAGGATTGTCGAGGGCGTCGCCGACGGGTATACACCCCGTCGCCGACGGGCACTAGTTTGGCCATTTTCTCCGACGGGTTAACTTACTGGCGACGGATCAAAATTGGGCGACGGGCATTTTAAGAAGCCGTCGCCGACGGGTACCCACCCCGTCGCCGACGGGCTGTCTAGCCCACATCTCCGTTTTGTTTAATTTTGCATTTCCAAATGATCCGTAACGCTTCCCGATGATTCGTAAAGCTTCTTATAAGCATAAAGGTGTGTATGTATGTATGTATGTTTATATGTATTCGTATACGTACGTAGAACTTATGTAAGTAGGTATGCGTGAAAGTATGTAAGTTTATAGTGTGGGAACAAGTACTAGTTATGTATGTATATATGTATATAGGTAGGTATCGGTGTATGTATGTATGCAAGTAGTTATGTATGAGTATGAGCATTATGCAATTAAGTATGAAGGTACATACGTGTGCAGGTATGGACGTATATATGTGGATGCAAGTATGTAAGTATGTTTGTGAGTAGGTAGTAATGTATGTACGTATGTATTAACGCGTCAAACGCGTTTAGAAACGTATGTATACGAGTAGGTATGTATGTATGCAGTTATGTATGTAGGTATGTATGTATGCATGTATGCGAGTCGGTATGTATGTATTAACGCGTCAAACGCGTTTAGAAACGTATGTATGCGAGTAGGTATGTATGTATGTATGTATGTATACGAGTCGGTATGTATATGTATACGAGTAGGTATGTATGTATGCAGTTATGTATGTAGGTATGTATGTATGCATGTATACGAGTCGGTATGTATATGTATACGAGTAGGTATGTATGTATGCAGTTATGTATGTATGTAAGTAAGTATGTGAAGACGTAATCATGTATGTATGTAAATAGACGCGTAGGTATGCAAGTAAAGGTATGTATGTATGTATGTACGTAGTTATGTATGTATTGTATATGTGGTTTCAATACATTTATGTATTGACGATTATTCACAATGTGCCTCGAGAATGAAATGTAATGCAGGTACATTATTGAAGTTTCGCCAAGGATTAGACACCCAGATGGAATGCTTGAAACTAGAAAGTTAACAGGATGAGAAGTATATGTGGATCGAACATGGCAAGGCTATATTATTATGAATCTTGTTTGTACGTAAGTATGCTAATGATGCGTATGTTTGTGGTGGGTGCAGGTTGTACGAATCACGGATTATCCTCACGAGGAGTAGCGATCGAAGACCGAGTCACAACATAGATTGTACGGGAATGTCTAAATATGTAATTTAGTGATGATAAGTTATGTTTTATATTATAAAATGAATTTTAAGAATGTAAAGACGTATATAAAGAAAGAAAATTTTATGGTACGAATTTTCCGCTGCGACTTTTGCCATCTACGAATATGGGTGTAACACTCCATCCAGCGTCTTTGTCTCATATTCAACTCCTTTTGCTTGAAGATATACCTTAAACTCTTATGATCAGTGAATATGGTAAACTTACTACCATAAAGGTAATGTCTCCAAATCTTAAGAGCAAAAATTATAGCTCCTAACTCTAAATCATGGGTTGAATAATTCTCTTCATGACTCTTAAGTTGTCTAGATGCGTAAGCTATAACCTTTTGTCGTTGCATCAACACACATCCATAACCTAATTTAGAAGCATCACAATAGACTACAAAGTCTTCAGCTCCTTCTGGTAATGCTAGTATAGGTGTATGGGTCAATCTTTGCTTAAGGATTCTAAAGGCTTCTTCTTGTTTTAATCCCCATTCAAACTTAACAGATTTACAGGTGAGCTTAGTTAAGGGAATGGCTATTCTAGAAAAATCTTGAATAAACCTTCTATAATAACCGGCCAATCCTAAGAAACTTCTAACCTCAGTTGGTGACTCAGGGCTTTTCCATTTAGTAATTGTTTCAATCTTTGTTGGATCTACATGAATTCCTTCATGATTAACTAAATGTCCAAGAAATTGTACCTGTTCTAACCAAAATTCGCACTTAGAAAACTTAGCATAAAGTTTTTCCTTTCTTAATAAACTTAAAAGTGCGTGCAAATGCTTTGCATGATCTTCTTTACTCTTAGAGTAAATTAGAATATCATCTATAAATACAATTATGAATTTATCCAAATATGGCTTACATATTCGGTTCATCGTGTCCATAAATGCAGCTGGGGCATTGGTTAAACCAAATGGCATGACAGTAAATTCATAATGGCCATACCTTGTTCTAAATGTGGTCTTAGGAATGTCCTCTTCCTGTACCTTTAATGGATGATATCCTGACCTTAAATCGATTTTTGAGAAAAATCGTGCTCCTTGCAGTTGATCAAACAAATCATCGATTCTCGGTAATGGGTACCGATTCTTAATCGTGACTTTGTTTAATTCACGGTAGTCAATGCACATACGCATTGATCCGTCCTTCTTTTTAACAAACAGTATCGGCGCTCCCCATGGCGACGAACTTGGCTGTATAAATCCTTTCTCCAACAATTTTTCTAATTGTTTCTTTAGTTCTTGCATTTCTGCAGGTGCCAAACGATAAGGTGCTTTGGCAATTGGTGCTGTTTCGGGTAGTAGATGAATCCTGAATTCAACTTCTCTGTCTGGAGGTAGTCCTGGTAATTCTTCTGGAAAGACATCTGAAAAATGTGATACTACTGAAATATCTTTTAGTTCTTTTCCTTTAGTGTTAGTGATTATAGAAATCAAATACACTATAGAACCTTTTCTTATACAACTTACAGTTTTCATCACAGAGATGAACTTAGTGGACCTAGATAGTTTATCTCCTTTAATTGTGATCGTTTTACCTTTCGGTGAATTCATTTGTATTGACTTTTGATCACATAAAATATTGGCTTTATTGGCTATTAACCAATCCATTCCTAAAACAACATCAAATCCTACCAGATTCATGGGATAAAGATTTGCAATAAATTTCTGATTTGAAATTTCTATACTTGCTTCCTGCAAGATTTCAGAAATTCTAACGGTTTCTCCATTGGTTGTTTCTACTAAACATTCTTGTGGTAGTTTAGTTAATGACCGATTTAAAATTTTGCAAAACGACGTATTAATAAAACTTTGGTTTGCACCAGAGTCAAATAATACTTTAGCAAAAACATCATTAACTAAAAATGTACCAGCTATAACATCTGGGATCATCTTGGCTTCATCTGCAGTCAGAACAAATGCTCTAGCATTTTTAGTATTCTTGTTGTCTGCAGCTGGGACCAATTTTGGACAATTTGGCCTGATATGACCTTTCTCTCCAGAGTTGTAGCATAATCCATTACTGGATTTCCTCTTACAATTTTCTTCCTTGTCTCCTGGCATCTTGCAGTAGTTGCAGAGATTGGAACATTTTCCCGAGTGCTTTTTCTTGCAGACCTTGCAGTATGGTGCAGAGGTAGAACCCATATTCCTACGATTGAAATTTCCAGAACGAAATTCTTGAGTAAGTCTTTGGGTTAAGTTCCTCCTCTGATCCTCTTCTCTAGTACGGACTAATTCATCAGTCAAGGTATTTGTTAATTCTACAGCTTCTTCTATATTTTGAGGTCTAGCTGCCTTGACTATATGTCTAATCTCCCCAATTAATCCCCAAATATAACGGGAAATTAACACTGGTTCTGGTGAAGCAAGAGTTGGCACTATTCTAGCATATTCAAAGAATATTTTAGTGTATCCCTTACTATCCACACCAGTCATCCTAAGGTTTAGGAATTTGTTTGCTATCTGTTCCTTCTCATTAGGTGGGCAGAATTTCCTTTCTACCTTGTTCTTAAATTCTTCCCATTCCATATTGTAGGTTTGATCACTTCCTCTTGTCTGGAGGATAGTATTCCACCATTCTAGTGCTGCATTCTTAAACAGATTAGAAGCAAACAGTATTTTATCTTCTTCAGCACACTTGCTTATCCTTAAGACTGCCTCAGTCTTTTCTATCCAGCGTAAGGTTGCAATGGCCCCTTCATTGCCCGAGAATTCCATTGGTTTACAAGACCAGAATTCTTTATAAGAACAACCATAAGGCATGGTTCTTCTTCTTTTGGGAATAGGCAATTGAAATACAGGTCCATTGTTCACACTGTTTTCTGGTTCACTTGGTCGCTTACTGCTATGCTTACTTTTATTATCAGCATCTTTAACAGTTTGAAGAATAAATGGCATTGCATCTATAATTCCCTGTGCTACTATGTGTTGGATAGCACTATTATCCACTTGATTATTATTGTTATTGATGTTTGGATTCTCATTAACCATGTTAATGTTACTCTGGTCATCATTATTCAGATTTCCTTGGTTTCCTTCGTCGGCCATCTGAATTTTAAACAATTACCCCATATTAATATCACAAATAATATCTTAATATAGTTAGTTACATGACACGCATTTTTGCCAAAAGCGTCGATCATTGCGACTATACTCTTTTCATATACTATTATGCGTCTATTACACACTATTACTGAAATAAAATTACAATACCAACAGAAATAGAGTCACACTAATAGTAATATGCATCCGTACACACATATTTTATTTTTATTTTATTATTATTATTACTACCATCGTTTCACCATCTCATTCAAGGATATGGATTTATCCAAAAATCCATATTGCGCTCATCGTATTTCCATACGAGACGCTCTCCCACCTGACGCATTCTCTCACTGCTTTCTAAAATTTCCTCCCCAAAAGTCCTAAGTTCTTGAACGTTTTCTGCACTCATTGGGGGTGCAGGTTCTCGGACTGGGTTTGGAATCTGGGGTGCTGTTTCCTGATATGGGGGTGTAGGTGCCTGAAATCGGTAAGGATCTTCTAAGATCTCCCTAATATAATCATCTTGGTAATAGGGATCTAAAGGGTCCATACCTGGGTAAGCTTCTATGTTCTGTATGGGTGGATATTCATGAATAGGGTAACGTTGCACAAAATCCCTATTGTCGTCCCACCAGGGGTCGTAATTTGGGTCTAGGGGGTTTGGTGCAGGCACTCTAGGGATTTCTTCTGGATTAAAGTCGTGCATCTCCACTTGGTTTTCCTGATTTTCTATCTCCATAGGTTGTTCTGGGTTTTGTGGTTGTGGGGCTACTAATTGTTCCAGACTTGGGTCAGCAGCAGTCGTAGCTAAGATATGGAAATTAGCTAGGCTTCTATTTAGTATATCTTGAGTATGGGCATCTGTCTCTCGCTTAATAGCTGCTAAAGCCCTTTGCTGTTGCAATTTTCGCATTCTCTTCCTACGAGCAAAAGCTTCTTTACTGAACCATCCTCGTTTCTTATTAGGAAATGGTTCTTCAGATTGAGCTCTAAAAGCAAATATTCCATCTTCCTGATCAGCAGTATACCCTGAAAGGGCAGGCTGTGATGATGTACCCTCACTCCTAGGTGAATCAGATAACTGACGATTCACGTCTGATGGTCCTTGATCACTCATACTGAAAACTAACAAATAGTCAAATAACACATAACCAATAATTACAGTTATGCACATAATTCCATAATTTATTTCCTAACACAAAATTTAAAATTTAAGTGTCAGCAGAACACTTCTTTGGCTCAGACCAGTGGCTAGGCTCTGATACCACCTCCTGTCGCAACCCCCGATCCCTTATTCCCGGGAACGGGCGGACGCGATCTCATTTGTGGTGGTATCAGGTTATTTAATCTCTCAGCGGAATTTTCATCAGGACCGTAGTTAGGAAATGTTTATCAGAGTAAAACCACCATATTTCATATTAATAATCACATGGGTAAAACCCAAGTTTCTTATTACAATACATTTATAGGGATAAACCCTATCTTATTGAATTTAAAACATCGTTTATTAGGTAACTTTTATAGCCACATTATCCCCAAGCCTTTAGTGCTCTCCAGCTGGCTTTTTACTAATTGGCTGTCACATTGGGTTACCTGAAACGCGTTTTAAAAACATTTGTCAGTCGGAAATACTGGTGAGTGAATCCCAGTTTAATCAAGTAACATTTTATCGATTAAAACAGTATCGGGGACGATTACAATGTTTATGTCTACACAATTACTCCATTTGGTACTATCAAACCTGACTTGTGGGTCATATTACACATTGGCTAACTCATTGTCCAATGGTAACGTACTGTCAACCTTGACTTACTACTCCCAAGTAGTACAAATTTTGTATACAAAACCCCAACATACCGGCAGTAATTGAAGACTACAAAGACTCAATCACCGCTTAATCACATTGTAAAACAATTAAGGTTTTGTAAATTATTCCAAAAACATTAACAAAAGGAGGATAAACTCACTTTGCTATCTTAGGCTTCTTGTAAGGGTTTCCTGGGTATAATCTAAAATTTATACAAATGTACATTGGTTAGTATCATAACCCTTTGAAATTATTAATGATACCCTCCCCGAGACGGCATTCCAACAACTACGTCGGGCAGAACCACGACAGTTGTTACGGAACCCTAAATCAATCGGGCAGCGTAACTATTATGAAACTGGGGTTATAATACTTACAACGGAGCAGAACCTCGCTAATTAGGGGTATAGTACCCGACTATAATGTCTACTACTTCAGAAATTGAGATTGAGAATGAATTGTGAGCGACGAAAAACGTAAACTGATGGCCTTCTTATATAGGGCTGGATTCTGACTTCCAGGCGGCCCGCGTAAGATAAGGCTAAGCCTTACGCGGCCCGCGTTAACCACCTGGTCAATATATAGCTTGTCCCGGTCATCCTCTAGACCGCCACGATGTCGACACGTGTCAGCACCGGATGTCTCCGCGTTGCATGATCTCTCGCGGCCCGCGTTAACTATCTAGAACTCTTACGCGGCCAGCTTGAACTAAAGGATTCAACGATATCAGGTTTAGATCCTGATACCGCCCGCGTAAGTTGTTAAGGTGGGTCTACGCGGCCCGCCTTGACTTACTATTTTCATATTTTTATTTATTTTATATATTATAACATATTTTGGGCTCGGTTTTCACATAAGGGGCGTAATATAAGACATATTGAAATATTTTAAGATATAATAGGGTGTTGGAAATATTATGAGAATGTTGATTTTACCGAGGGTTGTTACATCGTGCGAACCCAGTAGGGTCTGTACGGGCCTACTTGATGCTCTAATTCGAACTCGCCTAAAACTACATCTTGGTGCGAACACCGCATACTACAGCTTCGCACAAGGAAAGCTTTTCCTAAAGCTTAATACTACACAGCCTTTCCTAAGGCTGACCCAATACACACATTTTCGAAATTACTCGTATAGCACAACCGAGTGGTCCAGTCGAGATCAGGTGTGAAAACCGAGAACTCTCGATAAGATCGCTCACTCAGCGCATTACTTTAGCACGAGAACCTTTGTTGAGTCAGGAGTGACATCCAAATCTCGACGAAAGTCACCATTTCGAAATCTAGTGGAACTCCCAAATTTATTCGAAGAGCACAACCACAATTAGGAACGAAGTTGTTAAGTCAGGGGTGAAACCCATACCTTAACGAACCGTTCCACTCTATAAAAATGGTTTTTCAAAAAGCTCTCACCGAGGACTTGACTGTAACCACAACTCGAGCCACGCGATGACCGGGAGGATAAAGGCCGTGAGCTGCATCCCAGTGGAAGCATGAGTCTTCTGGGTCAACGCGCGTGCATGAACATGTTGAGCATTGTTGAGTTACCTTGGGTAGTCGACGCCTAAACACCCAGGGCATTCTGTCGAATTTTCTAGCCTACAATTCGCCGGTTTACGCTTGCTAAACCTATTTACGCTTACGTATTTACAATTTGCGTTTATCGACTTTCGCTTCCCGCTTTGTGAATGCACAACTCGCACAGCCATCGCAATCTAAAACGAAAACCGAATGATCGCAACAGAACTAATGTCTAATTTCTCGCCCTCGCTCTCTCTTTTCATCGCGTCCTCGCGCATTCTACACCGACATGTATGAGTATAAGCATAAACTACAACTATTTACATATATATATATATATATATATATACAAAACAAATCAATTGTGTGAGAACTTAGGAATCAAGCGTCTCCTATGTGGCTCCTATGTGTTTACGTAATACTATACTACCTACAACAAGTTTTGATCGCGCTCAATCGCATCGCAAAACTAAAAAATCATTATTATCGAATCTCACTCCAAATCTCTCTCTGTCTAGATGTCTTCAAACAACTCTACCTCGAGGAAAGCAGCTAGGAGAAGAGCCAAACTAAGCGCTGAGAAGAGGATTGCCTCGCTTATGACTAAAGAAGTGGCCAATGTCGTTCCTCAAATTTTCGCTCAAGTGCTCTCTCTCAGCAACTCTCTAACCCCAGAAGACTCTAAGATGGAAGCGCCGCAATCAGCTTTTCTCTACAAACACTTCAAAGCCTGTGACCCAATGGGATTCACGGGTGAAGGAGGTGTTTCTCAACTACTCCAGTGGTCCGATTCTATCGAAGTCACCCTTCGTCAGAGTGGGTGTCCCGATAGTTTCCGTACTACTTGCGCAATCGGAGTATTTCAATCGCGAGCACTCGACTGGTGGACCGCCGAACGCAATAAACGTGGGATTCACGCAGCTTACGCTCTCTCCTGGAATGAGCTGAATGAGCTCATGAAGGAAGAGTACTGCCCTCCCCACGAAGTCCAGAAGCTAGAAGACGAATTTTGGAAAATCAAGCAAGCCGAAGGTGCCAATGCTGGCTACACCACAAGGTTCAAACAGCTTAGCATAATCTACCCAAGTCAAGTCAGCACTTCGGAAAAAGCCATCACGAAATACATTCGCGGCTTGCCTGAGTGTGTGGGTGATTTTGTCGAAGCTACAAGACCTGCTACCATCGAAGAGACCTATCGCTTAGCCGCAGAGATCAACGACAAACGAGTCTTGGATGGATTCTTCTCCAAGAATCCTGTCAAACAAGCTCATCAAGCAATCATCATCAACTCTTCCGACAATTCCTCTGACGATTCTTCTGGCGATTCTTCTAACGAATCTTCCAACAATTCCTCATACGACTCTACCGACGATTCTTCAGGTGAGTCCTCAGACGAATCATCCGATGACAACGCACCACCGCAAGACGCCCAGCCCAGTCGCAAACGAAAGACCTCGAGTCCAGACTCTTCAACAACGGGACTGTCACAGCCAGAACCTCTCCAAGCAGTCCCAGTGCACTTAAAGCGCGCTTACAACGGAACTCATCCCATATGTTTTACGTGTACGTATCTGTTGGTGCATACGTCTGTCGACTTCGTCTTATATCGAGTCTTGTACTAGAAATGTTAGATCACGGCACGTAGTACAAGAAATTTAGGGTTTGTGTGTGAAAGGTTAATTTCGCATGAAATAGCATCTAGCTATTTCGCACGAAATAGCAGTTGTTAATTCCATGCGAAATTACAACCCCTATAAATACCCTTGATGAGATTTCATTTGTAACGTTCATGTTTCTGGTACCGAAGTGCTGCCGACGTGTCAATTGATCTGTAAACGTGTTATATCAATAAAACAAGACAATTAGAAGTAAATCAAGCTGTTACAAAGTCTAATCAATGAATTCCGTCTCTGATTAGACCGAGAACTCTTCTGATAGACTCGTTTCGATCGTCTCGCGATCCTGCAGTATCATCACTCCCTCGAAGCTAACTGTCGCTATTGTGCAAATTGCAACTGGTATGGTCATCTTACGCAGCACTGTCGCACAGGACCGCAGCCTTGAGGAATCCCGGTAACAACCGCAGTCTCCGCAGAAGTCCTCCACAGCAACGTTATTTTGCTTTTAATGTTGTTGTAACAATACGACTTATCACCGTCAATTTCTTTTATGTGTGGAACTTATTCTATCTTTCGACGCATGTGGATGCTATTTCTCTCTTATACTCGTGCACAATCTATATGCTAGCACTATGTACTATATAATGCATTTTTATCCCTATTATGCGTTTTTGAGATAAGGTACGATATACATGCAAGAATGAACTAATCGCGGGTGCACACGGGATTAATTTGGTTAGTGCACGGAGATTGTAGTGAGTTTCAATGATGCCTCGAGGTTAAAAGCATGGTTAAGCGTGGTGGATACGCCGCTGGTACTTCCTATATATAAGCGTCTTGACCATGTCAACAAAGTGTGACACCGAATCACGGGATGTAAGTAGTAGGGGTGACGCAAGGTGTGCTTTACCATATTACCGAAGTTCGTGAAGAAGGTGCCATGTGGAGTTGAACGTTAATAGACCTATTATACTATTATGGTTATTTTCGACACGCTACACTCGATCGCAAGGCGTAACAAACTAAATCGCATCATTGCCAGACTTTCGTAAGTCTACAAACGCAACGCACTCGCCTCATCGATGGACTTTGGTAAGTCTACCCCGCAGGGCTATTGCAGCGACGCAAGACTGGTCGTAAGTTTACATCGCAACTCAATCGCAGTTTTGCTGTAATCTATCGCATTATCGCTCAAATCTATCTCGCAATCGATATCATCTATTATGGGTAGCACGCAATCTCTATCGTATATCATGTGGAACTCTATCGCTTATCATGTGGATCTCTATCGCTTATCATGTGAATCGCTCGCTTATTGTGTATCGCTATATCGCCCGCTGTGTATCGCTCTATCGCTATCGCTATTTGTGTTATCTGTGTTATGTTAGCACTCATGACCTCGCTTCACGAGACGAAACTAATAGGGCTAAGACCTGGTGGTACTTTAGCTGTATCAGCAGACTTTCGTGGAAAAAGTCCATGTGAGTTAATGTTAGTTAAAATTGTGGTCTAATCGAAACACATATCTTCATCGCTTGCAACGCAACAATCGTCACTTAACGCTCATTATGTGTAAAATTGCTTATCGCTATTCAAATCATCGCTCATCGCTTGGGAGTCATCGCAGTCTGTGTGGTATTAGTATATATGACATCACTTCACGGGGCAAAACTAATGTGGACAAACGTGGTGTTTGCCATATTAGCAAACTCTCGTGGAAACGTGCCATGTGGGTTTTATGTGGAAACTAATCGAAATCACATTATTCGCCATCGCTTATCGTTCGTCGCCTATCCAAACACGCCATATCAATGTTTCGTGTCATCAAACTACTCGTACACGCTATCGACGCTTTGTTCGCAATCCGACTCGCTTCTATCTTCGACTCGGTCTAGCAACCTATCGCTTGGACCGAGGGAAACGAAATTCTATCTGTGTCCTATCGGCACACATGACACCGCCTCACGAAACAGAAGTAATATGGGCAAAACATGGTGGATACGCCGCTGGTACTTCCTATATATAAGTGTTTTAATCATATTAACGAACTTTCGTGGGAAAGTGCCAAGTGGAGCTCGATGTTAATTATTTTTCCGTACTATTAAAAACCGATTTTTTTATAAAATTTTATTAACACCGTTGGACAAGTGAAAATTCCTTACAACGTGGAGGTAACATCGAATTAGTTTAGCTCCATGCCCAATGGAAGTTTCATAAGTCCAGTTTTCCTTAAAAACTTTTGCAATATCAAAACGAAATCTATCCGAAAACGATGGTTCGACATCAAGTTTCAGCTCGAACCCATGTCATAGGAGAGTTTTTCTTAAATTAGTTTTTCCACCAAATTCTTTTAAAATGTGTAAACCTAAAATCTTTTAGTAGTCTAACAAAACCCCTCTCATAGCACTGGTGTGGACATCGAAATAGTTAACGCCGTACTATGGGAAGATTTTTCATAAACAAGTTTTACTCCAAACCTTCGAATTAATCAACTTTTCGGGAATTCAAAACGCTCTTGGATCGTTTTTCTTTGTGTGTCACCGTCTTTTGCATACGAATCGTCTTATTCGCTGCCATCGCTGGTCATCGCAACGCTCTCTCGAATTTCAACCAATCGCTCGCTTATTTTTGTCGTTTTTAACTGCTATTCCTATGCGCACCAACTAACGCGACCCTTCTTGTGGATTAATTTCGGGACGAAATTTCCTAAAGCAGGGGAGACTGTAACAACCCGCACATTCGTGCGTTGTTACTACTCGCTACACTCGTTACGCCTAGCACCAGAGATTCAGATCATAATGTACCTATATCGCATATAGCGCTATATCGCAGTATTTTCGCATAATTTCACATACTTTATCACTATCACATCACATTGTGCTTACTGACAACCACGAAGATGTCGAGTGAGGCCCAATTCTACCCTCCTTGATAGCCGTGATGTGTCGCAGTGCAACTCATTACTCAAAACGCACATCGCATCACACACATTAACGTTCATGATGACATTGAGAGAGGACCTATTCTACCCTCCTCGATAACCGTGAAGCGTCGCAAGGTAATCACATACTCGAAACAGAACCCGGTTATTGTATCGCAACTTTGAAATATGGATACGTACATACGACCCCTTATAAATAAATATAGGAGAATGTGTAACCAAAACTATCGCAATGCTCGAAACAATGAAGTTCTTCGCACCAAAGATCCAACCGGATTGCCTATCCGAACGGATTGGCTATCCGAACGGATTGCCATCCGAACAGATTGGCTATCCGAACGGACTGCCATCGGAGCCGGAGCACAACATCACCTCCACTTCCCCTTTGCCTATAAATAGACCCTGTCTCTTCACTTGAACAGTGATGTGACAGCTCCCACTCGACCAGCACGATCTTGGACCCTTTTCTCTCGATTTCTCGCGATTTCGGTAAGATCTCAACCTAAATCTTGTACTTCTATGATCTACACTCAATTCTACACCTTTCTATCTGTTAAAACTCAACTTTTAACCGTGAAATCTAATGAGTTGAGGTGTTCAAGGATGATGTCATCAAGAGTTCATAAGAACTTCAAAGTGTGACCTCATTTTACCATAAACAACTCAGATCTGAGTGACTTCCACATGTTTTTATAACAATCTCACCTAAAATTTATGTATCTAATCAAAAGTATTGTGTGATTTCGGGTTAAACATGGAAAAACCGTCAAAAACGGCCAGATCTGATGGAACGGGGTGGTTCCCGGCCGTTAGAACGGATCGGAACTGATGGAATTTCATTTGTTTAACACGATGTCACACCATTTTGATAAAACCACCTGTATTCTTTCCAAAAACTATCAAGTACGGTTGATCAGGACGTTGGAACGGACTGCTGCCATCCGACCGGATAGGTGCCATCCGACCGGATAAGATCATCTGACCGGACAGACCATCCGACCGAATAAGGTCATCCAACCGGATAAGGTCATCCAACCGGATAAGGTTATCCGACCGGATAAGTGTCATCCGACCGGATAAGGTTACCCGACTCAGTATCATCCGACCGGACAGACCACTAATGCTGTCCGATCGGACGGACCGTTTAGTACAATACTGTTCGACCGGACTGCTGTCCGATCGAACTGACCATTCGTTTTAAGCCATCCGACCGGATTGACATCCGATCGGATTGCCACTAGGCCGTTTACTCAACTTTTTCCGTTTAGCGCACCGCGCATCGCTCACGATACCATTCAATGTTAGGCTAACCCAGACGCACTCTCAATCGATCCAATCAAGTGGTGTAGCTTGCTAAGCACCGACTGTGAGTATGCTCGGATCCCTTTTTAATCGCATTTTGGGTGTAACATACGTCGCAATCAATTTAAATCGAATTAATAAATGGTTCAATCTATTTTATCACATGCGAATGACTAAATTACATATTTACATGTGATGCTAGTTACATAAGTGATAGGACTTTTACTCGCGAGGTCCCGCCTTAACTAGTATAGTACTATAGTGCCCGACGGGGTCTAGTTAGGATGTATAGCAATCGCAGCTCGAGTGACTTAGCTGGTAGTAATTGTCTGGTGTTTATGTGATAGCATATCTCGTTTATGTAAGAAGTATTCGCAGCACTTTTGAATCGCTTTTAATCTATTTTTCGCTACTATCAAAACTTGTATACTCGCCAATACTTTTGTATTGACGTTGTTTTAACGTATGTTGCAGGTTTAGATCGCAGACTACATCAAATCAAGCTAGGAAGTCTAGATACTCACCTAAAATCTAGGTTGTCGGATTTGTATTGTTCGAGAGGACAAGAAATCTGTGATAACTTATGTGATTGTATTATTTGTTAGTATGGGATAACGAATGTAATAAATATTATCGCAAAATAGTTGTTATGGATTCTCTTGAGCAATCTGATTCGCCTAGTGCCGCGCCCCGATGATTCCGCCATCGGTTGGGGTGTGACAGTTTATTATCTATTAATTAATATATTAAATAAAAAATATAAATAATAGACTATTCAGTCTCGTGAGCTCGATAAGTGAAGCTCGGGATCAAGCTCGTTTACTAAATAAGTTTATTTTTAGTTTCGGGGTCGGCTTGTAAACAAGTTTAAATAAGATCAGCTCGGCTCGACTTGTTTACACTAAAGCTCGATAAGGCTCGAGGAGCCTGACAAGCTTCACATGTCAAGCTCGACCTCGGGCTCGATAAACATACGAGCTTTTATTTTAGACTCAAGCTCGGCTCGGGCTCGATAAGGCTCGGCTTATTTCGAGCTTTTTCTTGAGCCGATCTCGAATAGGTCGCGAGCCGCTCGTCTCATTTGCACCCCTATGCACACATGTCAAACATAAGACATAGAAAGTGAGCGAGTAGATGTCAACTCACTTTAATCAAACATAATACTTGTTAGAAGATATGATGAACAAAACCGGGATAAAGCACATTTTTTAGTGATAGGTGTTTCAACGTTATTAAGGTGCTGTTTGTTTTTTCTGCTGGAAAACCTCTTCTGCTGCAGGCCACATCTGCAGGCATCTGCAGGAGAAGAGGTGGACCAAATGTCTTCAGTCTGCAAGGAGAAGAGGGTTTTTTTTTTTTATATAAAACCTCTTCACACACAAACACACACAAACACACACAGATCTCTCTCTACTCTCTCTCTACTCTCTCTCTACCACCGTCATCATCACCACCGCCACCACTTCACCACCGTCATCTTCACCACCGCCACCACTTCACCACCGTCATCATCACCACCGCCATCATCACCACCACTTCACCACCGTCATCATCACCACCGCCATCATCACCACCACTTCACCACCGCCATCATCATCACCGCCATCGATTTAGGGTTTCGGAGGTGGAGGTCGATTTGGGGGTTTTGTTTCTGATCGATTTGGGGGGTTTGTTTCGGAGGTGGAGGTCGATTAGGGTTTGCAGAGGTCGATTAGGGTTTGCAGAGGTGGAGGTGGTGGTCGATTAGGGTTTGCAGATGTCGATTAGGGTTTGCAGAGGTGGAGGTGGTGGTCGATTAGGGTTTGCAGAGGTGGAGGTGGTGGTCGATTAGGGTTTGCAGAGGTGGAGGTGGTGGTGGCGGAGCAGGGGTGGTGGTGGTGGCGGAGCAGGGGTGGGGGTGGAGGTGGAGGTGGTGCCAAGAAGAGGTAAACCTCTGCTTGGAGAAGCTAAGGTCTCATCTCTTCCCCAAGAAGAGGTTGGGGAGAGGTAAAAAGCACTTCTCGAAAAAAAAAACAAACACTCTACAGCACCTAAACCTCTTCCCGCGTCTGCACGGTGCAGACAGAAGAGGCCAGGAAGCTCTTCTTCCAAAAAACAAACACCACCTAACTTCTCAGGATGTGACAATTAATTTATCGTCCGCAAAGTAGATAAAACAAATGTAAAAGAAACATCCTTTTGTGGTTGTTGCTATAACACCCCCCCCCCCCCCCCCCTCATTCTTGTATATCCATAGTTACACATGAATGAGTAGAAGTTGACTCTAGTCGAAGTTGTCTTTGTGGTGTTGTAGCGTCATTCTTAATCTCCCTGATCCAGGTTATAAACCGTCAACATACAAAACTCGGTAGAAGGTCCATGGGATTGAAGCATGCAGACAATCACATATATGGGAAATATACCATCAGAAGTATGTAGTATGTTTGGATACAAGTTGAAACATCACAACCCTCATGTTTGGACTATGTTGGTATAGTACCGATTGATCAGGGTTTAACTTCACGGGAAGGAATAAAAACAACTAAAAATAATATAAACAAGAGACAAAATTTTGATTATTATTTTTTAATATGGTTTCTTAATAATATTGGCAAATTAGTTAATTTAATAATTTTAACAAAAAGGTGTTTGCATCTCTATTGATTTTAGAGTTATGTTTGACCAAATTATGTTGTGTACTGGTTTCTGAATTGTGCATGTATACATACTTGTTTTGTAATCCTTGCTTATATCTAGAGGGGGCAATCTTGACCCGGGTTGCTTTTAAAATTATATGGGTTGGTTTGGGTAAGATATTTTAACTAAATGGGTCACAATGGGTCACTTGAAATTCCACCTTGTTATTTTCGGGTCAAAGCGGGTCGACAACATTAAATAAATGGGTCGATGTGGGTTAGTGTCTTAAAGAAATGGGGAAGCTTTCGGATCGGAATGGGTTTCGAGCCGGCACAAGTATCTGCACGAGACGGGTTACGACACGAAACGGGTTTTAGATCGGAACGGGTTCAATTCAAATTAAGTTTCGGGCCGAGACGGGTTTCGGCACGACGCAGGTTTTGGATCGGAATGGGGTCGGTTCGGTCGGGTTTCGGGCCGACACGGGTTTCTGCACGGGACGGGTTTCGGATCGCAACGGGTTTTGTGCCGACACGAGTTTCCGCACAAGACGAGTTTCGGGTCGGGACGAGTTTTGTATTGTTTCGAATCGAACCGTTTCGACGCGAACCGTTTCGACCCGTACCGTTTCGAATCAAACCGTTTCGACCCGTACCGTTTCGAATCAAACCGCTTCGACCCGTACCGTTTCGAATCAAACCGCTTCGACCCGTACCGTTTCGAATCAAACCGTTTCAACGCGAACCGTTTCGACCCATACCGTTTCGACTAGTACCGTTTCGAATCGAACCGTTTCCACGCGTACCGTACGTAATACGTATGCGTATAATATGGTTCCAATTCGCGAATTCGCTCCATCAATTCAGCGCATCATGATATTCAATTCTGCGAATTTCCTGAATTAATTCATTGAATTTCCTTTTTCAATTCACTGAATTTCGTTTGCCATAATAGCGAATTTTTAGGGTCGATACGTACATGGGTGTTGGTAAGAAATTCTTGTTCACGTTCTTAGTTAAAATATAAAACAAAAACAGTTGTAGTTTTGTTACCGATCATGAACTTCCTTACTACATATGCTGTTAGTTCTTATTATAAAGCTGCTAATCATACTGAAATAAAGCATCTAAACTAATATAATTTCCCACTGTGCTTGACACACAACTTTGTGGAAGTGATTTGACCATTTTTTATCAGCAAACTTAACTATATAAATCCAAATCAGAATCTGTTTTTCAGCTTGCAGTAGACCTAATAAGGACGCAAAATTAAGGACCAAACTCACTAGTTCACAGAAACAAAGGTGCGTCTCTCTAATACCTAGGTACGGTTATATAATTGAGCACGTAAACAACAGATTCTTCAAACTTGAAGTAGATCAAGGAAGAAGAAACTGAAAAAAAAGTGTTGTCAGTGGAGTATATAGACGGTTACTGCAAGTCCATAAAAAAATTCTGACCCGACCCGAAACCCGTTCTGACCCGGACCCGTTTCGACCCGAACCCATTCTGACCCGAACCCGTTCCGACCCGAACCAAAACAACCCTTTTTTAATTGACCCGTTTTGACCCATGACCCAACCCGACCCGACCGACCCGTTTTCCAGGTCTACTTATATCTAAATAATATACTGATCTCTGGTATCAATAGAAAAGTCAGTTGTGATTCTCTTCAATGTAATGATCTCATAATAGGTTACATTTTAATACAACTTTGGGCATGTGGATTTTTTTTGAAGCATTTAGTAATAAAAACTAAAGAAACAAAAATACACAGGCTTATTCGATTTCTCCCTAGTCGGTTTCTACTTTCCCCTAAACTCCACGGTGTTCATCAGTTGGGGTTTTGGTTTCCTCGGTTTGATTTTTTTTTTCTAGTCGAAACCAAACAAAACAGAATTCAAAGATGGCTCTGCAAAAAAATTATGCCCCTGCAGAAAATTGATGGAGAAAAGACGTGAAAATTTAGACTATTGTATACATTTTGTTTTTCATCACAGTTTCTTTCCATTTCTATTCGATTTTAAGGTAACATATTTGAATCTTTATGTGATGTAACTGAAAATGGTCATTTATTAAAATTGGTGTTTTACGTTTACACAAAGGAAAGTTAATATAATTATCTTTTCATATAATGAACCTTTCCATAAATTTATACAGATAGGAAGAATATGTAATTATGTTTGTACGTACCTATTTTAGTTTGGTCTCTATAAAGAAGTTGACATTGTCCTTACATCACATATCCCAAAATCTGTTTCTATTAATTTCAGCTGAGGGGTAGACAAGTATCCCTTAGTGAAAATTGTAATTGTTGAGCACCTTTTGATTTGTAAAGTATCCAAAGCCTCCTTCCCTAAGGCCAGGCGGGGTGGCCGCGTTAATCTTCCGTGATAGAGGCTATCACGCGTGGAAAAATAATGATTCCCACCGCCGCTCCAAAAGTCCACGCGTTATATCACCACGAAATCAGATTTCGTTAATTTCTTCACGACCGTGATGGTTTTTTTGTGAGGGTAATTGTTGGTTGGGAGGAAATTGTTGGGTGTGGTGGTGAGTGATGACCATTGCCACCAAAAAAGGATGTGAGTGATGGAAAAATGGTTGATGACATGGCGAAACTTGATTGGGTGCTTGTGAGTTATAGAATTCTATCACCCCCCTCCCCTCCCCTAAGCAAAATCCCTTGAGATTCCTAAGATCTTCTAGTTTTAAGGAGTTTAGACGAGGTAACATAATCTCATCCACTTTGGCATCACATTCTTCTTCTTCTTCCTTCACAATTACCTCCATCTTGTTGCACCAGGTTATACTTAGGTCTTGGAGTTGCACTAGACTACCAACCATGGAACATGTAAAAACTAAAGAAACAATTTTGAAGCATTTAGTAATAAGAACTAAAGAAACAAAAATACACAAGCTTATTTGGCTTCTCCCCAGTCGGTTTCTACTTTCCCCTAAACTCCACCTCTCCAGATCACTTACGGGTGTTCATCAGTTGGGGCTTTGGTCCTCGGTTGAATATTCTTTTCAGTCGAAACCGAACAAAACATAATTCAATGATGGCAAAACCGAATATTGAACACCCTGCCTCACTTGGAAGTCAAACCAAACCGAATTGAACAATCTGCAAATGGAACCAAGCTTGTGAAACCCTAAATTAAACCTGCTAAGGCAAATCTTAAATGTTTTTTTTTTTTTTGACAATCCATGCTAATGCTCTTTTAAATTAAAAGTTCAATTTTATTTTGAAGAGTGTCAAATCAAAGACAACTATACACATTAAGACATTTAAATTACTTTATACAACTAGAATTTACCTTACAAAACCTTGTTCATTAAACATAAAGTAAATTTTTATAAAAATTAGTGATTAATTACAATAAATTTCATTGAAAACCCATTTTCATTAGGCTATGTGGTATGGGGGACATCCCCCCTCCGTCCAGGACCGGCGACGGTCCGCACACCCCCCCCCCCCTTGTCCCCGTCTTCAGCGTCGAGAGCAAGACGTTGGAGCCGGCCCATGTGAAGACAAAAAAGCTCCCCTTTTGTGTAACACCCCAAAAACGGGTTTGGTAAATTAGAACCCGGTTAATATAAAGAAGTGAGTTTTAGTCTCTTATATAATTAAAATGAAACTTGAGGGACCAAAACCGTTAAGTGGGGAAACATGATTTTTATAAAATAAACTTAAAACACCACACACACACAGAGTGTGTGTGTGTGTGTGTCGACATCCAGGAAGAAGAAACAAGGTTCAAACCCTAGTTTCACAAAAATCCTCAAATTGGAAGGGTAAATGAAGTCTAAATCCATAACCGAGTACGGATTAATGATCACCTTCTCAATGGGATCCTAAGGTATGTTTTAAAAGTTAGATTGGTGATCTTTCACGAAGTGGGTTATGATGTAAAATTCGAAATTCGTATGAAATTGATAATGGGTATGTGTTAGAATCATCATATATAACATGGATTATGCATGGATTAGGTTAATTTGATGTTTAATGGTGAAACCCATTTCTAGTAGTAATGTTATGAAGATGATGATGTTGCATGTGTTAAATCAAGTATGGTTTTGATGTATATGAAGTTGAATATTGTGGACTATTGTTAATGACCTTGATTTAGGATGAAAGTTATGTGAGGTTAGTGGGAATTTGATGATCTTGATATGAACTAGTAAGAAGATGCAAAGAATGCTTGTACTTTATGCTTAAGAAGTAGTATGCACACCAAGTGTATGATAAAATGTCTAAGTGAAGTTAAGATGTGAGATTTTAGGAAGTGGCTTGACATATATGAATGACGTATGATAATGATGTAATTAGTGATATACTAACTTAAAGAGTGTGCTTTAGATGGAACTAGTACAAGAATTCGGGTTGGATGTATGTGTTGTCAAGATTAGGCATTAGAGGCTTGTACATTATGCTTGAATGGGCGATGCTCGCCATGTGTTTCTATTAATCACTTAATTGCGATTAAGAAGTGAATGTATATTAAATGTATAACATATGACCATACTAGTAAAGGGTGATGTTATGAATTACGTTAAGTTGTCTAACTTAGCTATGTGATTGTCAAATGTAGAATCATGAAAGCATAAGTATGTGTATATTGTGTATGTGAATAGGCGATCATGTAGTTGTTTGTGTCATACAACATTATGTATGAAATGAATATCATGTCATTAATATGGTCCACTATATCAACATGAATGCGTGTTCATAAGTTGGGAGTTATATGCTAAAAGGTTGACTTTCTGAAAGTCAACCGAGAATTTATAACATGGTAAGGTATTTTGACACAAATATAAGAATCGAGAGACCATGGAATACGTGTTAGACCAATTATGTGTTATGTGTGATAACGAATTTAGATTTCGAAGATATTGAACTATGTGATTGACGAGTCATGTCGTATGCGTGTTAGTGAAAGTCAAATAGATAAAAGTTGGAAAATATGTGTTAATATGAATAAGCATGAATACTAACATAATCATGGCCTGGCGGCATGAAAGAATAGGAACCACACTAGCACGGACCAAGCATGGAAGGCTAACGGGTGAAGATGAGGCAAGGAAGATGTTACGAACGCGGATGCATAAGGTAAGTGATTTCTGTAATCACTTCTTAGTACGAGTAAGAAATATACTGTTTAAATTAATTAAACATGATGTTTGAGGTCATATATGTGATGAAGTCTTTCGTTGTAATGATTGAATTAGAGTTGACCAAAATGCCCTTGATGGGTATTTTGGGCAAATGATATTAAAAGTGGTTTAGAACCAAGTTGCTCGATCAATGTAATATTTTAGACAAGTATGGAAGTGAGAAGTATGGTCTTTGTAAGCCATAAACCTTACAATAAGTAAATACCCATTACGGGTCAAATAATGAGAAGATGATAATAAGCCGAATGCATGTAAGTTAAGAATTTTCCTTAATCCGGATGTGGGGTTTTAAGTCCATAAGATAGAATGTGAATTTAGAAGCATGAGGAAGAAACGGGAGGTTATACGGATAAACGGTTCAAAAGTTACGCGCGTTTTAGTGCGTACGGACGTTGAAACGGAGCTGCAGAAAAATGAGGATTGTAGAGGGCGTCGCCGACGGGTATACACCCCGTCGCCGACGGGCACTAGTTTGGCCATTTTCTCCGACGGGTTAACTTACTGGCGACGGATCAAAATTGGGCGACGGGCATTTTAAGAAGCCGTCGCCGACGGGTACCCACCCCGTCGCCGACGGGCACCCACCCCGTCGCCGACGGGCTGTCTAGCCCACATCTCCGTTTTGTTTAATTTTGCATTTCCAAATGATCCGTAACGCTTCCCGATGATTCGTAAAGCTTCTTATAAGCATAAAGGTATGTATGTATGTTTATATGTATTCGTATACGTACGTAGAACTTATGTAAGTAGGTATGCGTGAAAGTATGTAAGTTTATAGTGTGGGAACAAGTACTAGTTATGTATGTATATATGTATATAGGTAGGTATCGGTGTATGTATGTATGCAAGTAGTTATGTATGAGTATGAGCATTATGCAATTAAGTATGAAGGTACATACGTGTGCAGGTATGGACGTATATATGTGGATGCAAGTATGTAAGTATGTTTGTGAGTAGGTAGTAATGTATGTACGTATGTATTAACGCGTCAAACGCGTTTAGAAACGTATGTATACGAGTAGGTATGTATGTATGCAGTTATGTATGTAGGTATGTATGTATGCATGTATGCGAGTCGGTATGTATGTATTAACGCGTCAAACGCGTTTAGAAACGTATGTATGCGAGTAGGTATGTATGTATGCAGTTATGTATGTAGGTATGTATGTATGCATGTATGCGAGTCGGTATGTATGTATTAACGCGTCAAACGCGTTTAGAAACGTATGTATGCGAGTAGGTATGTATGTATGTATGTATACGAGTCGGTATGTATATGTATACGAGTAGGTATGTATGTATGCAGTTATGTATGTAGGTATGTATGTATGCATGTATACGAGTCGGTATGTATATGTATACGAGTAGGTATGTATGTATGCAGTTATGTATGTATGTAAGTAAGTATGTGAAGACGTAATCATGTATGTATGTAAATAGACGCGTAGGTATGCAAGTAAAGGTATGTATGTATGTATGTATGTATGTACGTAGTTATGTATGTATTGTATATGTGGTTTCAATACATTTATGTATTGACGATTATTCACAATGTGCCTCGAGAATGAAATGTAATGCAGGTACATTTTTGAAGTTTCGCCAAGGATTAGACACCCAGATGGAATGCTTGAAACTAGAAAGTTAACAGGATGAGAAGTATATGTGGATCGAACATGGCAAGGCTATATTATTATGAATCTTGTTTGTACATAAGTATGCTAATGATGCGTATGTTTGTGGTGGGTGCAGGTTGTACGAATCACGGATTATCCTCACGAGGAGTAGCGATCGAAGACCGAGTCACAACATAGATTGTACGGGAATGTCTAAATATGTAATTTAGTGATGATAAGTTATGTTTTATATTATAAAATGAATTTTAAGAATGTAAAGACGTATATAAAGAAAGAAAATTTTATGGTACGAATTTTCCGCTGCGACTTTTGCCATGTACGAATATGGGTGTAACATTTTGAGGCCATTTTACCATTTAAAAAAAACAAAATTTCCAATTTCAAAATATTCAAACGGTCAAATTCTAAATATTTACCCAAATCCCTCCTAAAACTATATAAAGCCCCCCTTTTTTACACCATTTTTCCCACTTTTCATCTACCACAACTCATCTCTCTCTCTCATTTTTTATAAACATCTTCCACTTTTATAAAATTATTTTCTACCATGGATCCCTTCTATAAAATTATGTTTTTTTTTTAATTTATTAGGATTTTTTTTAAGTTTATGTTTTTTTTTAAGTTTATGTATTGTGTTTTAATATTAATGAAAATATTTTCTTAATTTATTTTTAAATGTTAAAAATAATGGAAGATTAAAAAAAATCTATATATAAAAGTGGTGGGGTAGGATCATACTCCCATTTCCACTAAATTTGGGGGATGGAGCATCCTTGGGAGGACTATGATGTGGCGCCTAGGTGGCGGATCATCCTCCAAGGGAGGATGGGCACCATACCATGTAGCCTTACTAGAAAGCCTAATTAAGATAAATTTCATTGGAAACCCCATTTTTATTACTAGAAAGCCCAATTACCAATTCGTTATATTTATATTAGTTAGAAACTTTCTTTTATGTTTAGTATTTATAAAAATACAACTGCTTATGTATTTAAATTGAAACGAACAAAAATAAATGAACGAACATAAACGGACGTTCACGAACTTAAATGAACGAACAAAATATGTGTTCTTGTTCATTCATTTAATTAATTAAATGAACAAAAAACTGTAATCATGTTCGTTCGTTTATTTAATGAAATGAACGAACATAAATTAACTTCTCGTCGAACAAGTTCACGAACAGTTCATGAACGTTCGGTTCGTTTACGGACTAGGAATAACTTAAAACATAATTTAAATTTATTTTTGACATCATATAAACCATTTATGTTAGTTTTATCTGATAAAAATTGAAAGTTGACGTACCTCCTGATTACTCTCAATCATTTTATTCGTTCTTTCTCTTTCTTCCAAAGCACCACTATTATAGGGCGAATAGTAACTGTAACTGGTAAGTGCCCCCAAATCAAAATTGGTTGTGGTAGGTGTGAATATATCTTTAAAGTTGCCACGGTATTCTATGAAAATGGTTTGTACATCTTTAAAGCTGTTGACGAGGGTATGAGATTCATTTACGCCTTCAAACCTCCACAACTCTTTTAGCTTCCTTAAATCATCTACTTTAATCCTTCTTAATCTGCTGCTACTGTGTTTCCCCATTCCACAAACACTTTCGAAGTCGATGTTGAATAACACTTCAATGGAACCACACTCTTTAACTACAACCTCTTCTAATTGATTCAATAATGGCAATGGATTTCTTGGAAAAAGATTTGTAAGGCTATCACATTCTCTCACTCTAACTTGTCTCAATTTGGAAACTTCATCTTTCTCACAAGTAGATTTTAGAAACGGCCATATTTGCTTCAAGTTCTCCATCTTAGAAATGTCTAATTTCTCCAACTTAGGAGTCACATCCTAAACAATAATTAAACCTTGTTAGAAGGGTAAATAGCATATAACATTAAATTGTAAAATATTTATAGCTTTGGATATTAAGATAATGTATGTATGTACCTCTTTGTTGAATAATGATTGCATTGGAGAAGTAGAAGTATCTGGATAAATGCTTGTGAAGTTGGGAAGGCCATCAAGTCTCAGCTCCATCATTTCTGGTAATTTGATAACATTGTCGCACAAACTTACCATCTTTGGTAGACCCTCCAAAGACATGAAATTCAACTTCTTTAACGTTACTACTCCAACTCCACTATTCCCACCAATCAATGATTCCAAAACGGGGCACTCGGAAATTATGAGCCGCTCAAGCTGCTTCAAACCATTTGCTACATCAACTGTAAAGAGGTATGTCAATTCTTCACACTTTGAAATATGAAGGAATCTTAACTGGGAAAATTTTTGATCCAATGAAACATCTTGAAGATGCATCATATACTTCACTTGTAATCGAAGTTCCTCTGTTCTCTCAAATAGGTCCCTGATATTGCATTCTTTAAGCTCGTTGCTCTCAGCAACAAGATTTAGTGTGTTTCTGAATGAATATTTTTCATTGTTTTTCAACTCACAACCTATTGATAGCCTGAACCTTCTGAGTTTCTTAAACACATCTTTCAGTTGAGGCTTATTCGTAATGAACTCCAACTCTAATGCAAAAAGACCTCGTGAAAGGTTCTCTAATTCGTGAAAGTTGGCAGGTGTAAACTTAACAGGGCTACCTTTAGAAGCTCTCATATAAAGCTCTTCAAGACAGTCCTGCAAGTCTTGTAATACACCTTCATCAATATATAGGTCAACACATCCAGTCAAATCTAATAACTTTAGCGTTTTCAACTTCCCAATCGCCGATGGCAACCTTCTTATGTTACAATCAACAAGGCTTAGTGTTTCCAAGTTGCAAAGACTTCCAAAAGAAGAGATATCACCGGTCAACGAGCATGAACAGAGACTTAGTGTTCGAAGTGTACTTAGGTATTCTAGTGTTAACGGAAACACTAGAATACCCATATTCTCACAGCACACAACCTCCAGTTTTTTCATTCTTTTGTGCATATCTTCTGGAAACTTAAATAGCTCATACGCGTCCATTAGAATCAAAAGTGAGAGGTTCGGGTAATTAAAGTCTGCTGGAAATTCAGACATGCCTGTGCACTTTAATAGAATTCTTTCATAAGAGTTTTTTACAAGGCGCTCCGCTGCTATGTTATCGAGGTTGGCAATTGAAGCTTGTTTGACTTTTGAAAAATTACTTAAAACAAAAGCACGCACAAGATCATGCATTTTGACACACCCGTTCTCATCACTTTCGGTCAGCAAGTTTGCACGTATGAGATTCTTAAAACAAATCTTCATATGGCTTCTCGTTTTTGCCAAAGTCTTGTCATCTTTAAAAAAGCTTAATCCCCATCCGTACCTTAACAAGTCCTCTTTACGAATATTGAAATCATCTGGAAATAAGCCACTAAGAAGAAAAATTGCTTTATCCTCATCCTTTTTCAGATTTTCATAGCTCATCTTAAATATGCTATTTGTGATGCTTTCGAGGTCTTTAAGATCATCTCTCTCTAAACGCCAAAGTGCCTCTTCCCATGCCTCCTCTATGTTGCCGCTAAGAGTTTTGGCAATTGTCACTATGGCAATCGGCAACCCACCGCATTTCTTCACAATATCTCCTCCTATTCTTCGGAGTTTGTCAGCATCACCATCCGAAGGACATGGTCCCACAGTTCTAAAAAACAAAGTTGTTGCTTCTGTGTCACTTAAAACACGTACTCTAAAAATTGAATCTATACTTACCCCCATCTTATTGCAAACATCTTCAAATCGTGATGTAAACAACAACTTGAACCCATTTGGCAGAGGACTTAGTCCAACATCAATGAGATCGACTTCCTTCCAAATATCATCCATTATTACCAAATTCTTCTTTTGGCCTTGTTGTGACTTCGCCTCAAATATCTTACGAAGACGATCAGCCCTTGCATCTACAGTTGTTTCATCTAAACGCTCACCAATGTATTGTGCAATAGCTTGTTGAAGCGATTTTGGGTCATTGTTTTCCCCAATAACCACCTTTACGACCCAATCGAATGTTCCTGAATCTTCCACAGCCTTCTTTAGCTGTTCCATCATTGTGGTCTTGCCGACACCAGCCATCCCACATAAAGCAATCATCTTTTGGGACTCGTTATTTGATTGAAGGGCTTGCAATGCATCATTGAATACGGAAACTCTGGACTCAAAGTTGTCTTGGGTACCCATTGTAGAGGTAGAAGTAGAACCAACCTCAGCAAGAGGTCTTTGCGCATGAGTAAACTCGATTTTGGATTCTCGGTCTTCGAGATCTTTTATCTCCTCCAGAATACCATACGATTGTTTTCCTAATTTGTATCTCTTTGCCACATTGAAGAACTTGGCCTCTTCTATTAAATTACTTCTTTCATTCAAATTTTTGACGTCATCCAACCATTTCCTTTTTCTATGAGGTTGAGTTGATCTGTTTTCTCGAATATCTTTTCCCATGTGATTCAGTTGGTCCAGTTTCTTCTTCATATCTTCAATATACTCAGTGGAGTATACCAAGAAACCCACGTGTTTCTTTAAAGATTCAACAATAAGACTTACAAACTCCATTTTCTTAAACTGCAGTTTTAAACAAATAATAAAAATTATCAAGTAACAGAGTGAAGGAACTGTATTTACCAAAGCAATTAGCTACTTTTATATTATTACTCCATTAAATTACGAAACCATTTATTTTTGTTTAAAATAGATGGTTACCGTCTAAAGGGTTGCCTCACACAAAACTCAAATAATGGTACATATTATTTTGGATTATACGCATAGAATATAAGCACTAAAAGAAAAAAAAAAAATACTCAAATCAAAATTAATTAGTTAATAAATTTAATTTTCTAATTACTCTTAATCAGTTTCTAATTAATGTCGATAAATACTAAATTAAGTAACTGTTTTAGGTATTGGAGAACCATTTTTCTTTTTTTCATTTGTTAATCACACACACACACACTTATGGTCAAGATCTAGGTTGACTTTAATTAGTTATTTCAAAACACAGACACACTTTGTATTGTATCTTCCTGCTTCTTTTGTTCAAAACAAAGATCCATGAAGTATGTATTCTGAAACCCAAACATATAAAAAAAGAGAAGGAAAGTGGATCTCATTTCAACATACATGAAAAGCAAACACGAACCCATTGTTGGCATAAAATATATACAAACAAAATGCAGCATGAGTTTATATTTGTAGATCAATGCATAAAGGGGTATACCTGAGTGTTTTTTGCTTGATCGGTAGAGAAAATGACTGGGAGGATAAGGTTATGAGATTTGAAAAGCATAGGAGGAACTCCAAGCCACAAGTTATATCATACTACTTGCTAAGGGGAAGGGTTGTGATTGTAAATTTTAGTTGACTCAAAACCAAAAGTCTTTTTACACCATTATTTTTTATATTTTGATAAATAATTAATTTTAAAATCTAAGCACATGAGAAAATGAGATAATAAAATACAGATTGATAAATGTATTACTTTTTAGGTGATAGTTTTAAATTCTTTTTAGTTTTTACCAAGTTAGTTTTTCATATAAATGCTCTTGGCTCACTTTATATGTAAATTGAATCTAAAACTAAGTTCTTGTGTAATGAGGCAGTACATAGCGGTAATGGAGGCTAAGGCGCCCTATAGCGCCGCTCAACACCACTACGGCGGACGCTACGGGGGAGTGAATCTAGGGTTCACCTCAATTCAAAAGGTAACTTCCGCTTTACACATACTAGCTTACGGAAACACGTACGACATCAACGACAAGTACTTGAAGATGGGGGAGAAAACAATACGAGATAGCGTGGAACATTTCTGGATTGGTATTTTTTTACTCACTTTTATATATTTATTTTTATTTTAAAGTACATCACTTGTAAAACTTTTATATTAAATTTTATATATTTAATTATATTTTAGGTATATGTCAGTTATATGGAAAACGTTATTTGAGAAATCCCACTTGGAACGACATTCAACAAATATACGAGGTGCATCTAGAAAAGCATGGAATACCCGTCATGATTGGTAGTTTGAATTGTCGTCAATGGCGTTGGTATAATTGTCCAACCACATGGCGAAGTCAACATACACGCGGTGACCAAAAAGGACCAACTTTGGATTTACAAGCAGTTGTGTCACACGACCTTTGGGTTTGGTCTGCTTTCTTTGGTGTAGCCGGTGTATGAACGACATTAATAACTTCGAATGTTCACCATTGTTAGAGAGCTACATTTCTGGAACGATACCAAAGGCCGGTTTTCATGCAAACGGAATGACTACGAGCATGGCTACTATTTGGGCAATGGTATACCTGGAGTATTCGAATATTGTTAAAACGTTTTCTAAAACGCTCGATGTGAAAAGACAATATTTTAAAAAACTACTAGAGTCTTCGCGAAAGGACATCGAGAGGTGTTTCGGGGTTCTTCAACAACGATGGCATTTTAGCAGAAATTCTTGTCGTATGTGGCGTAAGGATAGAATTTGAATGATCATGTATGCTTGCATCATTATGCATAATATGATCATAGAGGATTATGGAAAAGCGATATGCCAAAACTATTTTCCGGAAGATGTAGTTGAAGGAACCCAAGCAACAATGGAAGAGAGAATCTTAAATGCTCAACTACATAACGCGTTAAAGGCGGATTTGGTCGAGCATGCTTAGGCGATTCTCCCAATTCGGCACAATGGTGACGTCGAAGAAGATTCCGAGGAATAAGTTGAGGAATTCGAAGCCGGGAATTTTGCAGACGGAGGTTTGGATGATGGAGAAAACGAAGAGGAAGAAGAAGAGAACGACAATGAAGACGAAGAATACACGTATTGCTTTTTATTGTAATGTTTTTTTAAATTTAATAAAAGTGTTTTTTATATAATATAGAGATTAAATGAAAGAAAAATAGAAACGTATTTTTTAAATAATTAATAAAAATGAAAATTAATGATTAGGTAATGATGGGTAGGGGCTTTATAACTACACGCTCTAGTGATATAACGCCTCATAAAGCCCCTCTATGACGTGGCGTGCCACTTGTCGCATAACGCCCCCAAAGGGCCTTACATGGCCTAATAAAGCATTCTTATTAATGCCACATGACATTCTAATACTATTAGAACATTCTTATTAATGCCATATGACATTTTCTCCACTAACTTAGTTAATATTGCTAATTATTATATTGAGTAAACTGCAATTTTACACCCTGTGGTTAGGGGTGATTGGCACCCTTATCCCCCCAACGAAATAATTGCAATTTTACCCCCCACTGTTCACTGTTATGTCGCAGCCTCCCGGTCTCAAATTTGTTGACTAATCTGTTGACTATAACTTGAAATGACTATAATGCCCTTTCATAATACCCTCTGTGTTTTGTGCACTCTGTGATATTACCCCCTGCCACCACTGCCACCGCTATTCACCACCACAACCACCACTGCCACCTCCAGCCACCACCCTCAACCATTTTTCAGTGTTTTGTCACTAATTAAGCAATCTTGCACATGTTTATCATAATAAATTAAGCAATCTTAACATCCTCCGTAGCAACTTCCATCAACACCGGTCATCTTCTCCGACCACTCATCTCCGGTGTTGATGGTGGAGCACGGCGTCCAATGGCAACCAGATCTCAGTTCAACTCCCAAAATGCTTTTAGGAGGACGTGTTCGATTCTGAAACAATATTAATATCAAAGCAGATGGTTAATACCTTTTTTACTCGCATTACATATAATAACAGAATATAACTTCATATTTCAAAAGCACAATTATCTCACTGAAATTGTAAAAATTTTATTTGGCGATTTTTACTTGCCTACTGTCATGATTAAAAATTATTAATGAGATCGATGTGTGGTCAATAACAATCCCTTATTTCTCCTAGTGTCATAAAGGGTAGCCATACATTTGACTAACAGCAAGACACGTTTAGCAAATACACAGTGATTTAAGTATCATTATGTTATGTACCGTATTTAGAAGTAGAGAAACAGAAAGAAATAATAGCAAATAAAATCATTCAGGTTGTGTGAGTGGAGGATTAGAGCACATAAACAGAGCACTGGTAATATTTGGAAATAAATGTGAATATGATTTTTTTGTGAAATAGGTTCCGAAGTTTCCATTGAAGGTGTTCTTCTTTTGTGAAGTGGAACCGAAAGTTGGGGGAGAAACGCCTATAGTACTCAGCCATGTGATTTACGACAAGATGAAACAGAAATATCCTGAATTTGTTGATCGGTTGGAACAACATGGGTTGATCTATACGAGAGTGTTAGGGGAAGATGATGATCCTTCGTCCCCGATTGGTCGTGGATGGGTATCCACGTTCATGACCAAAGACAAAGCCGTCGCTGAAGAAAGGTTTGCGATTAAGCCCGCCTGTTATAAACTTTTGGTAATATCTGACATAAACAGAGCACTGGTAATATCTGATGATGACCACTCCACTGCTGCTGACTTTTGGTGAATCAAAAGTGACTACGGTTCTCCGACGCCGATGGTTAACTTCTCCGGAGACCAATCGGAGTGTTAATATTTCTCCGGCTGCTGTTCTTGTGGGTTGAAGGAAGAAGGGGGTGGGTGGTTGCGGTGGGGGAGGAGCGGCGGCTAGTGGTGGAGGAGCGGTAAAACGCAGATGGAGGTTCAGATCTGTTACTAGAAGATTATGATGATAATTTGAAGATGATAATGGAGGATCAGATCTGAAGATGAGGATGATAATTTGATTTTATAAATAATAATAATAATAATAATAATAATAATAATAATAATAATAAATATAGGGTCAGATTACCAAAATACCCTTACCTATAAGGGTCAAACTACCGTTGACTAAGGCCGGGGGGTAAGGTTGCGACATAACAGTGAACAGTGGGGGGTAAAATTGCAATTATTTCGTTAGGGGGGGTAAGGGTGTCAATCACCCCAAACTACAGGGGGTAAATTGCAGTTTACTCTATTATATTAATTTAATATCTAATATTTAATATATGCACCCTCTTCTAGGGATGGCAATCGAACCCGAACCCGATGGGTAATCCCGAAACCCGACACATCTGGGACGGGTTTAGGGTCGGTTATCGGGTTTGGGACGGGTTTGGTACTAGTTTTTGTTTTTTTCGTGGGTTTGGGATGGGTTTGGGATTTGGTGACATACCCATGTACCCGACCCAATTACACGATAAAGTAAAACCGTTTACCCGATTGTATACCCGATATAATTTCTTTTATATTTTTAAATATGTAAATATATAATACATCATTTTTTCTATACACATAGATATTTTATCCCGTATACATTATAGTTATTTGATATATTCTTTAGTGATAATAGTAAATGTAACTGATTAGTAGTTACCCGATGGGTTTTGGGTCGGGTATACCCAACGGGTAAACTTTTTAAAATTAATGGCTTACTCGAAACCCGCGTGTATACCCTATACCCGATGGGTATTTACCCTCTAGAAACCCGACGGGTTTTGGGACGGGTTTGAGACAAGCATATCTAATCGGGTTTGGGGTTGGGATTACCTAAACCCATCCCAAACCCAACCCATTTCCATCCGTACCCTCTTCTTTAATATTTGAGTCTTATTAATGGCACATAACATTCTTTCCACTAATTTAGTAATAATATTGTTAATATTACTAATTATTATGTTAATTTAATATCTAATATATGCACCCTCTCCTTTAATTAATTAATTAATAATAATATTTGATATCAGGTTAATAGATATAAATTTATTATAAATATTTAAATCTAAATTTACATTTATCTTTAATGTATATATTGCAACATAATTGAATTATAAACCCACAAAAACATAATTAGTTAATAATATTATTAAATATCATATTAAGAGACGTAAATTTATTATAATACCTAAATCTAAATTTTGCATTTATATTTACTAGAAATATTGAAACAAAATCCAATGAATTATAAACCCACAAAAATTTTCATCAATAAAGAAAGATGTATCAATACACAACTTAGCAGTGATATTTGGATTTATAATTTTATATTTTAATTGATTTTCAAATAAATACTAAAATCCATTTTGATTTTAACCAGTCATATATTTTAGGTATTACTTTATTTTGATTAACCTAACACATTGTAGATAAATTTATAGAGGATTAACAACATGCAATGAAATTAATAAAGAATGTGTATTTAATGTGTTGATGATAGAAATTATGTAATGTTAAAAAAATGCATACCTGAATTATTTTTCAAACATACAACAATATAAGATGAATGTACAATTACACAAATCTCTAAATACTTCTTTGTACATGATATTTGTTGTTTTATTCGTAATTTAATGAAGATTAAATTTTTTTATAACAATCTATTCTAATAAATGATTTTAAAAAATGCCATGTGTATAACCATTTTTTTCTTACCAAAATTTCCTAATTTTCCATATACAAATTAATATTTTTAAACAAATATAATAATTAGTATCAAATTCTTTAAGATAGACATGTGCCTCCAAAGTCAAATATATTTAATTTAGATCATTTATATTTTTAATATAAAAACCTATACTTAAGAATATCCCTATCCCTAATTGTATATATTGTAAAACACCTATTACTTACCATATAACATAGCTATTCAAATTTCGAGTTAATACTACATATGCTATGTTTTATGGATTAAAACATAAATGTTTATAAACTAGATTATGATATGACACTTAATTATTATTTGCCTATAATACAGGATTTAGAAGTAGTATTAACTTATTGCTTTAGTGTATATATATTGAATTGAATAATAGGGATGGGTTAAGCAGTTCAAAGTTGATAAAGACTATACAATTAGAAAAAATAAATGTTGTGCATAAAGAATTATTTAGAAATTTGTGTATTCTAATTGTCTTTTCTTTTTCTATTGTTGTACATAACCAAAATACTTCGACTTTATAACTTTTTATACATAGTACAAAATTATATAATTTCTATTAGACACATTATTGTAAATTCCGTACATATATTATATTTTTATTTTTCTATTATACAACCCCATGTAATACATGGGTCTATAACCTAGTATTTAATGTATTACCTGCCAATTGGAATAATTGGATGGACATTTGTTTGGATTATTGATCTAAGTTCGTAGTTTTTTTTTCCACTAATACTCTATAAGTATGCAGGTACCATAGCAAGTATGATGTAAGTTGTATGTCGTGACATGTAACGCCTCGCTTTTTTGGAACTTTCCTTTTTTAGAAAGTTTTGTTTGTATTTCTATTTATGGAGACTTGTAATCCTTTATATTCGTCTTTCATTTCCAAGCATTGTAATCCGATACTTGAATCATAATAAAACTTGATCTTTTTATACATGGTGTTATACTTATTTCATACATACTTGTTATGCAATACCTGTTATACGTGCCAACTTGATACATTCATACGCAAACACATACTTATTTTACATGCAAATTCAGTTTATCCCTACTTTTATTCATACATTACACTTATACATCGCACTTACACGTTTAAAACGCTTAAAACCTACTAATTATACGCGAAATCGGTCAAAACCCAACCTTCAGAGCGACTGGACCTCTCGTGCAAAAGGGCTCCCTGTCACACCCCAACCGATGGCGGACACATCGGGGCGCGGCACTGAGCGAAACAGATTGTTCATGAGAAATCCATAACAACTAAATTACCAGATAGTTAAAATTATGTTCCATACCATAACCCATCAAATAAAACAGTTATTATAGACATAGATATCTCAAAACAAAACATTGTTCCGACAACTCATATTTCAAATTATTGTTTGTTTCTAGACTCTTCCTAGTCTTGATTCACATAGCAGACAGCGAAGCATCCTAAACACCTGTCACATACGTTAAAATAGAGGTCAATACACATAGTGTAAAGGTGAGCATACAAGTTTAATAGTAATAACAGCGAAAGCGATTTACGCATAACCCGCACGTAGTACGTTAAAAGTGAAGCATGTACGTTATCGACAAAGATCCTATCAATACCAATGACTGCGAGTTGTAGAGTGCGCAACACATGTTCACCACTGCGAACACGTGAAGTAAGATCCTTAACAACCCCTGAGTATACAGGTGCTGAGTCCAAACTATAGTACTATCGTTGCTAAGGCAGGTAGACAGCAATCAATTTGTAAACATAACAAACATAGCATTCAGCGAGTCACGTATAACATGCAGAGCGGTTAGCGTATAAAATGTGTTTGCGTTGTGTGTTGATGTGATTTGATATGATATGTGTAACGTATGTAACACCCAAAAGTGCGTTAAGCGAAAAGGGTTCGCGTATACTCACAGAGATGGTAGCTACTAAACACAATCTGTGGTTGGATTGAAGGGAGCGCTAGAGTAAGCCTGAACAGTTAACGATAGCATAAACGAAGAACGGCACGTAAAACGGTGCAAGTGATCAAGTGACGAATGGTAATCCGATAGGATGGCTATCTGATTGGTTGGCCATTCGATCAGATGTCAATCCGTTCGGATGGCCATTCGTTCAGGTTGGCATTCATTTAGGATGGAAGTGTTTGTGTATGATGGTTTGACTTTTGAAGTTTTTGTTGTACCATTTGAAAACAGAGAAGTATCTTGTTACGACCCACGACCCGGTTTACCCGGTTCAGAAGTCGCGGGACAGAAAACCCGTGGTATTAGTATTTAATTTGGCAGCGAAAATATTAACAGGATCATTTAAATTTAAAACACCCAATTATTTTATTTCACATTTTTGGGATAAACCCCATACTTTACAATAAAGGAATTTCACGGGGAAATTCCCTGTTTACAAAAACATGTTTATTTATTTACTGGCCACTTTATCCAAGCTGGTAGTGTTATGCGGCACTTTTCCTGGTTCACAGTAAATCACCTGAAACATGTTTAAAAAGATTTTATCAGCGGGGAAATACTGGCGAGTCATTCAATTTGCATAAAATGACATATTGTTACAATTTACAGCATTAAGAGTTTTCACATTTGCCCCTATCTTATAATTATCTGGTCCAGTTGTCACTCGACCGGATCTATGACTGTGGACATATCACTAATTAGGCTCTCCCACCTAAGAGTGATAAATCATTATTAGTAATGTGCACAAAACCCCCACATACTGCCAGTAATTAAAGATTAACAAAGACTTAATCACTGCAAAGTATAACTGGAAAACATTTAGGGTTTTGCAAACAATTTGGTAAAAAGAGAATGACTTACCTTGCAAGTTTAGTTGGACAGAGTTTTGCCTACTGATTAAGCCTGATAACCTAGTTAAATAACAATGCACACGAAACTAGGTTAGTAACTTAATACAACATTTACAATAAGCTCACGAAATCAAAACCCTCACGACGAATGACAAAGTATAGCCCGGATTCGGGCAGCACTTAAACATCCATCGGATCGGGTTCAATCGATCGGACATTGTATCGTAGCAGTGATCGAGTTATTACCCTGTAATCGTAGCAGCGTCTCGATCCTAAAACACTCGTATATAAGCAGAAATTTGACATTTTGAAAAGATTTTTCGAACATAGAAGCAAAGCCATGCAACGTCCCTTTTATAGCTGAAATTTGAGTTTTACGTGGCCCGCGTAAACTCAAAGAATAACCTACGCGGCCCGCGTGGGCCACCCTAGCTACGGCTAGGGCTGCCGTGTCACGGGGTAGGCTTGCCACGTGTCTAACACGTGGCTCGAAGCTTATCCAGAGAACTTTCAAGCTGTCGCGCCCCGCGTAAGCTTTCCTTAAGTCTTACGCGGCCCGCGAGCGATCAATAATTTTGGATTTTCTTGATTTTTCACAAGGACTAGGGTTTTAGGGGTCCGGGTTTATACTTACGGAGTGTTGTGGGACATTTTTGAAGGTCCTTACTGTTTTGGTCAAAAATTACCGAAGCAATTAAGTGATCAAATTAGTTAAGTGAGGTAGTGTGCTAGAAATGTGTATTGAAAATATGCTAGTTAAGTTATTCGCAAAAACAGTTACAGGATACGGCTCAGGATATAGAGCTGTATCTATGATCAAACAATGAGCAAAAATGTAAAGGATGACACAGGATATACGAGGAAAGCCCTTGATCAATCTAGATAGCCGGCACAAAACCTCGGGAGCTGACAATCGCAGCTGCCTTGTTCTTCTATTACTTCAAATATCAGGATACAGTGCAGGATATGATGCGGATCAACTAGGTGTTACAATGTAATTCGAGTACAAGTGTTTGTGTGTAGTGATTGTTTGCAACAGGAGAGAAAAAGTGTGCGTGCCTTAACCTGATCCGATCAATCTATTTATAGTAAAATGAAAATAACAAACTACCCTGTTAAACTGGGATGCTTCGAATATTCCTCAAGTAAATGTTGTAGTCTACTTCTTCCGGGTTCAACGTCTATAACCCAACCGATTTGCCCGAGTCTTGAGGGGAAGAAGTCCTCCTGACCGTTTGAGACTTGCACCTTCTAATCTGCACGTGGTTAAATCAGTCACTACCAGGATATCATATCAGGATGTCACCAATATCTTGATCCGGTATCCTGATCACAAATAAACAATCAAAGCCAGAATATTAGTCAGGATATATATGCAGAAAATGACCCATAACATTTGTCCCCAAAATATACCTGTTGGAATTCTGAATTCAAACGGATATATTTTAAACTTTATCACCTGGATCGAGGCGATCAATACGACGAGACTGTTGAAATGACAATGTGCAACTTCCAATGCGTTATTTACTCTTTACCCCCTATTACCCAGCCTATAATTAGCCGAAATACTTTGCATTGTGATCATTACTCCTCAAGCAAATCTCAGGTACTTCTCTTCTCTTCGCTGTTTTTCTTTTCTTTGAATTTCTTGTTTCTTGGTCGATACCCCTTATGGCATCTCGAACAAGATCACGGTTAAACGAGCCGGTCGCAACCCTCACGAGTCAAAACCATATCCGAGAACCACAAATGAGATCTGCTCTTTCAACAAAGCTGATATCGCCGCTTTGAAGGATTCCGGTGCCTTTCCTGCCGGAGTGGTCATTCGCCCTTTTGATCGGGAAGTCCGATCAGATGCGTCATCAAACGAGTTAGTCTGCTTTCTTGCCTATCCCTTTTCTTTGGGACTCCAGTACCCATTTCCACCCTTTATCTCTCATTTCTTCGAGCTTACCGACCTCAGTTATGCCCAGACTATGCCAATGGTATGGCAAGTTTTAATGGTGTTAAACCAAATTAAATCTCGCCATTGCCCTGACCTATGCATCGAAGACCTTCCCATAGCATACCGACTGAGATCCCATGGCAACAGCCGCTTTCTTTTGTTCTCCACTTCCAAGAACCCCCTAATCCTTAAGGCCACCAAGAACGAAGATCAGTAGCAATGAAAGTTCTTTTTCGTAAAAAGGGACTATATTGACAAGGGTTTTGATCTGCCAGTTAGATGGTTAACCAAGGGTAGGATTTAGGGTTTTAGGAATATCCCCAAATGTATCCTTAAACTATATCCTTGACTGATATCCTGATATTTTGTGCAGCGAATTTCAGAGACCTAGCACCCCCAAGCGCGGAATCAGAACCCAGGATCAAAGAGATCTACCGACTTCCTGCTAGTGAAAGAACCTTCTCCCTGTCTCTCACAAACTCAAGTCAAAAATCAAGCTCAGAGATGTCTGGTAAGCATACGATTATATTGATTATAAAGTATAAGTGTTATAAACTAAACATTTCTTCCTTTGTTCAGTGCCGATCATTAACCTCGAAGGCTTCCAGCTTGACGAGTTGGACAGTTATTCCAGCCTCGCACCTGTTCAGCAAGAGACCAACCCGAAACCAGCTACCACACCAAAGCCTACCGGTCCAAAGACCGCTACTACTCCTAAAGCTCCTCCAGCATCCAGGACCCGGGCCTCCAGCTCCCGGAAGAGAAAGGAAGTAGAGCATCCCGCTACACCCCATGTATTCCCATTTGAGAACCATGGGTTTACAGAATCCAGCAAATTCATGACCTGCTTCCTCAACCAGGTTAGTATCCTGACCCATATCCTACACCATATGCTGGTTATTAAAGTTAATTAAAGTCAATACCTGTTTCTTTATTTTGCAGGGTCTCAAACGCCTGGTGTTCCTCTATGAAGACACATGTGGCCTGAACACCATGTTAGAGAGCAAGCTGAAGAAGGCCGAAGCCACTATTGCGGACCAAGCAGCGGTCGCCGTCGCTAAATTGGAGCATTACGAGGCTAAATATAAGGCAATGGTCCAAGAGCACCAGGCTGCCATCCAGAAGGTCACTCACGAGGCTCAAGCCAAGTCCGATGCAGCCCAAGTTCAACATGAGCAGGACATGGCTTCATACCGAGAAAGCCTCAAGAATTCTGTTATCATCTCCCTTTTCCAGGCCAGACTGAAGATGGCTTACGAAGCCATGGCTTTGGGTGTTGAATGCCCTTCATGGAATATCAAGGCTTGGGAGACGAAACTGAAAGATCTTGGTGGTAACCCCGTGGAGCCCCCTTCAAAGCCTGCTGCAGAGGAGCCCACTAAGGCGACCAAGAAGGTAGATGATGCTGGTGCTTCAAAGGATGCCGGTGGCGATGCTGGAGGTGATGCTGGAGGAAATGTTGGGAAGGATGCTGCTGACGAGGTCATGATGGAAGGAGGAGCTGCCCCTTAGAGGCAGCGAAGTGGGCGATGATGGATATACGTGCCAAGGCCGGAGCCCACTTTTTTAAATTCAATGGTTGTGGTCTGTTTGAACAATTTACTTTTCCTGTCTTTGAACAATTTACATTTCCTGCACTAGAACAATATGATGACCAAAGGTGGATGGGTCCTGGGTTTCAGGATGAAGCCCTTGGTCATCAATTAGTATAATCTGTTTTGAATGATGAAACGGTTGGAGGCGGATGGGTCTCGTTTTGAGATGAAACCTTCAACCGTTGCGTAAACATGGTAAAAAACTAATCGTGCTTTTGGCGGATGGGCCTCGGTTTGAGGTGAAACCAAAAGCACAACTTTTGACATGTTAATAATATAACCACCTTTTGACTTATTCGTTGTTGCCTTTTAATTTTTTGTCATGCATTACTTAGTATAAATTTTAGCTTTGCAAAATTAGTGCAATTATTTTTTGAAAATATCCTGATCAATATACTCGGCGGTATCCTACGAAGACTTTTGTCAAATAGGACTTCTCAAAATTCAAACAATTTAGACAAAGTCTTTAAAGAATAAAAGATAGTTTATTTTTCAAAATCTGTTTTGATAACACTTGTTTGACCAGAGTACTAATTTTCAACCCAAGTATTATTTCTCAAATATTCCAATCAAATATCCTGAAACATATCCCGAAAACACATTTTGAGAACATATCCTAAAGATATATCCTCATCAGGATATTTGAGCCTTAAACATAGTTTTAAAAGTTTAAACAACTTATGTAAGGTTCACAAAGGAAAGATCATACCAGGAATAGAGTGTAACCCTAGTATCGAACTTCAATCCTTTTGCAACTTCTTCAACTAAGATGTCCCCAGTCCGAGATACTTAGTACACTAGGTTTGAGTTTGATTCTTTAAGCCTTACACAATCACCTTAGGAGGAATGTCCCTTGTGCATGAAGTCTTTGAACACTTAGAAAATTTTTGAATTCAAGTTAGAACTTGTTTGGACAGTTCTTGTGTTACTGGGGTAAAACCCAAAAATATACTGGAGATAACTCCTTAGTATCCTGGGGAAAATCCCATAAGTATCCTGGGGAAAATCCCACATTTTCATGCGCTATAGGCGGGAGTGTATAAACTCCAAGACTTAGAAAGGTGATAACCTTTAAACCTTAGAGAGTATGAAAATACCCTTTCGTGAGAGAGGGTGATCAATCCTCGTATACCTTTAGGATCAGGATATAGCCAACAGTGATGAAATTGTCAGCCACTTTTACATGAACTGGTCCCGCCACTTTGAACTATCCCTGGATAACTTGCGCTCCAGGCGGGGTGTTTAAACCTAATTCGAGAGAAAGGTGAATACCTTTAAACCTGTGAAGGGATCAGGATCCCTTAAACGTGAGAGAGGGGGCCAATCCTCTAATCTTTCGAAGTATCCTGAGTGTGTATCCTGGAGCTATATCCCGAAGTATATACTGCAAAACAAATGTAAGCTAGGTGGGTGTTAGCCTGGCTAACACCCCTCGGATGCCTAAGTCAGTAACGGGTTCAAAACAATAAATAATATTAAAACATATTAAAAGAGATAGAATCCATAACATCTTGAGTTAGAATTAAATTCCAAACTCACTTGAAATAGAGCTTTAGATGTATAGCATTCCAGGATCTTGGTAGCATATCCCCCTCCATATTCTTGAGTCGGTACGCTCCTTTTCCTGATTCTGATTCAATCTCATATGGTCCTTCCCATTTTGGAGCCAACTTTCCATCAGCAGGATTAGTAGTATTCTGGAAAGCCTTTCTCAATACCCAATCTCCAACCTGGAACCTTCTAGTCCTTATGTTCTTGTTATATGCTTTAGATATCCTCTGTTGATATGCTGCCATCCTTAGCCTTGATGCGTCTCTTGTCTCATCAATAGTATCCAATTCCTGGCATAGGACTTCAGGATTCTGCTCAGGATCCCTGAGGTTGGATCTCGCTGTAGGTATTACCATTTCCGTAGGGATTACTGCTTCTGCTCCAAATACTAAGGAGAATGGGGTTTGACCAGTTGCACTTTTCACCGTCGTCCTATCAGCTCATAAAACAAAGGGTAATTCTTCTGCCCATCTTCCCTTCTTAGCCCCAAGCCTTTTATTCAAATTGTTGACAATTATCTTGTTTGAGGATTCTGCTTGTCCATTTGCTTGAGGATGTACTGGTGTGGATGTGATCATTTTGATTCCCCAACTCTTGCAAAAGTCAGTAGTCCTCTTACTTATAAACTGGGATCCATTTCACAAATTATCTCAGCTGGTACTCCAAACCTAGTCAGGATATTCCTTTTTATGAAGGATACCACTTCTTGATCTCTAACTTGAACAAATGCTTCAGCTTCGACCCACTTAGAGAAATAATCAGTCATTACCAACATGAAGACCTTTCCTCCTGGAGCCTTTGGCAATTTTCCTACTATATTCATCCCCCACTTCATGAATGGCCAAGGGGAAGCTATAGGATAAAGTGGCTTAGCCTGCTGATGTAATATATTACTGTGTCTTTGACATGCATCACATCTTCGAGCGTATTCCGCAGCATCTTTTCTCATCGTCGGCCAATAATATCCTGTCCTTAATACCTTTGAGAATAACGACCTGGCCCCAGTATGATTACCACAATCCCCTTCGTGTATATCCTGAAGCACTTCCTTGGTTTCGGGATCCTCTAAGCACCTCAGATATGGTCCTGCAAGAGATTTCTTATACAAGACATTATTTATAATAGTGAATCGTGATACCTTCATCCTAAAGGCCATAGGATTCTCATCCTTTGGGATGTGTCCTTCCTTGAGATATCTCATGATTGGAGTCATCCAAGACTTAGGATCCTCTTCAGGATATTCATCATCAGGATCCTGAACACTTACTACTTCCTTATTCCGAGGATCCGTCGCAGGATATAGGATATGTAATATCGGTATTCGGGTTCCTTCCGGTATCCTGACTGATGATCCTAGATTTGCCAAGGCATCAGCTTCAGCATTATCCTCTCTTGGTACCTGTTCAAGTGTGAAAATATCGAAATATCCTGCTAATTTTTTGAGAATTTCGAGATACTCGATTAACTTCTCACCTTTAACTGCATAGGTTCCATTAAAATGATTAGTAATTAACAAAGAATCAACATATATTGCAAACTCTTGATATTCATACTTTTAGCCAATTCTAGTCCTGCGATTAAAGCTTCATATTCTGCTTCATTATTAGTGGCAGGAAACTCACATCTAATAGCCTGGGGTAATATGTCCCCCTGTGGCGATTTTAGTAGTATACCCAAACCTACACCTCTAACATTAGATGCTCCATCAGTATATAATGTCCAGGATTCTAAGTTTTCTCCTAGCTGTTGTACTTCTAGGTCCACTTCACTTTGAATATCACTACTGAAATCAGCCACAAAGTCAGCTAAAGCCTGAGACTTTATGGCATTTCTAGGCTCATATACTAGATCAAAGTCACTTAATTTCACTGACCACTTAGCCATCCTACCTGACATCTCGGGTTTCCTAAGTACATTCTTAACAGGATAGTTAGTTTTAACATGAATCCTATGTGTTTCAAAATAATGTCTAAGTTTTGTTGACGCCATAACTAGGGCTAGTATCAATTTCTCTAAGTGAGAATACCTAGTTTCAGCATCTAATAAACTCTTACTAACATAATAAACAAGATACTGCTGATCTTCATGATCCTTTACAAGGACAACACTTACTGCATTCCCCGATACTGCAAGATACAGGGATAATGGTTCACCATCCTCAGGCTTCATCAATAGAGGTGCGGTTGAAAGATACCGCTTCAAATCCTGCAAGGCTGCTTCATGCTTTGCACCCCATTCGAACTTCTTATTCTTCTTCAGGATATCATAAAGTTTCTTGCACTTTTCTGAGGATCTTGAAATAAATTTGTTTAATGCTGCTACTCGCCCTGTTAACCGTTGAACATCCTTCATATTTGAAGGTGATTTGATATCCAAGATAGCTTTAATCTACTTCGGGCTTGCCTCTATCCCTCTTTTAGTCACCATATATCCTAGAAACTTTCCTGCCCCCACTCCGAAATGGCACTTAGCAGGATTTAGCTTCATGTTATACTGATCCAGGATATCAAATGCTCTCTTGATATCCTGGAGGTGATCCTCAGCCTTTTTAGATTTGACTACCATGTCGTCGATGTACACCTCCATAGTGTCCCCTAGCTTGTCTTTGAACATCATGTTCACCAATCTTTGATATGTTGCACCTGCATTTTTCAAACCAAAGGGCATAGCAGTGTAGCAATAAATACCTGTTGGTGTCATGAAGGCAGTATCCTCCTGGTCTAAAGGTTCCATTTGGATCTGCTGGAATCCTGAGGATGCATCCATGAAGGTTAACATCTCATGGCCGGCAGTAGCATCCACCATTGAGTCGATATGAGGAAGAGGAAATGGGTCTATGGGACAAGCTTTGTTCAAGTCTGTGTAATCTACACAAACTCTCCATTTCCCATTCTTCTTTTGTACCACCACTACATTTGCTAGCCATCTTGGAAACTTGACTTCTCTGATCATTTTGGACTTCAATAACCTCTCTACTTCTTCCTGATAATCACATTTCGCTCCGGAGCAAACTTCCTTCTCTTTTGTTGGACAGGCTTGAATGACTTGTCAATACCGAGCTTATGAGTTATAATATCCTTGGAAATGCCTGTCATATCCTCGTGCTTCCACGCGAATGTTGACATCCTGCATTTCAAAAAATTAGTTAATCGGTCTTCAATATCCTGAGGGATATTGGTTCCCACAAGCACCGAGATATCCAGATTATCCTGATCCAGGATAATTTTCTTCACATCCTGTTCTGAAGCTTCCATGATATCCTGGCCTCTCATCTTTAATTGCTATGCTGCACTAGGTTTTGTTGAGGATTTCATTGAAGAAGAATAACACTCCTTTGCTTCCTGTTGATCACTTTCCACCTTGACAACTCCCCAAGGAGTAGGGATCTTGATACATTGATGGTAGGTTGACGGAACAGCTTTCATATCATGGATCCAAGGCCTACCTAATATAATATTATAGCAGGATAGAGAGTCCATGATACAAAAGCGCTGCATTGAGTTGACCCCTTGAATATACACGGGCAACTTTATCTCTCCTACGGTATTCCTACCTTCTCCACTGAAACCAACGAGCACAGTGGACTTCGAAGTAATGTCTATCGGAGATACATTCATCCTCTTCAACGTTTCCAGCTGAATTATGTTGACTGAGCTGCCATTATCCACTAATATCCTGCGTACAAAATGGTTAGCAACATATAACGTTATTACTAAAGCATCATGATGGGGATCCTGGACAGTATCCCTGTCATCATTATCGAACGTGATGACTTTGTCAGTCGTGAGGGTTGACATCCTTGTCGGCTTATTTCCCCTCTCTGCTTTGGATTCCTTCGTGTGTCTTTTTGCTGCAGAATATGATGTGCCGCAGATGTCGGATCCTCCTAAAATAAAGTTAATTATTTTTGCATCTGCAGGAGGTGATGCTGCACGTTCAGGATCCTTCTCAGGATCCTGACCCTTATTCTTATTTCTTCCCAAGAGGTCCTTCAGATATCCCTTACTCAAGAGATAGCTTATTTCTTTTCTTAAAGCAATGCAATCCTCAGTAATATGTCCGAAATCCTCGTGGAAGGCACACCATTTGGACTTGTCCTTCCAATCAGCCTTTTGTTGATTCTTTCGGGGCCATCTTGCTTTGTCTCCTAAACCCTGCATAGCATACATTAGTTCAGGTATATTAACGGAAAGACAATATTCACACAACTCAGGATACTCCTCAGGATCCTCATCTTCAACACCATTCACTTTTTTGCTATCATTTCTGCCATATGGCTTCGAACGATATGGTTTATACGAGGACTCCGATTTCCTGTTGGTTGACTCATAGGTCGTGGACGAATTCATTCTCTCTTGCATCTTTTTATCATCCTCTAGCCGAATGTATCTTAAAGCCCTGTTACGAGCTTCATCCAGATTCCTGCAGGGATTCATTACAAGATCCTGATAAAATTGAGAATCCTTTTGCAACCCCATCTTGAAGGCTTGCACGCCTGTTGCAATATCAAGATGTGGGATATCCAAAGATTCCCGACTAAACTTGTTCACATAATCCCTCAAGGATTCCTGAGGTCCTTGAGTTATCCTGTAAAGGTCACTGGTTAGTTTCTCAAAACTCCGGCTGCAAGAAAATTGACTATTAAATAAATTAACCAAATGAGCAAATTAAGTAATTGAGTGAGGAGGAACATTTAAGAGCCATTTTAAGGCTGATCATGTTAAGGTAGAACCAAAACCCTTGCACAAGCATGCTTCTTTGAGATCTGGAGGGATAGGGTTGATTTCCATCCTTTCCCTATACTGGGCAATATGCTCCTCAGGATCCGTAGTTCTGTCATAGAGTTTCATGTTGGGGGTTTGAAATCTTTTTGGGATTTCAGCATCACAAATGGGATATGTAAACCGGGATATCCTGTGGCTGTCGTGGGATACTTCAGGAATTGGCTGAACCACCCCAGGTACACTGGATATCATGTCCTTTAGTTTTTGAAGCTCCTTGGAAAATGTTGATGTCATAGCTGCATCCTGTAAAGATCCAACACCATTAGTAGCAAGAGTATTATTATTATTAGATACATTACCAGCTTGGGGATTCTGGCAATATCCTGAAGCATATCCTGAGCTTCTCACAGTTGATACTCTTACTGAAGAGGGTATCTCAAGAGTATGATTCTGGGAATGGCTAGGCACAATATTCCCCCGGTTATCCTCAGTATAAACTGCAGAACTGAAGTTCAAAGCCCTGGGTTGCAAGGGAGTGACAGTATCTTCAGCAGGCCTACTCGGGCCAGATTTCAAGAGTTGTATCTCTCTCATCAGCATCTGATTAGTTTCCTGCTGCTACCTCATCTGTTCCTGTACACTACCAAACAAATTTAGATTTTCTTCGTTAGAAGCCAAAACAGGACCAGATCCTTGGATATTGCGAGCGGGAATAACATCCCGAGCCACATGAATTTCAGTTCCCTGTGAAGAGGCTTGCATTCTTGGAGGAGGTGGTGGAAGCACCGAACCAATTGTTGCAGAGGTTGTAGCAGACACGGTGGAAGAGCTCATGTTTGATCTTGAGGTCATTGAAAATAGTGTAGCAAAAAGTTTTGAAAATAGAAAACCAAGTAATGATTTTGAAAAATCTTTTAGTAGAAATAGTACCACTGGCCCCACGGTGGGCGCCAAATTGTTTTGGTCAAAAATTACCGAAGCAATTAAGTGATCAAATTAGTTAAGTAAGGTAGTGTGCTAGAAATGTGTATTGAAAATATGCTAGTTAAGTTATTCGCAAAAACAGTTACAGGATACGGCTCAGGATACGAGGAAAGCCCTTGATCAATCTAGATCGCCGGCACAAAACCTCGGGAGCTGACAATCACAGCTGCCTTGTTCTTCTATTACTTCAAATATCAGGATACAGTGCAGGATATGATGCGGATCAACTAGGTGTTACAATGTAATTCGAGTACAAGTGTTTGTGTGTAGTGATTGTTTGCAAAAGGAGAGAAAAAGAATGTGTAAGAGTGCGTGCCTTAACCTGATCCGATCAATCTTTTTATAGTAAAACGAAAATAACAAACTACCCTATTAAATCGGGATGCTTCGAATATTCCTCAAGTAAACGTTGTAGTCCACTTCTTCTGGGTTCAACGTCTATAACCCAACCGATTTGCCCGAGTCTTGAGGGGAAGAAGTCCTCCTGACCGTTGGAGACTTGCACCTTCTAATCTGCACATGGTTAAATCAGTCACTACCAGGATATCGTATCAGGATGTCACCAATATCCTGATCCGGTATCCTGATCACAAATAAACAATCAAAGCCAGAATATTAGTCAGGATATATATGCATAAAATGACCCATAACACTTACATCCTCCCCACCTTATTTAAATCTCGTCCTCGAGATTTATTGAAACAGGTAAGGGTACTTTTGCTTCATTTCTGATTCTAGCTCCCATGTGTACTCAGGTCCTCTTTTTGAATCCCACTTCACTTTGACCAGTACTAGTCTTTTGTGCTTGAGGAATTTGACCTTTCTGTCTTCTATTTGAAGAGGTTTCTCAACAAATTTTAGTTTTTCATTTACTTCTATGTCTTGAAGAGGTACTACCAGGGATTCATCCGACAAACACTTCTTGAGATTAGATACATGAAACACGTCATGTACCCCAGCTAACTCTTCTGGTAGTTGTAAGCGATATGCAACGGGTCCTATTCGTTGGGTAACGGTGAATGGTCCTATGTATCGTGGACTTAGCTTTCCTTTCTTACTGAACCAAACTACTCTTTTCCAAGGAGAAACTTTCAAGAGTACCTTGTCTCCAACTTGAAATTCTAACGACTTGCGTCGATTGTCTGCATAACTTTTCTGGCGATATCGAGCTGTTTTCAGTTTTTCTTTAATTTGAGTTATCTTGTCAGTGGTTTCCTGAACAATCTCGGGACCAGATAATTAACTTTCTCCTATTTCTGCCCAGCATACTGGAGTTCTGCATTTTCGTCCATACAGTGTTTCGAATGGGGCAGCATTGATACTGGTATGATAACTATTGTTATAGGAGAATTCTATTAGTGGTAAGTGGTCATCCCAGTTTCCACCAAAATCTATTACACATGCTCTGAGCATGTCTTCCAGGGTTTGGATCGTCCTTTCACTCTGTCCATCGTTTGGGGATGATATGCAGTACTTAAATTTAATCATGTTCCCATTGCTTCTTGGAAACTTCTCCAAAAATGCGAAGTGAAACGACTATCCCTATCTGACACAATGGAGAGTGGAACTCCATGTAAGGATACTACCTCATCTACGTACAACTTTGCTAATCTTTCCATGCTAAAGTCTTCCTTCATGGGTAGGAAATGAGCTGATTTGGTTAATCGATCTACAATCACCCAGATTGCATCGTTACCTTTTCTGGTCTTGGGTAGTTTAGTAACAAAGACCATGGTTATTAGTTCCCACTTCCATACAGGCATTTCTAATTGTTGAAGTAAACCTGAAGGTTTCTGGTGTTCTGCTTTAACTTGTGAACAAGTTAGGCACTTAGAAACGTATCTAGCTATGTCCTTCTTCATTCCTATCCACCAGAAATTACTTCTTAAATCTTGGTACATCTTGTTGTTACCATGATGCATCGTATACCTAGATTTATGGGCTTCCTCTAAAATTTTATTTCTTAAATCTCCTTGCTTAGGTACCTAAATTCTTTTCTTATGGAATCTCCAAATTCCATCAGTCCCTTGTTCTAGTTCCTTTATTCGTCCTTTCATTCCTTCAGCATCATCCTTGATTGTTGTTTCCTGAATGTTCTTTAGTTGTTCTATTAAATCTAACTGGAGATTTAATCTAAGAGCACGAACTCGCTTTTGCTTTTCATGGTACTTACGACTTAGGGCATCTGCTACTACATTTGCCTTTCCTTCATGATATTGAATATCACAATCGTAGTCACTTAGAATTTCCATCCATCTTCTTTGCCTCATGTTCAATTCTTTTTGCCCAAATATGTACCTTAAACTTTTATGATCCGTATAGACAGTAAACTTACTTCCATACAGATAATGTCTCCAAATCTTAAGGGCAAAAATTATTGCTCTTAACTCTAAGTCATGAGTCGTATAATTTTCCTCGTGCTTTTTCAATTGCCTTGATGCATACGCAATTACCTTTTTGTGTTGCATAAGCACACATCCTAATCCTAGCTTAGAGGCATCACAATAGACTTCAAAATCTTCTGTCCCTTCTGGCAGGGCAAGAATTGGGGGCATTTGTTAACCTTTGCTTTAAGATCCTAAAGGCCTCTTCTTTCTTGGGTCCCCATTCAAACTTAACTGCTTTACAGGTTAGCTTAGTTAATGGCACAGCTATCTTAGAAAAGTCTCTTATGAAGCGCCTATAATATCCAGCTAACCCTAGAAAACTTCTAACTTCGGTAGCTGATTGCGGGACCTTCTAGTTGGTGATTGCTTCTATTTTGGAGGGATCTACGTGAATACCATCGTGATTCACCATGTGTCCTAAAAATTGCACCTCCTGTAGCCAAAATTCACACTTCGAGAATTTGGCGTAAAGCTTTTCCTTTCTTAACAGATTTAAGAGTACATGCAGGTGCTCACAATGCTCATCCTGGCTTTTGGAATAAATAAGTATATCGTCGATGAAGACAATTGTGAATTTATCCAAATATGGTTTACAGATCCTATTCATCATGTCCATGAATGCTGCAGGAGCATTCGTTAACCCAAAGGGCATGACTGTAAACTCGTAATGACCATACCTAGTCATGAAAGCAGTTTTAGGTATGTCTTCTTCTTATACCTTCAGCTGATGGTATCCGGAGCGTAAATCTATCTTAGAAAAATATCTAGCCCCCTGAAGTTGATCAAAAAGATCATCAATCCTAGATAATGGGTATCGATTATTGATTGTAACCTTATTCAATTCCCTATAATTGATACACATCCTCATTGAACCATCCTTCTTTTTTACAAATAACACAGGTGCTCCCCAAGGGGATGAACTAGGTTGTATGAATCATTTGCTTAGTAATTCATCTAACTGCTTTTTGAATTCTAACATTTCGGTGGGTGCTAACCGATAAGGTGCCTTAGCTATTGGTGTAGTTCCGGGAATCAGATGAATTCTAAACTCTACTTCCCTATCTGGCGGTAACCTAGGTAGTTCTTCGGGGAATACATCCGGGTATTCTGACACTACTGGGATTTACTTAAGTTCCTTACTTTTCAGTGTTAATGATTACCGAAATCATATACACTATTCCTTGTTTTCGTTCATAACTAGCAACTTTCATTACTGAAATGAACTTCATTGGTTTATGTGGCTTATCTCCTGTAACCACAATTATTTCTCCTGCGGGTGTCTGAATTTCTATGGAATTCTTATCACAAAGGATTCGAGCATGGTTGGTGTTAGGGGAGGATTTTCTAACAATTAGTGATCCTTATTCGTTATCCTAATTAGTGATCCTTACTTCTGTGACAGGTGGTGATCCTCAGAAGAGCTTCAGGATCAGGATCATGGATCACTTTAAGGATCCTCGTACTGACGATTGTTTATTTATGTTTTGTACTACCTCGTAGGTATAACAAGCTTGACCAAGTCTTGGCGACATTCCTGGAGAATATTCCCAAACTATTCTGCACGTGCTTGGCCAAAAATGGACGTTATGGAGAACGTGGGGGCTTGGCACAAAAGTCGGATAGTTAGTTTGGTAGTTATATTTCTATTTTAAAAAGGGGTAACGAGCTAGTAGAAAAACACTTAGTCATATTACAGCTACACACACTCGTATACTCGCACACTTGAAGCTCTCGACGAACATTCATTCATTTTCACTCACTTTTACACATTTCACGATAGTGATCCTTGTACCTAGCTCGTTACTATCCGAAGTTGTAAACATTTATTCATTTATTTGAGTTTGGTGATCGGTAGTTTCCATCACCCGGGGTTTTTTGTGCCGGAGATCAACTATTGATCAAGGGCTTTTTCCCCGTATAAATCCTTGTGTTGTTTGTGCAATTTACATTGAAGTGATCCTCATCGCTGTTACACATTTTAAGCATCATTCCCCGTAACATAGAGTTTGGTTGCAATATCCTCTACAGATTTTTTGACCAAAACAGTTTGGCGCCCACCGTGGGGCAATTGGTGCTTTGTCCTTAGAAAAATACGCATTTCTGTGCTCATTTCGGTTCACTACAACCAAGCAAATGGCTTCCTCAGCGAAGAATGCTTCAAATTTGATGCCTTCATCCACTTCTTCACAAGGCGTCCCTCCTTTGCCTCCACCATCTTCTGGATCCCAGAAGAATGCTGAGAATGCTGCGAAGAAACCAACTCCCATTTTCTCAAAACCTCCAACTTCTTCTGCTTCTTACACTCCCACTACTAGTGACATGTTTACTTTGATTTTGCAGATGAAGGATCAGATACGGCAACAGGATAAGACCAATGAGAGGATTCTCAAAGAAATCGGAGATCTCAAGAAACAAAAGACAACGGCAGAGGATCATTCCCCACTAGTGCTGAAATCCTTGAATTTTGATACTCCGGTGATTACTTCCCAACCATCAGTGTTTCCAGACGTTCAATATGTGGGTGGACCGAAAGGAGTGCACTATGGAACAACAACAATCACCCAGGCAGCAGGCTCATATTTCCAGCCAGCGGGATCCTATCCTCAGTATATGGGGTCCCTCACGAATTCAGGAGGATATTCAGGAGTGCAGCAGGTTCAAGGATCCTCCTTTGTTCCAGGATCATCCCAGGTTCAAGGATCCTCCTTTGTTCCAGGATCATCCCAGGTTCAAGGATCCTCCTTTGTTCCAGGATCATCTCAGGTTCAAGGATCCTCCTTCCTCCCAGGATCATCCCAGGTTCAAGGATCCTCCTTCGTTCCAAGATCGTCCCAATTTCAGGGATCCTTCCAGATGCCAGGATCCTTGTGGAGTTTGCAAACAGGAAGTTCAGATGTCCATCAGGGAGATTTTATTCCAATGCAGACCAATGCTTCTACTGGTCCCTCGATCATTCCAGAGCCCCAACAATATGGATTAACATCCCTTCTTCCTAACTTGAATCCAATGGGAGGTAACACTTTTAATAATTCTTATACTACTAACCATGGTCTTATGCAGGATCCAGGTATCAACCATGCCATGGCCAAGGAATTGCAAAAGTTAAAGGATATGATATCAAGTGTTCCAGGAGTGGTCAAACCTATTCCAGAGATTGCAGATGGGAGCCACAAGATATCTCGTTTTGCACCACCAATCTGTGACGCTGAGATACCCAAGAGGTTCCATGTGCCAACAATGAAACTGTATGATGGTTCGACAGATCCTGAGGAACACATAGCACAATACAGGGAGAGGATGGAGATCAATCCAATTCCAGAAAGGTTAAAGGAAGCATGCCTGTGCAAGGGATTCGGATCCACTCTTACTGGATCGGCTCTCAAATGGCTGCTAAGTCTTCCTCCCTATTCTATTACCTCATTTGCTAACCTAGTTAACTTGTTTAATAATCAATTTTCTTGTAGTAGAAAATTCGAACGATTAACTAGTGATTTATATAGGATAACCCAGGGTCATAATGAATCATTAAGGGATTACATTACCAAATTCAGTAAAGAATCCTTAGACATTCCCAACTTAGATATAGCTACGGCTATTGAGGCCTTTAAAATGGGATTGCTTAGGGATTCGTCGTTCTATGATGATCTTGTTATGACACCATGCAGGAACTTAGATGAGGTAAGAACACGAGCACTTAGGTTCATTCGGCTAGAGGACGACAAGAGGATCCAGGAGAGATTAGCAGGATCCTCAAAGCAGGATAAGCAAGGATCCTCATTCAGGAACAACAAGTTCAGATCCTACAACAGATCTGATAACCAGAACGTGCATTCTGTTGATCAAGAAGAGGATGATGAGGATTATCCCCCAATTTCTGAATATTGTTTTTGTGTTGATAACAATGAACTAATCCTTGCTATGCAGAACCTAGGTGATAAAGCTAGATGGCCGAGAAAAAATGATAGGCCAGCTGCGACTAAGGATAAATCAAAGTGGTGTGCATACCATGAAGATTTTGGGCATCTCACAGAAGAATGCATTGCATTAAGAAAGGAAATTGGATACTTGTTGAGCAAGGGGCATCTAAAAGAATTGTTGGGAAGAAAAAAGTCAAGGACTCAGGATCCTGAAAGGATCCCTGAGAAGGCTCCAGCCCCTCCAGCAGATTCACAAGTGATAAATTTTATTTCTGGAGGATCTGACATTTGCGGCACATCCTTCTCAGCAGCTAAAAGGCATGCAAAGGAAACTAAGATGGATAATGGAGAAAGACCTGTTCGAACATCAAGTGTCTCCAAAGGAAAAGTCATAACCTTTGATGAGGATGATCGTGTTGATATCCAGGATCCTCATCACGATGGTTTAGTTATTACTCTTTTCATTTCTAACCATTTTGTTCGCAGGATCCTTATAGACGGAGGGAGTTCAGTGAATGTAACACCCCGAAAACGGGTTCGGTAATTAAACCCCGTTAATACAAAAAGACGGGTAAAGTACCGTTAGCAGTAAAAATAACCCGCTAGATATTTGGATTTAAATAAGAAATCCTAATATTCAATACAAGCGAATCAAAGTTTTAAGGAATTGAGTTTATAAGAGCCCGAGTTAACGGGACTTAAAATAAACTGGGTTGTAACTCCCGGGACCCACCAAGTAACTAGGAATATTAACCTAGTTAGTTAGTGTTTTGATAATAATAGAACAAATATGGGTAAAATACCCTTTAAATAACTTGTGTAAAGTTGAGGGACTAAACATGGGCAAATGAAATGAAGTTTAATAAAAAAAAAAAATACAAACACACATACGTGTGTGTGGTGCCTGCGATTTTAACCAGAGCCAGGAAAGGCTCTCTTGCTCAACCCTAAACTTCAAGAATTCACCAAAATTGAAAGGGGAAATCAAGCCCAAATCGAAATCCAAGCACAGATTATTGATCCTCATCACGAGAGGATTACAAGGTATGTAAAATTTGATGAAAACTCTCTACTTGAAATTCTCATGAATTTGAGGATTCTGAAATTTTATGATGCATGTTCGTTATTTGGGTAAAACAGGAATGATATAGTGTCTAGGAGTAAAACCTAGACAACAATATGAGAAATCATGCCTAAATTCTGAAAATTTCATGAACACATTTAAAGTGATTCATGGGTTTGGAAAGATTATGATAAACACTAGAATTATAATGGTTGTTCTAGTAATATTTGACACATGTGAAGTGATTTCAGAATTTTAGAGGTCAAAGTTCATGTATTGTAGTTGATTGATGAAAAATTAGGGCTAAAGGTCAAGTTATGAACTTGATAATATTAGTGTAAAAATCTGCCCTTAAGGTGTTCGTATAAATGCCTCAATGAAGGCTTGAATCTGGAAATTTGAGTTAAACCGAATGATTTCGATTGTTTGGGCTATTATGCAAAATATGATTTAAAAGAGTCCTAAATGTGATAAACATGGTCAGAAATTTGGTCTAAACGGTGGTTTGAAGATAACGCCTACCGGCTAATCAAAGAATGCCAAAACTAGTTGATAAGCTTGAATATGTAATTAGTGTACTAATGGGCAGTTGACTTTTGAAAGGTCAAACTGACCTATAATGCGATGAATAGCAATTTTGATATGAAATGCATAAGGTGGAATAATCGTATTAGAGTATGATTAAACTAACCACCTTGAAAACGATGATGATAGTTTGACGCGTAACAAGCTAGGTGGAAGCTTGACGAGGGAGCGGGTCAAACGAATCAAGAAGGAAAGGAAAAGTGTAGTTCGGATGCGAGGTAAGTTAAGCTTGCGCCCTTTTTACCTTATTACAAAATGCTTATTTGTGCGCATGAATTATGATGTGTATTAAGTAGTCGAAACATGATGTTTCGACACAAAATAATGCTAGACGGAACAAGTGGAAATGGTAGAAACCATAAATCACGGTAGAAACGGGTAAAATTGGTGAAATGGTAATCCGGACATAGGTTAACGGATTGATAAGAAGGGACGTAAAAACGACACCATTTGGCGTAAGTCACAATGGGTCAAATAAACAGAAAACAACTTTCAAGTTGGATGATTTCAAAAGTAAACCGGGATATGTTAAAAGGGTGAAATGGTAATCAAGTGCCATCTTATAATGACAATTGGTCATTTCGGCTAAAACGGGTCAAATGGTGTTGTAACACCATTTGTCAATAATAATTGACGATTGCTTGTTGAGTTTTGTAATCACAGGAATTAAAACGTGGTTAGCATTGCTATTATCTAGATGTTGATGGCGAGAGGTATTAAAACGGATCAATATGTTGATCTGAGCCAGGTACGCATAGCTATATTGTAGTTAACGGTGCTATCTCGGTCGAATAATTGGGAAGAGTCCTTCATTGTAAAAGAAGGACCATAATCGACCAAAACGCCCTTGTAGGCTAAATTGAACAAACAACCTTTAATGGTTGATTGAATACGAATTTCATGGTTAGGTAAATACTTAGAATAAGTATAGAAATCGAAAGACGTAATATGTTAGCTAAATAGCTCTATTTGAGTTTTGCCGTAAAATAACGATCCAAGAGGTAAAACTTGGATTATATAGATTACCACATTAAATCCACCATAAATATACTTGTGGTGGAAGATCATATGATGAGAAATGTGGTAATGCGAATGCTAGGAACATTTGATAGCAATTTATGAATTAAAGTGCTTAAAAACGCTTAACGGGTCAAAATTTGGTAAAAAGATAATAAGTCGAAGGCTTAAAAGTCTCAGATTTATTTAATCCGGATGTCGGATATCAACTCCACTAGATGGGGAATAAAATTACGGTCGCGTAGGAAAGAGAATCGCGTAAAACGGACGACCGAGCAAAAAGTTATGAACCTTTAAAGTTGCAAGTTCGGTTTAAATTGGTGCTGGGCGTCTGCAGCACCAAAGGAACAAACATTCTGGAGAAATTTAGGCCCTAGCGTAGCGCTAGGGCTGGCCTTATTCAGTCGCGCTACGCGACACCTCACGCGGCCCGCGTGAGGTTTTAAGTCAAGTTGATGCGGGCCGCTTGGGGCCCCAGATCTGGCAAAACGCGTTTCGTTCAATTATTTCGAATCGCGAACTCGCTTAAACGCATTTTAAGCGCCCTATAACTAATTCATTTCATGTTTTGTGAAATGTAGGTATTCTCGGATGTGCCGGATGACGATCAAGCTCGAAGAGGAACCGAACACATTCAAAACACAAGCTTCCGCGCATGATTCACATTGTCACTTTTAAATGACGAACTCGTTCACGTTAAACTGTCTAGATAACTTTTGTAAAAGTTTTAACAAACCCATTTTATTATATGAAGGTGTTTACCTAATTACACGTATAATTATTGTTATTTTACGAAAATCGTTAAATAATAACTAGGATGTTACAAGTTGGTAATCAGAGCCCAAGGTTAAGGGGTAAAGTGTTCGGTTCGAAGCTTGATCGCAAATCCGGTAAGTACAAGTATGTTAATAGTTTAGCATGCTAAAGTGTCGTAAACAACACATAGGGTTATCGTGTGATACACGTTACCCCAAGTAAAATGATTGAAATAGTTGACGAAAATACGCGCGTTGACGCGTATAGTAGAAAAAGCCTTGTATTATAATACGGGCGATTATTGAAGTTGACATTACTAACTCTTGTGAATGTTTTAATTGAAGGACACTCGCGTCTGAAGATGACGGGAGTGAACGAATTATGGATATGATGATGGAACGGTCCGAGGTATGACAGGAAGAGCATACTCATCAGGGACCTAAATCGCGTAACGGTCGCGAACAAGACTAAGGACAAGAGAAGCCCGTTAGGGCAAGCATTACCAGGTGCACACTTTTAAATTTAATCGCACGAGTCGTTATATGCAACAAACACGTAAGTAATAACGGTTGCATACACACATGATAGAACTTGGAAAACCCGATTTCCAAGAGAAATTTAACAGGAAATGTGTTATTCACAATGATGAATAACAAATGGATAACAAGACTTGTTTATATAGAAACTTGGACGAGAGTGATCATCCAAGTAAGTATTCTCAATATAAATCCTATTGAGAAAAGTAGTGATCACATCAATAAATGTGAATAAATGTTTATAAAAATGGACATTTTACATGTTCAAGGATAAACGACTAAAACTAATAATTGTTAACTAACAATTAAATAAAGTTTTACCAAATGAAACCATAAACCTGGAAATAAATTGAGGAGTTACTTACATGGGACGTGATGTGGTAATTATAATAAGGTCACGCGTACCATGTGTTGATCGCTTACTCTGGCCAAGTAAGTAGTGAACACATGATAGCATGAGCTTCTTATAATGAGCGCAGTTATGTCTGATGTGGTATTGGCGGGGTGAATGAGACTAATTAAAAAGTACCCAAATGAAACAGATAAGCAAGATATTTGAAAATAATGTAAACGCACAACCGAGTGACGGGAGCGTGTTACATTAGGATAATGAGCCCGAGTGAAGGGACAAACAAGCATGTAAAATGTGTTAAACAAATATTGGGAGGGAGTGTACTTGCACTCGAACCCAGAAAACGCAAGCATGTTAAACAAGTATTGGGAGGGAGTGTACTTGCACTCGAACCCAGAAAACGCAAGCATGTTAAACAAGTATTGGGAGGGAGTGTACTTGCACTTGAACCCAGAAAACGCAAGCATGTTAAACAAGTATTGGGAGGGAGTGTACTTACACTCGAACCCAGAAAACGCGAGCAGGAAAAATGATTTAGACAAGTATTGGGAGGGAGTGTACTTACGCTCGAACTCGGAAAATGCAAATGTGTCCCTTAACGGGTCGTTTTTGTAAAGCGTCCAACTTGAAGACAAAGTCGGAATAAAAAAAAAAAAAAAAAAATGAATGAATGAAGCGAGGTCTTAATGCATACCGGGAGGGTTGCAATAATAACGACTTCGGTAAAACACCTGGTTGATGGGTAAGAATTAAACACATGCGTAAATCGAGAAACGGGAACACGAATTTAAAGTCAAAAGACTCGGATTATGAGTTATGACTAAAAGACCATAAAATTTCGTAAACAGAAATTTTGATAATAATGTTCAACTATTTTATGGTTGAACTGGTTGATTAAAGTATAATGCTTAATGGCATAAGTAAGCGCAAGCCGGATAACGGTAAGCTTGAGACAAACCGATGCTTAATCAACATGAGAAGTCATAGAGTCGGAAGAATTATCCAAAAGAAAATGATTGTAGATACGAACTACAGTCAAAACCTAATGGATTTCAAGCGTGAAAACAAATGGTTTTCAAACATAAAAAGAGTGCTTTGACACCAAATATATATTTTTAATAAAGACACGAGTAAACAGAATGACCTACGGGATCATCATAACCTACGGGTAATAGTGTGAAAAAAAAAAAAAAAAAAAACTGGTTATAACTCCCCGCGTAAAAGATAACGGGAGGTAAAGTTAGTATTTAAGTTAAATTGAATGGGTTAAAGCGAAGAGATTATGAAAGGTCTATGAGACTAAAAACGACCCACGGGTCATGATTAGAAAGAAATTATAAGGATTTCGCCCTAAGGAGGTGGAAGTCTAATCAAAATAGCCCATGAGGCTAAGTGATAAAACCTACGGGTTAAATTAGATAAAGCAAGGGAATCAGTTAGGAATTCCCGCATAAAACTAAGACTGTAAAAGATTAAATTATGGACTGTCAATATCCCGGTATGGATAATTGACGCAAGTTAAGGAAAAGATCGTAAAACGAAAACTTCGGTTTTAGTAAAAGATAACGTTTTTACAAATATAAATCCTGATAGGAACTTGAATAATAAACATGAAAAAAAAAAATATATATATAGGTCTTGACACTGATAGGCGCAAGACAATCTATTCGAAAAGGGATATTTTCGAAAATGAAAAGGTTGATATAAATTAAACATGATGTGACATGATCACGGTCAAGAGGTACAATGTGAAGTAGAATCACATTATTACCAGGCGAGCAGTAAAAAGAAACCGGACTAATAAGTCTAGTTAGTGAAACCAGTTCAGGTCAGTAATTCAAGTTAAGAAATTGGGTTTGCTTGTAAGCGGTAGATTTGGTATAATTGAACCGAATAAAAGAATTTGAAAACAAAAGATATGGTTGCTAAAGGTGAAAGATTTCACTAAAGACCTTTAAACAGGTCAAAGTAACGGATCCATAAAGGATTCAATAGTATGGGAAAGTGAAGCATATCGCAAAATAACTAAACTGGTGGAAATAACGAGGTTACGTATTTCGAAGTTACACTATGTCATATGAGATATGTAGACGATTAGTAGCCAAAAAGATGTTACCGTGCTTTTCGGGTAATACTAACGATTGGTTAAAAAGCATGAGAAACGTTTAAAATAATTCTCGGATCGAATACATTGAGTTTAAACTCAATGAATTATGTAAGAAAAGGTTTCGAGGACGAAACCTCTTTAAGGGGGGTAGACTTGTAACACCCCGAAAATGGGTTCGGTAATTAAACCCCGTTAATACAAAAAGACGGGTAAAGTACCGTTAGCAGTAAAAATAACCCGCTAGATATTTGGATTTAAATAAGAAATCCTAATATTCAATACAAGCGAATCAAAGTTTTAAGGAATTGAGTTTATAAGAGCCCGAGTTAACGGGACTTAAAATAAACTGGGTTGTAACTCCCGGGACCCACCAAGTAACTAGGAATATTAACCTAGTTAGTTAGTGTTTTGATAATAATAGAACAAATATGGGTAAAATACCCTTTAAATAACTTGTGTAAAGTTGAGGGACTAAACATGGGCAAATGAAATGAAGTTTAATAAAAAAAAAAAATACAAACACACATACGTGTGTGTGGTGCCTGCGATTTTAACCAGAGCCAGGAAAGGCTCTCTTGCTCAACCCTAAACTTCAAGAATTCACCAAAATTGAAAGGGGAAATCAAGCCCAAATCGAAATCCAAGCACAGATTATTGATCCTCATCACGAGAGGATTACAAGGTATGTAAAATTTGATGAAAACTCTCTACTTGAAATTCTCATGAATTTGAGGATTCTGAAATTTTATGATGCATGTTCGTTATTTGGGTAAAACAGGAATGATATAGTGTCTAGGAGTAAAACCTAGACAACAATATGAGAAATCATGCCTAAATTCTGAAAATTTCATGAACACATTTAAAGTGATTCATGGGTTTGGAAAGATTATGATAAACACTAGAATTATAATGGTTGTTCTAGTAATATTTGACACATGTGAAGTGATTTCAGAATTTTAGAGGTCAAAGTTCATGTATTGTAGTTGATTGATGAAAAATTAGGGCTAAAGGTCAAGTTATGAACTTGATAATATTAGTGTAAAAATCTGCCCTTAAGGTGTTCGTATAAATGCCTCAATGAAGGCTTGAATCTGGAAATTTGAGTTAAACCGAATGATTTCGATTGTTTGGGCTATTATGCAAAATATGATTTAAAAGAGTCCTAAATGTGATAAACATGGTCAGAAATTTGGTCTAAACGGTGGTTTGAAGATAACGCCTACCGGCTAATCAAAGAATGCCAAAACTAGTTGATAAGCTTGAATATGTAATTAGTGTACTAATGGGCAGTTGACTTTTGAAAGGTCAAACTGACCTATAATGCGATGAATAGCAATTTTGATATGAAATGCATAAGGTGGAATAATCGTATTAGAGTATGATTAAACTAACCACCTTGAAAACGATGATGATAGTTTGACGCGTAACAAGCTAGGTGGAAGCTTGACGAGGGAGCGGGTCAAACGAATCAAGAAGGAAAGGAAAAGTGTAGTTCGGATGCGAGGTAAGTTAAGCTTGCGCCCTTTTTACCTTATTACAAAATGCTTATTTGTGCGCATGAATTATGATGTGTATTAAGTAGTCGAAACATGATGTTTCGACACAAAATAATGCTAGACGGAACAAGTGGAAATGGTAGAAACCATAAATCACGGTAGAAACGGGTAAAATTGGTGAAATGGTAATCCGGACATAGGTTAACGGATTGATAAGAAGGGACGTAAAAACGACACCATTTGGCGTAAGTCACAATGGGTCAAATAAACAGAAAACAACTTTCAAGTTGGATGATTTCAAAAGTAAACCGGGATATGTTAAAAGGGTGAAATGGTAATCAAGTGCCATCTTATAATGACAATTGGTCATTTCGGCTAAAACGGGTCAAATGGTGTTGTAACACCATTTGTCAATAATAATTGACGATTGCTTGTTGAGTTTTGTAATCACAGGAATTAAAACGTGGTTAGCATTGCTATTATCTAGATGTTGATGGCGAGAGGTATTAAAACGGATCAATATGTTGATCTGAGCCAGGTACGCATAGCTATATTGTAGTTAACGGTGCTATCTCGGTCGAATAATTGGGAAGAGTCCTTCATTGTAAAAGAAGGACCATAATCGACCAAAACGCCCTTGTAGGCTAAATTGAACAAACAACCTTTAATGGTTGATTGAATACGAATTTCATGGTTAGGTAAATACTTAGAATAAGTATAGAAATCGAAAGACGTAATATGTTAGCTAAATAGCTCTATTTGAGTTTTGCCGTAAAATAACGATCCAAGAGGTAAAACTTGGATTATATAGATTACCACATTAAATCCACCATAAATATACTTGTGGTGGAAGATCATATGATGAGAAATGTGGTAATGCGAATGCTAGGAACATTTGATAGCAATTTATGAATTAAAGTGCTTAAAAACGCTTAACGGGTCAAAATTTGGTAAAAAGATAATAAGTCGAAGGCTTAAAAGTCTCAGATTTATTTAATCCGGATGTCGGATATCAACTCCACTAGATGGGGAATAAAATTACGGTCGCGTAGGAAAGAGAATCGCGTAAAACGGACGACCGAGCAAAAAGTTATGAACCTTTAAAGTTGCAAGTTCGGTTTAAATTGGTGCTGGGCGTCTGCAGCACCAAAGGAACAAACATTCTGGAGAAATTTAGGCCCTAGCGTAGCGCTAGGGCTGGCCTTATTCAGTCGCGCTACGCGACACCTCACGCGGCCCGCGTGAGGTTTTAAGTCAAGTTGATGCGGGCCGCTTGGGGCCCCAGATCTGGCAAAACGCGTTTCGTTCAATTATTTCGAATCGCGAACTCGCTTAAACGCATTTTAAGCGCCCTATAACTAATTCATTTCATGTTTTGTGAAATGTAGGTATTCTCGGATGTGCCGGATGACGATCAAGCTCGAAGAGGAACCGAACACATTCAAAACACAAGCTTCCGCGCATGATTCACATTGTCACTTTTAAATGACGAACTCGTTCACGTTAAACTGTCTAGATAACTTTTGTAAAAGTTTTAACAAACCCATTTTATTATATGAAGGTGTTTACCTAATTACACGTATAATTATTGTTATTTTACGAAAATCGTTAAATAATAACTAGGATGTTACAGTGAACATTATCCAGCTTGATGTTCTAAAGAAGATGGGTATCCCTGAATTAGATATCATACCAAGATCCTCCGTGCTCGTGGGATTTAGTGGCGAAACTAAGAATACCCTGGGGGACATTAAACTCCCAATATACATTGAAGGCCTACACTCTTATAAAAAATTTTGTGTTATTGATTGTTTATCTTGTTGTAATGTTATCCTTGGCAGGCCTTGGATACACGATATGAAAGCAGTCCCATCTACCTACCATCAATGTGTGAAGCTCCCTAGTCCTTGGGGAATAGTGAAGATTGATAGTGATCAGCAGGAGGCTAAGAATTGCTACACTTCATCGATGAAACCAGCCTCGAAGTCAAGGGAGCAATAGCAATCAAAGCATCCTCCAAGGGATGTCTTGGAGGCAAGAGAACAGGATGTGGTAGAAATCCTCATGGATCTCGATGATCCTGAATCCAAAATCTACATCGGATCAGGGATCCTTGGCGAAATGAAAGAAGACCTCGTATCCTTCCTCAAAAGGAGAAAGACTACCTTTGCATGGAAACACGAAGACATGACTGGTATATCCAAAGATGTAATCACTCACAAACTCGGGATTGACAGATCCTTCAAACCAATCCATCAAAGGAGAAGAAAGTTTGCACCGGAAAGAAATGCCATTATCCAGGAAGAGGTAGAGAAATTGCTCCGGGCAGGTATGATTAGGGAGGTCAAGTATCCAAGATGGTTGGCCAATGTGGTTGTTGTTCAAAAGAAAAACGGAAAGTGGAGGGTATGTGTCGATTTTACCGATTTAAATAAGGCATGTCCCAAGGATCCTTTCCCATTACCCCACATTGACTCCATGGTGGATGCAACTGCGGGTCATGAACTGTTGACTTTTATGGATGCTTCATCTGGATTCCAACAAATCCAAATGGAACCGTCCGACCAAGAGGATACAGCCTTCATGACTCCAACTGGTATATACTGTTATATTGCTATGCCGTTCGGATTAAGCAATGCAGGTGCAACATATCAAAGGCTGGTGAATATGATGTTCAAGGATCAGATTGGACAAACTATGGAGGTGTACATAGATGATATGGTGGTAAAATCCTTAAAAGCTGAGGATCACCTAAGAGACTTGGAGGAAGCATTCGATATCCTTGACAAATATAACATGAAACTTAATCCTTCAAAATGTCACTTTGGTGTTAAAGCAGGTAAATTCTTAGGATATATGGTGACAAAGAGAGGCATTGAAGCTAGCCCGGAACAAATCAAAGCAATAGTGAACATCAAATCTCCGGCTAATTCCAAGGATGTTCAAAGGCTAACAGGCAGGATCGCAGCTTTGAACAGATTTATATCCAAATCCTCCGAGAAGTGTAAAGAATTCTATAATATCCTAAGGAAGAATAAGAAATTTGAGTGGACTGAGAAGCATGAAAATGCTTTAAGAGCCCTCAAAGATTACCTATCCTCAGCCCCGGCTTTGATGAAACCAGAAAAAGGCGATGTGCTATCCTTGTATCTTGCAGTATCTTCAAAAGCAGTAAGTGCGGTCCTTGTTAAGGATCACGAAGGTACACAACATCCTGTCTATTATGTAAGTAAAAGTTTACTTGATGCCGAATCCAGGTATTCACACCTTGAAAAGCTTATTCTTGCATTAATCATGGCATCTACTAAGTTAAGACATTATTTTGAAACTCATGTTATCATTGTTAGAACTAATTTTCCAATTAAGAATGTCCTCAGGAAACCAGAGATGTCAGGAAGGATGGCTAAGTGGGCAGTGAAGCTGAGTGCATATGATATAAGATATGAGCCTAGGACAGCCATCAAATCCCAAGCATTAGCTGACTTTGTGGCTGATTTCAGTAGTGATTTACAAGAAGAAGCTGAGTTAGAAGTCCAGCAGCTAGAAGAAACCAAGGATCCTTGGATACTCTATACTGATGGATCCTCAAATGTCAAAGGCACAGGGCTTGGAATACTACTAAAATCGCCACAGGGGGACATAATACCCCACTCTATAGCTTGTGAGTTCCAAACCACTAACAATGAGGCTGAATATGAAGCCTTAATTGCTGGTTTGCAAATTGCAAGGCATATGGGGATCAGGTATCTTGAGGTACATGTAGATTCGTTGTTAATTACAAACCACTTTAATGGATCCTACGCTGTTAAAGGTGAAAAACTAACCAAATATTTAGAGATAGTCAAAAGTTTGGCACTCTCTTTTGTCTCCTTTAGTTTGACACAGGTACCAAGGGAAGAAAATACAGAGGCTGATGCATTGGCTAACTTAGGATCATCCTTGAAGATCCCGGAGGATGTCAAGATCCCTATTATCCATATCCTAACCCCAGCCATTGAGGATCATGTGGCTATGGAGATAGGAAATGATTTTGCAATGATCCCTAGTGAGGATACTCAATCCCATTCAGGATCAGGGTCATGGATCTCACCAATTATGAGATACTTACAACATGGAGAGATTCCTACAGGAGAAAACCCTAGGGCTTTCAAATCTAAGGTATCTCAATTCATAATTTTAGATAATATGTTGTACAGACGATCTCTTGCAGGACCATACTTGAGATGCATTGAGGATCCTGAAATCCAAGAAGTTTTAAAAGACTTCCATGAAGGAGATTGTGGAAACCACACTGGGGGCAGGGCATTATTCTCAAGGATCCTGAGGACAGGATACTACTGGCCAACCATGAAGAGAGATGCTGTGGAGTATGCTAGAAGATGTGATCCTTGTCAGAGACACAGCAATATCCTTCATCAACCTGCTGAATTATTGCATCCTATATCCTCCTCTTGGCCATTTATGAGATGGGGTATGGATATAGTTGGTAAGCTCCCTAAGGCACCTGGTGGAAAAGTATTCATGTTAGCTATGACTGATTACTTCTCCAAGTGGATAGAGGCGGAAGCTTTTGCCCAAGTCAGAGAAAAGGAAGTTATATCCTTCATTAAAAGAAATATTATAACTAGATTTGGAATTCCTTCTGAGATTATATGTGATAATGGTTCCCAATTTATTGGGGGCAGAACCACTAACTTTTGTGACAGCTGGGGGATTAAGATGATAACATCAACACCAGTCCACCCACAAGCTAATGGTCAAGCAGAATCATCCAACAAGATCATCATCAACAATTTGAAGAAGAAGCTTGGATCCAGGAAAGGGAAATGGGCAGAAGAACTACCCTATGTGCTTTGGGCTGATAGGACAACCCCCAAGAATGCTACCGGTCAAACACCATTCTCTTTGGTATTTGGGGCAGAATCAGTGATCCCAACAGAAATGGTGGTTCCAACTGCAAGAACAAGTACCCGTGATCCTGAGAAGAATGATGAGAACTTGGCTCAAGACCTGGATACTATTGAAGAAATCAGGGATATGGCTAGGATAAGGATAGCCAGTTATCAGCAAAGAATGGCTGGTGCTTACAACAAAAATGTCAGGATCAGGAGGTTTCAAGTTGGAGATATGGTATTAAGGAAAGCATTTCAGAATACCACCAATCCTGCTGATGGAAAATTGGCTCCAAAATGGGAAGGCCCTTATTTAATCGAAGCTGAAGCAGGAAAGGGGGCATATAGATTGCTAACCATGGAAGGTGATTTGCTACCAAGAGCTTGGAATGCTGTCCACTTGAAGAAATATTTCATATGAGCAGGATCTTAGTGGTACAGATGATCCTCACGATAGGGATATCCTTAAAGGATCCTCAAAGTATCGGTGATCCTTGCTTAGGTAATATCCTAAACTTGAACTGTTTCATTTCTTAATTTTCTCATATAAGGATAAGGATCATGTATCCTTTATCCATCTCTCACGTGAGTTTAAGTTTTGAAAGTTCAGGTATCCTTAGCACAACATTGGTTATCTGCTGAAGCAATCTGTTCCTTGGGTTTAACCCCAGTTATGTGGGCTTGACCCCAGTTCCGCCTGTAGCGCACGATGATCCTGGTATAGTTCAAGGCATTGGGACCAGTACTCGTTTTAGGGGATTGTACTGGCTATGCTTAGGATCCTACGTATAATGGTAGACGTACCATACATCCGTTCTTAAGGTTTCTAACGTTTTCACGTTAGCCAAGGTTTTGGCATTTTCATGTCACCAAGTTTGGATAGTCGCCAGTTAGGGCCATACTCCAGTTTACATACGATCCTTGGGCTTGTCCCCAGTTATCCTTGGGCTTGTCCCCAGTTATCCTTGGGCTTGTCCCCAGTTATCCTTGGGCTCGTCCCCAGTTATCCTTGGGCTTGTCCCCAATTGCTAACTCTTTTCTTATGATGGCTTAGTCCCAAGTTATGCTCTATTTCAGGATCTTGAAGATAGTCAACTAGGGATCCTTGATCCTTACTTTATTCCAAGGTTTATCTTATAATTATCCTTATTATGGTTAGGATCCTAACTTGGATTCTCAGGTATAATCCTTAACTATTAATAATCCTATTCATTATTTATTTGAATAACCCTTATACTTGACAACTGAACTTGTGATTCTTAAACAATATCACTTTTTAGAATTTATCGGTTATGGGATATGTGATCCTTGATCATACCCTAAACTTTTTGGATATCTTTTCTAATTTTTCAAGGCTTGATAAGTATAAACAAAATGAACGTTACAACAGTTAGAAAGTAAGATATTATAAAGGATAACAACACAAGATAAGCGACAAAAGGTTAAGTTTTTATTTATTAACAAAAGACTAACCCTTAAAAGGTTGTCAAAATTACCTACCCGAGCATCTACCAGCAAAACGTGGCCCGTCCGCTGGGGTAGGTAAAGGGTGTCCATGATAATGAGTTCAAAAGTAGTGCAGGAATATAAAGGCGGCAGGATCACAATGGCTTCATCCCCAAAACAGAGAATCCCTCCACCATATGCAATCCTGCCTATTGTTCAAAGGATCATACATGATCCTTAATCCTAATACCTATTGTTTAAGTACAAACCATCAAATTGTTCAACATCACAACCACAAAAAACAAACTATCAAACTTAAAAAATTGGGCTCCGTGTAGGTCCGGCTAGGGGAGGATCTAGTCGCCTAATCCTTGTATACGAACCACTCCGGTTGTGCGGAATCCAACCGAAATAGCAAACCGAGATAGAACACGCAATAACACGACACGCAAGGTTTCAACGATTAACACCACTTGTATTAAACGTATGAAAGGTCCGGTTACAGCTCAATGTTTACAAATCAGTTCTGCAAACTCTCTCTAGTGTGTGTGTGTGTGTTTCTGCTCTCTAAGTGTTCAACTCTCGAAGTGAACACAACACACGGGTATTTATACCCGAACAAACAGGTCTGGTCGAAGGATCATGTATACCGGTCGAAAGATCATCTTTCGACCAGGAACAGCTCGAACGATCAACATGCACCACGAAGGATGTGATCTTTCGTGGTCCATCTCTCGAAGGTCCATCTTTCGAGCTCATCATCATCGAAGGATATAAGTGATCCTTCGATGATCATCCTTCGAACCAAACACATTACAAAACATAAAGTTGACTGTTTGGCCAAGTCAAACCAGGAGGATGGTTGACTTGGTCAAACTTACAGACTAACAAAGACATCGTTTTACACTGTGACCGAATACAGACAAAGTGTAGACATAAGTGCACCAACAAACTCCCCCTTGGCTGTAGCTTTGTCTGACTTATCAACAATCAGCTGTTGCTTTGTCTCGATCTTTGATCTTGTAAGTTCTCGTGTCTTCAAGTCTTTGACTTCTATTCAAGTCTTCAATGTCGGAGGATCTTCAAAGTCTTCACGTCTTGAAAGCAGAAAGTGTATCAACAAACTCCCCGTTTCGTGTAGGAAGTGTGTTGACAAACTCCCCCTTAACATAAGCTCCCCCTTGAGTTATGCTCGTGAAAGTCTTTATCTTTATGAAGTGAGATCCTTGTGGTGTTGATGATGGTCAGCGGCAACTCGATCCTCTTCATCATTTGAGTGCCTTCACGTCGTGTCTTCATTCCGAAGCTTGTCATCGACCATGTTCTCCTAGCCTTTAGAATCTGCACATGCAAGAAATCTAAACGCGTAGTGAGAACAACTGCCTGGAATATCATAAGTAAACGACACACATGTGACCATTGTTTAAACAAACACCGTCCGACAGTTTGAAAGTTTTAAAGAGTTTTATCAATTTCAATTTTAACTTTCAACTCTTGCAAATTTCGACCGTTTATGAAGATTTAGTCATTTTCGGTTTTCGTTCAGGTTTCAGGTAACGAAGACTCGAGTTCCAACATCGTACGATCGAAAATAAGATAGAAATAAAATCTTTTTGGCTTTTATAAAGTTTATATTAAAACACACTTAAAATCTTTTTGGTATTTTTGAATATTTCAAATGTAAAGACTGAAAGCAGTAAATAAATATATACAAACATTCTTTTTGCGAGTTTCGAGGGTAAGAGAATCATATCAGTGTACGGTCATGCCAAAACGCTCTTGTTGTTCAATTAGTTAACATTTAGATAAGCATCCTATAACAATTATCGGTATTGTTGTCCACATAAGCTCAACTTATCAGATGTAATCATGGCGAGGGGATACGTTAAGGTATGATTTATACTTACCGACCGGTGTTCATCCACATCACGACACATTCCCGTATCAAGGTATGCACGAGGGTTCATCTTACCGGTGAGTATACCGATTATCATCTGTTTGACCGTATATGATGTGAGATTCTCACTTATTTTGATTTGAAAACAAGCCCTATGTGATAGAATCACTTATTTATGAGGAACTTGATTTTCATATGCATGAGGGCACAGGAGCAAGTCCGTGAACAGGTCAGTACTTTCGTACAGCAGAGAGACGAACTTGACACCCGGAAATAATTTGTGATATATTATCACTTATTTGTTTGGACATGTGATTGTTGATCACTTATTGAGGTCGTATGCAATATGTACACGTATGTATAGTATCATGGAAGATCTAGACTTGCGTCCCCGTTATATTTCGGTAAAAGATACAACCATGATACCCAGATGATAAGCAGCATAAAGACCGAATATCTCAGAACCTCGGCAATCTCTCAAACGAAATTTCGGTACTAAGACCATATGCCAATGAATGGTTCCCACCTGGTCTTCAGTCGGATTAAGTTTATATCACCCTGCACACTTTAAAATGATTGTGAGCCTACCGATACATCTTATATAGAGCTGCTTATCGTTTTTCATTTAAGGTTTAAAGAGGTTTAGAAAGACCACTGATGTACTATCATTTTCTCTTTTGCTCGCCAGGAAACTCATTTTTGTTTTTCTATTGTTTTTGTGTTTTTGAAATTTTTCGATGTTTTTGGATTTTCAAATTTGGATTTACTCCCCCTAAAATCAATAAACTAAGACAAATTTAAAACACAAAGGTATTTACAAAAATGATTTTCCGATGTGGATTACTCTTGCTTGACCTTAATGCCGTTTACCAATAAAAGATAGTCAAATCTTGATTTGTCAAAAGCTTTGGTAAAAAGGTCGGCACGTTGGTCATCGGTGTGGACGTAAGCAACATCGATTAGCCTTTTCTCGAAGCAATCACGTATGAAGTGATATTTAATTTCGATGTGCTTAGTCTTTGAATGCTGCACAGGATTTCTAGTGATCTGTAATGCAGCAGAATTATCAACGTAGATTGGAGTAGTTAGGAATTCAAAACCGTAATCACGCATTTGTTGTTGTATCCACAGGACTTGGGAGCAACAACTTGAGGCAGCAATGTATTCAGCTTCGCATGTTGATGTAGCGACGCACGTCTGCTTCTTGCACTGCCATGTGACTAGGCGATTTCCCAAAAACTGACATCCAGCCGTTGTGGACTTGCCGTCGATTTTGCATCCGCCAAAATCAGAATCACTGAATGCGATCAAGTCAAAGTTATTATCCCTAGGGTACCACAGACCGGTGTCAGGGTAACCCTTCAAATAACGAAATATCCTTTTTACAGCTGCAAGATGTGAGGCCTTCGGATTCACTTGATATCTGGCAAGCAGGCACGTTGGGTACATTATATCTGGTCTTGATGCTGTGAGGTACATAAGAGATCCTATCATCGCGCGGTAGTGTGAGGGGCTAACATCTTGACCCTTCAAGTCTGGAGTAATTCCGTGATTTTGTGGCAATGGGGTACCGATGGGCGTTGCATCAGACATCTGGAACCGGCTCAAGATGTCACCAACATATTTAGTCTGATGGATGAATATCCCAGACTCGGTTTGTTGTACTTGTAGGCCCAAAAAGAAGGTCATTTCCCCCATAGCACTCATCTCGAATTTATCCTGCATAACACGCTCGAAATCCCTACACAAAACATCATTAGTAGAACCAAATATAATATCGTCAACGTATACCTGTACCAGTAGAAGATCTCCATCTTGTTCTTTGATGAAGAGAGTACAATCGATAAGACCTCTGCGAAAACCGTTCTCCAGCAGATAATTAGATAAGGTTGCGTACCAAGCTCGCGGTGCTTGATGAAGACCATAGAGAGCTTTGTTGAGCAACCAAACCCGATCGGGATGGATAGGATCTTCAAAACCTGGAGGCTGTTCGACGTACACCTCTTCTTCTACCACACCATGTAAGAAAGCACTCTTCACGTCCATCTGGTATACCTTGAAACCTTTGAATGAGGCATAAGCCAGAAAGATCCGAATGGCTTCTAGACGAGCAACAGGTGCATATACTTCGTTGTAGTCGATTCCTTCAATCTGACGAAAACCTTGAACGACTAATCGTGCTTTGTTCCGAATAACAATCCCACGGTCATCCTTCTTGCATTTAAACACCCAACGGGTACCAATCTTCTTGTAACCAGCAGGTTTCTCTACGAGTTTCCAGACACCAAGCTTCTGGAATTGTTGCAGTTCTTCCTGCATCGCTTCAACCCATGAGCTATCCTTCAAAGCATCTTTCCAAGTTCTTGGTTCTTCCTGTGAGACATAACACGCGAAAGACCAATCATTCTGTTGACCAGATTCTCGGATAGTTGCATACAAGCCTGCATTGTTGTTGTTTCGCAACATGTTTCTTGTTTGAACGCCACTTTGTATATTTCCGATGATGTTTTGTTGAGGATGGGTATTATGAATCCTTGTTTCTGGATTATCTTGAACTGGAATATTTGTACCCAGATTGTTGAGATTGAGATCAGCAATCAATTCAAGTCCCGGAATTGACGAAGAGGATGATGCAGAAGTTTCAGCTGTTCTAGGGACATTCACTGGAGGTGTACCCTCTGAAGTACCATGTACTGCTGCTGATGGTCCTTGGTCTGCATCTAGAAATTCATCATCCTCTGAAGATTCGTTCAATTCGGTAGCATCTTGAAAATCCTCATTGTCGAGAGCATTGTTGTTCACCGAAGATGGTTCTTGATTGACAATAATGGGACGAACCAACGGTGAATCTGTTGCGTTGTCGCTCTCGAAAAACATCATAGCCGCAGCATTTTCTTCAACGGCTTCAACATTGATCGAATTGAAAAAGTCATCGTACTCAAACATCCAAGGCTGACCAGGATTTCTGACTGGTAGAGTGTGCCTTTGTACTCTGACTTCAGACCATTCCTCAACCCTTTTAGTCTCTAGATTCCAGACTCTTAAGTTTGGGGTGGAATACCCAAGAAAGTATCCCTCGATTGATCTTGTCCCAAACTTTCCATGAGGATCGATAATTGTGCATGGAGCTCCAAACGGTTCGAGATAAGACAAGTCTGGTTTCCGTTTGTTGATAAGCTCAAAGCAGGTCTTGTTGTGCCTTTTGACTGTAAGGACTCTGTTCAACGTATAGCATGCAGAGGACACAGCTTCAGTCCAGAATGGAATGGGTAGCTGCGACTCTACCAACATAGTCCTAGCAGTCTCGATCAATGTGCGGTTCTTACGTTCAGCGACGCCATTCTGCTGAGGAGTATAAGCTGCACTAAATTCGTGAAGAATACCTTTTGAAGTGCAAAACTCCGCCATGGCATGATTTTTGAATTCAGTACCATTGTCGCTACGTATTCGCCTAACCTTCAAGTTGTAAAGATTCTCAATCTGAATGATCAAGTTTTTGATAATACCGAAGGTTTCACTCTTGTGTGCCATGAACGCCACCCAAGAAAATCTTGAATAATCATCAGTAATCACGAGGCAGTATTGATCATTCCTAATGCTTTTGTGCTTGACAGGACCGAACAAATCCATGTGCAAACGTTCAAGAGGAACAGCCACCGTGTTGACTTTCTTTGTGGGGTGTCGCTTCTTCGTTTGTTTTCCCTTCTGGCACGAAACACAGACGTCTTGAAGATGGAAATTTTTGAGAGGAACACCATTCACCAATTCATTTGATACCAAATGATTCATTTTGCGTAAGTGAATGTGACCCATTCGTCTGTGCCAAGAGATTGTGTCTTTTTCTGTGGCTTTGGAAACGAAACATGTTGCTTGTGCAGACGTTGTGATAGCTTGGCTCATATCAAGGACATACAGATCATTTATCCTTGGAGCCGACAAGAGAATCCATTCTTTTGGAATTTTGAAGCCGGGTTTCAGCACATAACATCCATTAGCATCAAAGTGTACTGAGAACTTCTTGTCACAAATTTGAGAAACACTAAGAAGATTGTGATCAAGTTGTTGTACGAAGTTGATCTTGTCAAAACTAACAACCCCGTTGGAAATCATTCCTTCACCCGTTATGTATCCGCCCTTATCTCCAGCAAAAGCAACATAACCTCCTCTAATAGATTTAACGTCATAGAGAAGCTTCATGTCGCCTGTCATGTGCCTGGATGCCCCACTATCAACAATCCAATGACTACTGATAGTTCCTCCTGGAACACCCTGCACATGAACTCAAATGATTAGTTGGAGATGGGGACCCAAGCCATCGTGGTCTTGGGTCTTCCATTCTTATCAACAACAATAACTTCCACCTTTTGATGATTCGGAAATTTTGATGGTCCCCCTGATTCAGTAACCATTTTCGGTTTCCAGGTCTGTTGAGTTTTACCAGTTTGTTTGTTTGAAGTTTTTGAAAACTTTGAATTATCTGGTTTAACTGAAACAGATGGTTTGTGAACCACATCGGTTTTAATCGCCTTTTCAATTTTCTTGACCTGTTGGCGTTTCTGTTTCTTTTCCCTTTCTCTTATGAGTCGGGGATCTTGTTTTACAGGAACAGATCGCTTGCGGTCAGTTGGGCCACGGGGATCATCATCTTTTCCTTTTAACTTATGAAGATACGGGCAATTTCGAATGACATGCCCAATAGTTCCACATTCAAAACATGATCTTCGTTCAACAAACCCCGAAGTACATGTGGTCGTCTTGCCGATGATGAACTTTGTGATCCCGAGGTACTAGGTTTTGAACAACTTTGTTCATTCCTTTTCATCACAGTTGCTTTTTGGACAAAATCTAAATTAGATTGATTTTCAAACTTTGCAATTTTGTCCGTTCCCTTAGATTTCACAAAGTTCACATTCTTCTTCTTCTTCTGATTCGGCTTCTTTTGATCTTGAGCCGGTGCCTTACCTTTTGGTTTGGTATGGTTCTGCTGTTTTGGCACTGTTGGTAATTTCTTGTTCCCAAATTGTTTTCTGACTTCAGCCTTTGGGATAGGAGGACACTGTGTGACTGTAACATGTGGTCCTGTCTTTCCCAAAAACTTACTTGTCGAATTTTCAAAGACTTTACTGATTAAAGATTGATTAACATTTTTAATAGGAAAATCTTTGTCTGAATAGATTTTATCATCACCAACAAGAGTGTACAGCAAATCCACACTCTCCGACTCTTTTGCTGATGTGGACTCGGTTGGAACAGTCTTAGCAGGTTTTGTGGGAGGATCACATAGGATATGATTCTCAAGAGGTATGTCCTCTTCTTTGATTACTGCATCAGACTTTTCCGAATCAGTATCATCAGACTCATCATCAGAAGAATCAGCATCCTCAACAACAACTGGAGGATCTTGATTCTGTTCAGCAGTTACAAAAATATCTGCTGACACATCTGAATCTGACGATACATCTTTCTTGTATCCGAGTCCTGCTGCAAATTCATTAACATCTAGAGGAACAGATGGTTCAAAGTGAGTTCTGTACTCCTCATCAGGCAAGGCATCAAAATTGTTTCTCACGGGTGGTGGACATTTCTTGTAACCTATGCATGTGACATCCTTTTTCTCTTTCTGAACATCAATGATGTGATCCAACACATAGCTAGAACTCAAATAACTGTCTAGCTTGAGTCGGATCGCCTCACTTTCTGTTTTAACACAAGCCATTTCTTTTTGCATCACCTCAAGACGAGTGATATACAAATTAATGTCCGTTTGTTTTCTGGAAACCATTTTAGTTAACTCTGTTTTATCTTTCTTCAATGTTTCAATCATTGATTTATAATTCTTTTCATGGTTTTCATAAAACATATTGGCTTCAGTGCACTTTGAGATATCAACTGTCAATTTCTGATTATGAATAAATGTCACATCATATTTCTCTTGCAAAGCCTCGTGTTCGCTTTGCAATTTACACCACCTATCATTCACAGAAACATGTGTGTTTTGCAATTCAAACAAACTAGCTTGTAAAGCATCGTGTTTGCCTTGCAACTCAGACATGTTTGCTTCCAACTCAGCACATCTAACATGCAAACTATCACAGTTATTACAGCTAACAGTAGTGGGTTCGTCGACACATACCTGACTTGATGAACTGTCGACATTCGCCATAAAGGCTGAATGGAGAGAAGACGAAGAATAAGCAGCTTGATCCACCAAAATAGATCTTCTTTGAATTCCCGCTGCAGCTTCATCCAAAAGCTCATCAATATTTGCATCGATTGACGCACTTGATGTGTCATCCACATGATCATCGCCTGAAGCGGAGGACTCTTCATCTGAACTTCCACTATAACCGGAAGAGTCTTCATCCTCAGAAGATTCACTACCATTGGTGGAAGATTCTCCACCACTGGCGTGCTTAAGATCATTAACCACTTCAGCAAAACAAGCTGTTCCATCAGGTGCATCATTTCCCAACTGGATTGACCAATCACAGCCTTCATCTACTTGAACCACAAGTGCCTGGTTGGCATTTGATGGTCCTGCTTGGGTCTGGTTGTTGACAGGCACCAGTGTGCGATCATTGTTCCTCGCTTGGTTCTGATTGGCCCTGTTTCCTTGACCTCTGAAGGGATTCTGGTTCCCATGCTGAGCTGGTCTTGTACATTCACGCTTGAAATGACCACGTTCACCACAATTGAAACACTTGACGGCCTGTTTATCGAACCCATACTTGGTGTCCTTCTTGCTTTCCAAGCTGGTTCGGCCTGTTCTTTCCATGAAATCCTTTGCTCGCCTAACAGCACTGGCAAAGGCCCACTTAATATCCATCATCTCCATCTCTTCCTTGTCTATCTGCTGATAGTCTTCTTGAGTCAGATTAATGTTGCCAATCTGACCTTCTACTAATCCACAGTATGCACTCACCACAGTGTTTAGTAGCTCCATGTGTTCCTTAGCTACTTCCACACTAACTTTTGAGAAGCTTGAAGTGTCGAGCCGTACTGTATTTGGCTTAGGTTGCTGACTAGCAGATGATGTACTTCCATAACAAGCTTGTTGCTGTGGAGGATGAAGTGGATTCCCGTACATGTCTGTTGTTGGTAGAGGATTTCCGAACATATCAGTTGGCCTGAGAGGTCGTTGCTGTTGTGGTGCTGATTGAGGGACTGGTTCCAGCAGATTTCCATACATGTCTGTCTTTGGAGGAACCGGCACTTGGATAGTATTGCCATACATGTCAGTGCTAGTCACAAATGCTGTCTGAACTGGAGCATGCGAAGAAGGTTTTGTAGAGGTGCTAGAGGTTCCAAAATACATTTCAGGATTTTGAGGCACGGGAATTCTTTTTGCCTTCAGAGTCTCTTCCTGATTCTTGTTTTCTAGAATTTGAACGAAGTCGTTGAAACTCGTTGTGGCTAAAGTACCATTGTACTTCATGATTTCCAAGAACGTATTCCACTGAGGCGGCAACGCATCTGCAAACCTTTTCACAATCTCTACAGGAGTTGTAGCTACCCCAAAGTTTGTCAATTCAGTCAATAAGTGATTAAATCGACTTGTCAAATCACCCAATGACTCATTCTCCATACAAGTAAAGCCATCAAACTCTTTCCTTAGCAGTTCTTTCCTCAGTTGACGTGTCGCTTCATTTCCCACGCCCCTTGTCTTCAGCGCGTCCCACAACCTTTTTGTAGTCTTATAACTGACGAACTGATGATAGATATCTTTACTTAAGGCCTGAGTGAGAATGGCGTATGCCTTCTTTTCTAGATCATAGACTTTCTTCTGATCTTCCGAGAGATCTCCAAACGTAGCAGCAGATGATGCGGCAACCTCTATTGTTTGATCGAAATCAGTAATAAACCGCAACCACAATTCTGTATTTTGGCCAAGAACGTATGTATGAAATCTATCAATCCATCCTGGATATTCATATAAATGCATCAACTTTGGAGGTCTATTCAAACTTCCCGTTTCACTCTCGCTTAAGAGAATGCTTTGAACACTTGGGACTTGATTTGATACAAACGCCCATTGACCGGTAGAAACTGCATTAGCTTGAGAAGATACCGGTGCGGAAGATGACGGAGTACCAAAATACATATCTGTATTTACCAAAGTATTCCACCTTGGATTCATATTTAATCAGTCGAAGGATACCTGTTCGAAAGATACTTGAAAAACACAAACTGTTAAGCACAAACAAACTGATGATCGAAAGATCCACACCTGTTCGAAGGATCAACAGGATTCGAAAGATCTGTTGAGTTTCGAGCAATGTTTTCGAAGGATTCTCCAACCGAAAGATCCTTATCCTTCGAAAAAATACTGTAGACCGAAAGATACACACGAAAGATGACTTCGAAAGACTCCCCAGTCGAAGGATCCTAGTCTTTCGAAAATGAGCAGTGGACCGAAAGATATAAGTTTCGAAAGTATTCCTTGGAACGAAAGATAAGTTTCACACTTCGAAGGATGCTCGAAGGATAACTATCTGTCGAACCTCCTTTGGTCGAAAGATTATCTTTCGACTTCGAAGGATATCTTTCGAACCAGCTCTGACACAGTTGACAAATCGGACAGTTTGGTGAAAAGTTGACGGGTTGGTAGAAACTTTCTGCAGAAAGTATGGTCAGACCATATCTTTCAGGTCTGAGCATGCAGGTTTTCACCAACCAGGTAATGATCAATATTTTAAACAAAGTACAACTTCCAACACACAAACACTTGGTAAATCAAAATTTTAAGATCAAATGTGTAATATTATGAAGAACACAATGAAGAACAATCCAGAAATATTTAAATTTCCAGCAAACCGACAACTATCCAAAACCCGTTTTTACTTGAAACTTCACTAAAAACCCATTTTTAACATGTGACAATGAGATGTGACAAGGTTTTTATACGAACAATCAGCAAAAACAGCAATATTTCCAGAAAAAATATGAACTTTAAAACCCGAGAAACACCAAGAACACCTCGGTTTTAACAAGGATAAGAGCCAAGGCTCTGATACCACTTGTAGGTCCGGCTAGGGGAGGATCTAGTCGCCTAATCCTTGTATACGAACCACTCCGGTTGTGCGGAATCCAACCGAAATAGCAAACCGAGATAGAACACGCAATAACACGACACGCAAGGTTTCAACGATTAACACCACTTGTATTAAACGTATGAAAGGTCCGGTTACAGCTCAATGTTTACAAATCAGTTCTGCAAACTCTCTCTAGTGTGTGTGTGTGTGTTTCTGCTCTCTAAGTGTTCAACTCTCGAAGTGAACACAACACACGGGTATTTATACCCGAACAAACAGGTCTGGTCGAAGGATCATGTATACCGGTCGAAAGATCATCTTTCGACCAGGAACAGCTCGAACGATCAACATGCACCACGAAGGATGTGATCTTTCGTGGTCCATCTCTCGAAGGTCCATCTTTCGAGCTCATCATCATCGAAGGATATAAGTGATCCTTCGATGATCATCCTTCGAACCAAACACATTACAAAACATAAAGTTGACTGTTTGGCCAAGTCAAACCAGGAGGATGGTTGACTTGGTCAAACTTACAGACTAACAAAGACATCGTTTTACACTGTGACCGAATACAGACAAAGTGCAGACATAAGTGCACCAACAAACTCCCCCTTGGCTGTAGCTTTGTCTGACTTATCAACAATCAGCTGTTGCTTTGTCTCGATCTTTGATCTTGTAAGTTCTCGTGTCTTCAAGTCTTTGACTTCTATTCAAGTCTTCAATGTCGGAGGATCTTCAAAGTCTTCACGTCTTGAAAGCAGAAAGTGTATCAACAAACTCCCCGTTTCGTGTAGGAAGTGTGTTGACAAACTCCCCCTTAACATAAGCTCCCCCTTGAGTTATGCTCGTGAAAGTCTTTATCTTTATGAAGTGAGATCCTTGTGGTGTTGATGATGGTCAGCGGCAACTCGATCCTCTTCATCATTTGAGTGCCTTCACGTCGTGTCTTCATTCCGAAGCTTGTCATCGACCATGTTCTCCTAGCCTTTAGAATCTGCACATGCAAGAAATCTAAACGCGTAGTGAGAACAACTGCCTGGAATATCATAAGTAAACGACACACATGTGACCATTGTTTAAACAAACACCGTCCGACAGTTTGAAAGTTTTAAAGAGTTTTATCAATTTCAATTTTAACTTTCAACTCTTGCAAATTTCGACCGTTTATGAAGATTTAGTCATTTTCGGTTTTCGTTCAGGTTTCAGGTAACGAAGACTCGAGTTCCAACATCGTACGATCGAAAATAAGATAGAAATAAAATCTTTTTGGCTTTTATAAAGTTTATATTAAAACACACTTAAAATCTTTTTGGTATTTTTGAATATTTCAAATGTAAAGACTGAAAGCAGTAAATAAATATATACAAACATTCTTTTTGCGAGTTTCGAGGGTAAGAGAATCATATCAGTGTACGGTCATGCCAAAACGCTCTTGTTGTTCAATTAGTTAACATTTAGATAAGCATCCTATAACAATTATCGGTATTGTTGTCCACATAAGCTCAACTTATCAGATGTAATCATGGCGAGGGGATACGTTAAGGTATGATTTATACTTACCGACCGGTGTTCATCCACATCACGACACATTCCCGTATCAAGGTATGCACGAGGGTTCATCTTACCGGTGAGTATACCGATTATCATCTGTTTGACCGTATATGATGTGAGATTCTCACTTATTTTGATTTGAAAACAAGCCCTATGTGATAGAATCACTTATTTATGAGGAACTTGATTTTCATATGCATGAGGGCACAGGAGCAAGTCCGTGAACAGGTCAGTACTTTCGTACAGCAGAGAGACGAACTTGACACCCGGAAATAATTTGTGATATATTATCACTTATTTGTTTGGACATGTGATTGTTGATCACTTATTGAGGTCGTATGCAATATGTACACGTATGTATAGTATCATGGAAGATCTAGACTTGCGTCCCCGTTATATTTCGGTAAAAGATACAACCATGATACCCAGATGATAAGCAGCATAAAGACCGAATATCTCAGAACCTCGGCAATCTCTCAAACGAAATTTCGGTACTAAGACCATATGCCAATGAATGGTTCCCACCTGGTCTTCAGTCGGATTAAGTTTATATCACCCTGCACACTTTAAAATGATTGTGAGCCTACCGATACATCTTATATAGAGCTGCTTATCGTTTTTCATTTAAGGTTTAAAGAGGTTTAGAAAGACCACTGATGTACTATCATTTTCTCTTTTGCTCGCCAGGAAACTCATTTTTGTTTTTCTATTGTTTTTGTGTTTTTGAAATTTTTCGATGTTTTTGGATTTTCAAATTTGGATTTACTCCCCCTAAAATCAATAAACTAAGACAAATTTAAAACACAAAGGTATTTACAAAAATGATTTTCCGATGTGGATTACTCTTGCTTGACCTTAATGCCGTTTACCAATAAAAGATAGTCAAATCTTGATTTGTCAAAAGCTTTGGTAAAAAGGTCGGCACGTTGGTCATCGGTGTGGACGTAAGCAACATCGATTAGCCTTTTCTCGAAGCAATCACGTATGAAGTGATATTTAATTTCGATGTGCTTAGTCTTTGAATGCTGCA